>JAQPPZ010017064.1:1520000-2720000 GCA_028583015.1 Wollemia nobilis | reverse complement strand
GATATATTTGCACATTAAAATAGGAGTTGGATATTTTTTGAAAGAAATAAAATTATCACCTACCTATTATCTATCTAGAAAGCAAGAAGACTACATCCTACAATATTAATTGTAGTGAAAAATTGTATATTATTCATTAAGGGTTCATTATAGATTACTCTTAAAAGTTGCAGATATTATTAAGTGCATTTGGAATTATTTTGAGAGTTTATTTATAGGAGCAATAAGGTGAAATTATTGTTACCTTTTAAGTGCATTAAGTTAGAAATATTTATTGCACTATACTAGTTTTTCATTGAAACTAGTTGTAGCACCCTAAAATTGGCGCAGTAAAATTATAAAATTTACATTCACCTTAGTAAATAATTTTAAAATCAAATTTAACCTCCCAAACCGCCCGTTAACCGTCGGGAAATCCGTTTCCCCCTTTTTCGCGCCATTTTTAGAGGTTGTTTTGACCGTTTGACGATATCGTCGCCGATCAGACGATATCGCCCCAGATTTGACGATTTCGTCTGGACTAGGACGTCCAGACGATCTTGTCGCAAAACTAAATTTGCATAGTTGGAATCTGTTCCAACGGGTCTCCAATCTGGGCAAAAGCGTGTCTGCGCCGTTGGGACCCTCCCCCGTTGGAGATCTCCCAAATTGGGATGATCTCCAACCTCCTAACTACTCCCCCTAAGCCTATTTAATCTCTAGGATTTTCCCTCCCCAACCCCTGGCTGAAATTTTCTGCAAAGTGATTCCCTCTACATTAGAACATCCTAATATTGCATTTGCACTAGTTCCACATCGATTTTATTGTAGGTACATCATTGTTTTTCAGCCGGAGCCAGCATCCATCGTCGTCGATGAACCTGTTCAGATCGGAGGCGATCCCGTCAAATGCGAGACGATTTCATACTGATGCGAGACGATCTCGACTGCAGCCCACATCGAGGCAATCGCGTCCTCGGAGTTTGCTTTTCTCAAATTTGTTTCTGTCATTTTATTCTGTAAATTAGATTATTTATTCAGTTTTTATGTTATTTTGCATTTGGAGTTCACCCATTTAGCTTAGATTGCATACTAAGTTCATGATCTCGCTATTAAAGTACAGTTAATTGGCTTTAAATTCTGTTCTTAAATATTGTTCAGTATTCATATTGCTATTTGGTGTAATTTGCCTCTGTTAGCACAATAGAATTTCTTGTATTTTGCATCTATTTTCTGTCTTGCAGGTCTCTGGCGAATTCGTCTGACGAATTCGTCAGATCTCGGACGAATCTGTCAGTCTCAGATGATTCTGTCAGATTACAGACGATTCTGTCAGATTACAGGCGATCCAGACTGCTTCAAACGTCAGAATCTTCTTCAGACATCCGGATCAGGTATTCCTCATTTTCATTCTGTAAAATTCTCTGTTTTCTGCTTTCAAATCTGTTTGTTGTATTCATGAAAGTTGCATTTTCATGTAGTTTTAATTTAGATTCATTCGGCCAAACCTAGGATATGAATGCTTAAGGTTAAAACGAACTCATCAAACACATTCCAAAACCTAGGCATGGAAACTGCCGCTAAATGTTTCCTGGTGAACCCACCATCCGTCGAAAAATCACCAAAATACACCTCCCTTGAGAGGCGGGACCTTCGCAAAGTCCTCTCAGTCCGAGGTATCGCGACATCCTTTTCCCATCCTCCTTCCGGCGCGGATCCTATAGCCTGAAGGTAGGGATGCGAAAAATTTGGAGCGATACATTTTGGTGAACCCGACGTGAATGCATTATAAACCTTTTGAAAACAAAAACAAAAAAAAATATATATATATGTATACAAGAAAAACAAAAACAAAATCATCATTTCATGTTTATATGTTTTAGATTCAATTCTAAATAGTAGATGCTAAATATTACTTTTAGAAGTACTAAAGAAACCATGAGTTTTTACTCAAATCAATATGAGCCCATCAGTAATGTTGGAAGAATTCAGCCAAATACATTTGTTGATTATGACCAACCTCATCCCTATTCAACACCACCTCCATCACACTCTTCTCATTTTTCATCCATAACCCAACAAAACAATCCCTTTGCCAATCCTCTTCATAACGATATTATCTATTCTCCCATATATCCATATTATGTCTATCAACCCACATATAATCCTCCACCACCTTTTCAATACTCTTCTTTCAATACAACACATCCATTTCAACAAGAAAATACTTATTCTTCCAATTCTACCATGCACTCACCTCCTACTTCGCAATCTTCCTATCATCATTCTACCCATAATAAAGAAAGTAGAGGTGAGAAACCATTAGGTCCTTTTATGACAAAATTCCTAAGGCATTTATCAAAAACCTCTCAAAAACCTTCATCACGTAAATTTACTAAGCTCAATCAACCAATGGATATAATTCTCAAGTATTTACTTGACACAAATAAGATTGAACTCCCTTCCATAAGACAACCTGATACCACAACAGATTGGTTTAAACCTGAGTTACATTGTGAATATCATAGAGTAGATGGACATATGACACAAAATTGTAAAGATTTAAGATGTGCAATTCAAGATTTGATTGATAAGGGTCTTTTTAATATAAAGGAATTACAATCTACAACCGATTATAAATCTCCAGTAAACAATCAAACTCCTACACAACAAATACCAATAATCAATCAAGACATGGGGATCTCCCAAGAACCCCTATTCAATTATCAACAACAAGAAACCAATCAAATATTGCATGTTAATGTGTCCCATCATGATGATATTATTAATATTGTAACAAAAACTACAAATGAGCAACCTCAAGTTCAATCAACTCAATCTGATATTCAAGATATGGATTCCTCATTTGACCAACCTTCAAAACTATCTTTGGCTCTAGAGAATGATCCAAAATGGAATGTAAGCATAGAAAGCTCATCTTTAGAATCAAAATCTCAATCTGAAATCCACTTTGATAACCAACAACAAGTGATTAATCCTCAAGCAAAGATATCCCTTTTAGAAGTATTACAAATTTATCATAAGGAAATTTTGTTCAAAATACCTAGCCAACAATTTGTTCCTCATCATATTTTCTCTAAGAACATAATTAATGGTGTAAACCCTCTTGAGGTTAACCATATTTCATTCTATGATGAGGATATTCCTTCCTCTACTCCACAAGAAGACTCCTATCTTTACATTATCGGATCTAGTAAAGAAACACTTGTTAGAACTATCATGGTAGATAATGACTCCTCTCTTAATTTATGCACTTATCAATTATTCCAAAAACTCAAATCAAAGGAAGAAGATCTTAATGAATCAAATGTTATTATAAAATCTTTTAACAATGAAATTCAAGAAGCTCAAGGTACTATAATTCTTCCCCTTAATATTGGATCCAAGATCCTGGATACTTTATTCTATGTAGGATATTGTCCTTCACCTTACAACCTACTTCTCCGCAGTCCTTGGATTCATACGATGAGGGTTTTCCCTTCCACTCTTCACCAATGTTTGAAGTTTGAACTTGCAAATAAAATTGTTACCATACATGGTGACCCAAAACCATTTGAAGAATATTTAACGATTGAAACATCAAGTTCTATACATTCTCTATTATCACAATTATCTTCTATCCATCACTTTTCTTCATCCATATATGATCATCCTTGTTTACCAAATAACATCCATGCATATCTTTCACATATACTTTCTCCATCTTATCAAGACTTGGAATATAGTGATAAGAATGAAGAACTTTCTTATCCTTCTTACATTTTATTTTGTAACATGATCAATTTTACACATATAAAAGTCAAATCTTTTGCTACATTATTCTACATTATAACAAAGCTTTTGTTATCACTACCTTTTATTCATCACCTTCTATTCTTACCTTCACCTCAACCAGATTATCCTTCAAAACCTCCTTTGATTTTGAAGCAACCTTAGACATGCTATACTCAAATAACCTTGTATAGTGTATATAGATCATCTTGTATATACCACCAATTTCAATTCATAAATTAAAATCAAAATACAAAAAAATAAAAATCCTCAAAATCTTCAAAAAAATACAAATGCAACTAAGGACCTTAAAGGTAAATTTGAGCCCAACTGGCTTGGACCATACATTATTACTGCTAAATTTGAATCAGGAGCATATAAATTATCTACCTTAGATGGTAAAGAACTTAAAGAACCCATGAATATTTTGCATCTTAAACGTTACTATGCATAAACTTGGTCATTTCATCCATGTATATATTTGTTCAAAATTACTATCTTGTATTTCTTTCAATTTATAAAAATCCAAAAACACCAAAAACATTCATAAATCTCCAAAAATCTTCAAAAACTATCTATTGCATTTATTTAAAGCACTTGTTAAATTCTTTTGCTCAAAAACAAAAATCAAAATAAAAATCTAAAAACAGCTATATGCTTGACTCTTTCGAAACCAAAACAATATACGTAAGAAAGAGAGAGTCAACATTCTCAAAACTTCTCAAAAGTGATTTATATATATTTTCTTACAATTATTGCAGTTATATGTTTCAACTTATTTTGGATAAATTAGCATTTATTTTGAATCCCTCACTTGCACACTCACAAAAAATAAATATCTTGATTTTATCTGGCATGATTACTAATCTCTCTTATATCAAAGTTCACAAATTTCAATTAAATAAAGTTTGAGCATAGAGAATTGATCTTGTTATTTACTTAAACCAAGCACATCTTTTCACAATAAAATGATTATATTTGTAATTTCCATGTTTTGCTACATAGTAGAACTGATTTCTTGAGTGAAAAGTTTCCCCTCTATCCTATCATGCACATGGTCTAGAATCTTTGAGAATTGGCAAAAGGACAAGCTCACCCCTACCCGGAATAAAAATCCCTTGCTCTACAGCTAATCCGAGCAAGTATCCCTAGCAAAGAAAAAGAGAAGAAAAATTCAAGAAAGAAGAGAAAAGAAAAATGTTATTTCAGCAATGTTCCAAGTATTATCAAGCAAAAGAAATACAAAAAGAAAAATAAGCAAAGTTCAAAAGAAAGCAAGAAAGCAATAAAATCCCTTTCCCTACCCTTTGAAAAGAAAAGAAGGGTTGATGAGCTTGAATCCCAGGAATTCTCAATTATTCGAAAATCGTGAGGTAAGCCCCATAACAGTGGTTTGTGCCCAACCCGCTTGGCCTTGGGTAACTCCTAGCGTGGCGATATGTCTGTCACATTAGCGACCTTCTTTTGTACAGACCTATGTCTGCTTATGGATTAGCTAGCTCTTGATAATCCGACCTACATAGTAGTCTAATATGGTTATATGCATCTACATCATGGTTAATGAACACTTATTTGGTTTCTTCAAATCACTTGTATCATAGTATCTTGCTCAAAACTCGGTAAATGAACAATGCAATTGCACACACATTTGTATTTGAGAGATTTTGTCTATCATTATGATAAATCAAGATCGGAAATGAATGCACATATGCACATGGGATTCCTTATAAATCTAACTTTTGTCTTCAAAATACTTTGAAATATTATTTTTGCAACTTGTTTGGAATAAATCAAGTACAATTATTTATCACAAAGACAACTATAGAATTAGAAAAATCAAAAATTTCTTTCAAATTACACAAATCATATCATATATATCTGATTGACTTTCGCGACGATGGTATAGTTTCAAAACCAAAATTGGAATTTTATGCCTAGCGCAAGTCCTCATTTTCATATTTTCTGTTCATCAAAAATCAACCATGCAATAAAACTATTTTTTTGGATTTTCGCGATGATGGTATAAGTCTATACCTACATATTCTATGCCTAGCGCAAACCATTGTAACAATTTTTATTCCCCCATTTATCAAAAATCATAAAAACCATATGACTTCATTTTACACAAATTATGCTTTTCAAAAGCAAACCCATTTTTTCACTATTTTTATGTCATTATGTCAACCTTCAACTTTGCAATGATGGTATAATTCCTAAGGAATTATTCACAAATTTTATCACACTTAGGAATTTATGCCTAGCAAAAATCATTTTAAAAATATTTCATGCATAATATTTTTCATGAAAATCTGAAAACAAACCATCATCATCATCATCATCATTTGCACTATTGCACCAAAGTCTTAAGACACTCTCTTAAGCACTCTTTTACTTTTCACAATATTTCTATACATGGGATTAGCTTGACGACCGAGTGAGCGGCGACTCCATGAAATGGTCTATAATAGCGACAATGTCCTTTGAAATTATTGTTAAAAGTCCCCTTTTATTTTTATCAAATTATTGCATCACATACAACCACTTTGTTACATCAGATTATTTCATTTAAAATTTTATAGCATGACATTCAAATTATAATATTTCCAACGACATAATTACATCCAATTATCAAATCAATCAATCAAAACATAAACGCATCATAAACATACACATAACACAAGTCATATGATCAAAAAACATATCATATATATGTCAACAAATATATACATCATATCCACCATTTAGCTAAAATCAATAAAAAAATGAATTAGGGTTTTACCCTATTTTTCTTAATTTTATTCAACAATAATTTTTTGCTTTTTCGCGTTTTTACCTCAAACGTTCGATTTGGGTAAAAACACGGAGGGGGCACCATAGTAAGCCGTCGTACGATTCGACCAAGAATCGTCGCCTAAAAATGGGTATAATTTTTTGCTTTCTCGTAGATCGAGAAGAACTCATCTTTAACGCATTTTCTTCGAAAAATTCGCTAAAGAGGGGGCAAAATGTAGCACCCTAAAATTGGCGCAAGAAAATTATAAAATTTACATTCACCTTAGTAAATAATTTTAAAATCAAATTTAACCTCCCAAACCGCCCGTTAACCGCCGAGAAATCCGTTTCCCTCTTTTTCGTGCCAATTTTAGAGGTTGTTTTGACCGTTTGACGATATCGTCGCCGATCAGACGATATCGCCCTGCATTTGACGATTTCGTCTGGACTAGGACATCCAGACGATCTTGTCGCAAAACTGAATTTGCATAGTTGGAATCTGTTCCAACGGGTCTCCAATCCGGGAGAAGCGTGTCTGCGCCGTTGGGACCCTCCCCGTTGGAGATCTCCCAAATTGGGATGATCTCCAACCTCCTAACTACTCCCCCTAAGCCTATTTAATCTCTAGGATTTTCCCTCCCCAACCCCTGGCTGAAATTTTCTGCAAAGTGATTCCCTCTACATTAGAACATCCTAATCTTGCATTTGCACTAGTTCCACATCGATTTTATTGTAGGTACATCATTGTTTTTCAGCCGGAGCCAGCATCCATCGTCGTCGACGAACCTGTTCAGATCGGAGGCGATCCCGTCGAATGCGAGACGATTTCGTACTGATGCGAGACGATCTCGACTGCAGCCCACATCGAGGCAATCAGTGCCTGGAGTTTGCTTTTCTCAACTCTGTTTCTGTCATTTTATTCTGTAAATTAGATTATTTATTCAGTTTTTATGTTATTTTGCATTTGGAGTTCACCCATTTAGCTTAGATTGCATGCTAAGTTCATGATCTGCTATTAAAGTACAGTAATTGGCTTTAAATTCTGTTCTTAAATATTGTTCAGTATTCATATTGCTATTTGGTGTAATTTGCCTCTGTTAGCACAATAGAATTTCTTGTATTTTGCATCTGTTTTCTGTCTTGCAGGTCTCTGGCGAATTCGTCTGACGAATTCGTCAGATCTCGGACGAATCTGTCAGTCTCAGACGATTCTGTCAGATTACAGACGATTCTGTCAGATTACAGGCGATCCAGACTGCTTCAAACGTCAGAATCTTCTTCAGACATCCGGATCGGTATTCTTCATTTTCCTTCTGTAAAATTCTCTATTTTTTGCTTTCAAATCTGTTTGTTGTATTCATGAAAGTTGCATTTTCATGTAGTTTTAATTTAGATTCATTCGGCCAAACCTAGGATATGAATGCTTAAGGTTAAAACGAACTCATCAAACACATTCCAAAACCTAGGCGTGGAAACTGCCGCTAAATGTTTCCTGGTGAACCCACCATCCGTCGAAAAATCACCAAAATACACCTCCCTTGAGAGGCGGGACCTTCGCAAAGTCCTCTCAGTCCGAGGTATCGCGACATCCTTTTCCCATCCTCCTTCCGGGCGCGGATCCTATAGCCTGAAGGTAGGGATGCGAAAAATTTGGAGCGATACACTAGTTACTCTCAAAAGGTTATTTTGTGCATTGATTGGTAAGATCAAGGGCACAAAACCAACAAATTATCAAAGTGTCTAGAGACACTATTTGGTGCACAAAATCTATAGCAATTTGTGGTCCAAATAAGATACCAAAATAGATCAAATTTCTCCAAGGAGTGGAGAAGAAAACCACCACCAAAATCATTAAAAGAAGCTGCAAATCGAGACTTGGTGAGTCTCAAATTTGAGGTGCACTAAGGGTTCTTTACAGGTAAATATTAGTGTAGAAATCACTTCTCAAAAAGCTTATATCTATGTGATTATTAGCTTGGATTTATTACTATATTAACCAAGCAAAAGGAGAGAGTTGTATAACAAAGGAGACAATATCAAATCAGTCCTTACCTACAAGAAAGCCACCATTAAAACCAACAGAAAATATTGCAAAAGGAGGTGCAAAAAAAGATATTATATTATATTATGAAATAGGTTAGGACAACAAAAACATCGCAATGTTGCTTAAACAAACTGAGAAGGCCAAAATGGGTTGGGTGGCCCAAAATTGGACAAGGGACCAAGAGGACTTGAAACAAGCTCGAGGTGCCCTAAATAGGTTGGGGGGTTCAAAATAGATCGAGAAGGCTGAAATAGGCCAAGGGGAGAAAAATTGACCTAAGGGGACACAAAACGAGTAGGGAAGGCCGAAACGGGCCAAGGGGACCTAAACTACCCAAAGGGGTAAACAATACCTAAAAAGGTCAAGAAGGTTGAAACGGGGCCCTAGGGGATCGAAATTGGCCTAGGGACCTAAAACTAGTCAAGGGGGCTAGGGGGTCCAAAACAAGCCAAGAAGGACAAAATGGGTCAAGGGGCCTGAAACAAGTTGGGGTAACAAAAATGACCTTAGCTAGCCCGAAGCAAGCTAGGAAGGCTAAAACGGCTTAGGGTGGCCCAAAATTGGACATGGAACTAAGAGGGCCTAAAATAGGCTCAACACGCTCGAAGTAGACTAGGGGTCCCAAAATGGGTTGAGAATATCGAAACGTGCCAATTGGGGTTGAAATAGGTCGATGGTCAAAACAATAAAAATGGCCCAAGGTGGCCTAAAATGGGTCAAAAAGACCAAAACTACCTAAGGTGGCTTGAAATTGGACAAGGGACCGAAAAAGCCTAAAAGGGCACCAAAGTGGCCAAAATAGGTTGAGAAGGCTAAAATAGGTCGAGGGAGGTAAAACTAGCCTGGGGCCCAAAATGGGCTTGGAAGGCCAAAATGAGCTAGAGAACCCAAAATTGGCCAAAGGGGTCGACAAGGTCTAAAAAGGGTTACGAAGGTTGAAACGAGTCCTTGAGGTTCAAAACTAGCTACGGTGCCCAAAACTGGCTAGCGGGCTTAAAATTGGCCAAGAAGGACAAAATGGGTTGGGTGGTGCTCGAAATAGGTTATGGGGCCCAAAATAGGTTAGGATGGTAGAAATAGGCCAAAACAACTCTAGGTGGCCTGAAATTAGACTCGAGGACCAAAATGGGCTTGGTAAGCCAAAACAAGCCAAAGGGCCCGAAATTGGCCAAAGGGACCAATAAGGTCTAAAAAGGCTTAGGAAATCACCCCTCAAGGTTTGAAACTAGCTAAGGTGCCCAATACTAGTTAAGGGGGCTTAAAATGGCTTCGGGTGGCTTGAAATTAGACAAGGGACTAGGAGGGCCAAAAGTAGGCCTAGGATGACCAAAATGAGTTAAGTGGCCTAAAATGTGTTGATGGAGCCCAAAGCAGGCCTGGGGTTACCAAAATGTGCCAAGGGGCCCAAAACATGTTGGTGGGTCCTGAAATAGTCCGAGGACCGAAATAGGCCAGGACAACAGAAATGACCTAGGGTGACACAAAATGGGCCAAAAAGGCAAAAATAGCCTAAGGGTGGCCCGAAATTGGACAAATAATTGCAAGGACCTAAAAGAGGCTTGAGGCACCATAAACAGGTCATGGGGCGCAAAACAAGCCAATGGGAATTGAAACTAGCCAAGCGGCCTAAAATTGGTTAGGGGTGTTGGGGGCCCAAAACGAGTTGAGAAGGTTGAAACAAGTTAGGGGTTGCCTAAAACAGACTAGGATAATAGAAATAGCCAGGGTGACCCAAAATGGGCCGAGAAGGCCAAAATGGCCTAGGGGCCCAAAATAGGCTAAGATGGTAGAAACGACCAGGGGTGGCCCAAAACAGGCTAAGAAGGCCAAAACAACCCAAGGTTGCTCGAAATTGGACAAGGTGCCAGGAGGGCCCGAAATAGGCATGGGGCACAAACAAACCCTAAGCGATCAAAACTGACCAAGGGACCCAAATTTGAGGGGGATGAAATAGGTTGGGACGACAAAAACAACATAGGGCTGAACAAAAATGACCAAGAAGGCCAAAATGGCCTAGGGTGGCCCAAAATTGGATAAGGGCTAGGAGGGCTCGAAATAGGCCTCGGTTTCCCAAAAGGGGTTGAGAAGGCCAAAATGTTCTAATGGGGGGATCTAAACAGGTCGTAGGGGCCAAAACAAACTAGGACAAAAAAACGCTCGGGGCAGCCCGAAACGAGCTGAGAAGGCCAGAACAACTTAGGGTGGCCCTAAATTTGATAGGTAACTAGGACTTAAAACAAGCCCGAGACACTCAAAACAAGCTAGGGGGCCCAAATCGAGCCGAGAAGGCCAAAATAGGTTGGGGCAAAACTAGCCTAGGGGGCCAAAACAGGTCTAGAAGGATGAAATGGGCCATAAGACCCAAAATGGCCTTAGGGTCTGATAAGTTTTGAAAAGATCAGGAAGGATAAAATGGGCCATAGGGGATGGAAACTTCCTAATGGGACCCAAATTTGCTTGAGAGTGCCCAAAATAGTTTGGGGTCCAAAACCGATGGAGGAGCTAAAACAGATATGATGACAAAAATAGGCTAAGGCCAAAACAACCTAGGGTAGCCAAAATTAGATAGGGGTCAAAAGGGTCCAAAACAAGCCTAAGGGCACCCGGAATAGACTAGGGGGCCCAAAATGGATCGAGAAGGTTGAAACGTATTAGTGGGGCCCAAAATAGGTTGGGGCAAAAAACGTGTTGGGACAACAAAAATGACCTTGGGCAATCTGAAATGGGTTGAGAAGGCCAAAACGACTTGGGATGCCCAAAAATTGGATAGGGGACCAAAAGGGCCCGAAATGAGCCAAGGGGCCTAAAACAGATTGAGAAGAACAAAACAGATTTGGGGGAGAAAAATTGGCCGAGGGGGCTCAAAATGGGCTAGGAAGGCCAAAATGAGTCAGGAGGCCCAAAATAGGCCAAAGGGGCTGACAACGTCTAAAAAGGGTTGGGAACGCTGAAACGGGCCTTGGGGGTTGAAATAGGCCCAATGCACTTGAAACAAACCAAAGGGTCCAAAATGGGCTTAGAAGGTCAAAACAAGTCGGGAGGCAAAACTGGCCAAGGGGCCCAAAACTAGCTGATAATACCAAAATGGGTCATTGGGCCTAAAACAAGTTGAAGGGTCCAAAACTAGCTTGGGGGGCCCAAAATTGGCCAAAGGTGCCAAAACTGGTCTAGGGGCCTAAAATTGACCAAGAAGGTCAAAACGGGCCAGGAAGGCCAAAATAGGCCAAGTGAGAGTTGTCATTAAGTCCACCTCTATTGGATGACATTCTTGCATATGTGCTATCCATAGAGCCACTTAAGCAATAAACTCACTCATATATTTTCTTGGTGATTGTTCATTGCAAACAGTTTTGCACCATGTAAAGTTAATATCACTCGTGTGCGAATGTTGTTTGTTTCTTGAATGTATGTTGTCCTTTCGTAAAAATTTTAAACATGCTAAACTAGGTTCTATTTTGCTTCTATTTTGTTTATGTGCACATTTTGTTAGATTCTACATTTACTTTATGTGATTTAAAATGCAACCCTATATAGAGTTTTGAGTCCCTAATTTGGGGTTGGCACCAACTTCACAAAAGCACCACTCTCCCCTCCCTTAAAAACTTACTAGTTACATCACTACTTATTCTTATGGATCTAAAGAGGCCTCTAGAAGTAGAGCTGAATGTCATCAAAATCTGAATTACAAACAATAAGCAAAAATTATATCATGTTCATATCTCCAATGAAAATTTTTTAGATCTTAAATGTATGCTGAATATCTATTTAGAGCAGCCTCACTCATAGACCCTCATAGGATCATAGCTACTACTGTTGTACCAGCCCATGTGTGCATAATATGTAACAATTTCATTTGCTTTGAAAAATAATCCATTGTCCGTTCGTTGTTTACATAGTTTTTACACCATAGAATCCAACAGTTCCTTCTTAAGATGGGAACTAAACCAATGACAAATGCGCATCTTCCCATCCTCCATTGTCTGTTTGTCACCAGCAACAATCCAATTCAATTGGGTGAATGCATCCAGTCTACTTAATAGAATAAACAGGAACAAGTAGCAATATGGCGAATTTTTGTCTTCAAGAAGATTTCATGTGTAGCAATTAATCATCTATAATATCCACATGTTTCCCAGCGTAGAATTGTACCAAGCTTTCCAATTTGCATGCCTCAGTTGGCATAATTTGGCAATTATTTTTAATACATTTTGATTTTGCTATTCCTATGTATCTTTGATTAGGACATTAACACCAGAATATATTAATTTCCCTTCCCAAATATGCTGGTTGCAGCTGCCACTTCTGGAAAAGGGGGAATTAACTAAGACTGTTCAATGTTTTCAAGCTAAATTTATAATACTAACCTACAAAACCTGGCTACAATCAGGCACTTTGAAAAGGAAATATATTACATTTCTTCATCCCAAAAAGTTTAATAAATAATAAATAAAAACTAACTAAAAGATATGTATAAGACAAATTTTTTGAAGAGCCTGATAATAGTTATGGCTTATAAATTATGTGTATGAAAATGAGCAGTATTTCTACTCATGTCCGTTAATAAGTGCACAAGCCAGCATGTGACAACATCAAAACCTATAATCAGAAAAGAGATTCCTTCGTGTGTGGGTGATCTGTAATTACCCAAAACATAGGTAAATGTAGCTACTATTGCTACATAAGGACAACGTGGCAAAATCATATAGAACCTCTCTATTGAAAATTCAGCTGAATCCTAGTATAGAGAGCTTCAATCCTTGCGATCTCTTCAACTAGGCTGCTACAAAGCCTCGTCTTCAAATTTAATTTAAAAGAATATGGAATATTCTAAATATTGTTTTCATTTCTCCCAGTATTTACATATTTTTGTCCATGCAGTGGCAAAATTCTTGTTCAGGGCTAACAAGGTAGCTCACTTAGCAGCATCAAAGCAACTACAACTTAATACAAGTCGATAAAAAAGTTTTCTACTACATAGCATTTTATTGAACTCAAAGCACAGCAAGCTCTCTCTAGTATTCAATGAAAAATATATAAAAACTCTGTGATGCATCCAGTTACAGAACTGAATATTCATCTCAATCTAAATAGAAATACTGTTGGGGATCCCACGACCAGTTACACCTGGACCTGATGATGGAATAAGTAATTCATAGGGTAGTACACCGGCGCCATTCCTGTTTTTGTTACTCAAATCTTCATTTCTTGTGTGTATGATTTCCTCTATTTCCTGCATTTTCACTGAAAACCTCTTAAAGGCATCTTGTACTCTTTGGTCAGTCGTCCACTTGGACTCATGTCTCTTACCGAGATACTCTTCATCTGGTGAATGAGTTGACAGAGTGTCCACAACAGCCATGGTTTTCGTAGCTTGAAGCTGAGTTGGCATCGATGACAAGAAGAGGCTCTGTGGACTTGAAAGGAACTTCTTGTACTCTGGATCATCTTCCTCTGGTATTAACTTTCTCATTAGACAAGGTCGGTTGGGCACATATCCTCCATAAGGATATTGGCCAAAATTTAATGCAGCATGCTGTCCTGATGCTACCCAGATGATTGTAGTTAAAATCCCTGCTAGGTCATCCTTTGTCTTCAGTTTTGGCCACCATGTTGCATTTCTTTTATCATAATGCCCTTTGTTTATTGCTTCATCCCACCATGCTTGAAGTTCAGTGTCACTTTGTACACTGTTGGATCCTGAGTAATAAATGGAGACATAATCTTCCACCCATTCTTTGATAGCCGACCAAATGAGTAGACCATCAGCAGCATAGGGGTAGTCTTCAATTACAAGTCTCAAACCAAAAGGTTTAGTTGGATCCTCAACTGCCATACCCCTGTACCAAAGTCATCACCTGTTAGGTAATGCATATTATTATAAACAAAACAATGTTTGTAAAAGCCTAGATTCTGTCACATATCACCATTTTTATTTCAAACAATATTTACAGCACTGTTGCACCATGACATAACAATAGCATAGAGGTTATTTTGGATAAAATGGGAATAATAGTAAAGAATATCTTATATATTTGTAACTACAGATGCACACCAGCCTCTATACCCAGCATTTTTATTTGCTATGTGCATATATATCTTGCAAGATGTGCTTATTAACATAACAATACGTCATTATCAATGTTGTGAACAAGTTATAGTAATTAATTGCTATAGGCATGCACTAGATGGTAACTATGTGTCTCTCACATTTGCACAAACACATCCATGGAACTACACACAAATATATGCAAGTTTGTAACACGTCAAACATTAAAACTTATTTATTTACTTCCTTTTCCTTGTTTCTTGCATTAAACTAAATTAATTCACCAACATATTTTGATAGGTTGGGCTGAGTGCCTCAATATAGTTGACTAAAATGATTTACATTTGGGTGAAAATTTCCATTTTATAAACAGTGAATATGTTTGTCAACAGGTTGATTACAATCTGTCACCTGGAACACAAAGAGCAAGTGAAACATAAAGTGTGTTTATCTGAACGAGGACAGGAAATAGAAACAAAATAATTCCTTTTCAATTTTAACTATTTCGTGCTGGACAAATTTTAGAATAGTTTCTATGCATCTTTCAACAAACATTTTTGTGTATAGTTGAGAGTGAACTTAACAGAAAATTGGCCGAAAGTGCAAAAATGACATTGCTTGCAATATGGTGAATTTATGAATCAAAGTAACTACAGAAAATAACAATTCCATTAAAAACAATAAGCAAGTTACAATGTGCAAGTTACCCTCTCACTGCTATATCACCCACCCTAAACTTTTAATAAAAAGAAAGCAAAGCTGGTAAATGGCTTACAGTTATCCCAATATCACATAGAATGAAGGTCTCAACATCCATTAAACAGAGCATATGATGTTTCCTTTGTGTGTAAGTGACCATTAACATTGGAAATTGAAAGGCCTGTGCTCCAAATGGTCAACAGGTTCAACATAAGAGTAATACAAAGAGAAGAAAAGGAAAGCCAGCTGAAATTTGCACTAGAAATATGAGCCCAAACCGACCAACCCATGTAGTAAAATTAGCAATAAGACAGTCATTGACAGAGATAATAATGGGTGAAAGATAACCTCATTTCACAGCTGGACAATCAATTATTCACAACAAAATTTTAGAAGCTGAAGATAACAAATGCTGCTTTCTAACATTTGGGTGGCAGGGGGGAAGGATCTGCAACATCCACTCTGTGGTGCTAATTTTGCAGGTTTGACAAGAAACAGAGGCATGAATATAAAAAAGGGAAGAGTTATAAATGATGTGCTTCCTGAAGAATATTTATAATTTTCCAGATGACATCAGAAATAAAAAACTGTTAAAACATTTATCTCTCTTGCTGAAGAAATGTATGTACTGTCATGTACTACTACAACTAGTTTCTAAAATTAATGTGCCTTCACAAAGAAAGAGATCTATTACCGGGCAAGTTTTATATCAGCAAATTCATTGCCTGAAGGAATCTGGGTGCAGATGGAAAATAAGAAAAATATCTTCTCTGTGAAAAATCAGAATTCTATGCAGTATTCTGTTTGTTTATTTTTCTCATGGTATGGAGATTCCAAATGGATTCCGTAGAAACAAACACCTTTGATAGACAATTTCTTCATGACCAATTCCAAGCAAACACCAATTCATAGAAGATACCCACAAAATTTTGCTACATGGAGAAGCAAAGAAAACAAGCCTAATTCTGCAGACTAAAATAGCTTCCAATACCAAAGAATGTGAATGGGAATTCTTTACAACTATGTGATTGATGTAACTTGCCTACCCAAGCAATGTTAAAAAGTTGATGGTCACTTGGGAAAGAACATTTTCTTATCAAAATATGAAATAAAATTTCATTATTCACCATCGTACAATAATGATTAAGCACACACCTTCTAATCAAGTCTGCAGGCAGGGCTTCCATGTCAAAGCGCCAATATTTGTCATAGGCAGACGCACTCATCTCCATAGAGTACTTGCCTGGTGTAAAGCAAAATTCAATAACTCCACCTCCATTAATCAAGCTTTGGCGTGCCAATGCATTAATTTCCATAGTGTATCTCATATGTGGTTGCAACAGCTTGAAGATAGGGTGCATAAAGCTCAGCTGCCTATGAGCTGCAATAATATATGGTTCCATGCAAGCATGTGTGCGTAACCTGCAAGTTGTAAGAGAGGAATTAAAAAAAAAAAAAATCTGGTGTCAAAAATGGAAGTAAAAATGAGAGGAAGACCATATTCAAAGTCTATTGCCAAACTCCTAACCCAAAATATATATTATGAGCATATAGATGATGAAATTTGTACATAGTGCTAGCATCCACACAAATAGAATCAGTCAGAGCATCTCAAAAGTTGAAGTATATCTATGTTTAATGTAAACAATCTAGAAATCTTACCAGTGATTGACCAATTGGTGAAAACCAGCATCATTTGCTGCTACATGAGCTTTAGCTAGTTTCCATAGCCAATATGAAGTTGCATCGTGGCCCTCTGTGAACACTCGTTTGGACTGACCTCCAGGAACGGTAGGTGGGAGGCTAAGCTCAATGGCAATTGGCTTGAGAGTACCATGATCCGTTAAAAAGAATACAGTTCGTGAGGCATAAGTTCTTCTCCCCTCCTGAGAATTTATCTTTCTCACAAAGGGCATATATGCATCATTGTAGTCCAAGATAAACAATCTATCCTCTTCAAGAGCCTGCTTCATACAATTTCCATTACAAAAGGAATTTAGTCCCTGACCTCCAAATGATGCATCTTAGCAAACTCGTTCGAGTCTGCACATATATTTGTTCCTAAACTTTTCAGACACACACTCTGCTTTTCCTCGCATACAAAAATTCTTGCCCATTTCATTATTATGGAAGATACTTTCACCTGTTTAACAGACATTCCATCCAGTTCTGGTTCAATATGTTCTGCTTTGATCGCAGACTCTGGTGAACCATATATTGCCCCATCCAGCTTGCTTAAAATTGGAAATTCCTGCAGCATGTTCATTAGATGGATTGTTAAGACTTGAAACAAACCTGAAACGATTCATGAACTTAATCACATATTTGAGGATCAAAACAATTTTACACTTTTGGGTTAAAATATAGCAAAGTGGACAGAAACTAACCTTTAGCCGTTCAATGTTAACAGGGTTCACCCCTGCCAAAGTTTGGCGGGCAAACTCATTGTCCCGTAACCATGCAAATCTATCCCCTGAATTATGATGCATGCCATATTAAAGAAAGAACGGAAAAAAATGCGACAAGACACAAAACATCCATGTCTGTACATAAACCATGGTGACAATTTAAAAATAAAAATAAAGAAGTTACAGGTAACAGCACAAGGTGTTTGGTCCTTACTTGAGATTATGCCTGGTGTCTCATAACGTAATAGCTGTTCACCAGTTTCTTTTATCTTCTTCACTACTTTTGGTAAGATCAGATTATTAATTATAAAACGTCCCTGCTCGAACTTTAGAATGCGCCCTTCTCTATACAGGTGATCAATATCAGAGAAGCACCCAAACTCGTGATTAGGATCGGAGAAAGTAGCTATCAAAGATGGTATCAAATTATGGAATAAAGCTTTCAGAGCTCCTGCAGAAAATGTGCTTTGCTTAATCTCCTCAAATGTTTCATCACGAGGCACATAGACTGTAGCAGGCTTCTCTTTTCTGCTTTCTGCAGATGGATCTGTTAACAAGCGTTCCACTCATATCAGGTCTCCAGATTCCAGAGAGTGCCTTAACTCATTATGAACATGCATTTGACGCAAAATGAAGAACAATGAAAGGTGAAACAATAATTAAAGCACAACCAAAGACTAGAATATTGGCCGGCAGGCCTCACTGATGAGAATAAAATAGAAACCGCTCTCAAGTCTAATTTTTGGCCAGAAACACAAATGCAGGAAAGGAATTGAGAAAACATACAAAAGATGGGAATTACAGTGCAAATGACATAAAATCCAAAGAATAATTTAAACGATGCATAATTTTATATTGATTCCGCAACAAGAAAGAAAACCAGTCAAATATAAAACTCAAAGAGTTCATGTGCTTACTAACTAAGCTAGGTAGAATCATCCAAGTAGTCATGATTCTCAACAGATACGATACAAATCAAGAGGCCTCGTAAGCACAGTGTCCCAAAAAAAGACAAACCAAAGAAGGTCATCGTGAATTAAACATCTGAACCTTGCTGACTTGAATGAAAACTCCCTTAACACAGTTCGCAGTTGAGTGTCCCCGTTACTACGACCTTACGAATCTTAGAACAGGTAATTATTACCGGTTTTCATGTTGACCAGTAGAACCAGAGCCATTTTTCTGTATTCAGCTGTTACAGTTTGTGTTTCTTACATGAATGAGACCCTGTCTAGTTGAACATAATCCGTACTACAGGCTTTCCCACGACAAAGCATTATTTGAACAAAACTTAAATTTGCATCTTGCCAGCCCCACAAACTGTAAGCCTACAAGCAAAATCAGAGTCAGCGGAGAGCCTCACCTTTTTTTGACGGAGGACGGCCTGTGCGACAGCGTCTAGGATAAGGAATATCACTGGTACCAGTAATTGGTCTTGCAAGATCATCGCTCACGTCAGGGTTACCTAAGTCATTGTAAGTTGCATAGTCATAAATTATATCCCATGGCTTGCGCTCTCCCTTGCCATCCCCTCGCTTATCTTTCATATCCTTCTCCCGAAGATCCTTAAGGCCATCTGGAGTCTTTGCGGGCAAGTATGTCTGTGTTGAATCAAAACCCGTCAAACAGAGAGAACCATAATAAGGTAGTCTTTCTAGTTATAAGAAAAACGGCTATTTCAACTTGGAAAAGAAAAAATATTGAAAATCCAAACAAATATTATTTTGCGGAACCCTGCAAGTATCCCCGAGCTCCCCACTTTTTGGGGTAAGATCAGTTTTTATGTTGTCCATGGAATTGTTAACTGTGTGCACCAAGTTAGCTAGACCCTAGACTCTGGACCCGCTCTTTCTAAAATGGTATAAAACCTCTGATACATTTACTGACCTCATTAGAAAAGAAGATCCGTTTCTCGGAATTATCCTTCTTTGAGTGAACCCAGGAGTGGCAGGGGAAGTAGATCGATTCACTTCCGAACCCCTCCACAACAATGGATTCCAAAAAGAACTCTTTCTGGTGCTGATTAGTCACCAAAATAGCTCCCGGCCGCCCAAAATCAGCACTTACTGTAAACTCCGCTGTACACTTCACAGTGCTGTCTGGACTCATAGTTTGCTGCAGCCAGCCTTTGAGAGCAGATTCTTTGCTTCTCTTGCCACTCTTCGTTTCTGCATCAACATTCAACATTCAACATTCAACATTCAACATTCACGTCACAAACAAACAAGACCATCTTCATCCATTTAAGATTGAAGATGAAGAGTAGTTCTTATAGACAGACCAAGTAGAGAACTGAGTACCTACCTGGGTCAACATCAACGCTCACAAGCTCAAGAAGAAAGTTTTGACCAATGCCATCTAAGAGGGATCCCATCTTTTCCTTCATATCCTCCTTAAGCTTCTTCCTGATGAGAGCAACGGCCTTTAATTTCATCATGGCGCCCTTCTCAGAAAGCGTACTCGGGGTGGTCGTGCTACTGCTGGGTTTGTCACTGATAACTGCCCGGATGGGACCGACTCTCTTTCTGTAACCATGATCATGGTCATGCCCTTCTTCTTTATAAGTCCCCGCTTCTCTGATTGGAACCCCCACACCCACATTGTTCAACGTAAACTTCCCCCCTCTTCCTCTTGCTTTCTGTTTCTGTGAACTACAACTCTGAAATCTGGGATGTAGATTAGCATGAGCCCTCAGCATCCTTGCAAAGCCGATCCTGCCAAAGCAAAAGAAACGACGTAACCAGGAGAGGAGACTAGACCTAGTGATGCACGCTTTCTACAGCTACCGATCCTTCCACACCCAATTGACCGACCTTTTATAATATTATATGTACGTGGAAGCCTCAGATCGCTGCCTTGGTTTCCTTTGCCCCTGCTCTAGACGAAGGCAGGCCCAGAACTTTACGTCAATAATTCGACGAAGGTGTGGGGGACTAAGGCTGGAAAAATGGAAAAGGAGATTCCGTTTTCCATTGCCCGTGGAGCTGTCATCGATGGCAAACCGCAGAATTAGAATAGTCAAGTGGTTTTCCGTGGGACCTCGCAAACCATGCACAACACATGAACTATTTTCCTAATAAATCCGTGGGACCTCGAAAACCATGCACAACACATGAACTATTTCCTAATAAAGGTGACGCTTACAAAATAAATATACGGAAGTGCAAGTCAAGCTACTCCTTTTCAGCAATTATTTTATTTATTTTTTAATATAAAGTCGGTGCAATTATTATGTTCCTCATCCCTCTGGCCTCTGGCGTTCGTACAAGATATTATATTTTATTACTTACATTTTCCAACGTGAATGGACTTTTGGCCGGTATCTTTCAAACCCCCTGTTGCCCGATACATCCATCTATTAAATATTTTTTACCAAACAGGGACTGTACTAGTCTATCATGTTTATACAAAGCGATATTTATGTATGCCCCTGATGCCTTATAGCAGATGATTAATTAAGGTTTGTACAGTTAATGTTTCTTTTATATATATATATATATAGTTTATTCAGCTAACATGCGTAAAATGAAGCATAAGGTTGATGTTTGCATCCTCAACCAAGTCAAGGAGATAGGTGCTCCAAACAAAGTCAAGGTGAGGCCGGCGTGCAGCTTCACTTTCGGGTGTTTTCTCTTGCTGAAAAGGCTTGGCTTCTTGGCATGGAGTAAAGCAAAGCCATGTCAACGCAGTACGTACGTGACCAAGACAACTAGAATGCGAGTAACAATAAGCAAAGACATGGGAGAAAGGACAAGTGTTAAAAATGAAAAAGGAAGTGTTAAAAATCGAAAAGGTTAGTCAATACACGATGCTACATATACAAGAAAAATAAACAAGGATCTCGAGGGCATGGCCAAGTATGTCTTCCCATATAGACTTTGAAATGAAGGTTTAATGATCACGAAAAAGTAATTTAAAACAAAACTAATAATCACCAGAAGAATAAGTCTTTTTGTTGCTTTGTATTGTTGGTTGTTGGTGTGGTTTGTTAATGTATTAGATCTACACCATGTTTGGGAGTCATATAGCTTAGAAAGTGTACTATATTATACTAAGTTAGTTTGATAGTTATGTGCTTATTGTTATCATGTAACACCTTTATTATTGAGTGGTTTGTTGTGATGTTGCTTGTAAAAAATCTTTGTTATGTGGTTGGATTAATATACCTTAGGTTTTTAATAAGGAGGCCTTGGGCATAGGGATATATGGGCATCTCATTGGATTAGGCCAAGGTAAGTTGGAGATTCCCTAGTCTTGAGTATTGAAGATTAAATGAAACTGTTTCGATGTGGTAGATTTGGAATACTGCTTAATAAGTGAAATGTTGTCCTTGATGATGGAGATGGAGGCTAGAACCAATTAAAGCTACCTTAGGAGTGGAATTGAGTGGGATATTCTATCTATGGTTAGGATCTTGTGTAGGAGCAAGGAACGCTAGGTGTCTAAGAATATGAGTAGGAATATTTATATGCTATGTTTGTTTACTGATACTATCCCTTATGTTTGAGAATGTGTTATGCCTATTTGGGTGTGTGAGTGTGGGGCTTGGTGGGTGGAAGGGTGGTTCAAGAGCCTTTACCTTAGTTGATGGGCTAGTCTTCTTAGATTGTATGAAGATCTTATGGAGATCATGAACAATTTTTGAAAATTATTTTGTAACAACAATCTTGATGCAACTTGGGATATACCTCTAAAATAAAAATTCTCTATAAATTACTTTTGAAAAAATGCATATTGTTATATTTGAGAGCATTCCCTATTAAAAAGTAGCTAAAATGTAACTAATTTTTGTACTATGACATATTATTTAGTGAAAGATGAATATAGTTTCTATTATACTTAATGTGGAACTTTACTACTTTTCTTTTAGATGAATGAATTATATAGAGACTTGCATGTGTAGCAATGCAAAATTTATGCCTATTGCTATATTATCTAAGAATTAAAAGGTTAATACAATTTTTGTTGTAGAATGGATGATTGATAGATGTGAAAGTGAATGAATGGAAATGTCAAACTGAAATGCTTTGTTTGGATAAATAGTAGTTGGAATTCAAACCATATCTTTATTAAGTGGTATTCTTAAGAAGGGCACTACACTTACCCATTCTTGGATAATATCAACATCTTATCTGAAAAGACTCCTATGAACTTATCAAGATGTTTTCTAAAAATAACATTCATTAGACTTGTAAACACTGCAGGGTATTGGTCAAACCAATTAAAACCAGAGTAAATTCATGATGCCCATGTTTAGTTTTGAAAGCAACCTTATAAATATTAAAACTCATGAAGCAAAATTGTGTGATGCCTTACTCCATCTAGCTAACAAAGTAATAATTTTTTTAAAAACATAATCTAAAGTAATAAAACAATCTTTTAAGAGGATAAGATAACAAATGTTAGTCAAAAAAATATTCTAGGATACTTTACTATGATTTTAAAAAATCAATAAGTGTTTGATTAATTTTTTCACTTTTGCTAGTGATAAGCTAAAATTAAGAATAAAATAAAATCCAAGGTCATTTTATATCAAATTTCATTATAAATTCAAGATCAAAAATTGTTTCTTCTTATACTTGAAATTCTTTTTTTAATTATTGATTATTCTCTCGTTGTTGAAGTGATGGTATTGTAAACTTGATCTTTTATCTAACATCACATATCTAATTCTCTTCACTTAGGGTTTCAACTAAAATACCTATCACTATTTTTCAAATTACAATTCTCACATCAAAATTTTTACTTAATATTGACTAAATATTATACAACTTTAGTCAAAGTTTAAATAAATGGTTGTTCATATAATAGAGAATAATTTCTTAAGAAATTCACTGATGATAAGTGAAATACTTTTTTAATAAGTTCCATGTGGTTTCTTTTAGTTGTCACTTCCATCAAAATAACAAAACATTGTATTTTCTATCAAGTTAATTGAATCATATTCAACTTGCATTTATATAGAGTATCCTTTATTATGTCTTTCTATCAAAGATATTCTTCAAATTTTTACTTTTTTGCAATCAAATTCTTATATCATTTTCATTAAGACGTAAAATATTGTTTGGTCAATTGTCGTCTAAAATCTATTTTCTTCCAAGATGAAGATCAACGTCATGATTTGCTAAATTAATTGTTGTCCCATTTTATTCTCTGTAGATATGATGGCATTTCCAAGACATGTCCTCCAACAATGGTTGATAGACATAAGAAATAATATTGTTTTTTATCCAATCCCCATATCCATTTTTATTTATAGCATTAATGTAATGATTATGAATCCCCCTCAATTCAAGTATATTTTATTCTTTTTTAATGTTAATCATGATCCTTACAAGAAATACCATAGCCTTTGTATGTTTATCAGTTGAAATTTGATATAATTCTAAGTGAGGAGAATTTTACCTTTAATATTTCAAAAGCATCACCTCTGCTAGCATTTTTAGAATTTCCTATAGAAGGACCATCAAAATTAATTTTGATAAACCTAAATTGTAGGCAATTTTACTTTATCAAAGATCCATACAACTTCTTTTATCAACTCCATTATCACAAATGACCCTTAAATTTATATTCAAAGCATGAAACAAGAGGCTAACACCACTTTTTGTATGCTTGAGACTTCCCATGATGAGATTCATTCCTATAAATATTACAAGGGACACATAAAAGGTCAATTATATTCTCTTCTTTATAGATGCTCACTTGTAACAATTTTATTTTGAATTGCTAACCAAAGGAATGTTGTTAGATTTGATAATATTTTTTATAAACAAATAGAAAAATACATTTGGTGAAATCTTATGTAAGAGAAAATAAGGAGAAGAAAAATAGAAAGAGCAATAAAAAAAGAGTAGAAGTGTGCCCTTGGGCATCCACACAAGACATAACATGAGATCATACTGATTATGATAAATCGAGGTTTATTAATAAATTAATTTATTTTTTGAAGACTTGAAAAAATAGTTCCCTTGAGTGAGTCTTTCATAGTTTACTAATAATTTATAAGGAATAGATTAAACTCTAAAGCTCATCCTAAATTTGTATCTAGTATTTACATCAAGAGAATAATTATCTTAGATAAAAGATAATTTTATGGTTCATTAGGTGTTAATTTAAACTTTTTATAGTGTTTATATGTAGTTGAAATGGACCCCTCCTAACTTACATCATGACCACATAGTGGTATTAGAACAACTTGGCAATTATGCATGTATAACTTGGTAAGATTCAAACTTAGTCTCATCCTTGAAAGTCGAGGAAATTATCTACTTGAGCTCATGCCATTTGGTTAGGTGTTGATTTAATTATTATGCATGTTAACAATATTTTGTAAAAGATAAAAAATGAATACCTTGGTTTCCTTCTAATTAATTTTTATAAAATACTATATTATTTCTAGTTGTGAAATCAAGTATTGAATCATTCTTAAAAATATTAAAACTTTATAGCACTTAAAATTATTGGTAACTTGTAAAATATAAAAATATATTCTTTTATATTGAATAAGAAGTTCTTATTAGAAAATAAGATGATATTTATTGTTCTTAAAATTTAGACCAATCAATAAATTGGAGAATTGACATTAGCATTGGTTGATGAAGACCTAGGTATGTGCATAGGTGGGACACATAAGTAAGCCTTAATATTTGAAACTTATATTACCTCTGTTTATAGCCCTTAGCAAGCTATAGTCTCCTAATATTGTCTATGATAGTCTAATTTATCTCAACACCTCTCAATTTTTATTTTCATGCACTATTGACTATGATTAACTAGAACATCATTGCAATTGTGAAAGCACCACCCTAAGGTGCCACAATAGAGCATTCTCTATAATAGGGCAACACTCATCAAAAATGGGCCAAGCTAAAAATCTAACTACATATCCAACATTTTGTGATCGTTTAGAAGCCTTTACTCATCTTCCTTTCACCTAATTTTGAGTGTTGAACATCAATCAATGCTCTTTTTGAAATAAATACAAAAAATAAAACCTTATAACTAAGGTATTTTGACCTTATTTTTGGACATCTTATAACATTGAATTTTATAATTTTTAGTGAATTGATTGTTGAGATCCTTTATTCTTATGAAACAAGGAGAAGATGTTGGAAATAGAGTCTATTCCATCATTTGGGTTATGTAAATGTATCCTCCAAGATACATATCTAGATTACTTCTTGTGCAAGTTATCTAGTTACTTCATGCAATGTAATAAATGCACAAGTGTCAATGTGCAAGTTGTACATGTGCAAGTTATCCCTTGCACAACTAGATAGAGTGTTGGCCAAGTATCCTATTTTACCTATATAAGGATGGCCTCTTAGATAGATAGAAGAGAGAGTCGAGGGACATAGTCAGATAGCGTAGCTTAGTGGATAGTGTAGTTCTGTATGCCACACCATTCAGTGGTGATGGATACAATGTAGATCTGTAGCTTTGTTAATGGAGTGCTCACTTCCTCCATAGCTACATTGTAATATTTTATATGATTTATATTTTTAGCATACTTTAATCATCTAGCAGATTTACTTTCTTTCATGTTATTCTGCATCTTGTGATTGTTATCTCTCAAGGCTCATTCATCAAAAGCTAATAGTGGTATCAGAGCCACGGTAGATCTAGTCTATGCAGGTCAATAGGGAAACCACCATTGTTGGTTAGCCTAAGAGTTTTTGTCAAACTGACGCGCCACTGGACCAACCACTGACAAAAGATCTCAGGAGTATCTAGGTGGTAGATTTTGGGAGAGTCACAAAGATAGGACTGAAAGGAATCTCAGTTTTAGAAAATACTGAGATCATTTTCATCTAGAGTCTTTTCCACAGAGTTGTTATGAAAACTCGTGAAGACTAGGACTCAACACTCAATCCACTAGATTGACAAATCATCTAGTGAAGATCATCCAGGTTATCTGGAATTTTCTAACTGGTGCCTAAAGTTTCTTTTGTTGCAGGAAATTAATTCTCAGAGGATTGGGACTCCTATGACAAAAATCTAGGAGACTCCAACTTCATTGCTCGAAGGTCGGCGTGCCCTCATAGTGCAGAGGTTAGTTCATTGTGCAAGAGAAGAATACTATGGAAGAAGACTTCTAGTGAAGGATCATGGTGAAGATAGGAGACTAAAGATCTCCATTGCTGGATTGCAGAATTCCATAGTTGAAGAATAGGCCATAAGAGCCTTGATACATAAAGGCCATAGAAGCCTTGAAGAAGAAGCCACAGAAGTCTTGATACTAAAAAGGCCATATAAGCCTTGATACTAAAAAGGCCATAGAAGCCTTGATATTGAAAAGGCCATAAAAGCCTTGATACTAAAAAGGCCATAGAAGCCTTGATACTAAAAATGCCATAGGAGCCTTGATATTGAAATAGGCCATAAAAGCCTTGATCCTGAAGAAGAATTCGAGAAGAATATCTGATTCAGAAGTAGACTAAAATATTTTAGTACTAATATCTTTGTTGTAGGAATAAAAGATTCAGTGAGTTGGGAGACTTCCTACAAGAAATTTAGGAAGAGTATCTTCTTCAGAATCAGCTCAACCCTGAAGCAAAAGTGAAGAGATCAGGAGAAGATCTCATTGAAGAACTTCCAGTCTTGGAAGAAGAAGAAGGACTAGGAGAGTCCTACTCGAAGCTAGGAGTAACAGAATCAGAAGATCCAAGAGAAGATCTCACCACCAACACTTCCAGGAAGTAGAAGGTTGAAGAAAAGGTCTCAAGGAAGACCATCAGAAGCTGCTAGATCAAAGACCTTGTGAAGGTCTCATCGAGCATCCAGGAAAGGCTAGGAGAGCCTTGCTGAAGATCAAGAGAGTTCTTTGAGAACTCATTGGAGAAATCCACTATCTAGGTGAAGTCCTTGATAGTGAAGGACTTGGGACAATTGTCACCATTCGAAAATAAGCCCAAGAGGAGAATTTGGCAAGGAGTGCCAAATCTGTGAAGAATAATTTGGTAAGGAGTGCCAAACCCTAGAAGAAGATCCTGCTTGAAGTTAGAATTTGACAAGAAGACTTGAAGATAGAAGAAGCTCACCAAATATTGGATATTTGAAGATTACCTCTCATAACAAGAAGGCACCACTTTAGAGACATAGACTTCTCCAAATCTATAGCATAAGGAGGAGAACACAAGAGGAGAACAAGCCACCAAATCCTAGGCTCATGAAAGAAAGTTTGAGACCATCATTTGGTGAAGAAGGAGTTGTTTAGGACTACCTACTTGAAGCAGCAACTTGGTGTTTTAGATACCAAGGTCTACATCCTCTACAAAGGTGGGAGAAGAGCTATAGGAAAAAGGTATGCAACTTATGGTGCAAAGAGATTCATTAATTGAATTATTTATCAGATTTATTAGAGCACCTGAATATGGATTAAAGTTGCAAAAAGGAAATTAGATTACAGTCTTCTAAAAAGTGCAAAAGGAAACAGATTCTTTTAAGGATTCATTTGCACATTTATTAGGAGTTGATTAGATTTCATATTAGCTACTATCAACTACCTATTATCCATTTTTGAAAAAGAAGACTAAGTCCTACAACATTGATTGTAGTGAAATTGTAGAATAACTCTTAAAGATTCATTTTAGGTTATTCTTGATTAGTTGCAGTAAATTATTAGTGCATGACTTTGAGAGTTTATTGGAGTGATAAGGTGTAATATTAGTGCATTAAAAGTGAAGAACTTGTACTATTATATCACTCTCAAAAAGAAAATTAGTTTTGTGTTTCTTGAAAGGCACAAAGTCTGATTTGTATCAAGTGTCTAAAGACACTATTGAAGCACAAAAATCTGCAACTTGAAGTGGCCAATAGAAGCCACCAAAAGGGTTAGAATCCTCTAGAATTTGGAGAAGAACTTAACTAACCAAAAATAGAAATAGAAGCTTATGAAAGTGAGACTTGGTGAGTCTCAAAAATCAAAAGCATTACAAGTTGAATGCAAGGAAAAAATGCAGAAAATTTGCATCAATTAAAAAGCTTCTATCTACTGTTATTGAAGCTTGGACTTGTTATCAAAAGTATCCAAGCAAAAAGGGAAAGGTGTGTCTACTATTTAAAGACAACCTCAAACCCTTGTATTGCAGGAAAATCTGCCACAAAACCAGAATTTTAGATCTAGAAATAGAGTGCAAAAGAAGGTATATTAAAAAGCCTTATTATACAACATTATAATACATTATATGCACTACTCTAATCTGGTTTTTGACAGCATAAGAGCAGATTTGGAAGTGCCACAAAAGGGCACATTTTCTACAAAAAAAAAGGCCAACATAGGCCGGACATCAACACTCTTCTTCCCAAGTCAGAAGGAGCCACTCAAGGGCTCATCTTGGATGTACGTACCTATAGAATCAAAGCTCATTTCAGATCATTCATGAGCCACATTTACGTAGACAAGCGAGTGCATATCGATTTCAAAAAGGATGTCAAAAATTTGCAAGGGATTCAATACATTTGGAGGCATAAAAGAAAGAGGGAAAGGTGTTACATTCATGGTCTCTAACTTGGAGAAGACCACCCATCGAAGGAAGCTCCAAATCATCATCCAAGCTCCATAGCGCATCGTCCATCCACCTGCAGAAAAATCTTGCTTGCTGCCCAAGCAACATTGCAAAGCAAAGGGGTTATGGAGTTATAATCTCCATATTCGAAGATATTACAAGAATAGACTCCATGCAAAAATAACACTTGGCATTCTGGTCATCATTCCTCTCAACGTTCTAGAAACTTCCATGTAGGAGTTACAAGCAAAGATGTGCCACTTGGTATTCTCCACCAACTTCACACAAGTGCCCATACATTTTTGAATCTCTCCAAGAGCATTAAACAAAGGACTTGGAGTATTACGTAAATAAGGGAGCACTCACTTGTAATGGATATGACACTTGTCACAATGTCTATGATCAACTACCCTTAAAAGGCATTCGAAGTCCAAGTTCAACGTGCATGAGTGAAGCGTAGTCAAAGACGTCCAAAGGAGGAGCATAGCACAATCAAGGTCTGAGAGAAGTGCAACATAAATATTCGAAGTGCATCATGGAAGATAAAGGGAAGGAGCATTAAAGGCTCCCCATATTTGAAGGTCAACTTTCAGTGCCATACGTACCAGCATTCAAGACCTACCACTCCAAGGAATCTCCATTAAATCAAGTGCCTAAGGTACCTTTTACATACTATTATACTCAACCGTAGAAAGCATCGAATATTGAGGAGATATTACATCTAAAAGGTAAGGTCTAAATCCCATTTATTATTGCTTTCATAAGTTGGAGATATAAGGGTTATAAACTAAGGTTAAAACTTAGATATTGAAAGCTAAAGGGGTGACTTATCTTATTAATTTAATATTTGCAATCTTACTTAGGAGGAATAAGGAATTCAACTTGGATTAAATTATATTGCAAATATTATTATCATTTCTCTAATTTTCCAAACTTGGGAGTCACAAGGATTACTCCATCAAATTTATTTTATTGGAAATTAGAAATAATCCAAGGGACATAAAAGAGGTTATTAGGGTTTCTATTAAGGTTGGATATATATATATATATATATATATATATATATATATATATATATATATATATATATATATATATATATTTTTCTTGTCTCAAATCTTCAAAAAGGGATAAAAGAATTCCAACATCAAAACCTCTTCAAAATTGAAAAAAAGTGCTTAGTTCAATTAGGAGTAATAAGGTGTTAAAAAGTTGATTTTTGACTCTTACAAAACTTGTACAAAATCAACTAAAATTGAACTATATTCTTACAAAAAGCACTATATCATACTCTTATCACTAGGGAGCTATAAGATAAGACTATTAAGGTTCTATCATTTTTCAAGAAACATTATGGATGAAATTTTGAGAAAAGCTTTCAATAATGAAGAATTATTTCATGAAGTAGAATTCTACTCCCAAAACTTAATAGATACTCTAGATGGATACGAGTATCTATCTTTCAATGACAAGATGAAATTCTCCTTATTTCTTAAGGAAGCCAAAGAAGGTAGCTTTACGACATTGATTAACTATCTTCATGAAATTCTCTTCACAACATGGTGGAACTCACAAAGACTAGTTATATTTTCTCCAAAAGAATGTCTGATGATTTATCTATCATTAATTGTGTTTGTACTTACTCAACACAAGAAACAAGTTGATGTTAAAGAACAATACTTTTGTGATGATAGACTAACTTGTTTTAAAGCTGAGATTTCACCTACATCAAAGCAAAATCACAGGAAGAGAAGAAGGAAAAAGAAGAAGAGACATACAAAAAGGAATCAAGACATGAAGACTGAAGCAATAGAGGAAAAACCAGTACACCAAAAAGGCAAGCTCAGAAGAATGAGAGGACAATTGCATCATGCTCTACTCATTCATCAACAATCTGAATCAAATGAAGACACTTGCAAGGAGGACTATAAAGGTGGTTGGATAGAAGATGAATCTGAACATGTCGAAGATCATCCAATGAGAATAGAAGGCCTAGCTACAACCTACTCTGCATCATATGGAGACACAAATTACCTGCTGAACCTGAATACAAAGAATGTAGAGGAAGAAGACTACGAAGATCAAGCAGAAGAAGATGAAGAAAATCCATATTGAAGACTAAAGTCTTCAATACCCAAATAATGTAATACAAGGGGGTGTTGGAAATAGAGTCTATTCCATCATTTGGGTTATGTAAATGTATCCTCCAAGATACATATCTAGATTACTTCCTGTGCAAGTTATCTAGTTACTTCATGCAATGTAATAAATGCACAAGTGTCAATGTGCAAGTTGTACATGTGCAAGTTGTCCCTTGCACAACTAGATAGAGTGTTGGCCAAGTATCCTATTTTGCCTATATAAGGATGGCCTCTTAGATAGATAGAGGAGAGTCGGGGGACATAGTCAGATAGCGTAGCTTAGTGGATAGTGTAGTTCTGTATGCCACACCATTCAGTGGTGATGGATACAATGTGATAATGGAGTGCTCACTTCCTCCATAGCTACATTGTAATATTTTATATGATTTATATTTTCAGCATACTTCAGTCATCTAGAAGATTTACTTTCTTTCATGTTATTCTACATCTTGTGATTGTTATCTCTCATGGCTCATTCATCAAAAGCTAACAAAAGACACCTAATGGTTCTTATCTAATTGTTTTCTCCCTTAGCACAAAATATTAGGACCTATTTAAGGGAATTGAGGACTTTGCAATAACACTCTTATTATCTCTATAGCAACACCATTACATCATTTGTCATAAGGAGAATCTTCTCTTTCTCTCCTAGACTAGTAAGTTATATCTTAACAAGAAGTCCCTACCTCAAGGTCACCTTGGTTGGGATTCTTTCTCCACCAATTCTATGGAAGAGCAGGGATTAAAAAATTCTAAGGACATCATCAAGCAAATCAATTATCTCAATTCTCATTTGTGTACACTTGTTATGGACACATCTTTTTAGAGTTTTATTCTAGGTTTGGCTTATCCAAATATTGGTAAAATATCTTAGTGAACCTGAAATGTTCATTGTGAGTGTAGATTACTTCTACCCTATAAGGATTCTTATATAGTATTCTTCTATGGACTCCAACATTAGTTTATCTCCTGCCAACCCTCATTTAAACAGTCGAATTCCTTTTACTAACAACCAAATATTTGATGGTCAAGCTATAATCAATTCTAATAATGAAATCTATGTTATGAAGTCGAAATCAAGTCTAGAATAATAATTCTAGACAAAATGATGATCTTAGGGTCAACAACCCTAAAAATCACTCCTTGTGCTCAAAACCCTCCCCCATTTATGAACTATTGGAGAGGGTGCCCTAATTAGGTTACTTGAGTGATGACACCTTGAAGTAAATTCTTTAATAAAGGAATGATGTATACAATGTTATATATAAAGAATATTGTAGAAAGGATTCAATTGGAAGAACTCCAAAATATGACCTTGACCTATGAGAAGTTTTTTTTTATAAAAAAGACTAATTTTATTAAACATTAACTAGATTACATAATTGCAAGGCCTTCCATACATGGGTTGTAGCCTGGAAGTACCTCCAGATATACATGTCTATAATCCAATGAAGGCTAAATATCCAATTAGATAATAGATAAAAATTGTACAAAAAAGCAATGTCACACCTAATCATTGAATGACATATCAGAGGAGGAATCCTCAAAATTGTAATAAGATAAAACCATTAGTTTGTTTTCTTTGTATACCGCATATCCTCTTGAAACTGTATTTGAGAGGTTTTCATTTCCAATGGTGATTGTAAATTCCTATAGCTCCACTAGCTCATCCTGCTAATCTCCATGGTTATCTATCTATCATATATCCACCTTCCCATGTACACTGTGATTCAAAAAATTCCTATCATGAAACATCGAGGTCTCCTTGTGTGCAAATCCTCTCTCCTACCAAAAATTGCCACACTGGTACTTATTCCTTCCCATCATTGGGGTAGACCTATGATAAGTTATCATATTATCCATGACTAATAATATCAAGAATATTAAGAGAAAGAGGAAGAATATAAGACAAAATATGATGAGGGCATCACGTCCAATTGTTGTTATTTCCTAGGCATAGATATTTTATTTATTTCCTAGGTCATATTTGCAAATAAACCTAACACGAGTCTTCAACTCACGTAGGTTTCTAGTTGGTGGTATATGTTGGCCATTAGTTGGCTTTATTGTTATTTAGTTAGTGAGTGATTAGGTTAATTAGCATATTTTATTGCTTACCTCCCTATTCATCCTCGTACGAGATATGGGTGTATGGTTATGTATTTGGGGTATTTTAGGTGTGTATATAAGCCTTAGTTCATTAATAAAAATGAGGGTGATTTCATCCTCAATATTGGTATCAGAGCACTGATCTTAACGATGTGTGCTCACTTACAATTTGGAATTTGGGTTGGAATTTCACATTGCTCCATTTGGCTAGCTCTGTTTGGTGATTAGTTGAAAAATTTCATCAAATTGGCAAATTTTCAATTTGTGCAACAATTTTTGTTAGCATAATTTATAGCAAAATTGGTTGATGGAGCACAATAATTTTTTTGTTAGCATAATTTGTAGTAAAATTGGTCAACAACGTGGTCTGTACAACAAAAAATAAAGCTACGTGGTCAACATGCTATTAGGAGGATAGTGGTCAACAGACTTCTAGGATCCCTGTCAAAGGGAAGCCTGACCACCAAGTGGTGGCCATAAACCTTAGGGGGTGTCTTTCCTTATAAAGAGGAGAATAACCCCCCACTTCCCCCATGTGGGACTAAAATATATTTTGCTTTCATAGGTCATTTGTCGACTATCTTGGCATCATCAACCCTAGACCAGAAGGCACTTGTAGGCATAATTGTTTGAGGTTTTTTTGTAGGAACATGGATAGGTTGTTGAATTTTCTACGATGTAGATAACCAAGAGATATTCCATTATGATCACTGACTAAGAGCAACTTCAATAGCTACCATCTCCCCCTACATTCCATGTTGCACATTTGGGTCGATAAAATCTCAACTGATGGCAAGCATCGTGAAGGAGATTCATTGCAATCATAGGAACACAGACGTATAAGAACGTCTTGCATTGTGTTTCTATCACAAACCATACATGATAACCCTTAGCGATAGACCTGCTTGGTTTGATTTTGAAGCCTATAGAAAAGTTACTGCTCGTCATCGAGCAGGAATGTTGCAAATCCCATTCGAAGCATCCTTTAGTATTTTAATATGTGAATGGAATATGATGTCTATGTTTCGATCACTAGGTGTTGATTGCTTACTTGTAGCACAGTGAGTAATATCTCATATTTATCAAAGAGAGGCCTTTGAAGGCCATAAAAAAGGATACCCACTAGTAGTTTCAACCACCACACGATGGTTACGCCCCCGTGTAATGGCCTATGTTGAAGCAACAACTAGGGCGCACGTTCTGGATAAATGGAGTGACTCCTTGTTTGATTAAATTCCATTGGTTGACCTGCTTACCGCATAGACATTAAAGAATATTATTGTGACCTGCTTGCTACAGGTAGCACATCGGTGGGCTTAATAAGCCCACTAAAGTTTTTACTGAAGATAACTTTTATTAAATTAAATGAAAACTAATTTAATTTAATTTAATTTTTTCATAAATTTATTTAAATTATTAAATTACCTTACTTTTTGCACTTTTAAACACCTCACAAAAATGTTGTAAAAGCTTTACAGGCTAAATTTTTGTTTTGCAACTTTTTGCAATTTACTAGCATTGGAAAAAGCCATTGTAATAGCCTAGAAGGCTACAAATATTTTACAATCCATCAACCATTGGAAAGTTTTGTAATTGCCTACATCAAAAAATTGTGAAGCCATTTGCTTCACTTATAAGTGCTCAACAATAGAGCACCATTGTAATTGCCTATACGATAAATATTGAAAGCCTTTTTGGCTCATTGTAAGTGCTTGAAATATAACACCATTGTAATTGCCCTATGAGGCAAATTTTTATACTCTTTTTAAGATATTTTGGTAGCCCTTCTAGCTTACACTAGGGGACAAATAACTTTTGATTTTTTAGAGCAAATGATTGCCATAGTTGTAGTCATTAGCCTCTTGGCTGATAAGGTTCAAATATCACTAGGCCTAGTGGATCTAGTCCAGCCCCTAACCATCGCAATAAAGTCAAATGCGAGGTCAAAATTTATGATGGGTCTTGAGATCCAAATATCCTAAACAGTTGGATTCTCGATATGGATACCTGGTTTCACTATAGAAAAATTTACAAACACAACCAAGTCTCCTTTGCCAAGCTCAAGCTTTCAGGCTTTGCTAAGGTCTTGATACAAGACCGCCGTTGCACTTAAGATTCCATTGGCACTTGGAATGAGTTAGTAAAAGCATTTAAGGAAACCTTCTATCCTTCTAATTTTGTTGAAGATATTGACTTCCAATGGCTTCGTTTGAGGCAAGGATACCACATGAGTGTCCAAGATTACATTGGAAAGTTTAACAAATTGAGGATTCTAAATGGAATCTTGGACTCAACTCCAAAACTCATCAAAAAATTTAAAAGTGGCTTGCAAGATCCACTCTTTAGGGAGTTGAAGTATACACCTTGCACCACTTTGAATGAAGTGTACAATAAAGCACAACTTGAAGAGGAGAAAATTACTACTAAATTAGGTGCATCTCACTCTTTTGGCATCTCCAAAGCACCCAAACAAATGCAATCGTAGTAGTAGCCACAAAAATAAGCAAAGGCACCAACATATTCTTCTCCTGCTCCTTCCTTTTCTTCTTTTTCCTCTTATTTTAAATGCAAAAAGTTTTGTAATCATTGTAAAATATGAGGGCATATTGAGTTAGAGTGCTTCAAAAAGAAGAACAATTTACTTATAAAGGAGGCACCACAAGATGGGCCCCTAAAGGTGGGAAATGAGGCTAGGAAATATGAAGGAATTTAGGGTAAAATCAACCATGTGACCCTTATGCACCGTAAAATTCACCGTGATAGTCTATTTATCACAAGAGCACATCTACTGCACAACTTTGTTGTGTCTTGCATTTTTGACAATGGATCGTAAACCAATCTCATTGCTAAATCTATAGTTGATCAACTCAAATTGCTTGTCGAATCCCATCCTTCCCCATATTCACTTGGATGGAAGGATGAGGATACAACCTTTACAATCATAGAATGTTGTATTATATCTTTTGCCTTTGGACCACACTATGTGGATCGAGTCACTTGTGATATGACTCCCATGGACTACTATGGAATTATTCTCGACCAACCTTATAAATATGATAAATAAGCTTAGTATGATGCTTTTAACAAAACATACACCATGCATCATCAAAATAAGAACTTTCTTATTCAAAATCTTCCACAAGCTCAATTCTTGATATCTTCACCAAGGATTGCCTTAGTCTCTTGGCCTAAGGACATTCATGCTTCCACTACTAAGGAGGTCATTCCTCCTCCTTCATCAGTACCTCCTCCTATTGCTCCTATTGCTCCTCTTGTTGTTCCACCTCGAGCACTTCAATGACCTCCTTCAATGCCACCTTCACAGGTTTTAGATATTTAGCAGACTCTACAACTTTCATAGCAAGAAATTGCTCCTCGTCCTAGTCTTTCACTTGGTAAGAGAGTGATTTAGCAGACATCACGAGGCTTTTGCAATCTTCTTTCAATCGGTTATGAGATATGTATGCAACATTTGGTGACTCACCCTTCCATTCCTATTGTACAAGAATTAGAGTCCAATGCTTCTTGAGTGGGGAGGTATGATGCCCAATTGTTATTTCCTAGGCATAGATATTTTATTTATTTCCTTGGTCATATTTGTAAATAAACCGAGTCTTCAACTCACGTAGGTTTCTAGTTGGTGGTATATGTTGTCCATTAGCTAGCTTAGTTGTTATTTAGTTAGTGAGTGATTAGGTTAGTTAGCATATTTTATTGGTTACATTCATGTTCATCCTCATACAAGATATGGGCATATGTGCCTATATAAGCCTTAGTGCATTAATAAAAATGAGGTTGATTTTCATCCTCAATAGAAGATTAACCTTGGGTTGAAATACCATCCTTTTCCTATAAACCTCTCCTTATAATAATGATAAATTACTCATTACGAAACCTAATATCTATAGTCTATCATAGCATTTCTTAAATCTCATATTAGATGACCAATAAAAGGCTTACCATCTTGACTACAATAGATATAAACAATAATATACATAAAACCCAAAATACAATCTAGTAGTTTTGCTCATAAGAATCAACCAAAAATCCAACAGACTAAGAAATTAATAATTCCCAGCACTTTGGAAAATATTCTCAAAGAAAAACTTGCACTTAGGCACTTATCCAAGAGTGATAAGAAGAAGGCTTATAATGGTTGTGAAGTCAACATGCTAATGCACACAAAATACCCATTAACCAATAGCATACTAACCAAAGGATTATTAAAATACCAATACTAATCAACAAGAAAGAGTCCAATAACATGGTAATCAATAAGCTGGAGGCCAAAAAAGCTTTTCTTGATTACAATTTTGGAAATGCATCACATAAATTTGCAACAAGATGAGAATGAAAGGGTTAAAAAACAAGTGCAAGATCTCAATAATAGGGCATAATCAATACAAATCCAACAAGTGCAACAACAAGCATAATTGTATGCTTAAATAAAATAAGATACCCCATAAATATACCTAGGAGAATAATTGTACTCATTGGGGTAGATTCTAATAGTTATATCTTCGCTACTTGTAACAAGACAATAAACCAATATGGTTCAAGTGCAAAATCCTAAGCTTAGTAAGTGCCTTAATGAACTCCTATAGCCTCATATAATTACTTATAATTTCCTCCAATATTTCCCTTATCCTACAATGAAAATAATATAGTTGAAGAATTCCATGTAGGGTTTTTTAATGTATACAAAAAATGGATAGGGGTTAATCCCAATGTAACTATAAAGTTATTTTCCAAATAATTCAAGGGGATTGTGTTGGCATGGTATTCCAACTTACCTAAAGGTTTCATTCATAGCTTTAAGCAACTAGTAGAAATACTTACAAATTAATTTGGAGGTAAGACAACTTCTAATAGTTTTATTTGTCAATTTATCATAGTAAAACATGACCAACATGATATAACCAATGCCTTCATTTGAAAATGAAAAGACATAAGCTACCAATATAAACACAAAATTGATAATAACACTCTTAAAGAGATGTTTACATAAATAATCTTACCCTAAATAACAAAGAAAATCAAGACACAATTTAGCCTTGAAGCTTTGAGTGACACAATGTTATATGCAAGAAACATTAGAATAATGCTAGAAGAAGATGGAACTATAAAGACAAAACCTAAGAACTTTAATAAAGGATTTATTGGAATTATTAACATGCAACGAATTAAGAATGTGATCATAATGGATGTCAACAACAATATCACCCTATCTACATCATAAAGAAAGCTCAAGAAGAGCAAGAAAACCAAAATTCACCTAACAAGTTGCCTTTGATGATATCTTTCTTGTGACTCTTGAATAAATCATGAAAGCAATGCCTAAGTGACCAAAAGTATCTCTTGCATTTGATTATAAATATCCTAAACACCCTAGATTTCATGATGACTTATGTTACTTTTGGCATGGTTTCTAGGCATTCCTTCCAAGATTGTCATCACTGCAAGAAGTTCTTATATAATAATGTTTTTAGTTAAAAAATCAACTTTCATGCTCTCCAAGAAGAAGAAAAAGCTAGATATGATATCTTGGAAAATAATTTATTGCTAAGACTAATAATCCTCAACATCCAGCTCATCAAAGTTATAATATCTACAAGAATCATATGCCTGATAATGGTCAACAAGCCCTTATAGAGGCTAATCATATTGAATGCTTAAAATATGTAAAATATAATTTCCCATATGGATATTAGTTACTTGTCTAAGGCTAACAAAGTTTAAAGTAATGGTGTCCAAAATGTGAGCCAAAATCCTTTGAAGATTGTCCCTCATAAGTCATCTAGATAAATCAATCCTAAGTCTCAGCCTGACTCCAAGCTACTTGATGATGATACTTACTAGAGTTTCCTAAATAACAAGGAACATTATCATGAGAACAAAATAATGAAATATGAGATATCAGGCATTATAGGTCCTGAAGTTATCATCAATTATCTTCTTCCTAAAGAGTCTAGAGTCACTCATAAAGTAATTTCTAAAGTTTCCATCAATAATTTTCTTCCCAAATAGTCTAGATTTAGTCCCAAAATGTCTCACAAATAGTCTAATTCATCTTATCACAATGATGATGTCCAAGTTTTCTCACTAGTTTCCAAAGTTAAGTATTTATCCATTGGTTTTTGCTCTTCTATTGATTGCCTCCTTGACCAACACTTCACTTGAAAAATTATACGTGTCAATAATTCATACTTCACTTGAGTGGGTCACCTAGTCATGCACATGGGAGAAGTTCAACACGTTAACCTCCTCATCATATCCTACCTTATCATACTTCTTTCTCTATGTTATCACCTACATACCATATACAAAATTCTAGACCATGATCTCCTAGTCCTATTCACCAGCTAAGACATGTTGTAGAAGTGAGAAGTATATTTTCAATATCTCAAATTGGTCATTAAAAATAGATGACAATATAATAAAAACTCTTACTTGTGGTAACATATATAATTCATCTTCCCAATAACATCTATCTTATATTATTATTGAGGCTAAAAGATAATAAGACTATTGCATATCCCCTTTATGGCTTTGCTTGGGAGGTTTACCCTCCTAAATGCATTACTCTTATATTTTTTGTATTGGCCCCATTGTGGAGGGGTTCTATTTTTTGATGTATTTCATCTCTTTATTTCAATACATCTCATATCCTTCTATTCATCATTATGCTAGGCTTTACTATAAACAAGTGTATGAACATCTTAGAGTATAAAAAATCATTAAATATTATTTACTAATCATTGTACAATACATTATATTCCCTTCCATACCTAGTCTCTCTATTACACCTTTTAAGCACAACTAGAAAATATTATTGAGGTGTAATATGAACTTGTAAAGTGTCTCATTATTTTATCATTACTATAGCATGATCTCAATAGATGCTTGTCAAAAAATAATTCAATAAAATATGTTCAAACAATTTTTCTTATGGTTCAACAAAATGCTCTAGATACCATCTTATACACCTAGTCATATCCTATTCTTATCCTAGCATATAATTGTTCTAGTCATGGTATGTCTTTAGTCTATAAAAATACTTACAAAATGACCTTACTATCTTACGTCCAATACAACTACACCATGTCCATAGTTGTTATAGAAATATCCTAGGGGTTGGCAATGTAACTTTGTTAGTACTTATACCTATAAAGTGATAAAAAATAATACTTACCATTAAAAAAGAAAGAACTAAGAAAACAAATAATAAGGTGAATTAAAAAGAAATATGGAAAAGAGAGAGGGATAAAACCCATTGGAAAAATAACATATGGTTAGCCTTCTTAGTACATCCTATATACCATTACCTTCATGCTTGTATCAAGCACTATGTATATCTCTTTCATGAGATCTTACTTCTATACACTTCTATATATTATTTTGAGATCATGCACTATCATTACTTGAGCTTCTTCATGGAGCATACATCTTCGATTCTACTCATTGGAGCACTATCTATGTATATACTATATGGATTTATACATTACTTTATCAAAATTTTAACAAGGATGGCATTCTCTTACTATGCTAAAAAATAAAGCATAGAATTTTAAAATATTTTACAAATAAAAAAAGTAAGCTTGTGATTCCTAAACTAAGGTTCATTTTTCTTTTAGATGCTTCTCATCCATCCATCTTAATTTATCCCCTTGATAAGCATTTCGAATGTAAGATCAGTGATTCTCTTGCAATTTGTATAACTAGTTAATCTAAAGTCCTAATATATCCTAATTTGTATTCACATACATACATGATTAGTTATATTCTTAGCCATTTGTATTATTTTCAAAATATTATGCCATTAATAGTTCACTTATGCCTTACCACAAGTAACAAAAAAGAAAAAGAAAAAGAAAAGTGCTTGAAAATATAATGCATAAGATGACCCATCAATATATTTATCATAAAAATAATACAAAGAATAATTGCAAATGGGAATGTTAAATATCTCTCCATCTAAGTCAATACCCATACCCATGTATAGCCCATACATATTTCCCTATAAAATACCTACCCTCCATATGAGGAGGTTATTTTACATTATTTGTCATACCTTATGAAGTCGTCTTAAGTTAATCAATCTCTATCCTCTTATTTTTAGATAGTATGTAACCTAGATGCTATTTCCTTTCTATGCACTTTTCACTTGCTCAAGGAGGTAATCTCCCTCAATACTTCTCTATCAATATCGTATGATTAGTCATCATCCTATACCTATCATAAAATAATGCTAGCCTTGTCCTCAGGTATATTATGTTGCTATCCAAATCCACATGAATAAATTTTCTATCTAAAACCTCTCCTATATTAAATGTTAGCATGAACACATCCATATGTTTACACACCAACCTGGTAAACTCTATAGATGATAATCTAGAAGTCATCTCAAAGGGCATCAACATGGATAATCAATAAATCACTTGCATGATTAATTCTCATAATTAGGAGTACCTACATTCATATGTATTATCTATTAGTCATGTCATAGACAAGTCTACGTCTATTATCTAAGCAAATTCAAATCAAATTCAAATATAAAAGTCATAGCGTACTTATCAGGATCATCAATGAGTCAGTTTTAACCATGGCTATTCTACCTTCTCCTTCCTTCCTTTCTAGGAAAATCCTCTCCTCTATGACCTACACTACAATATCCACCATCTTTGGGGCAAATCTCCATCCTAGTTAGTCCATTTGATGATCCTCCCATCTCATAAGTCATCATGGGAAACTTATGACTCCCACTCTTCTTTTATGAATGAGGGATACCTACTCATGATTTTCATCCTCATCCCATCCATTTGATTCCCTTATGCTTATTAGGGGTATGGTCTTAGTGGGGGCACATCTTGTACCCTCCTCCACTTTCTCCTGTCCTATGCCCCATTGGTTCCTTCTTCATTTCATGAACACAATGAGGTCTATATGGTAGTAGATTGGGAATCAAACCCTTCAAACCCATCTACTAGTCCAACCATGGTATGGGATGGACCTCCAACATATACTTATAATGTCCATATAACTTCTCTTTTCACATGGCCTCTACTACCTCTCCTTCATCCATAATCCTTTCTAGATAAGGTCACCGTATGATATTTGTATTAGGATCCGTCTCCTCTATCTATGGGATACAAGTTATCTATATCCCCACATGTACTCCCCACATATACTAATGAACAAGTGACTCTCCTTACTCAATTACTTAAGACAATTCATTTGGCTAGTACTTTAGGAATTTCTCATACATCCACCCCATAAAATACCAACTCCACTCATATCCCTGTGATCTAGCTACTTGATGCTAAAACTTTATGGAAGATATTAGCTAATATAATTTACCTTAGGAAAACCTCTTCGCCTACTCGATCACAATGTAGGCATACCTATCTATAGAGAGCAATGATTAGTTGTTTTCTATAGAATACTATATCCCAAAGCAACACTATGGATACCTTTAAGATATTAGGATGCCTAGAAGAACACACATTAACTAATATCATATTACCATCATTGCATATCTCTTGATCCATTGCGTACCTCATGCACATCCCTATATACCTCCATGACTACCCTATAATGGGCCCTCCAATTACATCCACACACTCACATACAGTCTCTTCATGATATACCCCAATCTATATTTATTCAAAGCTAGCAAATACTCATTTGAAAATCTCCCCAAAATCTCTACAAGCCAAGTGGGATTCCTATTCCTCCATAATCTAGTATTTTCCCTTCCTACCTCTTTATTCAAGGCACCAGTCATCTATATATCTTATCAAGATTAAAAATCTAAAATTTACAAGAAAGTTTCTTATTATTTACCAATTCGCTTTTGACTCTATCCCTCAAATCTGATATTACAATTACTATTGATAAAGTATATCTTATTTTATTAAGGGATTCTACCACTTTATTTTCCTTACACTTAATATATAAGACAGAAAAATATTATTCACATAAGAACTCCATCCAACATCCTCGATGAACATTAAGGTTAAATTGTGTGAATAGTTATATCAAAATTTAGTGATCAAATCTCAATTGTAACATTTGGTCCAATAGATAATGTCTCCATATAGTTAGAGCATAAACCATAGAAGCTAAATCCAAATCATATATAGGATAATTCAACTGAAGACTATTGATTTTATGATACACATAAGTAATCACACACTCTTCCTGCATTAGTACCCATCTAGACCTTTAATAGGAGCTTCCATATTAGCTTTTGATGGGAGGTAGTATGACCACAAGATGTAAAATAACTAATCTGAGATGAATGTAAACTAATGGTACAATAATATGCAGGAAAGTAATAAGATGAACATCTACAAATAACTCAGAAATATGCCATTAATGAAAGTGATGAAAATAGTACAATGCTATATAATGGAGGACATGAACACTCCATGTGCATATATGAAAGGACTATATTGTACCATACTACTAAACTATAACACACACTCTCTATAATAACTTCCTATCTTAAAAAACTCACTATGAGACCTTTATATAAGAAGATAGATTCCTTGGTCCTTACTCTACCTAGGACTTATGTACATGTGGACTACATGTACATTTACAACTTGCACATTGACACTTGTGCATTTATTACAATACTTGGAGAAACTAAGTAACTTCACTCTAAATTAAACTCCTACTCTAGCTATGCATCAAAGGTGGTACATTTACATAACCTAGATGATGTAATATACTCTAACACCCCCCTGTATTATATTATTTAAGTATTGAAGACTTTAGTATTCAATATGGATCTTTTATCTAGTACTGGAGTTTGAGTTCTCCTTCTTTGCTATTTGTATCCTATTCAAGTGAGTAGTTAGTGTCTTCATAAAATACTATCTTTGTTGAGAGAGATTTGACTTCATGATCATCCGTAGAATCTTCTAGTTGTTCAATTTCTTAAATTCTTTGAGTTATGTGTCCCTTCTAATTTCCTTCTTGATATTCCAATCAAGGATAATTGTAAAGTCGCTGAAACTATTGTTGATGAGGATTAATTTGAGCTTGATATTGTCTTAGTTGGAATGCCCTATTTGGTTGGCTTCCATGGTTTGTTTGATTTCATTGATTCTGGTTTTTGGAATTGAATCTACAGTAATTAGTATTATGAACTTTTCTCTTGCATACATGACAATATCGATTATTCCATGGTCTTCATCCTTTTGATGATGAGGCAAAATTTCCTTGTGAAGTATCTTTTGAAACCAATGCATTGTTAGTCATTTCATTTTTTTATTGTATTATCCACCTCATATTCTTGAAGAATATTGATTAGCTCATCAAATGATGTATCTTTACTTAGAACCTGTAAAGATGTAACTAGATGCTTGTAGCTATCTGGAAGTGCTCTCATGGTAACTTGAACAAGGAATTTAACTTCAACTTTTCTCCTAAGGTTAATAATTTTCCCTTAATTTTTGCTACCTTCCTTAGGAATAGTTCTATATTTTCTCCATTATTCATTTTTAGGGAATGTAATTGAGTTTGAAGATTTAGGATAGTAGCTTTATTTTTCCCTTCAAATAGTTTCTCTAGGGTTTTCCAAGCTTCTATGAATGTTTTTGTTGTACTGATGTAAGGTTGTATTTCATCTATGATGGCAAAAGTTATTATCATCAATGATTTTGCATCATTCTCTTCAAATTTTTGGATCTCTATATCACCTGAATTAGGTTTAGTAGTTATTCCTTTGACTATCTCCCAAAGCTTCTCAACTATTAAAATTGCCCTCACTTTGTTTTTCCATGAGGAGTAATTTGGACCTTTAAGTAGTTGAGATTATGTAAGAATGAATTTATTTGTTTTCATGATGATCCTTGATGGATTCCTTATGTCTCCCTAGTGATTTATAATAATCTATAAGCTTAATAAAGTGCTTAGTAAATAATAGTTCAGCTTTTGAGTTGATTTTGTAATAACAATAATCAACTTTTATTTCACCTTATCTCTCCTAATGAACTAATTACTTAATTTGTAGTTCTCTATATTTGGATTTTTTTTGTCTCTTTAGTATAGGTATGAGATAAGTTTAAGTATATAATTCCAACTTCTTTAATTAAATAATGAACTAAAGCTGCCACAAAATACTATGGCAGCCATAAATACCAAATAGCCTACTCAAATTCGTGATGGCTATCGATTCCTATTTGAAGGTAATAGGGTTTACTAATTTGGAATAATTAAGGATAAATTGATGGCAATATCCTACAAGTCCTATGAATTGTATCACTTGAGTTATATTGATAGGGTTGACCACTTGAAAATTTCCTTGATATTTGATGGATCTAGTATAATCCCTCCTAAAATAATGTATCCAAAATGTTGAATCTCTAATTGGAAAAAGTAAATCTTAGAGATTTTTGCATATAACTTCTATACTTGAAGACACAATATTAGTAGTCTAAAGTATTATTGATGCTCCTATTTATTCTTAGAGTATATGAGAATATCATCTAAAAATGAGTCCTACAAAATTATCCAAACATATTATAATCATTGTTACATAGACTCATAAATATTGCAAGGTTATTGGTCACACCAAATGAAACCACAATAAATTCACAATGTCCATATATAGTTCTAAGTAGTCTTATGAATGCCAATATCCTTTATACCCACTTATGTGATACCTCACTACACCTATCAAATAAAATAAACAGTTAAAAAATCAATCTAATACACCAAAATAATTTATAAGGATATCATAATGAACATTTGTTGAAAAACATATCTTATGATCATTTAATTTAAAAAAAGTTAAAAGCGTTCTACTATTTTTAGCTAGTGATAAGTTAGATTCAAGAATCTAATACCATAAAGGATGGATTTTTTTGTCATGATTTCGTTATGGCTTCAACATCAAAAAGTGTTTCTTCTAATACATGGAATTCCCTTTTCGTTATTAGTTCCAACATTGTTGAAGTTATGGTATTAGTGGCTTGATCCACTAAAACATCATGCATCTATTTCCTCCTCTTCACTTCAAGTTTCAACTAAGCTACTTATCACTCTTCATCGAACCAAAAATCTTCTTAAGTCAAATTTTTAAAATTAAATTCAATAGATAATATTATAAAACTTTAGCCCTTTTTAAAATAAAGGGTTTTTAAAATAATAGAGAATAAGTACTCAAGAAATTCATGTATAAAAAATCAAATATTAATATAAATCAATTTTATATTTTTATTTTTTTTGAAAAATAATTTGAAAAAACTTGTATTAAAACAAAGATCATTTACAAGTTGGGATGAGACTTTTCCCAGACTTAGCCAAAGAGAACACATGTTTACAACAATAAAAGAAGATTTGCATTGGAGCCAAATCTCTTAAACTATATTTCTACAATGACTATTCACCTATTTACAACTATAAAAGAAGATATACATTGAAGCACAAATCTCCTAAACAGTTTTTCTGGAATGGTTATCCAAATTAGCTAAGCACTAGATTTGCTCACCAACCTACCTAATCATCTCATCCTCAATAGCCATGTCACTGTGCCACTGAACCCCTACCTCCTTCTTAGTACCCATATTAGACAGGAAGTCTACCACTTTATTTAGATCTCTACTCACATAAACTGGAATCACATCATCTAATTCCCTCCATAATTCCTTAATTTGAGTGACAAGAATCCTCAACCTCCATGTTTTCAAAGAAAAGTTCCTCATGCAATCTAGAGCTCCAACCATTATTTGAGAATCTTATTCTAGTATTATCCTCCTGTGACCTTGTTTTACTGCCCAAATAGAAGCAAATTTGATAGCTAAGGCTTCTGCTTCATTGTTTGTGGCTCTTCCCAAGCCTTGCAGTTCCCAATAGAGCAATGTTCCAACATGATTTCGGCAAACCAATCCAATTCCATCTATACCCGGATTACCTTTTGCAGCTCCATCAGTATTAATTTTAATCCAACCTTTTGGGGGTGGTTTCCAACTAGCTCTATCCTACCCCTCTTGCACTTCAATTTCCTTCTTCATTGCCCCAATAATAACCCGAGTTTCCTCTTTAGCATAGACTACCACAGTTTCTGTGACTTTGCTCCAAATGACCTGCCAAACTCCATCTAAAGAAGAAAAAGTTTCTCTAAAAATTCTAGCAATTCTCTCTAGCCACACTTGCCACCAAATGAAGTTTAATCCAAGCTCTCAACCAATACAAAGAGCTTTAGATTTAAATCCAAATATTAATCCAATTCAAATCACCATTAACTTGAATTTTATAATATAAAAACCATCTCTCCCAGATCTAGCACATGAATGGGCACTCAAACATCAAGTGATCAGTTGTTTCCTCACTCTTGTAGCATAAAACACATTGATATGGACCAATTATTCCCCTACATCTAAGATTATCAAAAGTAAGAATTCCATTATGGATGAAATGCCAGGCAAATTTTTTTACTTTCGGTCAATCCTTGTACTGCAAAATATTTCTCCAATCATCAACCTGATATGTATGAGGAGGAGGTTTTGGAAGGATCTTATCATATCCATCCTTCACTGTGTAGAAACCAAGGCTCCCATATCCCCAAGCTAATTCATCCTCCTCATCTCTACCTGTGAAATTTTTTTTGCCAAGATTTTAGTCAAGATGGGTGTCAAATCCGGAGGGATTGAAATTGGCCACTCATCCAACTTTTTAAACTGCTTAAACTTATAATTCCCTAGCTGACTAGTGTTGAAATAACTTTCAATTTGGACCCACTCCCTGGTTTTTATGGTTGTTTTTATTGGTTGCAGTTCAGGAAATTCAACAATGATAGGTGGGTATTGATCCCATGAATCTGTCCAAAATCGTGCCTTCTCCCCTCTCCCCACTTTCCAAAATAATCCGTCTTTTACTACTTGAGATCCTAACTTGAGAGCCTGCTACACTAAGGATCCATTGCCATCCAAAGGGAAATGACCCACCTCATTTGGGTTTACCTGTCCCAAATATTTACTAGTTAGGATTCTACTGAATAAAGAAGTTGGTTGGGAAATCCACCTCCAGTAATGCTTTCCAGCCAAAGCTTTATTATTTAACTTTGATCTTCTCAATCCCAAACCTCCTTTTACCTTGGGCTGGCTTACTTTATCCCAACCTACTAAGGCCCATTTCCTCTCTCCTTTTACTCCTTCCCATAAAATTTTTCTAGCCATCTTGTCCAACTCTTTCCATATGGTATGTGGGGCAGTAAGGATAGAAAATTTATAAATTGGCATGGCCTGAATGATTGACTGTAGAAAATTTAATCTACCCCTATAGCTTAACCATTTGTGAGACCAATGATTAATTTTGTCCTTGATACAGTCCAAAATATTCCTCCAGATATCTATTTTTATTATTTTTTAAATGAAAAGGGACCCCCAAGTATACCATTGGGAGATAAGTCCTTGTGAATCCCAAGATCTCTAAAATTTTGTCCCGAAGCCTTTGATCAAGATTGAAAAATACCACTTTGGATTTTTTATCATTGATGACTTGGTTTGTAGCCCTAAGGTAGACATTAAGTGTATCTCTAATCATTCTTGCTTCCCTGAAGCTGGCCACTCCCACAAATCTTGTGTCATCCACAAACTGTAGGTGAGTCAAAACTTCCTCACCCACCTTGATACCTGTTAGCAACCTTTGTTGTCTGCTCCTCAAGATGAGTCTACCCAATCCTTCAACCAATATGAGAAAAAGATAGGGAGAGCAAGGATCTCCTTGACGAAGGCCTGGAGTAGCTCCAAATGGTTACGAGGGAAGACCCTTGATTAACACTGAGTATGTCAGAGTAGAAACACGACTCATCTCCCATTCTATCCAATCCTAAGAGAAACCAAAGGTTGCCATCATCTTTGACAATAAGCTCCACTCCACCCTATCATAAGCCTTTGACATATCTAATTTTATGAACATTCCTCTATTACCATATGTTTGCATTGAATGGATTGCCTCTTGAGCTAGAACCACACCATCCAAGATCTACCTACCCTCTACAAAACCCCCTTTCTCTAAGGAGATAATGCTAGGTAGAAGAGGTTTTAGCTGCTCAGTCATTATCTTTGTGATTATTTTATATATGACATTGCATAAGGCAATAGGTCTATAATATAAAATATGTACCCCCTCCTCCCATTTTGGAATTAAGGTAATGAAAGTATGATTTAATGCTTTAAGCATTCTTTTACTACCTTTGGACTCCTCTATAACAGCCATTACATCCTCCTCCAAGTTATCCTAGAAGGCCTAAAAAATTCAATTGGAAAGCCATCTGGACCTGGTGTTTTTCTAGTGCTCATTCCAAAGACTACATTCTTTAGTTCCTCTCTATCAATGGGTTTAAGTAGGGCCTGATTTTCTTCTTCAGAGATAACAGAGGGTATGACAACAATAACTTCTTTTTGAGCCTCTTCATCTTGCACCATACTTTCCTTAAATAGTTTAGAAAAATAATCCATTGAATGGAAATGCATACCTGGAATTGTATCAAAGGAGTGTTCGTTCTCATCTTGAAGAGTTTCCATGTTGTTCATCTATCTCCTAGCATAAGTAGTATGATGGAAAAATTTGGTATTTTTATCACCTTCTAATAACCAAGTGGTTCTTGCTCTCTGTTTCTAGTAGGTCTCCTCTTGGTTGTCAATGTCCTCAATCGCTTTACGCAATGCATCATCCTCTTCTTTGAGCTGCTCTGTAATTGTTCCTTCCCTAAAGTTTTTTTGAACCTCATCCCATCTGACCACCAATGGAGCTCTTTGGACCTAGAAGTCTGTCTTGTTAGCTCGCCTCCATTGTTTCAGTTGATCTTTGATATAATGAAGCTATTTGTGGAATCTAAACATTGTTGTCCCATATGTTGGGCGACCTTCTTCCCACCATTATGGAATTTTCTTTCGAAGTTCCTCTTTTTGTAACCAAAAGTTTTCAAATTTAAATGGTTTGTGATGTTGCACTATCTTGATCCCTCCTTCCAACAAAATGGGAAAGTGATCTAAAACTAGACCCTCCAAAATCTAAAATTTTATATTCCATTTTACAAATGCCTCCTCTGAAACCAAAAAAATGGTCTAACTTCACCTTCATACTAGATGGCTCCCTCCTCTTGTTATTCCAAGTATAGTTGGTTCCAGGGCATTTAATATCCACCAAGTGTAATGCCTGGACTTGGGCAATCATAAGTCGATCCCTTGGGTCCAAAATTGGGGTTCCCCCTTCCCGATCTCTAGATAATTTAGCATTAAAATCCCCAACAATAATCCAGTCTAACTCTTTCCTTGAGACTCTCATGTTATGCACAACTTTCCATTGATGCATCTGACCATCTAGGTTTTGAGCCCTATAAAAATTTGTGATTAAAACATGTTCAACTATGACATTATTTCTAAAATGTGATATGAGAACACCCCTCCAAGCTATATGTTCTATTGCAGTCCATTCAAGAGATTTCCAAAGATTAACTATCCCCCCTGAGGCCCCTTGGGAAACCACTTCCATATGACCAGCACCCCTCCAAATTCTATTAATTATTTTACACATAAGATCCAATGACATTTTTGTCTCCTGGATAAGCAAAAAATCAGTTTTAAATTTTTCTAAGAGTCTTCAAACAACAGATTGATGGATTTTACTATTTAAACCCCTAACATTCCATGATTGTATAATCATTGGTTACCTTGAGAGCAGTAAAAAACTATTGGCCTCACCGATCCTCCAGTGATCAATTTGTCTCCTTGAACTGCTATCAATTCCTTATTTGATTTTCTACCCACTCCTTGAGAGTCGCTATTTTTTGATCTCTTTTCCACCCGAGTTATCCCTAGAGTTGGCCTTTCTCTATTCTTTTCTGCTATGCCCATGCTGTCATCCTTAATTATTGGTTGCTCTTGGTTATGCACTATTAATGCCCCTACACTCTCTGACTATGGTAACTCACTGTACTCAATTACCTGCTCTATGATGGGGGGATATGAAAGAGGAGCTTGAACATGGCTATTATTATTTTCATTATTCCCATCCACTCCTTCCATAAATTGTTCTTCTTGTTCCATTAGTATCTTAAATATCTCATACCTATTGGAGGGCTTGAGTTGGGTTTGCTGTTTACCATATTTTTTCTTTTGTCTTCTCCTTCTTTTGGGCAGTTCAAAACCATCTCCCTGTGCTTCTTTACCTTGAGAAATATTGGTTGGTTCTTTGTTGATTATTGACTTACCCTCCTTAGGAAGATTTGATGTTCCTAGAGGAGCCTCCATTTTTATGTTCATATTATTTGGGCAAGATCGGGGTAAATGCCCATATTTGTGGTAAACTCTACATCTAAAGGGTAATGCCTCATAATCCAATTGTTGAATCTAAGATAGTCCTGCAAGTTCAAGTTCCACCTCTATTGGTAGAGGCTGGCTAAGATCCATTTCCATACATAATCTTACATAAACAACTATGTTTCCTTCTATTGTGTCTTTGGAAACACCCAGATGTCTTCCAAGGGAATTATCGATAATTTCTAATACCTGCTCACTCCAAAAATCCATTGGAAGTGCATACAAATAGATCCAAACTGGGACAATAGTGGGTTCAGTTTGAAGATCAAATCCCACTCTCTAGGGTTGAACAAATAATCCTGTTGGACCATGATTCCTATTTTTTTATTTGAAAGCCCTATTTCTATCGGTAAGTGAAGAAAAACTAACAATACAATATCCATTGCTAATAAACCACAAAGAATACTCACCAAGAGGCTCCCAGTTTTACCAGACCCAAGAATGCAAAAAATTTAGGGTAGGGTGAATACCTAAGAATTTACAGATCAAATCATGATTGGCTCTATATAAAACTATTTCTTCGACCATCCTTTGCTCAATGACAATATTTGGCCTTGATTCTGATTGTGGCAAGCATCCATTAACTCGTTGAGATGTTGATCTATTTCCAACAGTCGTAAAGAGCATTTTTAATGCAGTTTTTTGTGCTTCTTCAGTATTTGATGGAGATTTATCCTTTAAAAAATCTGTAAAATTGCTATGTCTCTCTAGAAGAGGATTCGAAGGTGTCCCCATTAGGCCCTCCTGGGGCAACAATCTTGTCTTCAAATCCACAGTAACCAGAAATCTCTTCGACTACCCAACTGATGCCCTAGTTTTCTCTTCTAGAGCTCTTCATCCGTCGGGTGTTTCACATGTTACCAGGTTTTATTTGAAAATAGAAAATTCAAATAACTCCAATTTTATATTTTTATGACATCAAAGTTTATTGATAATTTTTAAAGAACTATTTACAAGCTAAAGTTCACCCTAAGTTTCAATCTAGGATTTGCATCTATAAAATTAAAAACATAATTATACTGAATAAAAGATAATTTCATATTTTCCTAGGTGTTGATATAATTAGTGCATATATTAATAATATTTTCCAAAGGATCCTAAATTTATACCTTAGTTGCATTCCAATTAATTTTACAACAATACTAGTGTTTTATTTAATTGCAAAATCAAATCGTAAATTGTCCTTTCAAGATAAGTAACTAAAATTTTCTACTACATATAATTGCATGGTAAATTATCATAAGAATATATTATTCTTATATTTGAATTAAAAGTTCTCACCAAAGCATAATATTATCTTCATAGTATTCTTGTCAAATTTAGAATCACTGATCAATAGGCCATCTAAATTTGAATTAAAAGTTCTCTCTCTCTCTCTCTCTCTCTCTCTAACAAACAACTATTATTTTTGTTTGTTAATTTATGTAACCTAAACATCAATATTCTCTCTAATAGAATATTTGTATAGTTGTTGCACATAAAAAAGTGCACTATCATTTTCAAAAGCAATATAGGATTTTTGAAAGCTTTGGAAAAATTTGCACTTTTGTACAAATCATATAATTTTGATAGAATTAAGAATAAACAAGCTAATAAAGTAGAAATATAAAATTTTAAATTCGATTTATAGAATGATAAATATTTGGAAAGGTACATTACTTAACTACTGAGTTGGGAAGTCATTAGGTATGCATTTAAAGTAGATCTCTCATTATTTTCCATGATGATCCCTAAAGTGTACCTGAACATGTTAAAATCCAATTGCATTAGGCATTTAGGGGTCTACCTTAGTTATACCCATTATTTAGATAAATGTTTGAGTATGCATTACGATACACAGACAAAATATACTTTCCAACCTTTTGATAATTATAATATAACTTGTGAGATAAATATATTGCTATATAGTTGTTATTGAAGAAAATAGTTATAGATATCAAAGAATTCTACCTAATGAGAATCTTGATTTAAAGAAGATTTTGATTTTCAGTTTTTCTCTCTTACAAATAAAAGCACTAAAGATAAAAAAAATATGTATTACTAAAAGCATTATTGAGATATCTTAAGCACTACTAGAGATCAACAATAAATTGCTAGAAGAAATTTCTTTTACATAAATAGGCTATTATGAGTTTCAACTTTAGAATAAAATAGTAATGGGGTAATTCTATAATGACTTAAAGGATGAGATGAATGCAATTTACCTCTATTTATACACTTCCTAAATTTTAATGATAACCCCATTTTAAAATATCAAATTAAATAACAGCTAGTCAATATATTTTTCTAAATGAGAAAAATATCATTAATGAATCTATCAAAATTTTGAGCCTTTCTTTAGATTAAATGTTAGACATATATGATAACATATATGTTTTATGTTTTTATAAACATAAATTAGAATAAAAATTGGATATGTTTGCTTAGTCTAAGTTCAAATTGAATAGTTAAGATGTGATTAAGGTTTGCTAGATAACACAAATAATATATCTAATTTGGTATTAAGATATTTGTAGACAATAAAAAGACATACTATGTAAAAGAAAATGAATAAAACAGGAAAATATGTATGTATTATGTGTGTATGCTTTCATCCTGTCTAATTACAATATGGACCCTCGCAGAGGTTGTACAAGCATTTAGGGGGTTGATTTCCTTTTACAAATAATAATGGTACTTGGGTCCTTTTGTCACTACAACAATAGAGGGGCAATTTTCTTATGACCATCACTTTTTTTGGATTTAGGTATCTGCATCTAGGTATCTGCATCTGGGTCTATGTCTATGTATGCATCTATTGGATCTACTTTTAATCACCCATATCTATGTCTAGATGTTGACCATCAGGGGATGACGGTCATGTGCTCTAACCATCTAGGTGTCAGATAGTTTTGATCTTTGACCATCTGGGATCAAACGATCAATCACTAGAGTCTTCTACTGCTACATCCAGGTCAGGGTTGGCATCTAGGTCTGCTCACTTTGAACTTGTAAACCTGCACATGAGTGAAATGAAAATGGTCAATAATACATGTTGGGCCTCCCATGATGAGGCCCAGTTCTAAAACTAGATTAAAAAAACTAGAAATGCAGAAGGTATTGGATATCCATAAAAAGGGAAGTATTAAATAACACATAAGTAGATCTTACCCTTGTTTTATTATCGTTATTGTTTTTTGTTTCTTTGTGCTATATCAGGTTACGAAGCGATACATCGGGATACACTATGCTGCATCTGGAAGTTTGTGCACGGACTGGATGATGACCATCCAGGTTTAGATGATTGTAAACCAAGATCATTTGAGATCGAACAATTATAGGCTATGGTATCCTTTCACTAACAAAAGCTGGATTTGAGCCTGTGGGGTATTACTATCAAGGTCTGGCATGGGATGAGGATGGTTGCATAGGATTTACTTTGGGTATTTGGATGTGAAGTGTGCTCAGGATTTTAGTATTTCTTTGACGCTCTTACCATCCTCATTGAAATGAGGGCAAAGGGGGTGCATTTATAGAATTCCCAAGGGGACTAGTTAAGTGGTGTAATTGGAAGTCTTCCTTTTGCATTGATTTTATCATTGAAGATGTATGTTTGCAAAAAGAAAGATAAGCTCACCTCATAATTATCACCAGATATGTGTGCACATTATACTGGTTATGCATGATGAATTAGATGTGCATATTGAGTTAAGTGATCTTATGTGCATGTTGTGCATATTGAGTTACCCTATAGAACTAAATATGCATTTGAAATATCTCGTGTGCAACTATGAGTTACTAGAGTTCAATTGTGGAACAAGGGTGATTCTTTCTTGCACGTGACAAAAACGGAAGATGGAAGGTGGCATTGGAGTGAATTGTGAATGATGTGGCCATGGGGGATGGAAGGGTGAATGCTCCCATGAGGAGGGGTGGGTGATTAGTAGCTTAGGTAGTAATTAATCAGTTATTTAGTAAAAAAATTATTTAATTAATTAATACTTAGGAAAATGAATATTAATTTATATATTTAATATTAAATATACTAATTAATTATGATTAATTAATTAGTATTTATTATGCTTGATTTTTGTGTCTACAGATGTCCCTTTTTGTATCATGTTGTCTGAAAATTCAATGTAATGCAAAAACACCTGTCACTATGCGGATGAATGATGGCTTGTGTGTTTAAGGGATCAACATTTGATTATCCCAAATCAAGAGCAATGTAAGATACCCCAATGATGGAGGTGATGAATATCTTTGAACCTTGTCATTGAAAAATTGATGAGTGCATAAAGATGCTAACTAATAACTAAACTATTGAGACCTAGAGTCTCTATGCTAGAAACTGTGCTAATGTGACCTAGAGTCACTGTGCGAAACTTAAATGATATTACGCGAATAATAGTCTTAGACAAGGTTCTTGGACAAACATCAAGTCCAACATGGGTGTTTGATTATTAAACTTGTTTGGAGTGATTTTATTGGTATTGTCTACCCCCTCAAGCAACGAGTCAAAAAAGGACAAAATGGATGACAATGACAAAGTGATTGACCTTAGTGGGATTGGACATGGGTTGGATGGATGAAATTGATAGTTAACAATTTTGGTTTTATGTGTGTGTGTGATTTTTAAAATATGATATTCTGGGATGTTTAAAATATTAGACCATTTGGGATGATTGCGACACGATCATCTCAGACGGTTGTGATGCGATCATCTTAGAAGATCTAATACAAAAGATATAAATAGAATTTTGGGCTTACGAGTGGTCATTTTCATCGTTGTGGGTGAGGAACAAGGGGAAAGTAAGGCATATGAGTGGAAAATTGACATGGAGGTCTTGCCAATTTTTGAGTGGGGGTGATTAGATGGCTTCAAGAGGTGGAGAAACTGGCATTGGAGGGAGTACAAGATCGGTAAGTAACCAAAGTAACCATTTTCACAATTTCATGTTTGGATAAAATGAACCCAATTGTGTGTTTGTTTTCTTGCAACTACATGTGATTGTTGCTTGTGTGTGAATGTTGTAATATTTGAAATTTTGTTTTTGTTTATTTTTTTTGCATGGAAAATGTTGTAATATTTGAAATTTTGTTTTTGTTTTTTTTGCATGAAAAAGGATCAAATAGTTAGTGGTTGAGGTCGTCTATGTCACGGATGGTCGGTGTGTTTTTGAATTTTTTTTGATGTGATGTATGCAATGTGTGATGGTCATTTGGGGTCACTAATAATGATGATAAAATGTTTTAACCTAAGTGTATAAGCCAAAGTTTAAGACTTTAGCAATGGGTAAATAAGGGTATGTGCCCCCTTTGCACTTAAAGATCGAGCAAGTCCAAAGATCTGGACTACAACGTTTCATCCTTGGAAATCGGACGGACGCACTCGCATAATCAACCTGAAAGATAAATGCTAAAGGGAAAGACCATAGTCCAAGTATATAACCTAAGGTCTTGATTATAAGTTTAATAAAATTAAATATAAAGGGTATGTGCACCCTTTGGCTAAATATCGAGCACTATGGCTAAATCCAAAGGCAGCGCCTGAGTCGATCTGAATCGAACAGACGCGCTTGCATAAAGAGCTTAGGTGTTTAAAGGTCAAAAATATGCCTAGATGAAAAGGTTTTATCCTATGATCTAAAGAGGTTAATATTAAGGGTACGCACCCCTTTTGAGTAAGTATCAAGCACCATGGGTAGATCTAAATGCAGTGCTCCGATCTAACGAGATCGAATGATCGCGCTTGATCCAAGTATAGAGTGCTAAGCTTGAAAATATTAGATGCTTTGGGATTAATCAAACTACTAAATGCAATCAATGAGGGTCTTAATATATCACTAATCATTCCCATTTTTTTAGTCATGGATTAATAAATATTTGAGAGCATGTGCACCTTATGGTTTTTTAGTTTTGCAGGTTATGGAAAATCAACGGTCGCTCTTTATCACGACTCGATCTAACAAACGCGAGATACCCGAAAAAGTAAAAATTGATCATAAGCCTATATTGACTAAGATATAAGTAAATATGAAATATCTAAAGGTAGTGATGATTCCTTTCCAATCCAATGAATGTACGTTCACCCAAAGGTAACCCAGGTTAACCGAAACTTTCATAAGCATTCATAATTTAAGCATTGTGCAGATCTAAGGTAATCGATGGTTGCGTTCAAATACTAGTCGATCCAATGGCCATGAATTGTTCATGATAATCCAAGGCTTGGACATAGGATGGGCCAAAGAGAATCAATGGTAGCACACACTCCAAGCCCAATCCAACGGTAGCACTCTTCCACGAGGTAAGCAACAGTTGACAAGTCAAAGCGCTCATCAAAAGGAAATCCACAGCTGCACTCAAGCCTGCCTAGATCCAATAGTTGCATTTTCTACAACCATCAAGAGATAAAAGGATATCAATGGTAGCGCTCATTTCTACTAAAATTCGACGATCACGCTTTGATCACTATGATCTAAAGAACATAAGTGTACATCATGGGCTAATCAATGGTCATGCTCATCTAAATGAATATCTGACGATGGTGATTCACTGAAAACAAGTTAGATAATGACAAAGCAATCATCGATATAATTATGGTCAAAGGAATATCAATGACCACGCACGCTCGAGCCTGCCAGATCTAACAATGGCATTTTATCGAAGATGATAAAAAAATAACGAGAAATTTTTTGACCAAGCTATATTCATAATAAATCAAATGATCATGCTCATCTCTGCCTAAGATCTAATGGCTACACATTATAGCGACCCCGGGGTGCACGTACCGCTCTTAAATATACTTGCGATGTTATTACTATACCAAAAATGAAGCTAAAATATTACGAGAAAACATATAACATGAAAATGACAAAGAATGGATCTTTCATTAATATTGAACCCTGGTTACATGTCGGTCCCTCTTAGGGATACCCATCTTGATACAATGATTTACAAGTGGATGAAGAGATGTACCCTTTTGCAAAAGGGTGGCACGCTCTAAAATGCTTCCCGGTTTTGCACACAAAAATGTTTGAGGGCTTACAAATACCTCCTTCTCCAGGTATGTCTCTTGGACGGATCCTCTTGCTCTCATATGTCGTGGATTATGTCTTGTGAACCTGTGGCCCTGTATGCAATTCAAACAACAATGCACGTTTAGTTGTCCGAGATTGCCTCCTCAAATAAGGTTGTTAGTAATAAGAGAATATAACAAAAATATGATAAAACGATACCATGGAATCAAGTAAATCTAAGCTAATGATATAAGAAAACAAGATAAAAGATGCTATGTCTATTTAAGCTAAGCCTGCAGGCCACTGTCCAAGACAACGACCGCTAAAGAAAACCTTGCTCTCCTTGCCCCAAAGCTATGGGTCAAAGACTATGATCTGATGTTGAAGAAAGTAGGTGTTATGCCCTTTGATTTGTCAAAGCTCTACCACACACATGATCTCAAAGAGAACTCTCTCTCTGAAATGATCTCCTGTATGTGATTTGGGTCTCTATATGTCATATATCAATCATGTGTCCCTATATGTCATATATCGGTCATGTGCCTCTCTTGGTGCTCTTAGGCTTACACCTTTTATAGTGTGAAACTCTAGGTCTATGTCCAAGCCCTAGAAATGAATTTCTCATGCGTAGTGCAAGTTAGCATGAGAAGCTCTTGTCCATTGTCTATAAATGAAGGCCAGTTAACTAAAATCTAATGGCCCACTTGAGTCTCCTATGCGGACTGGTCATTAGCATGAGAAGATTTTGTCCTTTGTTTATGTTTGAAGGTCAGTTAACTTAAGTCTAAATGCAAACTCAAGTCTCCTATGTGAACTGGTCGTGAAAAGGAATGCAAAGTCACTCTCGCTCACCTTTATTGCATGCAGACTGCCACTTCTGCCTAATATTGGGCCTATTTGTCAATAAACTACTTCTTATGGCTTAGCTGCTGTCGTCTGCAGTGGCTATGATCTATCTGCTATCGTCTGCAACGACTAAGGTTTGGCTGTTCTAGGCTTGAGTGACTAGGATCTGGTCACTCTTGGCTTGAGCGACCAAGCTTGGATGGCTTGAAAATGCCCCAAATGAGTGGTGAGAACCATTTTTGGTGCTTGGAAAGTCCAAGATTATGTCTTATGATCTTATGAGTGTGTCTATGTAAGTATCTCCCCTAAGCATGACATGATTTAGGTGTCTACAAATGCCCTTTTTGTGACGTGTTGTGTGGAAAACACAACGCTAAGCAAAAACATAGACTAATCTATTTGTAGGGTGTATGGTGATCAATGGTCTGATCAACGTCGGATGGCCCAATCATGCAAGATGGCACGCATCCCTTGAATCATTGCCTCAACGTTCGGAGGACTTAGCCCAATGGCTTTTGCATGTTAAATTGCACTCATTCCTCAAACTCAATCGGGTAGCTTCAGCTACTACAACAATTCCGATCGGTAGGAGAGCTACAATTGAATATGTCATGTCTTCTTACATTCCCAACAAACAAGGGAAATTTGTCATTGTTGTATGCAATGATTCGAAGGACGAACATGATTTTTTCTATGATCGAGTGATCTTTTGTTGATTTTGATTATGATTAAGTTGAAGTTTTGAACTACTTCCTCACACAATGGATTGGTGAAGAAATGACAATGAATGAAGCGATAAGTCACTTGACCAATATGACTAATCTGGTTCCTTTATAGCATTTGTTGCTTTTAATGGGTAATCCCACATCCAAGTGTGATTCCAATTGCTTATGATAATCATCCATCCCTATCCCGAGGAGCGATCCAGCTATCAATAGCCTTCTTAGGGAGTTAGGATGAGTGATTCTATTTATGTTTAGATAGTATCACTTTGACTTAATTTTTTTGATGTCATAGGGGAATTATAATGATCCCTTCACACCCGTGGAGCAGTCTAACCATCTTGATCTTCTTCGGGTTTGAAGGGTGACATATCGTAATTCCAAAATGAGTTGCTTTTGCCCCAAGTGGCCTTATGGTTGCCTACTCATCTCACCGAAATACATGGAGTGCAAATCACTGCAATCATCGAGTGGATAGAATAGGTAACTGGATACGAGGCCTACTTGAGATTGTGATTTTATGTGATTTTTTTTTGTTGTTTTGAACATTCTGATGATCCTAAACCATCAGAGTGTGATTATTTTCTATTTTTGTTATTCCCTCATTGAAGGAACTGCTTAATTTTGACCTATGGGCTTGGCCACTGTTAGGTCTAGCGGCCTTTGATTTCCTACCTATGGCCGCTGTCGCCTTGAGTGGCCAAGAAGCTTGGGCCATTAATGTCAGTAGCGGCTAAGGCATAATTAAGGAAATATAAAACTTGCAATTCTAAGGTTTTGACCTGTTATTTTTACTGTTCAAGATTCTATTTTTAGAGCTATTGTGCAACGACGATGGTTGCGACTTCGAAACTATGTTGGTGCTGAGGACATGGCTACACGAGGCGAGACATCAACTGTTGGAGGAGCTAGAGCTTCTCGGGTATTTCTCTTCAAAACCCTAGCTCTCTTTTCTTTGTCTAAGTAAAATTGAACTTCACTAAGAAATGAGCAAAACGAACCTCACTAAACCTACTGGCAACAAACAAACTCCGTAATTAGGCTTAGGTTCCTTTTTACTGCGGTGGGTCGGTCCCCAAATTTTCAATCTATCAATGGCTTTAGCCTAGTGTTTTTTGAAAAATTTTCATTATTCACCTATTGCCACCATTTTAGGCATTCTCAAACTTAGCTTAGTTTTGATGCTTAGGTAGGGGATTTATTTTCCAATTTTTTTGCTTTCCCTTCCTTTTGTTGCTTTGCTTAAGTTATTTTGTCAATTGTAATTTTTTTTTTTAATTTTCTGGCCAAGGGTTCACTAGTTTGTCATGTCGCCCCTTGGCCGTTGTCTCTTAGAGCGACCGACTCTAAGCTGCTATCGCTCAGAGTGGCCAAGCTTGAACCCTAACGGTCAAAAATTTAACTGTTGTTGCCTCCAGTGGCCAGGTTTTAGCTGTTGTAGGCGACAACGGCTAAAGCTTAAGCCTTATTTTTTGCATTTTGTGTATAGATTTTACGTTTTTTTTTTACTTTTGAATTTTTGTTTTGCTTAGGTGTAATTTATGCTTCTTTTGCTTAGATTTAGAGTAACTCATACTCTTTTGCATCGTTTTCATGTTTATTGTGAATTATGCATTAGATGCATTGTAGTTATGTTTTGTTTTTCTTCTACTTTGTTTAGATCCTCACTGCTCAGGCTCGAGACCCGAAGCTCCTACGGGACTTGCTTCCTGGCTTTGATGACACTGGCTGGGAGTGGTTTAAGGCCCATGGGCTATAGTACGTTATCAGGTTGCCCCACATTATGGCCGACCAGGCTTATCTTACGGCTTTAGCCCACCGTTGGGACCCACGGACCAACACCTTCCACCTTCCACCCGACGAGATGACTATCACACCGGAGGATGTGTATAGGATCTTTTGGATCCCATTCAATGGGGTGCCCATTGTTTCATCGACCACTAATGATTAGGTGGTCGTCTATGATAGGGTGTTTGGGGCACATTCTACATAGGCTCTCCGGGAGACTGGGTCCAGGGGAGTATCTATCAAGACTTGGTATGATGCTCATGTTTTCACAACGAGGCATACTGTGTTGTTGATGATGATCAGCAATGTTCTTATCCTGAACTGCTCGAGTTTAAGGTTCCCTTGGAACCTCCTTGCGATGGTGCAGGACCTATTGGATAGTGAGGATCCTATCATCTATGCATGGGATAGATCGTTATTGGCTTAGTGCTACGATGAGATGTACCACATCCGTCGACGGGGATGCGTCAGCATTGCTTATAGTTTGCTCTTATAGGTTTGGGGATGGGATCACATTAAGGTAGATCACCCTAAGGGGCTCCCAGCCGAGATTACATCTATTAAGGCTCAGAAACAGTGCTATGCTACCAGATGGGCTCAGGAGCATGAGGAGTGTAAGAGCCACACTTTTGCAAGGGAGCTATCCTAATGCTTTCACCAGACTGTTGGTCGAAGATATCGTGTGGTGGCCATATTATGAGTGTCCGGTTTGGGATGATCCAGCCAGTTTACTGCTAGGACACGACACAAGCAATGGCTCGTTGGCCATAAGATTGCCATTTGGGATTATTTCTTCTACTCTCGGGTTCTTCATTAGTATGGATTGCAGTAGGATGTGCCCTTGGTACCATTCTTGTATAGGCACCTCGCAATAGAGATGGACCTACCTCCATGATAGGTCACAGAGCTTGCAGATGAGGAGGATGCCCCAGCCATAGACCCTACAGTGGCTAGGGAAGTTATAGAGGCCTACTCTCAGTGGTGGGGTGATCGAATGTGGCATGGCATCAATAGCCTAGGGTGCGAGGATGATGGCAGGGATGATGGCACAGATCTGGCAGGATGCAGGGTTCGAGCCAGGACCAAGGTATGGGGCCAACCGGTAGAGCAAGTGGCAGTAGAGGATCTTGATGTTCTTGAGGAGGAGGAGGAGTTAGAGCTCGAGGAGAGAGACTCTCCTCTGAGAGCATAGTTGCACAAGGTCGAGGCTGAGCTCCAGTCCACTAAGATATAGGTACAACAGCGAGATGCTACGATTGAGCAACTCACAACATAGATATAGGCTTTGTATGCTACTATCGAGGGTGGCAATGTCAGGATGTAGTTTGTTGTTCATGCTTCTACACCACAGGAGGTTCCAACAGCAGGCTCAGGGGCAGAGGTGGGACGACTTCATTCCTTTTTGGATGAGCATGAGGCTCGGATCTAGGGTCTTACGGATCATGTTACCCTCCTTCAGATGCAGCTCAGGAGGCATGGGATTGTCCCTAAGGATCCAGCAGATGCAGGTGGTTCGTAGGTCAACGGGCACTCTACCTCAAGGTAATATTCTGCTCGTCCTAGCTAGCAGACTTGAACTCGGATAGAGAGACCTATAGGCTCACATCACTCGACTCGTGAAACTACCACAAGGGGAGGTGGCACTAGAGCAGGTGATGTAGGGGGCTCAGGCCCGACACTAGATTGATGTTCTACTTGGTTCTTGATCCATTTTTGAGGTCAACTGACCTACATGACTATAGCCCACGAGCATTTTTGTATATCCATTGGACTTGACACACATATTTTTATGATAGATTTGCCTTTTGTGACTCATTATGTGTATCGTTTATTGCTTATGTTTTTGTTATTTTATTTTATGATATGATGCGATGATGATACTATGATGATTTGATGGATATGTTAGATGATAGATGATATTTGAAGATCCTTAGATGGATGTGTATATGCTTAAATGATTTGATGATATGATGCAATGCATTTTGATGATGAATGATGAATTTATGATATGCAAATGGATATTGCCTGTATGTTTTATGATGTGGTTTATGGATGATTAATGACTTGTTTTTGTGGATGCGAATGTTATTTTTAAATGCATGTTTAATTTTTTCTTTAATTATATGCACCTAACTTATGTGATGGAATGGTATAAATGAACTTGTCTGCTCTAATCATTAAAAACATACGGAATACATATGATATTAACAATCTTAATGGGTGATACCATAGAAAGTTTAAAAATAATCATGAATTTAAATAATCACTTCTATCATAAGAATTGATTAAGTATTCATATATGAGATGTAATGGTGTGTAATGTATCTTCTTAATAAGTTTTTGTAAATTAAAAGATATAAAGTAGTCAGTGGCCATCTACTATTTCTAATATATATGCGGTATCTGTCCTACTATGTTGATACCCCCTAATTTATAGAATCTTATAAGGAATATAATGGTGTGATTGATGTTATTATTTGTTGCTATGTTAAAAAAAAAATTGGGGCTTTTTAGAGATTCAAACACTCTAGTTCCCCTATCAACAGTTGTCTACTTACCACTTAGACTTTTGAAAAGTTATGCTTTACCATGGACCTGGTTTTTCATGATCTCTGTGTGTGCATGTGATTCTATATTTTGAGATAGAACTCAAGCATTTCCTCTGATGTCCGAAGGGATTCTTTAAGCCCATTGCTAAAATCAGGGATCCTCAAGTGTTCATCTCATCCTTATGTTAGACTTAGTTGGACTATACCACTAGGCAATATTTGGTTACCTAAGCTAGCTCATCCACATTCAAACATTGGTATACATAAATGCATGAAGCAATTGTAATAGACATATCGTTATGCGTAAGGATTTCTCCTTCCAGTTTTGTACAATGTTGAGAATTCCAGGGATTCAAGTTTTATTTCCTTCTTTTTGGCTTCTTTTTTGCTTTGGATATTTGCTCATATGTAGTGATGAAAATCACTGTTTATTTTGAATATTTGTTTAGTGATTGTATTGGATTTTTGCTTTTGAAATCTGGACTGTATGCTTGGCCTTTTGAATTTGTACTTTTTCTTTGGGATTTTGCTTATTTTGATTTAAGAAAGGGATTTTGATAGGGTAAAGCTTGTCCTTTTGCCAATTCTCAGCACCTTTAAACCGGTTGCATAGGGGGATAAGCAAGGATAATCCTTTTCACTTAAGGTAACCTAGACCGCTTTGCAAATTTTATCTTTTCCTTGTACCAGTTAGGATTTTAGTGTTTCAATTAGTGAAGAGATCGTGAATATCCAAGGATTTATCACAACTAGGCCTTTCTTTCCACTAATCAAAGTTGTTTTCCTCAAAATTTGGTAAGATTACTAGATTTGGTTGACTAACCAAAAAGCCTTAGTAAACACAGCTAGGCCTTTCTTTCTACTAATAATGGTTGTGTTGAAAAACACAATTACACACATGTGGATGGAGGTATGGATATGAATGACTTGTGCGACAAACTGTGGTATCACTTTTAAGACTCTCATGACATATCTTGTAATGTATGTGAAAATGCAATGCAATGATGTGGATGCAAAATGTGAAGTGCAATTGTTTTTGTATTTTTGATTTTATGTTGTTTTTGTATTTTTGATTTTATGTTGTTTTTGTATTTTTGATTAATTTGACCAAAGGGCTTATTATGCCTTTGGGGATTTTGTTATTGATTTTGACCAAGCGGTTGATTTTATTTTTGACCAAGCGATGTGAACTACCCTTGGATCCTTTGATTTGATTGTTTGACCAAGCGGTATGAATTACCCTTGGAGCCTTTGATTTGATTTTTGACCAAGCAACTTGAATTACCCTTGGAGCCTTTGATTTGAATTTTGACCAAGTGGCTTGAGTTACCCTTGGAGCCTTTGATTTGAATTTTTGAATTTTATGTTTTTATGATTTGTTTTTGTTTTTGACATATTTGAAATTTTTTGTGTTTTTGACATATTTGAATTTTTTTGTGTTTTATGAAATATTTGAATGTTTTTTATTTTTGACATATTTGAATGTTTTTGTGTTTTTGACATATTTGAATGTTTTTGTGTTTTATGTGTAAAATGCCTTTAAGTGAATGATATTGAGAGGTTCAGGCTCTTCAACACCATCTAATGATATAAGGTGATACGCTTCAGGCCCAACTCTTTGTGAAATCATGTATGGACCTATCCAGTTTACCATGAACTTATCTCGTAGATGCGACGACAGATTTGAATTCTATTGGTTTTCTTTGAGCACTAGATCTTCAACCTTGAATTCCCTTAGGTGGACTTTACTATTGTAAGCTCGTGCAAGGTAATCTTGGTAAACACGGAGATGCTCTAAAGCATTGAATCGAAGTTCATCAAGAATCATCAATTGATCAAGGCATCCTTGCCGCGCAACTTCATCATCTATGAAGTCTTTTAGTGCTATGCGTAGAGTCGGGATTTCCAACTCTAGAGGCATGATGGCTTCAGTGCCATATACTAGTGAAAACGGTGTTGCCCCAGTGGGCGTTTGTATACTATTCCTGTATGCCCATAGTGCAAGAGGTAATTGCATGTGCCAATCCTTGTGATTTTCTTGCACTGTCTTCCTCAAAATGGAGACTATTGTTTTGTTTAAGGCTTCTGCTTGCCCGTTTGCTTGCGGATAATAAGGCATTGAAAAACTATGCTAAATATGATATTTTTTCATTAAATAACCCACATTTTTGTTCTTAAAATATGGCCCATTATCCGATATTATCTTAGAAGGGACCCCAAAACGACTTATGATATTGTGGAGTATAAACTCCACAATCCTTGGTCCAGTTGTTGATGTTAAGGGGATCGCTTCTACCCATTTAGTGAAGTATTATGTGGCCGTTATGATGAATGTATGTCGACATGAGGATGGGGGTGAGATCTTCCTAATCAACTCTAGTCCCTATTGCGAGAATGGCCATGCTGTCTGGATGGGCTGCAAGGCTTGCGATGGTAAGTGTGTTAGATTTGCATGATGTTGGCACTTACTACATTTCTTGACATACTCGCAATAGTCCTTTTCCATTATGGGCCAATAGTAACCCATTCTCAAGATGCACTTAATGATGGCCATGCCACTGAAATGGCCTCCACATGTTCCGTCGTGAGCTTGTGAAACTGCCTAAGATGTTTCCTAGGGCTCAAGACAACGGAGTAATACTCAATCATTTCCTCGTCTATAGAGGATTTCTCCTAGAAAAGCGTATCTTGTTACTCTTTGTTTAAATTTTCACCTTTCTATATGCGACAAACCTTGAGGTATTATTTGGAGCTTCAGGAAGTCTCGTAGTTGGGAAAGCCAATCCTGATAGGCCACAACTTCTATAGAATAGACAACTTGCTCTTCCTGCATTTTTGAGGTAGTGAACACGGATTAAGGAAAAAATCTATGGTATATGGTCACACCACACTCTATGGGTCCTTGGGAGATCAACGACCCCTAAGGTATTGTTTGCAAGAAAATCCTGGCTGCGAAGGACCAATCCTGATTTGGTTCAATGTTGATTGTGTTGACTGATTCTTGATTGTCAAAAGCTTCATGGCGTATTGTTGAGTGCAAAAGCACTTTCATATGAATAGTTGTAAAATCAACAGATGGATTTTGAGGTATTAAGGATCCCAAAGAAGCCATAGTGTCTACAAATATATTCAACATACGAGAGATTGCCTCAATGTCGTACCATTCTAGTTGGGCTAAGTAATTGTCAAGTTCCTTGTGTCTTCAGGAGTGGACATCTACATTGGAAGAGTCCTTTGACTTGGTTTACTATGAGTAAGGAGTCACCAAAGATATTCAATATTTTAATGTCTATCGCTACAGTTATTTGGAGTCCCAAGATCAATGCTTCATATTCTGTATTGTTGTTTGTGCATGGGAAGTCTAGTTTGAATGATAAGGGCAATGGAGGGCCCTGCGGTGTGATAAAGACAATCCCTTCTTTGCCTCCTTGTTCATACTTCAAACCATCAAAGAACAATGACATGTCTTTTTATTTCTTAGGTTCTTTGAGCTTTGGCGGATCTGATAATGCAAAGACCGCATCATCAGGAAACTCTATGGTGAGAGGCTTGTTATCCTGAAGAGGTGCCTCTGCTAATTGATCTGCTATGACTTGTCCCTTGATGGAATTTTGGCTTATGAACTCTAGATCAAAACATGATCCACTTTGCGGTATGTGTATTATGATATGTCTTGCTCATCATGTACTGCAAAGGATTTTGTTTTGATATGACGTAGGTTGTATGGCTCAACATGTAATGTCGTAACTTTTGAGTTGCAAAGACCACTGCTAAACACAATTTTTCGACATACGCATATCCTAGCTCATAGCTCACCAAGGTGCGACTAATGTAATATATGTCTTGCTCTTTATCTTGTGCATTCTTTTGGGCTAACATGGTCCCCAGTGCAAAATAAGTAGCCGATATATATAGTAAAAATGGTATGTCTGGCCTTGGTGGAGCCAATACTGGAGGGGTTTCCAGATAAGTCTTGATCTCTATAAAGGCTTGATGGCATTATTCGTCCCAATGAAAGGGGACTTCTTTGCGTAGCAACTTATTCATAGGTCTGCATTTGTCTAATAATTGTACGATGAATATTTTGATGGATGATATCTTGCCTTGCAGGCTCCTCAAATCCCTAATGTTGGTAGGGGTGGCCATTTCTAGTATAGCCTTTACCTTTGCAGGATCAACTTAGATGCCTCTCTTGGATACAATGAATCCTAAAAGCTTTCCAGAAGTTACGTCGAATACACACTTCTTAGGATTCAATCAGACATTGTGTTCTATGAGGCGATCAAAGACTTGTCCAAGGACTTCGGCATGCTACTTGGATAGTAAGTCATTCATGTAATATTCCAAGATCTTATGCATATAGTCATGGAATATGTATGTCATGGCCCGCTAATATATGGCACCAATATTTTTGATATTGAATGGCATCACTTTATAATAAAATGTTCCCCATGGAGTAATGAAAATAGTTTTATGTTGATCTTCGGGCTTAATCTATATTTTGTTGTATCCATAAAACCCATCCATTAGGGAGAGCATTTCATGACCTGCGGTTGCATCTACAAGAGCATCTATGTTTGGCAACGGGAATGAATCCTTTGGTGTTGCCCTGTTCAAATATCTAAAATTCATGCAGATACGGACTCTTCTGTCAGGTTTCCCTATAGGTACCATGTTTGACACCCACTCAAGGTAGTCAATAGGAACTATGAATACTGCATCCAGTAGTTTTTACAATTTGTTCTTTACCATCAAAGCAATGATTGGATGCATCTTCCTCAGTTTTTGCTTGACTGGCTTCTTCATTGGATCCAATGAAAGGTTGTGAACGACTAACTTTGGATCTATCCCTGGCATGTCTTTGTAAGTCCAAGAAAAAATATTTGGCCTCTCCTTGAGGAGAGGAATCAAGATGGCTTGTTCCTATGGAGATAGAATTTCTCCAAACTTGACTTTCCTTGGTTGGGTAGGATCATCACTGATGTCCACCTCAAAAGTTGCTTCTATAGCCATATGTGACCTATCCTCTAGCTAATGATGCATGGGTATCAAATGAATGTCATCAACGAGATTTATAGGACCTATTGACTCAGGTTCCAAACCAACATGGAAGACATCATACGCACAACCTAATGCAAAATACAACAGTTGTAACATCTCTTCGTTGGGGAAGAGGTCTTCTGGCTCTATGGGTGAACTAGCGCAATACCAATCAATAGCGTCTATATCAAGATGCAATGATTTGGTAGGATCTACTGGATTATGAAGTGGAGGGGTCAAATCGATGGAGATCATGTTGATGGATGGGATGAAATCTTCAAGACCACATGGGTGCAATCTTGTCTCAGGGGTTTCTCTTTCATACTCGTGATGAGGTTTTGGAGGAATGGGAATTTTTGGATCTGGCCCATGAGCAGGGTGGACAATAGGATAATTGAGCTCTATCTGCTCTCTGAATGTAGGCGGAGGGGGATTAACAATCCGATGAATGGTAGCTAGATCAATAGGTCTCCCAAAAAATCAGAGTTGAGGTTTTATGACACGAAGTTCCGCCTCTCTCTCTACTAGCTCGTTGACTTGCCGCAAGTGGTGAGGTCCAAGATAAGCCATCTCGGTCTCATCCTAAAAGTCATCATCACTTATACAAAAACTGTTAGCATTGGTATGCGGAACTAAGACAAAGGGCTCATGTCTTAGCCCTAAGTAGACCATCTCTATTTCATCTTCATTTTCTTAGTCACTTATGAAGAACCCATTTGCATTTGTCTCTTGCCCCAAAGTTAGGGGTTGATGGCTTAAGCCTAAGTAAGCTCTTTCTGTTGAGTCTTCTGATTCATACTCACTTTCATATGATGTGTATTCAATCTCATCGTGGATGGACCATGTGAACCTTTATAAATAGTGAGGCCCTTGATAGGCTACACCAATTTGCGCCTCATCATCACTTTCTTCATATCCATTCTCCTCATCCCACGAGTTGTACCCTGTTGGGGTGGAATCAATTGAGGTGTTTGGATGATAAGTTTTTAGAGGCAATATGTTTACCGTGGCTACTTGTCTATTGCTCAAATTTGTTATTCTCAAGGGGTGATAAGGAATGAAATCAATGTCTTCTCCCAACCATATGCTTAATATTTCCAATGTCACTGCAAGCGAGTCATCTCGACCTTCCCTATAATAGCCTAAGCCAAATTTGTCAGAAGGAAGCTGATATAGTGGCTTGTAAGGCCTCCTACACCCTTGCTCATATACACCAAGGCCATAGCCATGCCAATGGCAATGCTCAAATTTAGAGCAAACTCGGGATTAGAGAGGTAATGAACATTGAATGTGAATATTTCATCACCATCTCATTCTATATCTAAAGACTTATGAGCATAGTACAGACCGACATAGACAAAATTGGTTTGGTTGGGAGGGATTCCTAGTGGAACCACTGTTCCTACTGGCGGCCTCAAGTATTTAGGCCTCCCTATATCCTGTGCAGTCTCAATGATAGGCGTAAAGGTGATGTTCTACACAAGGTATTCCCCTATGCATGTACTTGCCAAGTGTATTGATGCATACGACGTGGATGATCCCACGGATGATACTGACAAAGCAGGGTGATAATCACTATCTGCATCTTAATATTTAGGATCTTCGTCTTCCATAGGACTTGGCATTTCTTTGGGCCTTTATTCCTTAACTAAGGGGGCCTTTAGCTTTTGATTGTCTTTTGGTTTTGACGTTGATGGTACTTTAGAAGAATTGATTGTCTTGAGTGCACCAGAAGGTGTTTATGTGCATGGGTCTTTTCTTACCCCTTTGTATTTATTATCAACTTGTGTGGTTGGGGATAAAGGTGCCACATATAGGTGAGTAGAAGGGATCACGAATTTTCCTAGAATATCCACCTGATTAACGTATTTAAAAGGCTCTTCATTGACCAAAACCACATAGACTTTGCTTTCGTGGACATACTTGACACACTGGTGCAATATCGAAGGCATGCACTTCATGGCTCTTATCCAAGGGTGCCCTAAGAGGATGTTTTACTGCATATTGCCTTCCAAGATATGACACATCATGAGGATGTTCTTGTGCCCCACCTTAATGGGTAGGACTATCATTCCCATAGGCATAAAGCATCATTAAAAGCTCTCAATGTGTAAGTTCCTAGAATGATATTGGTCTTGGATATCTTGAGGTGCTCTATTGCAGTTGTTGTGATGATGTTTATTGATGAACCTGTATCGACCAAAACCCTCTTGAAAGGTAAGTCATTGATGGCCGCTACAATATTTAGTGGAGGGTTTGGTAAGGCAGCAAAAACTATCTTAATCTCATGATCATAGAATCGGATTACAGGTTCCTAGCATTCTTGCACTTGTCCCACAAAATGAGTGAATGCATTCGCATCTTGCGGTTGAAGCTCAATTATTCTTAAAATCTCCATTCGAGTCTCCCTATGCTTTAGTTACTATTGTATGAGCTCATAGATGGATAAATTAGCTGGAGTCGTATGTAAGTTTTGCTCCAATCTACTTCAAATAGTTACCACAGGTCTCGTTGGTGGACCTAGAAGGTTGTATTGCCTTTGCCTAGGAGCGGCTGGGATGTTCATGGGAGCTACAGGCAGTTGTAGTTGACCATATCACCTAGTCCTTGTTGCTATGTTAACGATCTCAACCATTCCAATGCATCCGTGGATAGGTATGTCAGCTTGAACCTGATTTACTTGGGCCCCTTGCTCTTGAGGGTCCTCATTATTGGGCAATGGGTTTCTATATATGCCAATGTCTCTATTATCAGGAGTTAGTGGGTTGTCAACTTTGAACTCTCCCGCCTCAATCATGTTTTGCACTTGATGCTTAAACCCGACGCAAGCTTCAATTTCATGCCTCGGTATCCTATGATAAGGACAAAATTGATCTTCCCTATATACTTTTGGCTTAGGATGGTTGGGATCTATAAGAGGTATATCAAGAAATCTGATCCTCTTGGCCTCGCTCAACTGATTAAATATTGATTGCATTGATTTTGTCAGAGGCGTGAAATAACGAGGCAGCTTGTGTTCTCGATTTCTTCCTTGATTGTTCTTTTGGTCGTATTTGGTTGGTGGGGGATGTGCTTGATAGTTATGTGGTTGTTGTGCACCCCCATCCTTGGGTGTAGCCAATACGACTTGATTGGCTGGAGTAGGGTTGCCCTGCTTCTGCTTGTACTTGTCATTCTTACCATTCTTGTTCCACTCATTTTTGTTTCAGAGCTTAATGGTTCACTCATCTACTTTTATCTCTTCGATGAGCTTGGCCTGTGCCAAAGCTTCCTCAAATGAAGGATACTGTTGAAGTTGTAGCAAGAGGGAGATATTTTTAGAACAACTTTTGGTAAACATACGAATGATCTCTTCAATGGGAAAGAAGAATGATAAATTTGCCATGATTTTTCTCCACCTATTCCCATAATCCATTACTGGCTCATCATCATACTATTTTAGGTTTTCCAGGTCTGAAAGGTTCACCTTCTTCTTAGAACTAAAGGAGAAACGCTTCAATAATGCGTTTACTAGTTTTTCAAAGTTGGTTATGCTATGCTTAGGTAGTTGGTTGAACCATTGAGTGACAACACTTAAAAATGTCATTATGAATGTTCTTAGCATGAGAGCGTCATTATCTTCAAGATGAATACAAGCGTTGATAAAATTGGTGACATGCTCTTGTGCATCCTATTCACCTTTAAAATTCTCTAACCTAGGCATCTCAAAGTGTTTAGGATATGGAGGGCTAGGGATTGATGGGCACAATGGTTGATTGTATATCTTGCTCAATGTTGGTGAGTTCCTAGCTGCCTCTTGTTTCTCAAAGGTTTTCATATTTTTAGCAAGCTCTTGAAATACCTTTGATGCACGCATTTCCTCTTCGTGCAAGCCTATTCTCATTAGCAATGGAGGTAAATCTCTATCCATTTGATTTGTTTCATTTTCCTCCCTCCTACAAGAGGAATCAGGATTGTGATCTTAATTTGTTATGTTTGCCCTCCCCCAATTAGTTGAATTTTATTCATGATTTGGTGGGGGGTTTCATTGTGGGATATCTTGTCTAGTGTGCCTTTCCTTAGGTGAGTCAGCGTATCTTGTTCTTTGGTGGTCACCGCCATTTGTCTATAATTTTTTAAGAGCTAGTTGCTCAGATTGCTCTCTTAATCATTGCTCATGTTGGCGCAAGAGTATTTCTCTTTGTTTCTCTTGTTCGAGAGCCTCCACTAAATCTTGCTCTTTGTGTAATGCATTTTATAATCGCCTCATTAGATTAGTTTGTACTATTGTAGAAGACTCATGTTTATCCGACTCTGTTCTTGTAGTCTTGACTCATAGATTCCTCGAGGGGGTTTTTACTGTATTTGTACTCTTGCTAGTTAATGTGACTTGTTCAATGTACTGTTGAATATCCCTATGATCAGACTCCATGCATATTCTACGAGGTTACTATGAGGTACCCCCAGACTAGGAGGTATGTTTAGAAGTCACAGTTCATGAGCTTCCAAATGTAGAGTTCTTAGTAGCTATAGTTCTTTGGGTTGGTTGAGTAGGAAATTGATCCAACCTGTGTCTTGTTCTCCATGGCTGGTCTCGTGGGGTGCCATTTACTCCTATGAGATTATAGTCTATAGGAACATTTCCTTTTGTGTGAAGGGTTTCTTCTATATGATTCCCATGACTAGATGTAGCTCTAGTTTCCTGCCCTTCAGTGGGCAGACTTGTTTCATACATTTCTTGTGAGTCTTGAGGTGTTGCAATTCTTGTTTGCCTTCTTGATGAAAAGGGCTTAGTGGTGACATGTTTTCTCCATGTGGATGGAGATGTGGTAGTATCGTCATACCTATGTGAAGAATGGGTCTTAGAACCTTCTTTATGTCCATGTGAGGAGGAAGCCCTCGAAGTTTCCTCATGTCTTTGAGATGTTTCTATGTATTTAGAGGAGGCCTTTGAGGTCTCCTCATGTCTCCTTGATGAGGATGGTCATGAAGCCTCTTTTTGTTTATGTGACTTCGTTCCATGATGTGGTTCCTTACTTGGGGTTTCTCGAGGAGATCCCCCAAGAGTTGAGTTATCACCCCTTAGGCTCGTAGAGCTACGTCTCACGGTCTTACAAGTAGATCGTTTAACATTACTATGACTCCGCCTATGGGTATGAATTGCTTCTATCTCTTCCTCGACATCAGATCGAGGGTGTTTACTTCTTGTTTTGACCATGTTGTTTTATGACTTGATATTTTGAGTTTACTATTTAGGAATGACCACACAATTCCAAAAATTTTTTTATCTTGATCACAGTTCGTGAGCTTCCAAATGCAGAGTTCTTAATAGCTATAGTTCTTTGGGTTGGTTGAGTAGGAAATTGATCCAACCTGTGTCTTGTTCTCCATGGCTGGTCTCATGGGGTGCCATTTACTCGTATGAGATTATAGTCTACAAGAACCTTTCCTTTTATGTGAAGGGTTTCTTCTATATGATTCCCACGACTAGATGTAGCTCTAGTTTCCTGCCCTTCAGTGGGCAGACCTGTTTCATATGTTTCTTGTGAGTCTTGAGGTGTTGCAATTCTTGTTTGCCTTCTTGATGAAAAGGGCTTAGTGGTGACATGTTTTCTCCATGTGGATGGTGATGTAGCAGTATCATCATCCCTATGTGAAGAATGGGTCTTAGAACCTTCTTTATGTCCATGTGAGGAGGAAGCCCTCGAAGTTTCCTCATGTCTTTGAGATGTTTTTGTGTGTTTAGAGGAGGCCTTTGAGGTCTCCTCATGTCTCCTTGATGAGGATGGTTGTGAAGCCTCTTTTTGTTTATGTGACTTCGTTCCATGATGTGGTTCCTTACTTGGGGTTTCTCGAGGAGATCCCCCAAGAGTTGAGTTATCACCCCTTAGGCTCGTAGATCTACGTCTCACGGTCTTACGAGTAGATCGTTCAACATTACTATGACTCCGCCTATGGGTATGAATTGCTTCTGTCTCTTCCTCGACATCAGACCGAGGGTGTTTACTTCTTGTTTTGACCATGTTGTTTTATGACTTGATCTTTTGAGTTTACTATTTAGGAATGACCACACAATTCCAAACAAATTTTTATCTTGATCACAGTTCGTGAGCTTCCAAATGCAGAGTTCTTAGTAGCTATAGTTCTTTGGGTTGGTTGAGTAGGAAATTGATCCAACCTGTGTCTTGTTCTCCATGGCTGGTCTCGTGGGGTGCCATTTACTCCTATGAGATTATAGTCTATAGGAACCTTTCCTTTTGTGTGAAGGGTTTCTTCTATATGGTTCCCACGACTAGATGTAGTTCTAGTTTCCTGCCCTTCAGTGGGCAGACCTATTTCATATGTTTCTTGTGAGTCTTGAGGTGTTGCAATTCTTGTTTGCCTTCTTGATGAAAAGGGCTTAGTGGTGACATGTTTTCTCCATGTGGATGGAGATGTGGCAGTATCGTCATCCCTATGTGAATAATGGGTCTTAGAACCTTCTTTATGTCCATGTGAGGAGGAAGCCCTCAAAGTTTCCTCATGTCTTTGAGATGTTTCTGTGTGTTTAGAGGAGGCCTTTCAGGTCTCCTCATGTCTCCTTGATGAGGATGGTTGTGAAGCCTCTTTTTGTTTATGTGACTTCGTTCCATGATGTGGTTCCTTACTTGGGGTTTCTCGAGGAGATCCCCCAAGAGTTGAGTTATCACCCCTTAGGCTCGTAGATCTACGTCTCATGGTCTTACGGGTAGATCATTTAACATTACTATGACTCCGCCTATGGGTATGAATTGCTTCTGTCTCTTCCTCGACATTAGACCGAGGGTGTTTACTTCTTGTTTTGACCATGTTGTTTTATGACTTGATCTTTTGAGTTTACTATTTAGGAATGACCACACAATTCCAAACAAATTTTTATCTTGATTACCAATTTAAGTGTGCCCTAAACTATTTGTTGTGTTTTGATGTGTTGTTCTCTTGATTTCTTTACTCTTGTTCTTGGATTAAGAATGATAAGACTCATCCATAGTGACAATAAAGTACACTAGTGCCAAACATGATTTTCTCAAAAGAAGCTAGGGTACACCATTGAAGACCCAATGGGGGGTTCGCCTAGCTCCTCCACTTTGAACTAATGATTGTTCTAAAAGTGGGAGACATTTTGAACACAAGTAACTTAGTGTCACTATAAGTAAGTTTCTCAATCTGTTTCTAGGAAGCTCTAGGGGGCAAACCAGTGGAAGGATATGAATTCCAACGTCACTGGACTGAATTGAAGGTTGGTGATGAAATCCAACTCTCCAATGTTTAAATGAGACGTGCGTGTGTGGTGTTCATTTTAAGCTTGCGTAACATAAAGTGCATCATATAGCAGCAATGAGTATTTCCTATATGCCTAAGTGCAAAAATACATTTCAATATTTAGAAAGATGCATGAACTACTATGATTTGTATGAGCGCACTTTATCTCGTGCAACTATGGTCTCTAGTAGGGCCTCAAAGCAAGCGAACAACATACAATGTCTAGCATGTTGGATTCTACGGTGAAATTTTCAGGCATAAGCCATTGTTCCTAGAAACACCTAGTGGAAAATTTAAAAGAGGATCTAAGATATGCGAAATGCTTAATTCTTTCTTCTTTATTATTTCAATTTCCAAACATAAATGTGCTTTAAGTTCTCTGTTTTGAACACACAGAAGCAAACATAAAGCTGTAAAATATTAGAAAAGCTATATTAACCTTTGATCCAGCTTAGAGAGTTGATGTTTTGACCTCTGCTGCACTCCAGTCCTGGCCGCTGTTGACCAGAGCAACTGGTTCTTGGCTGTTGTGGCTCAAAGCAGCTAGTTTTTGGTCGTTGTAGATCAGAGCAGCTAGTTTTTGGCTGCTGTAGCTCAGAGCAGCTAGACCTACACATAAAATTAAGTTAGTTTTCTGGCAAGAAATAAAAAATTAGTGGTTGTCCCATCGTGATTGCCATCTGTAGCAACCCCAGGGCGCATGCACCGCTCTTAACTCTACTTGCGATGTTATTACTATACAAAAAAATGAAGTTAAAAGATTACGAGAAAACATATAACAAGAAAATGACAAAGAATGGATCTTTTATTAATATTGAACCCCGGTTACATGTCGGTCCCTCTTAGGGATACCCATCTTGATACAATTATTTACAAGTGGATGAAGAGATGCCCCCTTTTGCAAAAGGGTGGTGTGCTCTAAAATTCTTCCAGATTCTGCACACGAAAATATCTGAGATCTTACAGATGCCTTCTCCAAGTATGTCTCCCGGACGGATCCTCTTGCTCTTGTATGTTGTGAATTATATCTTGTGAACCTGTGGCCCTGTATGAAATTCAAACAACAATGCATGTTTAGCTATCCGAGATTGCCTCCTTGGATAAGGTTGTTAGTAATCAGAGAATGTAATAGAAATATGATAAAATGATACCATGGAATCAAGTAAATCTAAGCTAATGATATAAGAAAACAAGATAAAATATGTTATGTCTATTTAAGCTAAGCCTGCAAGCCACTATCCAAGACAACAACCGCTAAAAAAAACCTTGCTCTCCTTGCCTTAAATCTATGGGTCAAAGACTATGATCTGATGTTGAAGAAAGTAGGTGTTATACCATTTGATTTGTCAAAGCTCTACCACACACGTGATCTCAAAGAGAACTCTCTCTAAAATGATCTCATGTATGTGATTCGGGTCTCTATATGTTATATATTGATCATGTGTCCCTATATGTCATATATCGATCATGTGTCTCCCTTGGTGCTCTTGGGCTTGCACCTTTTATAATGTGAAACCCTAGGTCTATGTCCAAGCCCTATAAATGAATTTATCATGCGTAGTGCAAGTTAGAACGAGAAGCTCTTGTCCACTATATATATTTGAAGGCCAGTTAACTGAAATCTAACTGCCCACTTGAGTATCCTATGCGAATTGGTCATTAGCATGAGAAGCTTTTATCCTTTGTTTATGCTTGAAGGTTAGTTAACTTAAGTCTAAATGCAAACTCAAGTCTCCTATGTGAACTGGTCATGAAAAGAAATGCAAAGTCACTCCCGCTCACCTTTATTGCATGCAGACTATCACTTCCACCTGAGATTGGGCATGTTTGTTGGCAAACTACTTCTTATGGTTTAGTTGCTATCATCCGAAGTGGCTATGATCTGGCTGTTGTTGTCTATAGCGGCTAATGTCTGGATGCTCTAGGCTTGAGCTACTAGGATCTGGTCACTCTTGTCTTGAGCGGCCAAGTTTGGATGGCTTGAAAAGGCCCCAAATGTGTGGTGAGAACCACTATTGGTGCTTGGAAAGTCGAAGATTATTTCTTATGATCATATGAGCTAAGATCTTATGATCTTAGCTCCCCTAAGCATGACACAATTTAGGTGTCTACACACATAATTGAGACTATCAAAAGAGAAATAAAGTGGTATAATAAGCACACATCTCTAACCAATCTAACATTGGTGATGGACCCTGCCTAAATATGATGGTTGCGCATAACCAAGATACCCAAATGTTAGGGTATATGATTTATTTTTCATTTAATGTTTGATTAAGGTAAGTACCACCAAATGCTACTCCTAATTATGATTAATTGAGGGTTTAATACATTGCTAATGGCCCCTTTTACTTGGTTAACCTTGGTACACACACCTAGAAAATCAGATGAGCACGCACAACACACTTTTGATCAAATGGTGAATGTTTGGAGACATGGACAAGGTTTAAATGATCAGGTGTAAAGGCTATGGCATTTACAAATCACCTTGTGGACATTAATAAAAAGGGATTTTGTATGGTTAACACATGGGGAAAATAAAATTGAAAACTATAGACCTAAGTATTTTCGATTGATTTATTGTAAACCATATTTTTTACTTAACATATGTTACCAACCCTAGTATATGTATATTTTATTGTATGGCTAACGATCATGCAGGGCCATGGAAATCAATGGTGATAAATTGAAACCAACAAGATCTAGTGATAAACATAGTAAGCAATGCTCCTGAATATAATATTACGACTAAGATGCCCTAAGCTTTGAGAAGGTTGAATGATTTCAATGGGCGTACACCCCCATGAATGAATCTGATAAATGATGACTAGATAAAAGGGGTCACCTCATAATGATATGCATTTTAAGATAACACCTAAGTGGAACCAAGGTAATGGATCATCCATAATAACAACCACTAAACAAAGTGATTTGCAACAAACGACAATAACTACAGGGTAAAATTAAAGTATAGGTAAAAGACCAGAAGAAATGGCTAATTTAGCCAATAGCTATTGAAAGTCAAATCTTCAATATTCAAATTAGATAAATAATTCGAGTTACAAACATTATATAGTGTTTACAATTTAGTTGGAGAGATATTAGGAAGAGAAGAAATATGGAGGAATAAAAAAAAGGGAATTAGAAGTCTAATGCTCCTACCGTCCACCAATCTATCTGTCGCCAAATCATGTTGACTAGGATGTCGTCCAATGGGGGCAAAAATGTAAGGTCAAAACAAAAGTTGACAAATTTTTACCATTTAACTTCTAACATTCTCCCCCTTAAAGTTGAGAGGATTGACTATACAGTCTCTCAACTTTATATATTGAGCTTTAGCCATGCCTTTGGTGAAGATATCTGCAATGTTGCCCAAAGTGCTGCAATATTTAAGCCTAACTTTCTGCTGCTTCACCATGTATCGAATGAAGTGATACTTCATATCAAAATACTTTGATCTGCTATGGTGGATTGGATTGTATGCCAACTGAATGGCACTCATGTTATCACAATATAGTCTAGTTGGACCACTTTAACTTTCTCTAATCTCTTCAAGGACTTTTCTCAACCATAGGGATTGATTACTAGCATGTGTGATATCTATATACCCAGCCTCAGTATATGGCAATGCTACAATAGTCTACTTCTTGGAACTCCATGTAATTAGTCCTAAACCTAGACTAAAACAATTCCTTGATGTAGATTTCCTATCATCTATATTGCTGCCCCAATCACTGTCACTAAAGCCAACTAATTTTATAGAATTACATTTGTGGTAATGGATTCCAAAATCCAATGTGCCTTTTACATATCTTAAGATTCTTTTAGTTGCTTGAAACTAGAGAAACAACATATTGAATATCGGGCCTTGTGTTGGCAAGAAACATCAAACTCCCAACCATGCTCCTGTAAGTGGTCATGTCAACCTTTGATGCTCCGTCATCCTTGCTCAATTGGATTCCATGTCCAGTTGGAGTTGCAACTGATTTGCACTGCTCCATGGCAAATTTCTTGATCATGTCTCGAGCATACTTGTGTTGACATATGAAGATCCGCCTATTTGATTGATGCACTTCCATGCCTAGGAAGTATCGCATTAAATCAAGATATTTCATCTCAAACTGCTTCATCATGGAGTTTTTGAACTCCATATTCATTTTAGAGTTACTACCCATAAATATTAGATCATCTACATAAAAAAAAACTATGAGAATGTCTAAACCATGCTTTAGGTAGTAAAGAATTGGTTCACTTTTGCTTCTAGTGAATTCATACTCGCTAAAATATCCATCAATGCATGAGTACCAAGCTCTTGGTGCTTGCTTGAGGCCATATAGTGCTTTTTTCAATTTATAAACAAGGTTCTCCTTTCCTTGTTCTTGAAAACCTTGAGGTTGTTGAACATAAACCTCCTCAGTGAAGTATCCGTTCAGAAAAGCCCTTTTCACATCCATGTGTTGAATGTTCTATACTTTATGGGCAGCTAAGGAAAGAACTGATCTGATTATCTCTTGTCGTGCAACAGGAGCAAAGGTTTCCTCATAGTCAATGCCAAATTTCTGAGTAAAATCTTTTGCTACTAATCTCGCCTTGTGCCTCTCAATGCTTCCATCAGCATTGTATTTGGTATTGTAGACCCATTTACGTCTAACATATTTTTTTCCTTTGGGTAGCTTTACTAGCTCCCATGTATCATTATTTTTTATAGAGGTTATTTCCTCTTCCATGGCTTCTTGCCATATATTTTGAGTACAAGCCTTCTCATAGCTAGTTGGTTCTAGTTGTGCACTAGCCAATAAAGCATAATTGACTACATCTCCCTTAGGATCATGGGAGTCATCATCCCCATACAATTTTTTTCAAGTTGCTGCAAAACTGTATTCATTTCACTAGCTTGGATTCTAGTGTATCTTTTCTGGAAATTTCAATCCAACATTTGAAAATATGGATGATGTTGTAATGTTCTTTTGCCTCTTGATGGAGAGTCATTGTCAATGTCCATCGGTAAAGAACTTACTGATATCTGTAAAGAAGGACTTGGAGTGGCGGTTGAAGTACTTGATGTAGTTCTCCTGCTTGGGCTTGGAGGGGGTGGTGTGCCTTTTCTTTTCTTGGGAGATACCTTTTTATATGCTTTGGTAGACTCACAATACCCTGAAAATATACAGGCTTTGACTTTTGGGATCAAGCTTCTTCCTCTTCTCATCAGGAATGTGCGCATATGCTAAAAAACCAAAAATTTTGAAGTGCTTTACATTTGGTTTCTTTCCATACCACCCCTCATAAGGAGTGATATCATCTAAACTAGAAGTTGGACTTCTATTTAGAATGTATACACTGGTTCTTACAACATTAGCCCAATACATATTAGTTAGATGCTTAGTCTGAAGCATCGTTCTCGCCATCTCAACTATGGTGCGGTTCTTTCTCTCTGCCACACCATTCTATTGTGGGGTATAGGCAGTGATGAATTACCTTTTGATCCCACTTGCTATACAATATTTTAAAAATTCTTTTGAGGAGTACTTGCCTCCTCGATCTGTCCTAAGACACTTTACATAACACTCACTTTGTTTCTCTACATTGTTTCTGAAATCTATGAAGCAATCAAAAGCTTCATATTTATGTTTCAAGAAATAAATCTAGCACATTCTAGAGAAATCATCTATGAAAGTGAGAAAATAGGAATTGTTTTCGATACTCTTTGTCTGCATTGGACCACAGATGTCCGAATGTACTAACTAAAGTGGATAGTTGGTTCTCCATGCTTGTCCTTTTAGAAACTTCAACCTTGAGTGCTTTCCCAAAGCACATCCTTCACAGACCTCCTTCTGTTTGTTTATTTTGGGAAGTCTTGTCACCATAGCTTGAGAAGTTAGCAGTTTCAAGCTAGCAGAATTAAGGTGACCATATCACAAGTGCCAAAGCACACTTGGATTTGCAAGTTGAGCTCCCCCTAGCTTGCCAAATTTGAGAGGGAATAACCAATTCTTGGTCATTGGAACCTGTGTGATGACATGATTACAATTGTTTTTATCAAGAATGATACATTTTCCTTCATCAAAAACAAGTTTGTAATTATTCTCCATCATTTGCCCAATGCTTAGCAAATTGTGTTGGAGATTTGGAGTGTAGTAGATGTCATTCACTTTCTTTAGTTCTTCTTTCATTGGAACCTCCATGGCTCCAATGCCTTCAACTTCCAAAGCTTTATCATCCCCTAACTTGATGTGGGATTTATAAGTGGAATCTAGAGTAGCAAATAGACTTTCTTTACCACTCATATGGTTTGAGCAACCAGTATCCAAAATCCATGTGTCATTTAGATTTTGTTTTGATTGTCCATATGAAAGAAAAATATTAGAGGTATCATCTTCTTCACCATAATTTCCATATTGACTGTTGTTGCCTTGAGAAGATTTTGACCAGCAGTCATGAGCAAAGTGACTTGGCTTACCATAATTAAAACAAGTTGTTTTGGATTTTTCACTTCCTCGTCCTTGATTTCCACTTCGTTTTGGATTTCCTCCTTGATTTGGTTTCCACCTCTATTCTGATTACCTCCTTTGTTGGAGTTGCTTCCTCTATTTTGATTGCCTTCTCTATAGTTGCCTCTGCCTCTACCTCTTCTCTGGCCTCTGCCTTGACCTCTTCCATGTCCTCTTCTAATGTATTTTCATTGGATGTGAAGGCTTTATCATCACCTCCATATCTAGTTGAAGGAGATTCCTATAATCTCTCTTCATGAGACATTAACAACCCGATTAATGCATCAAATGTTAAAGTGGAAAAATCTTTTAACTCTTCTATAATTATGGCTATGTGATTCCATATTTGTGGAAGTGTTCGCAACACCTTTGTTACAATTGTTTTAGGTTTAATTTCCTCGCCAAGAGTAACCATTTTATCTACAAATGCCTTGAATCTAACACAGTAGTCACCTATTTTTTTGTCTTCTTTCATTTTGAGATTTTCAAAATCTCGTCTCATAGTTTGAAGTCTCACTTAATCACTTCCCTGGAATCCATCTTTCAAAGCTTTCCATGCAGCTTGTGTAGTTGTACAAGCAACGATTCTAGGGAATATACTCTTCTCCAATGCTGCTTGGAGATGATAAAGAGCATAAGAGTTGCTCTTTTATCCTTATTTTCTTGTTTTCTTATCTGCGACACTCAATGTTTCCCAATTTGAGGTTTCTGTGTAACTCTCTTCTACTATGTCCCATAAAACTTTCCCTATGAGTAAGGTCTTCATTTTGATAGACCAATACTCGTAGTCATATCCGTTGAATTTTGGAATTGGTATATTGTTATGTGAGGCTATAGTTGCTATAAAATAAAACACTCTCTTTATTTCTCGGTTACAATAAAGCACTCTGCTTTTAGAAGGAAGAAAGAAGAACAAGGAAGAAATTACAAATTTAAGTCAAATCTGACTTGATTCACTCTTTCATTGATTGCTTGTTCCTCTTGCTGTGGTGCTGCTATTTCTTGATTCATGAAATTGTCTACTACTTGTTCTTTTTTGTCACTGATCAATATTATCTCAGGTGATTCTGGTTCTAGAATTTCCACTAAATTACTGTAATGAGTATATTCTGATTCTTGTGGTGCAACTTCTACGGATTCGAATTGCTCAAATCTACTCCCAAAAGAGTTATCTTTAGAGTCTACCTCGTACCCTGAGTCTGGATGCCTCTGGTGTGCTATTACTGTGTTCTGCAACTGACTAAACATAGTATATAACCCATAAGCTCTCACTTTTTCATCAAAACTTTTAGCGTTTTCTCTCACAAAAAGTGCACATAGGGCATGATAACAACCACTTGGTCTTATCCAATGCCTCTTTACAAATTTCAGTTTGGTCTTTTGTCTCTCTTACAAGGAAAAAATACTAAGCCTCTCAGGCTTGTTACAGAAAAAAGGAAAACAAATCCAGTTTTTATAGCCTTCTAGGCTATCATAGCATATTTTTCCACTACAATTTTTGATTCCTCGAATTTGGTGTAAAGCTCATTCTTTTACAATAAATTGCCTCTTAGTCAATGTTTTTCCAAAAAAAAATTATATAGTTTTCTTTCTATTATAATTTTAAAAGTTATTATAATAATAAGTTAAATAATATTGGTTTTCTTTAAAAAACTGAAATAATAATAAAAAAACTGAAATAATAATAATTAAGTTAAATAATATTGGTTTTCTTTCTTACCAAAAAAAAAAAAAGTTAAATAATAATAAAAAATATTGGTTTTCTTTAAAAAACACAATATAATTTAATATTATTAATAAAATTTATTATAAAACTTTAAAAATTTATAAAAAATAAAAACTTTTTTTTTTTTAATTTTAATGCCAATTTCTTATGCGACCTTCGAAGACCTTTACTATATGCCAATAATAAAAAAAAACTTTGTCGCTGGGTTTCGAACCCGTGACCTCCCCCATGCAACAATCGACCCTTTACCACTCGTGCTACAAGCCGCTTTTGGCTGTAAACTCTTTAGCATTTATTTAAACACGAGGGTGATAGGATTTAATTAAAAAAATTTAAAACCTATTATCCCACATGGATTGGGATTTCAGTGGAGAGGGTGTTTAAAACAATGGGTGCACGGTAGGTAGTTTGATTGCCTTCGGTTAATTGGACCTTGCCATTTTGCTCCCTTCGGGAAAATCGCCTTTTGCCACGTCACCTTCTCCTTGCTTGTCCGCTTGCCACGTTAGTATTTCCTTGCTATATGTTCGCCACGTCAGCTCTCCTTGCTGTGTGTCCACCACGTCACTGCCTAGTCAGCATTCCACCACATCATCGCCTAGTCAGCATTCCTCGATTCACGTGCCATCTGCGTCAACTATGCTAAATCATCATACGGTCAGCCTTGGTCCACTCTGCCACATTAGCCCTGCTGACTGCCATGTGTTTGGTCTACTGCTACTGGTTTGCGAGCCTCACCTTGCCTTCAGTAGTCCACCTCAAGAATCGTGTCTTTGTGTGTCCTCGGGTTTTGTGTTGGCCTGCTCGCTTAGCTTCAAGATTTGCATCCTATGGGACTCCTCAAAAATCGTGCCTAGCCTCGATGCTCCTTCTACGCTCTTATGGGCCTCCTTGAGAATCGTGCTTGGCCTTGAAAACCTAGACACTCCTACACTTTGATACCAGATATTGAAAGTCAAATCTTCAATATTCAAATTAGATAAATAATTCGAGTTATAAACATTATATAGTGTTTACAATGTAGTTGGAGAGATATTAGGAAGAGAAGAAATAGGGAGGAATAGAAAAAAGGGAATTAGAAGTCTAATGCTTCTACCGTCCACCAATCATTCTGCCACCCAATCATGTTGACTAGGATGTCGTCCAATGGGGGCAAAAAGGTAAGGTCAAAACAAAAGTTGACAAATTTTTACCATTTAACTTCCAACAGTAGCTAGGGGACAAAATGAACAGACTATCAAATAGAATCACATGGATTGTACCAGAACAAGGATGATATAGACTATTCGGGTGATGAGTCTTGTACCAAAGAATAAAATTAGATCTTTGAATATCCACTAAATGTGATCGCATACTTGCGAAGAACAAGATTAGCCGGTTTGAAGTGGGATCATACAAGAATTATCTCAAATTATAAATAGGGACATTAAAGGTGAAAAAAGAGACATCAATGAGGAAAACAATGAAGTGTAAAGTATGAAAGCCTTAATGGTGCAAACATATCTTGTTCTACATGTTCAAAAGACATAAGAAGCGGGACAAAACTAAGAAGATGTTTCAAATTATAGAAATTTTTTCACTCAATGCTTCGACAGAATACAGTTACAGAGGGGTCAATCCGATGGAGTATAGTTATGTAAGTACATTATAGGTGCTTCCAGCTCTTGTTTTCCATTCTATCTTTTCTCCTGTCTATCACTGACTTCCTTTTTCAATACATTCTCTCTTGACCATCATCATTGTCCACTCCACATAGTGCCATATCTCCATCGACCATTGAGCAAATCAACTCCCATTGCTCCCTCCTCCCTCATATTGTTCCATTTGTTTTTCACTCACACTCCATATCTTCTCTTCACCATCACGTTGGGTTCCCCTTTGTTCTACATCAAAATTTCACTCTAGCAGCCTAGTCTGATCTTAATTTGTAAAATCAAGACGACTAGGAAGAGCAGAAAAAATAAATTATATATATATATATATATATATGGGTTCACCAGTTTTATATTTCTTAAATCCTTCAATACACCATTTTTGAGAGCCTCATTTGAACCAAGAGAAAACAAGACAAAAGATCTAGTTCCTCACAGTTTAGAACAGTTGGATAGCACATAGAGAAAATCAAAGGAAATAGTGATAAGTGTAAGGTCAAGATCAGGCCAAAAATAATAGATTCAAGAACCAAAAGCTACAAAAGAGAGCATCCAGGTCCAAAATCAACATCAAGCATTAGAGAAAGCATTTTTGCTAAGAGGTATTCTCTTTGTGTCTTTTTCTGTTCATCCCTCATTCTTCCCTTAACTGTGTAGGTTTTTGTAGAATTGCGCCTAAGAAGATGAGGATATTCCTAGTATTTTTGAGCCTGAAACTCATAGATTTTTCCTGTTACCCAAGTGGTGTAGGTAAAGTTGATGAAGTCTTGTTACATTATTTGAACAAAGACTTCTCATTGTATTAAGAGCTTTTTAATAGAGTTTAATGGCATTTTGCCCACTCTGCATGTAATTCATTTGGAAAAATTAATACAATTCTAGGGTTCAGTTCTACCATTTTTTCTACAGTTTTGTGTGTTTCCTCATAGCAGATTACATTATTTGAATGTGTTATGAGCGTTTCTTTTGTTGGTTAACTTTTAGATTCACTACGATATTCGACTAGGTCTAATAGCGCCAATATCTCTTTTTCTCATTATTTATGTTCATATTTTAAAGCATTGTTAAAATTGCTATTTATGTCTACATAAGGTATAATAATTGTTGTTGTCTTTGATTGGTCATTTTATATATAAGTAGCATATAACTAAAATTTTGGAGTGCTTAAACTTGTAAAATTTGAAGTTTATCACTGGGGTTTCCTTACCCATTTTGGTTATTTTCTTTAGCAATATATCTTTTATCAGAATAAAGAGGTAGGTTGACTAGAGCATATAATAGCTCATTGGTTTCAAATGATTTCTTGTAGCGTGATAGCTCAACCCTATGGATGCAAGAAATTATTCCAACACTACCCATTGGCCCCCTATCTATTTGTAATTGTAGCCGATGCTCTTGGTTATCTATTGTAATCTACAATTAAAAAGGGGAGGATAAGAGGTATCCCCCTTCCGGATGGCTCCCAACTTATCAACTCTCACTTCGTAGATGATTCTATGCTTTTTTCTTTGGAAAATAAGCAAAATCTTGCAAACATCCTTGAGATAGTTCACACTTTTTGTAGGGCCTCCAGTGAAAGAATCCAAGAATCTAAGAACTCTATTATTCCCTTTGGATTTGATGATAAGCCAAATTGGATACCCACAACATGGAAGTGGGTGTAAAGAGGAGAAATTTCTAAGTATTTGAGCTTTCCTTTTGGTATTGACCTTTCACCCAAATATATGTGGGATGTATGGACAAATTTACCAAAAAAATGGACTACTGGAAATCTTTGGAAATGTTTCAAGCAGCTAAAATATAGATTACTAGAAAAATTTTAGTCTCCCTCCATGTTTACTTCTCTTCTCTTTTGACTCCTACCAAGGTTGGGTATGGTAATATGAAAAGTATGCTTTGAGAGTTTTTTTGGACAAAAAAACTAGCCAAACAAGGTCTACCAATGGTCTCCTAGAGTAATTGTTGTAGACCCATTTCATGTGGTGGGCTAGGAATACCCAACCTTAAAGCACAAGGCTATCCACTCACAACTAAATGGATGTAAAGGGTGATCATAGGAAATTGTTGGTGAGGGAACATTTGAAAAATCCTCGGGTGGATTGTAAAATTTGGGTAAATATGCCATACATAGACATTCTTTTACATGCCTCTTATTTCTCTATAGAAGGTTGTAATATTCTCAAAGAAATTTGGAAATACTGGCAACAAGTACATCAATTTATTTCATGGTAGATATCTCCAGAGCAAGGCCCCACAAATTTCCTCCAGCACAACTTATGGTGGTCACCCCTCTTCACCTTTGATGCATAGTCTCTTGGCATGAATCCCTGATTTCCTGCTAGACATATCTTTTAAAAAGGAAATAATTATGGTGGGTAACATTTAGGATTTTTCTAAGTCCTCATGGAAAAATTAGAAGCAAATCCAGTCAGAATTTGGCCTCTATCCTACTGATAAAGCAGTGATTATGTGGATCATTTCCATCACCTTCCAAGTTCCCCAGCCTCTATATTCTCCACTGGAAGCTAGTCCCCATTGGACTCATTGGAAATGGTTTAGCAATCATGACTTCGATCAACCAATCCTTAAGTTTTTATACCAAGCCTTACTTTGTATGAATTATCAACAATTTACAGATGTGCTCAATAAAAAATGGAACTTAGAGCTCAATTGGGCCACTTGGGCGATAACCTTCAAGGTTATCAAATCTACTCCAATTCAAAAAAAGTTTTAGATTCTTCTTTGGAACGTAGTCCTTCAAGGTCTACCTACTTCGAGTAGGCTAAAATAGATGGTCCAAGGGTAAGGTGATTGCTCTTTTTGTGGTTTGGAAGAGACAATACAACATTTGTTTTGTAACTATGCTTGTACCCATTGTATTTGGTGTGAAGCGCAACAATTGCTTTATCCTTTACCACTACCTATGATAAAGGATCAAGCCTTATTAGGGACCAATCTGATGCCAAATCAAAAATTTCTTCTCTCCATTACCAAGGTAGTTGTCATATTTCGTATATGGAAGACTCGATGCAAATCCAATTTTGTAAATGATAAAGAAAATATCTCTAATATCTCAATAGCTAACATCTTTGTTGTTGTAAAATATGAGTTGTAGACTGAGTCAGTAGGTTTCACTCGTAAGGAGAAAGCACTATAAAAATAAATCATAGCTCTAAAGTGGTATATCTGTGAGACCTCAACTCATAGCTCGAATGGAATTTATAGATTAAAGAACATGGTAGGTGAATTAACTGAGCAACATAGCTCGGTGATGCATAATCAAGCACACTTGAAGAAGCATTTGGGTCAAGTGGAATTAGAAGCCATAAACACTCATTCCAATCCTCATATTAGTCTCCCATCATAATATGAGGTGGAGTAGGGTCACTTAGACTCTTCTCCTTAGCATATATTTTCCCAGTATGGCTACTCCTTCGTACTTTTTGTTTTGGTAGTGCAGTAGTCTCTTCTTAGTAGATAGTGTGTAGGCTACCCACTAGAGGGAGCAACCCAATAGTCTCCAATCATTTAGTTTTACATCAGCATGTTTTTTTAGAGTCTTGGTGATGGCATGGTTTTTCTTTCCCATAACAGCCATTGGGGATATCTCAGTTTTTAACATGGGTCACTAGGGGATCACTTGTGTGGTTGTTCACTTCCAATGCTTGCAATTCGGTACCCTAAGTGTCATGATCTTTCTTAGTTCTCCATTGTGTTGGTCCTTCATGGCCTCATGTTGTAATATAGTTGTGGGGGCCTATGTGTGGTCTCCAGTGTGCTTATTTTTGGTAATGGGTGCCCTACGTGGCCTTGTGAATGCACTTGTGTTTGCTTTATCCCTGTTAGAGGGAAGTCTATCATGGTTTTGATGTTGTTTTAGGTCTGGATGTAGGCAACCAAGCCACAGTTAACCTTTACATTATATTTTTCCCTTGATATTTTGGCTAATATGAATTTGGTAGCAATTTAAAAATATATATATTTATAAAGGTATAATTCTGAGTTAATGCAGAGAACAAATATAAATTAGCTTCTAAATTAGGTTTATTTGAATATAAAGGATGCAAATACGTTTCAGATGATGAAAAACCTTTTTTTTGGTATTATTACGAAAGGGGGATTTTTAAAGGAATCCCTCAACCTTTTACATCAACTCCTCCATGGGAGATAGACCATAAAACATAGTTGTGCAAAATAACCACCCTAGCTTAGAAGAAAGGACACAAAAGATAAACATAAACACCACATGGAAAAATTGCTAGCACCAAAAACAAGAAGGTGGATCCTCAAACCAAATAGACAAAGTAGAGGTAATATCAATGATGAGATAGTTCTGGATTTCCACCAAGGAGTTTTTGAAACCCGATTTCCAGAAGGACAAAGTCAAAATGGGTACCATTCTTCTAGTTTGAATTTGAACAAGAGCAATTATTGAAGGATGTGAATGACACCAACTACCCATAATAGATGTGATGGAGAATTATTATCCTTGAGTAGAAGCTAGACCACCAACGGATGAGATGAACATCACAATCATAGGGTGTGACATTCCAATAATTTAATTATCATAAGTGCCAACACTTTTGAAATAAAGGCAATGTAACATATTGAAATGTCATTGATTAGATTCTTGATAGACTTTAAGAGAGTTCTACATTAATAAGATTTAGGAGATCCACCAAGAAGTTATTTCTCCACACTGTAAAGCCAGGAAGGTTGGTTCCAAGATTGGCCAAACAATCAACAAGTGAATTACCCTCCCTTAGAATATGTGCCACCCTAAATTGATTTAAACCTTGGAGGTACCTTCTTGAATCCCATATCATATTTGAAATATTCCAACTCAGGTCAGTAGTGAAATTAATAGTATTAATCATATTCTTCAAATCCCCTTCAATCTCAACATTCGAATATCCCAAATCATCCAGGAGTTTAATGCCTTGGAAAGCGGCTCAAGCCTCCATGAAGTGGGAATTTTTGGATGATAAATGCTCACAATATGCCATAATTAATTTTCCCATGTTGTTCCTAATGATGCATCCATGCCAGCAATCCTGATATTGCCTTTTGATGGCCTCTTGAAGTTCAATTTGATCCAACCAATGGGGGGATGACCATATCACATCATTCCTTGGATTCAGCACAGGAGGAAAAGGTCAACCTCAGGAAGCCCAGCTTATCTTCCAATATAACTTTAGCAGGAGAACTCTTCAGGTAGTTTCTCCCTAGATTAGGAAATATATTGGTAACATTCTCAATTGAATTCCATAAGATTCTAAGACCTATTCTAAGAGCATCTCTTTTGCAATTTTTAAAATCCTTAGAATTTCATTCTTTTCAAACACCCCAAAAAATATGTGGTAGGAGGAAGCTCCACAGGAAATTGAGATGAGGGACATTAAAGGAGGCGATACAGTATAAAAAAATATTTTTCCAAGGAATTAGGCAACACCCACTACACCCCTAACTTATCCAAAATGTAGATAAAAACATCATGAAAGAAGGGACATAAGAGCAACAAATGAGTAGATGACTCCCAATCAGCTTCACACAAGTAGCATCTATTTACAATTTGCATACCTCTCTTAAGTAGATTCTCAATGGAAAGAATATTATTAAAGTTGGCTAACCAAAAAAAAGGTTGAATTTAGGAGTTAGTCCTTTTGGCCACATTCTCTCGATAAAAAACAAGCACGAAGCATCAGGATCAAGCAAATTATATGCCACTTTGATAGTGTAGCCTCCCTCATTATCACCAACCCAAATGATCTTGTCTTTGACATCTTCATATCGGAGAACCTAAAACTATAATTCCTTAGCAACAAGAGACCAAGCCTGTTGGATATCCAAATCTCCAATCATCACTGGGAGTTGAAACCAAGATTTATGACCATTCTCATAAATAATAAAATCAACAACTTTAACATGGCCCAAGGCATGGGTGGCTAGCTCAAGAATATGAAATATCTAGTCAGAAGAAAGGGGCTTTTCTCCCAACCACGGATCATTCCAAAAATCCATGAAATTTTTGTTACCAATAATCCACCTGCTATTGTTGTGTAGGAAGACTCTGGATTTTAAAAGGCTTTGCTAGAATGGAGAACCTCCTTCAAGAAGTGGGTCTAAGAGAAAATTGACAAAATTGTATTTCACCTTGAGGATATTCACCCACTCCACCGCTTCATTAGACATGACTTTCCACCCCAACTTAGCAACTAAGGCCTTATTCATCTACTTGACTCTTTTTAAACCCAAACCACTATACTTATTTTGGTGATAGACCTGCTCCCATGAAGCTAAATGGAACTTACCTTTCATCTTCGGAATGAAAAACATTTGGCTAATTATATCATACTAGCTTTGGAAGTGTATGAAACCTTTCACATATGGTTTGACAAGTCAATTGGACATCATTTTCTTCAACAAGAGGGCTAAAAAAAATTCAAGATTATATTAATCCCGCTAGGGGGTGATTTTAATAATGTGTTTAATTCAAGTAATGTTTAAAACATTAAATATTATGTACCTATGAGATTTAAAATCCATTTTCCTCTTAATCTACTAAAGTTAAAAGTATAAGAACCCAAGACCCAAAATAATATTTAGAAAGATGAAAGAATATCAAGTTTATATAATTTTCTTCCAATGATGGTACAAATAAAAAAATATTTTCTTTTTTAATTTTGTTCTCAAGCAAGGGATAGAATATTTAAGCAAATAAATCTTAAACTAGATACTTTTCATTTTCATAAAAACATAATAAAAAGACTTTTTTAAAATAAACTTTTAATATAAACTATTTTTGTTTGTTAATTTATGTAACCTAAACATAAATCTTCTCTCTATTAGAATATTTGTATAGTTGTGCATAAAAATGCACTAGCATTATCAAAAGCACTATAGAATTTTTGAATGCTTTGGAACAATTTGCACTTTTGTACAAATCACATAATTTTGACAAAAACTAGAAGAACAAGCTAATACAATAGAAATATAAAAGTTTAAAGTTGATTTATAGAATGATAAATATTTATAAAGGTACATTACTTCACTACAGAGTTGGTAAGTCATTAGGCATGCATTTGAAGTAGCTCTCTCATTAATTTTCTTGTCGATCCCTATAGTGTACTTGAACACACTAAACTCCAATTGTATTAGGTATTTAGGGGTTTGCTTTGGTTATACCCATTATTTAGATTAATGTTTAAGTATACCTTAGGATGGAAGGACAACACATACTTTCCTACCTTTTGATAGTTGTAACATGACTTATGAGATAAAGATATTGTTTTTTAGTTATTGAAAAAATAGTTATAGATATCAAAGAATTCTACCTAATGAGAAACTTGATTTAAAGAAGATTTAGATTTTAATTTTTGCTATACTAAAAGCATTATTGAACTATCATAATAACTACTAGAAAGAAACAACATATTGGTAGAAGAATTTTTTTTTTACATAAATAGGCCATTATGAGTTTCAACTTTAGAATAAAATAGTAATGGGGTAATTCTATAATGACCTAAAGGATGATATGAATGCAATTTGCCTGTAAATTAAAATAAAATAATATAAAGAAAGGTTAGAAAAATTTAATTTGGCTATGAAGAGATAAAAAATATCATAAATGCTTTTGATCACAATGAAGACCTAATTAGATATTGTTTCTAGGATGTACATGGTAAAATTAGCTCTATGAACTTATCAACCATGAATGGAAGATAAATGCACTCTTGTATCTTGGTGCATTCATTAGATCTCTAGAATTAAGGTTAGTGCACTTGTAATATGGTACTTATGACTATGAAACCTATAAACTAGATTTTAGGGTTAGATCTTGAGACAACGATACCATTAAGTGAAGGGAAAATAGTTGATATTGATAGAATAAAGTACATTTTCCTTACATGTAAATAAAAACTAATGTTTATCCTAAAAGCAATCCTAGGAAGATGATAAAGCTTAAGATTATGATAAAACATAAAAGAAATATATAAAAAAGACACTTATCCAAATATTATTAATGCAATGTGAACCTTGACGAAACATTTTGTAAGTTGATGTAGCAATATTGTAAGGCTTCAATGTTAAAGATATTTATGCTTAGATTCTAGAATTATTTTGCTTAAGATTCACTATTGTAAAACATATTTTTAATTGAGTGCTCGAATGGGCTAATTTATAGGTTTTTGAGGACGAAGAGGGGATAAGAGTTGCACATTTGAGTTTTGAAAAAAAATCCAATTGAAGAAAATTTTCTTTGTGAGTTGGAAAAGCAAAAATTAAAAGAAAACTTTCAATTTGATAAGTTATGAATGAGATGTGATAGAGTTTCCAATTTAGTTATTAAGTTGGTGTTGAACTAGGGAGTTGTCCCAACTTGTAATTAAGGTTTTACACCCTCAATCCAAGTTTCAACAAGGTTGGACAGTATCGCCAATGGCTTCTCCTAATATTTGGATTTAGATTGGATTTCTATTTTCCTTGTATAAAATTGTTACACTAATATAAAATAACTTGCATAAAAATAAAGTGCATAAAGGAAAAGTGCATAAAAAGTAAAATGCAAAAATTAAAATTGATCAAAAGTTTACGGTGAAAAAGTTAATACAAATATGGATTTTACACTATAGTGAGGAGAGCATGTGATCAATCAAAACATGAGAATTTGAATAACATCAATGCTAATCCATTCATTTGATTATGAAATTGATAAGCGAATGACAATTTGGGCTAGAAGGGCCAAGCCACAAACACCACACACTTAGCAAACCAAGAGGGTAGTTCCACTGATAAAATGCATGAGGGCTTCCTATTTTATTACAACCTCATGAGTACAAAGCAGAATATGGATTTCATAGACTGTAGCTCTAAATTATCATGGTCAAAAGATGAATACAATAAATTCCCTAGGCCCCATTTATAGTAAACAATCATCCCTAAGTTGCTTGGGGGGGAAACAATTACTCCTAGTAAAAATAAATATTTGGGGACAACTTTAGCAAAATGTTTCTCCTCAAAATATTACATGCCACCACTACATGCCAAAAAGTTATTTTATAGAATATTTGCCTCGGGATCCATGCTTTACTTTACCTATGTGACTATTTGAGTGATTTTCTCATATCTACCAAGCAAATAACTCATATTTGCAAGTGGATTAATGTCATTTTCTAATTGAATTGCTTCCTTAAGCCAATTGGTCCATTTTTTTAAGCTAATCACTCCTACAAGCCAATAAATCAAACTTTGTAATTAAATTACTCCTGTAAGCCAATCAATCTATTTTTGTGAGTGAATCATTCCTGTAAGCCAATTGGTCCATTTTGGAGATGGCCAAATCTGGTCAATTTTGTATTGTTTTGTAAATTTGTTCTTGGATTTGCAAAAGCAATTTATTATGGCTAATTTCTAGGAACTTGGAGGTAGTAATTGAGATATTACTCTTATAGAAACTTTATAGAGTGCCAAGATTTATTGGAAAGAGATCCTAGATATTTTTTTCATCCTTGGACATAAAGTCATCAGAATTGAAATTCTTGCTACAAAATTACAAAACTACAAGTCACCTTTGTTTAGCTCGGGTAACGAGTTCAAAATTACCTATCGAGTGTACAAGGATGCACCTTTATCAACTTGATTTTGGTATTCAATACCAACTCCTCATACTAATCCTATGTGGGCTCTTCGCTTGATACTCTTCAATTTCTTGACCCTCATAATTGTCTTTCTAGTCCAATGATCTCCTTTTAAGCACCAAGCCACATTGTCTATGGATATATCCACTTTATATTTATTCATCAATGGTATTGATGATATGTATGGAGTTGTCCTTGATAGGATATTACTTTACACAATCCCTCATTACCTAGTTTATACATCTCCTTTGCCAATTATTCAACTATCATCCCAATAGCATCATAAAGCTTGTATAGTTGGGGTCTCCTTTGCATGCAAGATATCTTTTAGTTACATTAGTACTATCTCCTTATTTGATCTACCCATCTACTTCATCTATTTTATTGGATGGGGAGTTGTTTGATATACTTTTCCTTATATATTAGCTCCTCTTACATTCACTTGACCAACTTTGAAGAACAAGCCCTCACACTTATTGAGATATGTGGAGTGTGTCTTAGCACATTTAGTCCTAAAGGGACCTGGCTTCTCCCATTATTGATATCTTAACTTTCATATTCTACATTGAAAGTGCCTTAATGACTAATAGTTCCTCTCTTCCTTTCATTAGCCAAAATTGGTGGATCATGGGTGTAGTAGATGCTAAATATTTTTCATTGGTGTTGTCTTGATTGATCTACTTTCTTATCCCTTGCATGGTGCATGATACTTACTCCCCATATTTTCTCTTAAAGGATCCTTTTTCACCAAGTGAGGAAACAACTGATGGATGCCAATGCCATAATGTTCTTTCATAGTGCAAATTACCTTGAAATATTTGATGCTACATGGGGAAGAGTATCATTATACCTATGGGAACTAGTGGACCAAAAAAGACAAGGATATTGGTTTGACACAATAACATAGGTGATGGTGTGGACCGAGTGATGATGAATTAAAAGGAATCAAATGATGACACATGGGGTGACATAATGACACTTGCGACATAGGGGGCCAAAGTAAAGGTCTAGGGTGGATAGAATAGTAGGTGACAATATGAAAGATGATAGAACAAACTGAAGTGGAGATGACATAAAAATTGACCCTACATTTTGAATAGATAAATTTTTTGATGACCTAATACTAGGGATGCACTTATTTGAGGTGGTATGGGTACATCAGAAGAATCTAGGGGGATATCAAGGAGCAAGAGTAAAATAAATAATAGGAAAAAAGAAAAAAGAGAGGGGAGGAAAAGAAACAGGGGTGAAAGTGAAGTGAAGATAGTTGTGGAAAATATCATAGAAAAATTTTATACTTGTATTAGCAGCTTCAATTCTTGCCACTCTTTTCCTTATTCATTTGTAAACCTTATTTTTGGAGTCCTTCTCTTTAGGGTTATCTATCATTTTTTGTTATTCTTTTATTCTTCATTTTCCTAAGTCATAAAAAATCTTGTGCATTGAGTTAAATGTACTAGACCTTCTATTGATAATAATTTCTAAGACTATACTATCAACAAGGTTTGTTATAAAATTTTCCCTATGGTTATGGGTCTAGAAGGAAGAAAACTCCTACTTACACTAAAATAGTCTAGATCTTGAGCTTTTCCTTAGTACCATTGTATATCTAGGTTGGAATCTCATATTATTAACTTTGTGGAACAAACCACTTATATTAGAAATATATTCAACCAATCTTAGAGTAAATATCCCATTGTCATCCCTCAAAGCATCAAATTATTGGGATATTTATTTTACTATGTTTAGTCCCCAAGATTATAGGGAAATACCCTATTTCTAGGATCATGGCTTTTTTGCCACTTAGCGTAGTCCAACTATTTTGAATAGTCTCAAGAGTCATAGGTGAATATTTCTATATTTTTTGAATAATATGTTTCCAATATTTCATCCCCAATGAAGGATACTTCTTCACAAAAGGGGTCCCATATGGTTTCTCCACATCCTGCAAGCTTAGATTTCTCCAAGATAAAATTATATGTTTCATATTCTAGTTTACTTTCTTCTTCTACTTTGTCTTCATCCTCATATATGAATATCTCACTCATACTTTGGGTGTAGGATTTCCTTCACTTTTGCTACACGATTCTCTCTCCTTAAAGAGAAATCAAAATGCTTATGTTCTAAGACAGATAGGTTTTCACCATCCTTTGATGATTTATTAGGATAACAGACGATGACATATTAGATAGAAAAATGACTTGTAGTAATCTTAGGTGCCTTAGGTGTCACAACAAATTGAATCTCACATGGAATCTTAGGAACTTGATAATCTTTTCTAAAAAAAATCATCAAGAAAGTAAAATGCTTTCATGAAAAGTGATTCACATGTGGATTCTTCAGAATCTGTTGTAGCTCCTTCTTTTTCATATTCTTGCCCAATTCTTGTTTTTATTTCTCTTATATGCTTGAATTCATCATTTGAGGTAGGCACTCATGCTTGATGGTATGATTGTATATTTTCCCTTATATTATCCACATAGGTAGGACATCCTAAAAAGAGAGCTCAAACTTCTTGTATTTAGTCTTGATTTCTACTTCCATAAAAGACTCTTCTCCTTCCAAGGGAAGAGTAAATACTTCACATTCTTCTATGGACTTTGATTCTATATCTGAGCAAGATTTTTTGTTTTATTTTGCTATTTGTAAATAATATGGTTTTGAAATGATTCCTTCCCTTTTACAACTCATATAAATCCAAGAATAACAAATGAATCAATCCAGACACAAAAAAAATTATCTTCTTACAAATCAAATTTTGGATTTTCTAAACAATACAACCTTTTTTGACCAAAAGTGCATTGAGCAAAATAGTAAAAATAACCTGCTCTAATGATAATAGTAATAGTAATAGTAAGCACCCTATGTTTAACTAGTGCATTCATACCCTAAATATTCCAAGATAGAAAATTCATTTTGTATCAAGTTGAGGAAATTTTCCTCCTCCCAAAGAAAAAATTATTTTATTCTCATAAGCTACATCTTTAGCATAGACTTTGGTTCTCAATTTCCATAGATTGGGCCTTCCTCAAGAAACTAAAATTCCCAAATCAACTTCTTAGATTTCCTTCTACTTCTAGCAAAAAAAAATGGATAACCTTTTCCTCCTTTTCCAAATTCTAATCACTGGTACAAGTCCATTTTCCTCCATCTTCTTCATCCTCAGATCTATTTTGAATAATATTAATATTTTTATTTTATTTTCTTCCATAGCCAATCAATGTCGCATTCTACTGAGTGGTTTCTCTCGAAACCCTTATTTTTATGCTCTTTTTGTTCAACCCTGTTGGATAGCATGTCTCTTTCTCAATATTCTCTTCTACATGCAAAGAAAAATTCTTTTCCTTTTCAATAAAAACCTCAATCACCGGTTCATTAATACCTCCAGGTTGAGTTTCTAGAACAAACTCTTCCCTTTAAATAATTCCATCCCCATAAAGGGTATCAAGAAGTCAAAGCTATTTGAATATGGACCCTTACTATCATCAATTTATTTCTACCCTAGAACTTCTCCTTGCTTAGTTTCCTTTTTCCTCCAAACCCTCAAAGGTTGTCTAGTTCTATTATTCATAACTTTATCAAGATTTTATGGGCATATTTTCCAAATATACCCTACCCTTTTGCAACGATAACATAATGGAATGGGCGTTTCATTTTGAATCTCTTGTTCCCATTCCTTGTAATATGAAAATAGCCTAATAGATTTACGCAGTGGTTCATCCCAATCTGCCTGTACGCACAAATAGACCACTATCATTCAGGTCTAAGATTTGGTAGCTAAATCAAAAGTAATTATTTTTTCAATCACTTTAGCTATCTCGATAATAATACTATCATCCCAAAATTCCATTGGAAGCCCCAGTAGACTCACCCATAAGGGCACCAATTGAAGAGTGTTTGTGGTTGGATTGAAGCCTTGGCTCCATTTTGTAAAAATAACCCTCCTCCAAAAAAACCATGGGCCCCTCAATAAAACATTTATCATATCCTTAATATTTACAAAGTTAAACAACAAAAAACTATTAGGGAAAGCCACCACTACTTCCTACCCTAGTAGTTTCCAATTATTCCAAACCCACTTCCTTATTATATCTAGATTCGGTCTATTGCCCAAAAATATCTCGACTAAAGAATTTTTTCCTTTTTGAATCACTTTGTTAGCCAAAATTTTTGGGACCTTAAGAGTAAAACCCTTTTCATCCCAATATAAAGATAAAACAAATCCCTCTTCTTACAAATTTTGACCTCTCTTCAAAAATTGCACCCAAGAAGTGCCTCCCTTTGACCTTTCTATTGTTGTTGAATTTAGATCTATTGCTTCTAGATCCAAAGGGTTAGAATCTCTCCTATCCACATCCTTAAGGGATTTTTCTGCAAAAAAATCCTTACCTATCATCTTTCTTGCCCCTCCTATCCCTGTCTCTTCTTTCTCTCAATATTCTTTAGCTTCAACAATTTTCCATAAACAATATTCTACTTATTCATGATAAGGGTTTAAAGTATTATGCACTCTAGATGAACCCATTTTTCTTCTACCATGATTATTTTAGACGTTGCATTTGTCTTAGCCTCTCACTAAAATCGTAAGATGAAATTAGTTTTTAAAACTTAGGTAATTACTTATTTGAGCAAGGATCTATTGATTCACAATATTCACCATTCTCTTCTTTTTCCACATTCTCCTTATATTTTCATTTCTCTTGTTATGTTATGATAGGTACTTCATCCTTTAAGTGTAAAGGTGGCCTTCCCCTTCTAAGGACTATTATATCCTTTCTAGTTTTAACTTGATTATTACCTAATTACTCTCTAGTAGCTTTGATCTTATCTCTAGTCTTAACCCCTTGTTGATTAGTGCATATAGAATTATATATGAACATTGAATCCTAATCTGTCTCTATAAAGATGAAAGTTGCTAGTGTTTCATTATTAGGATTAGGTAGGGTAGTGTTGAGTGATAATTTTTTCCAGTTGCAAATCTACACTCACAGTTAGGATTTCTAAATATAAAACCCTCTCTTGCAAAGAAACGGTTAGTTCCTCCAAGGTTAAAACAAATCCAACATTGTCATTAACAAGGGGCCTGGAATGTAGATATTCGATTTATAGAATTCAACATGGTGTTCAAAATATTTGTTCTCCGAATGTGAGGTTAATAATTAAATCTTGCTCAAAATTAACTTTATGAAGTGCAAAATAATTAATTATAACCTTAACAAATAATTTTAATTAAACTATGTTCAAATACTTTAGGTTAACCATTTCATAAAAATTATTTGAACATTTAATTAAAATAAAAATGTTTATTTCCAAATATAAAGTTACGTGAAATTAAACTATGAAATAAACATTCCCTAATGATAAATTTTTGAACTTTAGATTATACATTAGGGTTTTTATTCCCATGAAATTAAAATTTAAATAAAGATAAAAAAATTTAGGGAAAAAAATAAAATAAAAATGAAAACTAATTTGCAGGTTACATGACAAACTTCTAGAATGAAACCTAATCTAGATTAACCAGTATTGATCCAATATGATCTAGGTTAAGTGCTATCTTTTGAGGGGAAAACAAATTTAAATATATCCAATTTATCAAACACATGAACCACCATCAACATGCATGATTCAATATAATAAACATGAATATATTTAATCAAAATTAAATGTATTAAATCATTAAATTTATGGACCACCATCAACATGCATGTTTCAATATAATAAAAATAAATACATTTAATTTAAAACCTTACAATATGTTTCTTCCAAAAAAAAACTCTCTACCTTTTAGCTATGATGCTCTCTGTGTAACCTGGGAGGATTCTTTGGCTATTCTTTTGCTTCCTTCAATCCTTCTCTTCCAAATTGTTTGATCCTTTTTTTCTCCATATCAATGATTGTTTATAATTTAGTAATCTTCTATTTGTTCTATTTTGCGATATTTAGAACCAATTTTGTAACCAAATAAAATAGGATTTACAAAAATCTTCTACGAGATTTAAAACTTGTCTTTATGATATGACTTGTTTATAATTTCTCTTACGTAATAACACTTCATTTTTATTTATAAATTTTTATCAATATTCTTCATTATATTTGCACATTTATGATCATATTTTTTATGTGTGATTATTAAAACTTATCTTGATCCCTTAAATCCTGGAATGTTAACCATGAGACTGTAATTATCCTCCATCAACAAAAATTCCTGTCATTCACTTCACATTTTCCCATATTCAAGCATCTACATCGTATAACATAGAGCCAACATTTCAAGTGACTATGACAAACCAACAGTACCACTACATGGCCATTGATAATGACTATAACATAGTACACCCCCTCTGGCTACATTGGCTATTGCCAACAACACTATGAACGATAATTACTATGGAGTATGATGATGATTTAGACCTTGATACTTAACATCTACTATTACATACTATGGCTTTTTTTCCTGCTCACGTAAATAGGACAGAGACAACTAGATTGTGTATATGGACATAGTATATCCCTCAATCGCAGAGCTTAACCACATCTTTGTATTTCTTCATGAATTTTACTGACCCTTTTTCCTCTATTGAATGAATGAAGTATTATCTGAATATCGTACCTAACAGAGAAATCCTCAATGAAAAGAACTTGAAATCCATCCTGGCTACATCATCTATCAATTTTATTCGCATTGATATCCATCCTGGCTACATCATCTATCAATTTCATTCGCATTGATATCCATCTTGTTTTAGTGAGTGCTACCTATATATTCATGCTTTAATTTATTCCTATCTCGATTACACATTAGAACAGATGATCTTCCTAGGGAGTCTTGCAATCATGGTATACAGACTAAAACAAATCCATCAACTTCGTCCTCATAGTCCACTACGTGTAATTATTTTTATTGATTGGCATCAAATTTAAATATCCATGGGATATGGCACAAAATATATTATCCTCATCTGTCGATGTGCACATGGGAAAAATATTTGGTATTTCATCGATGATTCAGAAACCTGTCCATAGTTGCAATATGTGTTCACATCCACAACGATGAAAATATTCAAATTCCACATATTCCACATGCATCGGCAAAAAAACAAGGAATACTTTTATAAAATTGAACACTCGTCATTACTTATGATTAATTGTTCACCACCAATCACGTGCCTCTCTTTCACCACTTTAAAAACCATGTTGGATTTTGACTATTGATTGTGTTGACCGCTCTAAGTTCGCCTCGTAAACTGCACCGTATTGGGTACCCTTGATAAACCTACAAGAACCAAAAATTTTAGTTAAACTTTTCAAAAAATGTTAAATTGTTTTTGAAGCATATTTATAATAAAGTGTCTTTGAAATTTCACATTAAACACTTTATTTAAAATATTTTTAAATAATTTAATTTGAATTTTAAAATATAAAGTTTTGAAATTAAAATATTTAAAAATAATTTCATAAAACAAAACATGAAATAAACTAAATAAAATATTCGATCTCATCAACTAAGCAAAATTATGAAACCCAACAATCATTGAATTTTCAAAAAAAATTAGTGGGTCCCCAAGTTTGGGGTAAGTTGTGAAATGGTCACAACAAATGGTGACTTTTCTAGAAATTCTCTTGAGCATTTCGAACATAAGAACCCTGATCTAAAACCAATAAAACCCAAAAATCGAAAAAATATGATTAGTTTAATAATATCCAAAGAATTTGAAGTAGACAATTTCAAAATGAAACATCTACTTTTACTCGGTGTGTGAACTGTGATTCATTTACATTCTTTAAAATAATCATATTTCCATTATTAGTTTTACAGTTAGACCATATAATTTTCACTCGTTAGGTGCACCTCTGCATTACTCCACTACCAACCGAGCATTCATAACTCCGATGGAGATAACCTTGCTCTCTTCGAGACCTTGGTCTACTTCCAACCAGGTTTTTATAGCCCCAGAAGAGGTTATCTGAATCACCCACGTATTAGATGAATTTTTTTTTGCTTATTTTCTTTAATTTTATTTAGATATAGCTCCACTGCTAGTCAGACGTATATAGCTCCGATGAAGATTATCTAGACTATTGTGACTGATTTTAACTTTACTTTCCATTGTATTTACTTTGCTTTTATATCAAGATTTATGTTACTTTGCCTTATTCTGCAAAGATAAAGTATATTGGATTTTTTCCTTATTTTGCAAAAATGAATAACTTCATCCTTCATAATTTCAAATAATATTCCTTTTAATGTGATGCAATATCTATGGAGCTTTTGCAAAAATGGTTTCATTGTTCCAAATTTCTACTATCTTAATCCAAATTCATAAGGATAAATATTAAACAATATTACTTCTTTTCTTCAAGTTTCATCTGTTTTCAAAATAGGCAATTTATCCTACATGACACAGGAACAAATACCAACAAACCCACAAAAATTTTATTGCAATTACAAAATCTATCTCAAACCAAAGAACAAAATCAAAAGTTTTCAAAAGTTTAAGCAACAAAAAAAAAAAATGGGGAACACAAACCAAAATCCGCAAACCAGCAATGACAACACAAAAAACTTCACCAAAATCAAACAAGAACATAACAAACAAACAATAACTAACAAGCTCACAAAACGAGTCATATACAAACAAAAATATGCAAAACTAAAACACTATGTACACAAATATACAATATATGTACAAGATGATGCCAACATTTAGGCTATTATTTTCTTGGATACCAAACACGATGAGCACATTTAAAAGACATAAATCTTGGCATGTATTCCAAGCTTTACAGAAATCCAACCAAATTAAGATTATGTCTTACAATACAAAAACATTTATTTTGCTTTTCTCACCCCACCAATTTGATTTAGTGATATTAACTATTTCGTGTTGAGAATTTGATTCATTAAACTTGCAAGTGAATACATGATCTTCAATTATCTTTTGTGTATTCAATGAGGTGTGAATTTCAAAACCCGATTCATCACTCTAACTTAAGTTCTCATTTTCACAAGCATATAGGATTTCCTTCAAATAGGAAGCTATTTCTGAAAATTTTAAAGTAAAATTATCATCTATGTCTCTAGGCCAATCATACTTATGCAACAATTTGCAAGCATCTAGGATATCTAAAAAATGAGAATCATTATAAATTTGTATCCTAGATTCAATTGTTAATTTTTAATGAATTTGATTCAACAACTCAAGCATATCTACTTATCTTTCATTTAACAAAGCAATATCATTAGTAGTGTGAGTAGAAATCCACTCTAGTTTTTTATTAACCTCCAATGGTATTTCATCATGCAAAATTTAACCTAATTCTAGAATGTTTGGACACAAAGGATGTGATTCTACCTTTTGTGCATTTCCATTTACCAGTTTTTATGAGGATTTGTAATTTCTTCTTTTCCTCATGATCTCTATCATCATAACCTTGTAGCCCTTCATATTCATGGAACACCTATTTTTCAAACACACAAAAACTAGGCATCCAATTAAACATTTGCCTATCATTTTCAAACCATAAATCTTATTGGTCAAGGGATGTTTCAAACAATTCATCTCCCTGATCAACTACTTGAGTCATTGGGAATAAAGAAATATTTTTATCATTTGGATGAATAAAATTTGATTCCAAATCCTTGTTAACTACCAATTATATTTCTTTATTTGCATCTCCAAGACAACCATATGAATTTGTACCCAAATTTTTAGTAGTCAAAGGTAAAAGAGAAGATTTTACCTCTTCCTCATCCATAAAAAATGAGTCATAAGAAACATTTACCAATTATTCCTTTTCAATTTCAACAAGATATTCAATAAACTCATCTTCAAAATGATTGAATTTTGGAACCTTCTCTATCTCTATCAGTGGCCCGTCATTTTTTGATTGTATAAGAATTGCAAAATCTTCATGTGAGGTAGAATTTTCAACATCCTACATATCAAGTGAAATAGAAATTTCATCAATAGGATTGTGAGAAACCAATGATTCACCATACATACCCAAATCATTATAATAATTATCATCTAAACCCATGGGATGAAACTCTATTGCATCTTCCTCAAAAATTTAAGTTCTTCAAGAAACTCTTCTTCAAATTCACCTTCAACCATTTTTGGTAGCTCAAGGGTTTCTACGGTGGAATTAATTCTTGTATTCAGATTTGCATGATCACCACAATCCTTATTTGGAACCAACCTTTGCGACTTGTCCTCTGATGGTTCACTTATTTCTTAAGGTGGACCAATCCTTGCATTTTCCTTTCTAAAATTATCCCAATCCTCACTTGTGAATAATGACTCTAAGCCTTTTATTTCTAGCTTGTCACAACTTGGCTCATGTTGGCTTTCTTGATCATTATAATAATCGTCTTCTAAAACCAAGTGATGAACTTATATCATGTCTTCACTCTTTAGGTTCATCTATTGATTTCCCCTTGAATTTAATTTCAACCACTTTTGGTTATTCAAGGGCTTCTTCATTGGGATCAATTCTTACATTTAGATTACCTTGATTATGACAATCCCCATTATTGAATTTGAAATTTATACTTTCTCTTGAACAATATTTAATATGGTTGTAAAATTGGGACATTCAATTTCATAACTTTGATTAAATGATAATAATAACCACCTATCCAGGATGCAATTCCTGCCATTGAACCAATTTCAACATGAAAAACTATGAATGAAAAATTTACAATAATTGAATCATAACCATATTTCTGAAATTATAGCAGATCAACACTAATGCAACATAAATAAAAAAATTCAAATTTTTTTAAATGACAAATTTGAACAATCTTCAAATGCTGAAAATCAAATATGTTACCTTTTAGGTCCTCCTAGCGTAAATTCTATTGAGTGATAATTTTTCCTAGTTGCAAAACTACACTCATAGTTAGGATTTTTGAATATAAAACCCTCTCTTGCAAAGAAATAGTTAGTTCCTCCAAGGTTCTGTGTTACAATGTGCTTTAAAGAGTGTAAAAATATTGAAGTATGAAATGATGCTAAAACAACTTCAAGGTGCACATTGCCATTAACAAGGGGTCTGGAATGTAGATATTCGATTTACAGAATTCAACATGGTGTTCAAAAGATTTGTTCTCCGAATGTGAGGTTAATAATTAAATCTTGCTCAAAATTAACTTTATGAAGTGCAAAATAATTAATTATAACCTTAACAAATAATTTTAATTAAACTATGTTCAAATACTTTAGGTTAACCATTTCATAAAAATTATTTGAACATTTAATTAAAATAAAAATGTTTATTTCCAAATATAAAATTACATGAAATTAAACTGTGAAATAAACATAAAGTTTTGAACTTTAGATTATACATTAGGGTTTTGATTGCCGTGAAATTAAAATTTAAATAAAAATAAAAAAATTTAGGGAAATAAAAATAAAATAAAAATGAAAACTAATTTGTAGGTTACAAGACATAAACAAAAAACTCCTAGAATGAAACCTAACCTAGATTAACCAATATTGACCCAAACCGATCTAGGTTAAGTGTTATATTATGAGGGAAAAATAAATTTAAATATATCCAATTTATCAAACACATAAACCACCGTCAACATGCATGATTCAATATAATAAATATGAATATATTTAATTAAAATTAAATGTATTGAATCATTAAATTTATGAAATACCATCAATATGCATGTTTCAATATAATGAAAATAAATACATTTAATTTAAACCTTATAATACGTTTCTTCCAGAAAAAATCTTTGCCTTTCAACTGCGCTCTCTATGTAACCTGGGAAGATCCTTTGGCTATTCTTTCACTTTTTTCAATCCTCCTATTCCAAAATTTCCAACCCTTTCTTCCTCCATATCAATGATTATTTATCATTTAATAATCTTCTATTTGTTTTGTTCTGTGATATTTAGAACCAGTTCTTTAACCAACTAAAAATGGGCTTTACAACAATTTTCTATAATATTTAGAACTTATCTTTATGATATGACTTGTTTATAATTTCACCTATGTAATAATGCTTCATTTTTAAATAAATCTTGTTATCAAGATCCTTCATTGATATCTGCACATTTATGATCATATTTCTGACGTGTGATTATGAAAACTTATACTTGATCCCTTAAAGCTTGGAACATTGAACATGAGACTATTATTGTCCTCCATAAATAAAAATTCCTTTCATTCACTTCATATTTATCCATATTCAAGCATCTACATCGTATAACATGGAGCTATCATTTTAAGTGACTATATCAAACCAACAATATCAGTACCTAGCTATTGATAGCGACTATAACACAGTACACCCCCCTTCGGTTGCATCGACTATTACCATCAACACTATGAACGATAATTACTATGGAGTACGGTGATTATTTAGACCTTGATACTAACACCTACTCTTACATACTATGGCTTCTTTTACTGCTCATGTAAATAGAACATAGGCAACTGGATTATGTATATGGAGGTAGTATATCCCGTAATCGCAGAGCATAACCACATCTATGTATTTCTTTATAAATTTTACTGAATCTTTTGCCTCTATTCAATGGACAAAGTCTTATCTGAATATCGTACCTAATAGAGAAATCCTCAATGAAAATAACTCAAAATTTATCTTAGCTACATCGTCTATCAGTTTCATCTGCATTGATATCCATCTTGTTCCAGTAAGAACTGCCTATATATATGTGCTTTTATTTCTTCCTATCCCGATTACACACTAGAACGGATGATCTTCCTGGGGAGCCTTGTAATCATGGTACACAGACCGAAATAAATTCCTCAACTTCATCCTCATAGTCTACCGTGTGTAATTATTTTAGTTAATTGACATCAAATTTAAATATCCATGGGAGATGGCACAAATATATTGTCCTCATCTACCGGTGTGTACATGGGAAAAACATTTGGTCTTTCATCGATGATTTAGAACCCATAGCTATAATATGTGTTCACGCCCACAACAATAAAATCCTTCAAATTCCACATATCCCACATGCATCGACAACAAAACAAGAAACACTTTTATAAAGGTGAACACTCGTTATTACTTATGATGAGTTGTTCACCATCAATCATGCGCCTCTCTTTCACTGCTTCAAAAACCATGTTAGATGTTGACTGTTGATTGTGTTGACTGCTCCAAGTCTACCTCAAAATTGTGATGTGTCGAGTATCCTTGATAAACCTGCAAGAACCAAAATTTTTATTTAAATTTTTCAGCAAATGTTAAATTGTTTTTGAAGCATATTTATATTAAAGTGTCTTTGAACTTTTATATTAAACACTTTATTTAAAGTATTTTTAAATAATTTAATTTGAACTTTAAAAACTATAAAGTTTTAAAATTAAAATATTTAAAAATCATTTCATAAAACAAAACATGAAATAAAATAAACAAAAGATTTGATCTCATCAACTAAACAAAATTATGAATTCCAACAATCATTGAATTTCAAAAAAAATCAGTGGGTCCCCAATTTTGGGGTAAGTTGTGAAATGGTCACAACAAGTAGGCACTGATGGTGGAGCCTAGGGTTGTTGGTATATGGTTAGATTAGTTTGGGAGTAGTTTGATCTATAATGACAACCTATTGAGTATGATATTGATGATTATATTGAATAGTCTAAGAATTTATTATGGCTTTAACTCATTGTGTGGGATCATACCTATTATTACAAGGAAGACACCATATTAGATTCATATCTATATTATTATTAACCATGTGATTATAATTCTATTTTTTTGCTTGATTAATACATTATCGAGGCACCTACCCTTTTGTCAAGTTTGAAGTCTTTAAGAGCTATCAATTCTAAGGTTGTTGCCACTATTGTTTTGTAATATTATTATATTGAAATTTTTAGTATAATTTGAAAAATTAGTTTCTTGTTTGATGGAGAATGAAGAGGAATGTTTGGACTTCTCGAAGAACCCCTTTAAGGGGCAATGCATCTTTTCAAATCCAAGGGCCATGGGTCCCATTCGTAGACAAGACTTAGAAGTTGAGAACTAGGGGTCCTTTGGTTTTTTGAATGGGTAAAATAAGACAACAAGTCAATAGACTTTAGTGGATAGAGTAGTCTATATTAGTAGGTTTAGATAAGGTTGGTTATCCTATTGATTGCTCACTCTTAGGTGTCTTAGAACACTCTACTCAAGTGATGGGTCTAATGAATGAGCAAGTATTTCATTGCACACCAAAAACTTGATCAGGCTCTAAAAAACCGAAACTCACTTTGTTTGATGAAGTTTCCTTTGTTTCGTTCTAGTCAGGGTTGTGCACAACGATGAATATTCATAAATTGGGTGAATATTTGCATTTTTGAAAATGCAAATTGGTGAATTTGGGGGACCTTGGATGTCGGTCCTTTCACCCAAAATTTTTTGGACAAACATTTGTAGGTGTCAGTTCGTCGTGCGTTGATAATAGTATTACGGATTTTTTTAAAATTTTCCAGCAATCTCGTCTAAATCTAGGACCATAAAATTTTAACTTATCCCACAAAATTTGCTAAGTACACCACTATATAAAATTAACACACCATAAATACTTTTTTATTTAAAACATTCAAACTATTAGAAAATCAAGAATTCCACAAAAATTCAATCGTGTGTAGAAACCAGTTGATCCAAAATAAAACTCTACTAAGACCAAAATCGAACCCATATCTGTCAGACTCTTTTCTACATCAAAATTACTATTGGACTCTATTATGAACCTAACCGACTCTCAAACCCTTCTTTGCACTTAGAACGATAGTCGGATCCTATTCTGCACCCTAACCAACATCTAGACCCTATTCTGCATCCTAATAAACATCTGAACCCTGTTCTACATCCAAATGAATTATTAGACCCTGTTCTGACTAGATCAATATTTGAACTCTATTCTACACCAGACCAATATTTGAACCATATTCTACATCCTAACTGATATTTGAATCCTACTCTATATTCAAACGGACTACTAGACTCTATTTTGCACCAGACCAATATTCGGACCCTATTCTGCACCCTGAATGATATCCAGACCCTATTCTATATTTGGATCGACTACCAAATATTTTTCTACACCAAACTGATATCAGGACCCTATTCTATACCCTAAACAATATTTTAATCCTGTACTACATCTAGGTGGACTACCAAACCTTGTTCTACACCAAACCGATATCCAAACCCTATTATGCACCCTAATAGATATCTAGACCATGTTCTATATTCGGATGGACTACCAGACTCTGTTCTGCACAAGATCGATATCTAGATCTTGTTATGCACCCTAACTGATATTCAAACTATGTTATGCACCAAACGGATTATTAAACCTTTTTTTGCATTTGAATATACTACCAGACTAGGTTCTACACTAGGTTCTCTATTTCTCTTAAGATATTTTGAATATAAGTTGAAGCAATTGTGGTAATAAGATTTGTTTTACTTTCAGCTAATTGCAAGTTTTTTTACTATTTTTCTATCATTTATTGAAAATAGGTCAATACTCTGTTTCCCATATTTTTCTCTATTTTGCCCTATTTTGTATGTCATCCCCTATTTTCTCTCTTTTTGTTAAAACTCTTTGATTCTTTGTTTCTATTTAGATCTTTTTTTCTGTTATAAGATTATAAATAGGTAAATATTTTGGTTCTCTAAAGATATTGTGATGCTTTATTTCTCTGAAGACATTATGATTCTTTGTTTCTAGTCTATTTTATACTATAATCTAATATTTTTCCACATGTATCTCTAATTATTTTTGCATACACAAGTTTTTTTCTTAAATTGATTAGTTTTGTGCTCTTATCAATTATAAGTGTTATCAGCAAAAAAATGAGTAGTGGCATAAATTGACAAAATTACAATAAAGCATGGCAGGAAACAAGTATGTATTTTCTACCAACCAACCATATTTTTATTCTAGTTACAATATTATCTTAAGGCCTAAAAAAAGTAAGATCTCTTCAACATTTTATTACTTTTATGAAATGAAAAAAAAATCTTTACAAGTAAAATATTACCTACTGGCGATGGAAAAAGAGGGTCAAATCTTCTACTGAAAAGAGTATCCTCAAATATTTTTGTCATATGTCAAAATTTAACTATCCATTGACATTCGTGTAAATCTAAGGTACAAATGATTTTTGACTTCTAAATAGTTAGTTGTATATTCTATGATTATTTTAAATACTACTTTCTTCCTCAAATAGTTAATTCTCAGTATGTGCATGATGATATGAATTTTTTTCTGTTTATAAGTTTGTTTAGTTAAATCCAAAATGATAAAGAATATTATTGTATGCTAGTATGCAAAATATCCTATTGACCCTAATATACCTCCACTTCAAGATATTCTTCACCAAGAGCTACTTTCTAATGAAAACTCTCTTAACAATGACATTTAACAAACACTTGAAGATATTCCTCAAAATTATATGTCAATTGAAAATGAAAGCGATAAATCAAATACATTACAAACTTCTTATGAATATTCAAGCAAAAAGAGAAAGGCATCTAACTGGACTATTGGAAGGGCATTTAAGGTTGAATGGGTTGGAAAATTTCTCTTTATAGAGCCAGTCTTGACTGAGGATAACAAATTCAATCTAAAAGTATGTAGATGCAAAATTTGTAGTTGGAAACTAGGTAAGTATCGTATGTTGCAAAATAAGATAGATATAATAGAAAAAATGCTAGAAAAGCTTATGTAAAAGTTACAAGAAGTGATGCTAAAATTAATAAAGAAGTTAGGTGGAAGGATGCATCAGAATGTAAGCATGTTAGATATGTAATAGAATATGACAATCACTTGAAGCAACAACAATCTCTTGTTGAGAAAGGTGGAACGATTGAAGCCCAATTTCATAAAATTCATAAGACTATTTTGAAAAGTTTGCAGTTTATTTTTGTATATTGTATTCTCAAAAAGGGTATACCCATATCCGATTTTATTGATTATAAGCACCTATTTCAACTAGTCGATGTGTAAAACCTTCCTAGTTCCCATTGGTCAGATCGAAGTGGTTGGAAAATGGTAAAATATTTATCATTAGTTGAGAAGGATGACCTGAGGGAGAAAGTAAAACTTTCCAGATTCATTTCACTTTCTATTGATGAGGTGATGGTTATGGATAACACATCCTAGATTTGCATGCATGTGTACACATTTCAAAATCATGTAAGGCAACCTAGTTTGCTAGGATTACATAAGATGGTGGAATGTTCAAATGTAAAAAACATCTACAATATTGTTGTAACTAGTTTAAAGGATATTATGAGAATGAATGATATAGACATCCATAAAGTTAATATGTGTTGGAGTTGATGGTGATGCTATAATGCAAGAGCACAGGAATGGTCTTTGTGTTTGACTCTAAATCTCAATTATTCCATACATGATACCCATTCATTGCATGTCTCATAGAGTGAATCTTGCATATAAAATTGTGAACACTAGAAAATTTTGTGAGTCAAAGACCTCATTCGTGAAATACATTCTTATTTTTCTTGTAGTCCAAAAAGGTTTGGAGAGTTTCAATAGTTTGCACTAGGAGTTACAGAAGGAAACAATTGTTAAAAAATATGGTGGATACAAGGTGGATTTCATTGTATCAACCTGCAAAGAGAGTTTTTATAGAATATCAATCTTTAACGAGGTTTATATACACAAATCATAGGGTAGTTGATAAGGTAAAATATTTGTTGTTCTGTTTGATTGAATTGGAAACCCTTTTAATATTATGTGGTATTCTTCCAATGTTACAAGAAATGAACAGATTGATTAAAATTTCACAAGAGAAATCCATCTATATCATTGGTTTCATGAAGATGAGAAAGCAAATATGTATGATTATTGATAGGTTATATGTGTCCAAAGTATTTTTTATAGATCCCTTGTTTGATAGTTGGAATACATTGATAAACGTGAACGATCCAAAAAGCTTTTTGAAGTTTAACATCAATGGTCATTTTTATATTAATGTTTGTGGAAAGATGATACCTCTAAATTGTTATGAAAGGCAATCAAGTATAGTTATGGATGATGTTGAATAAGTTCATGTAACATAATACTAAGACAAAATTGATTAAAATAGCATAAATCATTAACAAGTGAGATAAGAGATCGGTTTCAAAGAGATTAGTTGCTTGAGGCCATGGGTGCAATTAACCCTTTGTTTTGGGATCCTTGTATTGACTACAAATCTACATATGAGTTGTTTATTAAATATAGCGACATCCTTATTAAGCATTTCAATAAAAGTGTAGAGGTCAATGGTGTTAAAATCAAAGGTATACTCAACAAATATCTTTTAAAACAACCATCATCTCATTTTGGAAGAACAATGGTTGATAAAACATCACTTTTGAGTAACATCGATGAGATTGGTTCCATTCCACATTTGTGTCAAAAATTGTATCATAGTAGTGTCTTACAAGATACGATTAGTGAATACTTTTGTTTATATGAATTATGTTAAACAATTATTTTGGGATCTATGGAATATGAAAGGGTTTTTTCAATGCACTCTCTTTTATTAAATCTAAGCTTCGCAACAGGTTGGACAAAAATTTAGAAAATTATTTGAGAATTTATGTGTCATCATATCAATTGGACAAATTTTCCTATGATAGAGCATTAGCATACTGGAATTCCCTTGTAGGCAAAAGGGGTACCATGAATACGAATGATAAGGAGGATAATGATGCTTTCAGTGATTAGATGGTGGAGATACAGATATCCACTATTTTAATAGTGATTTTGGACAAGTTGACAAGTGTTTGTTTCAACTACCTGAATTGTAATTATTCCAAGATTTCATAACAATGATAAATTTGACTTTCTTTGTTATCAAATTTCATAATATTGTTTCAGATTTATAAGATTTAAAAAAAAATATTTATTCATAAATTTTATGTTTTATATCACACCATTGTAAAAATTGTATGTTTTATATCACATTGTCTCAACTGCCTTCATTGATAAATCGTTATGTTTTATATCATAGTATTGTTAATGTATGAATATTGGAATTGTTTTGTTTTACTTTGCAAATAATTATTAACCAACAATAATTTTTTTTTTTGTTGTTTGATATGAACATAGCAAATAATATTGGATAGACATGAACTAAAAAAGCAACACAAAATTATAAATGCAAACAATCTTTGAATAATGGAAGATAAAATTAGTAAATTTATATTTCATTACTTCGAATAGAAATATATTACTTTGTACAATATAATTGACTTGAGTTAACTTGAAAATATTTCACACTTTGTTAAATATCTGATTGGGGGTTTGTTGTCCCAGTTTCGCTTGGAGTTGCCTTTTCTTTTCCTTTATGTCCTTCCTTGACACCCTATGTTGGCATTGCTCTAGATCTGACTAGGTTTTCCTATACATTCTCAATACTCCCCACCAATATGGCTTCTTCTTGGTTTGGATCTTCGAGTACTGTTGGAAGTGTTTCTTTCACTTTCTACTACTGTAGTACGAGATTCAAATCTTTGTTGAGCTTTTCCTTGATATATATTCTTAAGCAATTATTTTTTTTTTTTTGAAAAAATGAAAAACTCATATTAAAACAAGAACCAGATACAAGCGGGAGAGAACACATCCCGAGCCAGAGCCACAAGCAAAATAACAGGGAAGGCGCACCAAGGCAAGGCAAAGAACCGCAAGGCACAGAGAACGGAAGGCACGAAACAGCAACAGGTCGCGAAACCGCGACATGTCGCAAAAACGCTACAGGAAAACCCAACACGGCCACGAAGGCACCAACAGGCACGAAAACGCGACATGTCGCGAAATCGCGACATGTCACGAAATCGCGACAGGAAAGGCCACCGACAGCCACCCGCAGAAAGTGTCGCGACATCGCGACAGAAAAAGAAAGCAGCTAACAAGCCTCAACAAGGTCGCAAAATCGCGACGGAAAACCACCCAGTCGCAAAGGAGCCAAACATGCCGCGAAATCGCGCAAGAAAAATGCCAGAGACCAGGAGGGCACAACCTGTCGCGAAATCGCGACAAAAACCAGCACAAAGAAGCATCATCACAACAGGTCGCGAAATCGTGACAGCTAACCACCCAGACGCCAGGAAGGCGGGACCTGTCGCGATATCGCAACATGTCGAGGAATCGCGAGGCGCAAAAACGCGACATGTCGCGATATCGCGACATGTCGCGATATCGCAACAAGATGCGGGATCGCGTCACGCGATAACGCGACATGTCGCGAAAGCGCAACATGTCGCGGAATCGCGACCCGCGATAACGCGACATGTCGCGCTTTCGCGACATGTCGCGTTATCGCGTGACGCGATCCCGCGACATGTCGCGATATCGCGACATGTCGCGATATCGCAACAAGACGCGGGATCGCGTCACGCGATAACGCGACATGTCGCGAAAGCGCAACATGTCACGGAATCGCGACCCGCGATAACGCGACATGTCGCGATATCGCGACAGAAACCAGCCGGAGACTACAAAGACTCAACCTGTCGCGATATCGCGACAGAAGCCAACCAACAGCCGCGACAGGGCAACATGTCGCGAAATCGCGACAGAAAGAACCCTTAGCAAAAAAACTTTTGCACATTATTTCGAGGAATTGATCAAGGCCTTGTCTGATCTCGACATTCTCCACAGGCAAATTGCTATGCAGATGAATCCCAACCTCTCTCTCAGCACCCAACTTAGCAAGGAAATCGGCCGCTTTATTAAGAGATCTACTAGCATAAACAGGAATCACATCCTCAATTTCTTTCCAAAGCTCTAAAATTTGGGCAACCAAAATCTGGAGCCTCCAAGCTTTTAAGGCAAAGTTCCGCATGCAATCAAGAGCACCAACCAAGATTTGAGAATCAGACTCAATGATTATCTTTCTATGGCCATGCTTGACGGCCCAGATGGAAGCAGATTTAATAGCAAAGGCCTCAGCTTCATTATTAGTGGCATATCCCAGACCTTGCAATTCCCAATATAGCACAGTCCCAGCATGATCACGACAAATAACACCACTGCCAGCATTGCCCGGATTACCTTTAGCAGCTCCATCAGTATTGATTTTGACCCAGCCTTCTGGGGGAGGTTTCCAACCACTTCTTACCTGTCTCTCCAGATCAGCACCTCTCCCACTCAAAGACCTAGAAGCAGGCTGGTTTTCCTTCTCAGCATAGATAGCAACGGTTTCCACAACTTTGCTCCAAATGATCTGCCAAATCCCCTCCACCGAAGAGAAGGTTTCACGAAAAATACGAGCATTTCTTTCCAACCAAACCTGCCACCAAATAAAAAGAAAACCGATCTCCCAGCCAGTACGAAGAGCTTTAGAAATAAATCTACCTCTCTTCCAGCTTTCCCATAAATTGGTCCGGGACAGATCTCCAAGCACCTGAAGTTTAAAGTGGGAGAACCAACGATGCCAAATCTGCTGTGTGAAAGAGCAATCAAACAGAAGATGGTTCACAGTTTCCTCATTCCTATAACATAAGACGCACCGGGAAGGACCAATGATGCCTCTAATTCTAAGGTTGTCAAAGGTCAAAATACCATTATGCATCAGTTGCCAAGCAAAGAAGTTCACTTTCGGCCAGCCCTTGGGATGCCAAATCTTCCTCCATTCATGAACAGGAAAAGAGTGTGGGGGGGCTCAGGTAGGATCGAAGCATAGCCCTCCTTCACAGAATAAACCCCAAGGTTCCCAAAGCCCCAAGCAAGCTCATCCTCCTCATCACTCCCAGATAGAAACCTTTCAGCCAAAAGTTTTTCCAGAGTTGGGGCCTGCTCCGGGGGGATTGGAATAGGCCATTCACCCAGCCGCTTAAATTTTTTAACCTTGTATTCCCCCAGAAGGCTGGTAGTAAAGTAGGACTGAATATGAATCCAGCCTTTGTCTTCAAGAGCTATTTTTAGCGGAAGCAGATCGGGAAACACTGCAAGAATAGGAGGATGTCGATCCCAAGAGTCAGTCCAGAACCGGACCTTCTCCCCTCTCCCAACTTTCCAGAACAATTGATCTTTGATAATGCAAGAACCAAGCTTGAGCGCCCGCCACACAAGAGAACCATTACCTTCCGGAGGATAGCGGCCCAAGTCATTGGGAGGAACAGGACCCAAGTATTTACTAGAAAGGATTCTGCTGCAGAGAGACGAAGGCTGAGAAATCCACCTCCAGTACAATTTCCCAGCCAGGGCCCGATTGTTAAACTTGGAGCTTCTCAAGCCCAACCCACCTTTTTCCTTGGGCTGGGTGACCTTATCCCAACCAACCAAGGCCCATTTCCTCTCTCCATTGGCACCTTCCCAAAGAAAGCTTCTAGCCGCTTTGTCCAACTCTTTCCAGATTGAGGGAGGGGCGGCCAGAATTGAAAATTTGTAAATAGGCATAGCCTGAATAACAGACTTCAAAAAAGTTAATCGGCCCCCATAGCTTAACCATCTATGGGACCAATGATTCATTCTCTCTTTGATGCCATCAAGCAGGTCCTTCCAGAAATCAGCTGTCAGTTTTTTAAAGTGCAGAGGAACCCCCAAATAAGCAACAGGAAGGTAGGTCCGAGTGAAGCCCAGAATCTCCATAACTCTCTCTTGCGACCTTTGATCAAGGTTGAAGAAGACCACTTTTGATTTTGAATCATTGATGGCTTGATTAGAAGCCCGAAGGTAGACGTTAAGAGTATCTTTGATTCCTCTTGCTTCTCTGAGACTGGCAACTCCCACCAAGCCCGTATCATCCACAAACTGTAAATGAGTCAAAACTTCGGCTCCAATTTTAATTCCTGTAATCTGTCCTTGACGTCTTCTTCTCAGGAAGAGTCTGCCAAGACCTTCAGCCAAGATAAGAAAGAGATAAGGAGAGCAGGGATCTCCTTGACGGAGACCCCGAGAGGCTCCAAAAGGTGGCGAGGGAAGCCCCTTAATTAAAACAGAGTATGAAGGCGTAGAGATACAGCTCATGACCCAGGCAATCCAGTCCTGAGAAAAACCAAAGGCTGCCAACATCTTGACCAAGAAACCCCACTCTACTCTGTCATAAGCCTTAGACATATCCAATTTGATGAACATTCCTTTGTTACCTGAATTATGCATCGAATGGATAGCCTCCTGAGCCAAGATCACTCCATCCAAGATCTGTCTTCCTTCAACAAAACCCCCTTGCTCAGGGGAAATTAACTTTTGAAGGAGGGGTTTTAGTCTTTCAGCCATAAGTTTAGAAATAATTTTATAGATCACATTACATAGAGCAATAGGTCTGAAATCAGAAATGAGAGCCCCCCCCTCTCCTTTCGGAATTAAAGAGATAAAGGTATGATTTAGAGCCTTGAGCATTCTTTTGTTAATTCGGGATTCCTCAATGACAGCCAACACGTCCTCCTCCAGGATGTCCCAGAAGGCCTGAAAGAACTCAATAGGGAAACCGTCCGGGCCAGGCGACTTTCCTGTGCACATCCCGAAGACTACCTTCTTGAGTTCATCACGATCTATGGGCTTAAGAAGGGACTGATTCTCTTCATGAGAAATAATAGAGGGAATTCCGTTAATGACTTCATTTTGTGCTTCCACATCATGCTGCAGACTTTCCTTGAAGAGGTTTGAGAAGTACTCCATAGAAATGGAGTGCATGTCAGGAAGAGTGTCAAAGGAATTTCCAAACTCATCTTGGAGGAACTCCATGTTATTCAATTGCCTTCTAGCACAGGCAGAACGATGAAAAAATTTAGTATTTCTGTCTCCTTCTAATAGCCAAGTATTTCTGGCTCTCTGTCTCCAGTAGATCTCTTCTTGATTATCAATGTCCTTAACTGCTTTGCGTAAGGCGTCATCCTCAAATTTAAGATGCTCGAAATAATTCCTTCTCTCGAATTGTTTTTGCACCTCATTCCATCTATCCAAGCAAGGGGGCCCGTTGGAGCTGGAAATCGGATTTGTTAGTTTGCTTCCACTGTTTCAGTTTACTCTTAACATAGAGAAGTTGTTTGTGAATTTTGAACATAGCTGTTCCAAAAGGGGGACGGCCTTCTTTCCACAACTGTGGAATTTTCCTTCGTAGGTCCTCTTTTTGCAACCAAAAATTTTCAAATTTAAAAGGTTTGTAATACTTTCCTGACATGGTCCCTCCCTCCAGCAAAATGGGAGAGTGATCAGAAACTGGGCCCTCCAAGATCTGGAATTTGATATTCCATCTAACATAAGCTTCCTCCGAGACCAAAAACCTGTCAAGCTTAACCCTCCTATTGTATGGCTCTCTTCTCTTATTAGTCCATGTAAAGTTTGTACCAGGACCTTTGATATCAACAAGGTTAAAGGCCTGAACGTGGGCAATAAACAACCTATCCCCTGTATCCAGAACAGGGATGCCACCTTCCTGATCTCTAGCGGATAATTTAGCATTGAAATCCCCAGCTAAAATCCAATCAAGATCTTCCCGGGAGGACCTCATGTTTTGAACAGCTTTCCATTGAGACCGCTGACCTTCGGTATTCTGTACCCCATAAAAATTTGTAATTAAGACTTGTTTAGCTGTAACTATATTCTTGAAAAGAGATGTTAGGACCCCTCTCCAGGCTATATGATCTACTTCTATCCATGCCAAAGGATTCCAAAGAGTAGCAATCCCTCCCGAGGCACCAAGAGCAGCCACTGCCATATGGCCAGCACCCCTCCAGATTCGGCCAACAATTTTATTCATGAGGTCTAATGACATTTTTGTTTCCTGAATGAGCAGGAAGTCTGTTTTACTTCTTTCTAAAAGTCTTTGAACAGCATATTGATGGGTTCTACTGTTTAAACCCCTCACATTCCAAGATTGTACAATCATTGGAAACCTTGGGAGCAATACGAATCAATTGTTCTTGCCAGTCCTCCATTGATTAGCTTATCCCCTTGCACTGCGATAAGATCTTTATTGGATTTCCTGCCCACCCCTTGGGAATTACTATTTTTTGATCTCTTCTCCACCTGTGAAATTCCAAGAGCTGGTCTTTCTCTGAGCTTTTCTGCAATTCCCATAGAAACATCTTTGATAACGAGTCAGGTCGGGCGTGGATAACCGGAGTCCCAAGGTTTTCATGGTGCAAAGACTCGGAGGAATCAAAAGCCCTGTTCAAGGACAGGGGTTGAGGAAGGAGGAGCATGATTTGGGATAATATTGTCCTCAAGGATCCCATCTGCTCCATCCATAGGTTGGTCTTCTTGATCCACAAGAGATTTGAAGATTTCATACCGATTTGTTGGCTTGGGGAGAGCTTGTTCCTTACCATTTCTCTTTTTGTTTCTTCTCCTCTTCTGCTGTTCAAAGCCATCATTCTGGCCCTCAGACCCAGTGGGAATGACAGATGGTTCCTTGGCCGAAGTGGACTTACCTCCTCGGGAGCGATTTGACATTCCCTGTGTAGCATCCGCATTGGAGCTCAAGATATTTGGACAAAACCTTGCCAAATGGCCATGCAAATGGCAGACTCTACAACGGAAAGGTAGGGCTTCATAGTCTATCTGTTGTACCCAAGAATGTCCTGCTAGCTCCAATTCCATCTCAGCTGGTAGCGATTGACTAATATCCAATTCTACACAAATTCTTGCATAAATGGCAGTATTTCCTTCAATGGTATCCTTAGAAACTCCCAAAAATCTACCTAGAGAGTTGCCTATCAATTCAAGAATCCGCTCACCCCAAAACTCCATCGGGAGCGCGTACAGCCGGATCCAAACCGGGACAGCCGTGGGTTCAATGCGAGGATCAAAACCCGCTCTCCATGGCTGGACAAATAACCCTGTCGGGCCATGGCTCCTCTTCTCTGATTCAAATGCTCTGTTTCTATCCATTAGGGAAGAAAAACTAATAATGAAATACCCATTGCTAATGGGCCATAAAGAGTACTCACCGATTGGCTCCCAGTTTTGTCTCACCCAGGAATGCAAAAAGTGCAGGGTGGGTCGAATGCCCATGAACTTGCAAATCAGATCATGCGTGGTCCGGTAGTTAATCGTGTCTTCAACCAGCTCTGGTTCGATGACAATTTTTGGTCTTAATGTAGATTGCGGGAGACAACCATTTATTCTGTGCCCAGGAGAGCCCTTGCCCGCATTCTTGGCTAGCAGATGGGAGGCACTGCGTTGAGCTTCAGCAGAGGAAGACGCAGGAGTCTCTCGAAGAATCTCCGCATAAGAGGTATTTTTTCCTTCGCGAGAACCAGGAAGAGACCCCATTGGGCCCTCCCAGGAAACCGAAAGATCCTTGTCCAGAGGCCTGCAACAGACCCCAAATACGCTGAAGGAGGTTTCCGAACTGAAACCCTGGAGCCACGGCCGTCGACAGTGCAGAGGAATTCCCGCCAAAACCAGTCTCTAGTCGAAAATTTTTCCTCTCCAACTTTTGGAATCCAGGGACACTCTATTTTTAACATGTAGACTCTATTCTTAAACAATTATTATCTACCACTTTTTATTGCATTTTTTTCTTTATTTCCATTATGTTTTGTAGAAATGTCTTCGCCACCTTGATATTAACTTCCATGCTTTTAACTTGTGTTTTCAAGTAATCAAAATTTGACTGCAAAAAGAAAATGAAATATTAAAATTAAAATATTAATAAAATATTAAAATTTTATTGCAAAAGAAAATTAAAACATAAAAAAACATTTTCTTACCTCAAACACATTCCTTGCAGCCTCAATGAGTGCAAATTTTTTCTTATTGAAAGCCCATTAGTTATAAAAAGCTTGTGCTTTCACATTAATATTCTCTATTCTACTAATCATAATATTTAAAATATCATCATCATATAAAAAAACTGACTTCACTGATTCTGATGTGACCTAATCTAGTAGTCGATTGAGCTTTTTTTGTTCATATTGAACCAAAGAAAAAATTGATTCTCTTTTTGAAAAATTCTTATACCGAGCATTAATTTCCTTTATAAGGACCTTAGCCCGATATTCCCAATCCTTAATCACTTGCAAATATTTAAGTAAAAATTGTTTTAAATTGCTTTAGTATTTTCAACCATTAATACATTTTCATCAAAATTTACAATGTCATCCTCAGTTTGAGGATGAGGGTCGGTTCCTTCGGAAAATGATAATGATGTTTGCTCAGCTGTAGGGGATTCTATTTGTTGTGCTTCACCCTATGGATTTTTAAGCACATATATTGCCTTGAAGCCTAAAATATTGTCCTACAACAAAAAATCATTATCAATTTGGATATTATCCAATCTCACAGATGAAAATTTTGGTGCTTGTGAAGTTGTGTTAAGTGTTAAAGATGGGACCACATACCTAGAACTTGGTCCTTCCCCTCGTGATCTCCGTGAAAAATATTGTTTTCTACCTCCAACCCGCATTTGGCTTCTCATTTGCATAGGTTATCGTTGTTGTGGTAAAAGCGGTGGCGGCATATGGCCTCTCATTTTTATAGGTTATAGGTGAGAGGCGTCTGAAAATAGTCAAAAAAAATTTGCTAAAATTATTCAAAAAATAAAATAGAAAAAAATCTTTACTCAAAGTAAATACATATTATTTTACCTGAGGATGATGAAATCTATTTAATTTGGATGCCGATGGGGTTGGGGTTGGTCGCACTATATTCAACCTGCATATTTTGTATAAACCTAGGTGTACGAGAACCTCGAGGAGAAGCAACTTACCTCAAACATTTAGGCGGTATGTGCAATGGTGAAACTTGTAATCTAGTGTATTCAGAATCATCAATTTGTTTTGGCCTGTGACCCCTCAAGGTAGCATCTTATTTATTCCTTATGGTGCCTACCCTAATTTGAATTTAGATGAAAAGAAAAATTAAAAAATTAAAACTTGCTAAAATATAAAATATTATTTGATGATGAAAGATGGACTTATTACCTTCAATTCTTAGGGTGTCATGGTAATAGCTTGTAATGTTGCATGCACTACAGTTGGTGTAGGAGTATTTTTTAAATTATGAAAACTTTCATAATAGAGTGCTAAAATGTAATTAATGCTGCCCATAATGGGTTGTGTCTTGATGATTTGCAATTGCACGCCATGCAACTCTACTCTGATATGATCTAAAATATACGTACACCAGTCAAACTTTTCATACTTCTCACAGTGAATAACATAGGCTAGTGCCCAATTTGGAATTTTTGATCTTCCAAGCAAAATCAATCTTGCCTAGAAAGCTCAATAATGGCCTTTAGAGTTGGATGTTCAACATCGGTGATTGTTAACCCTCTTTTTGTCTTAGAAGCAAAATCTGCAAAAAAATTAGATAACAAATTACAAATTTGAAATTTTGAACTTTAATAGAATCTAAGTATCAAGAATTATACCTTGCAACAATTTTGTACCGATACGATACGTTGTCTCGAGGTATGCTTTATCATCTACAGATAGTGCGAGCTTCATTGATATTGGAGGACAATCCCTAAAAGGAAGATTTTTCAATATTTGAATGTTTGTAGGCATGATTATGAACAATAAAATTCTATTTCGTAATTGAATGTTGATTGTGGCATGGTCATGGACATAATCGACTATGATAGTTTGCAAGAGGACTCTATCAGTTTTGAAATGGGATATTGAAACCAAGTTCATCAAACCTACATCAGTTATCCATGAAAATTTTAAACCTAGGGTTGTTAACACATCTAAAATTGTAGTGCAAAAAATATTCTTAAATTTTGCATTAGTGGTAGAAGGGGTGGCCATTGCTAGAAGTTGGAAGGAGAGGAAATTGAATTGGGAAGATTGTTGGGTAATGTTTCATTTTGGTTGGGTGTAGTCAAAAAATAAAACATTAAAAATGATAGTTGATGCCCTTTTATAGACATAAGAGATGGGATTGACACGTGGCAGCATGGTATTGAACATGCAATATGGGTGACCGATAGTGAGACACGTGGTAGCCAGTCCATGTTCTACACACAGTTCAAAGCCAAACCTTATGTTGCATCCATCCGAGGCAAAACCATTGACTACACTTGGTCTAAGGTTGAACCTTGATCTGCACTCGGTCTGAATTTGGATCTTGTTCTACATTAGATTTGAGGCCGAACCATTATCTACATCTGGTCTAAAGCTACACCTTATTTTGCACCCTATCTGAAATCAGACCATTGACTGCACCCAGTCCAAGGTTATATCTTGATTTTCATCTTTTCTAAAGCTAAACCTTGTTCTGTATTCAGTTCAAGGTTGGATCATTATCTGCATTCGATCCAAAGTCAAACCTTATTTTACACCCTATCCAAAATTGGACCATTGACTACATCCGGTCCAAGGTCGAACCTCGATCTACACTCGGTCTGAAGCTAGACCTTGTTCTGCATTTAATCCAAGGCCAAACCATTATCTGCATTTGGTCCAAATTTGAACCTTATTTTGCACCCTATACAAAATCAAACCATTAACTACACTTGATCCAAGGTCGGACCTTGATCTGCACTCAATCTAAAGTCAAACCTTGTTCTGCATTCGATCCAAAGCCAGACCATTATATGCATCCAATTCAAACTCAAACCTTATTTTGCATTTGACCCATGGTCGGATTATTTTCTACACTCAATCCTTTATCAGACCAATTTCTACACTTGATTCAAGATCAAACCAATTTTTGTACTCAGTCTAATACTGGACTAGCTTCTGCATCTGGTCCGATACTAGACCATGTTCTCCATTTGATCTGAGATCATACCATATTCTGTATCCGGTTCGAGACTGGACCATTTTTTGTACCTAATCTGAGACCAAGACCATTTTCTACATCCGGTTTGAGGTCAAATTATTTTTTGCATCGACTAGTGACCGAATATCGTTTTCCACCTGATCTGGCCAGAACTTTCAAATTTGCCAATTTTTTACATTTTTTTTGAAAAATAATATAATTCGTAATTTCCTCCCACATGAAGCTGGCCAAGATTTTCCAAGGTTTCGAAATGGATTCACTAATTTTTTTACAAGTACATTTCAAGTCCAACCCCTTATGCATAAACCTAGTTCTAGTTTTATTGGTCTTGATTTAGAGGCCCTAAGTGGAGTGGGTCTAAATTTTCAATTAAAACAGACTACAACTTTGGTTACTAAAGTATGCAAGGTACACAAAGTGGTTAAAAAGAGAAGATCAAAGATCAAAATGGTACTTGGGGAAGACTTGAGGATGGAACAATATTTGGTGTTTTTAGGGCCTTATTGGGAAGTTTCATGGATGTCAAATAGCTGATAATATACTAAATGAGTGGTTGCAGAAGGTATGGCTTCCAATCTTAGGATATGAACCAATTTTCACTTTTTTAGGTCATTGGTATTGGGGGTCTTCTTTTTTTCCTTTGAAGGCATGGATGACTTGCTTTGATCCTAGGACTAAAGTTGCTAGGAGAATCTCGATCTGGGTGAAACTTTTAGGTCTAGCAATGGATTTATGGTCAGAAGAGCTTTGAAAGAGATTGGAGATTCATTAGGTAAAACCTTGGATATAGATGTTTCATTCAAATCTAGTATTTTTTGGTTTGTATCTTTGGTTTTGGTTGAGATGGATATTAGTGAAGGCTTACCGGATTGTATGGAGATATTTATGGGAAATACAGTTCATAATAAAATTCTAGACTATTTGAAGATTCCTTTTAGATGTGTTGTCATGTTTATGGATATATTTCTATAGAATGTACTCAATATTTTACACAAAATTTATGGAGAAGAAAACAAATGACTAGTGGAGATTTCAAGTCAACTAACAACAATCAGGAGATACCTATTTTTTAGATCTTGGTATTACTCCTTGATTCAATACAAATAAGCAAAAAGGATGTTGTTGAACCTAGAACCAAAATTCTAGGGGAGGAAAATATTTTGGGCATGAATTTATCTCCATTTCACTATTTGCAAGCTATTAGAGAAGTAGACAGAGTCATAAAGAAAGTTATGAAAGGGTTGGAACCTAATTCTATTAAGTTTATTGGTTAGTCATCTAAGCCTTATGACACTTACTATCCAATGCAAGTGGAGAATAATTTAGAATTAGGTAATAAAGAAGTTTGGACACTTCCTTATGAATCTTTGAAGAGAAGACCCAGGGACAAGAACTTTTCTAGGGGTTTGGACAATGGGTCAACAACCTCAAACACATTGAATAGGGATTGTGATACAAATATTTCTACTATTGGGGAAAGTCTTTCTAACTTATCAAGTGAATATTCTAGGGAGGTATCTATTTCAGGGGATTGTTTAGAGACTAGTTTCTCTTGCAAATATTTTTTATGTTCTAGAAAAAGAGAATCCAAGTTGAGAACTTGTGTAGTTGCTAGAAGGTTAGGGTTAGGTTTGGACCTTATAAAGGACTCTTTCACTTCCTCAATAGGTAGGAAATATTTTTTTCATGCATAGGAGAAGGATTTAAAGTAAATTCAATAGGGTAAACAAAAATCTATCAAAGGGTTCCTTAGAGCAGGAGAAAACCCCTCTAAGATGTTTAAATAAGCTTGTTATCCCTTAATATCTAAGGTCTTGGCAGTCCCTCTAAAATATTTACCTTAACTAGGTTGGTGGAGATTCATAATTTGGATGTTATCCTTCTACAAGAAACCATGGGGGTAAGTAAAAAATTCATTGAAGGTTTAAGTAAATTATTTAGGGACTAGGAGTTCTTGGTCCTAGATGCTACCAAAAATTTAGGGGGTATTTTGACTGGCAAAAGAACTCAATATCCCTAATTAATTCTTCCTTTATGGTTTCAGGTTTGTGGACATAATCATTTTTTAAATATGTGGGCTTGATATTATTAGTTATTAATTATTATGGTCCTTATGAATATAGGTAGGTCTTTTGGGATGATTTTTCTCCTAGAGGTGTGTTAGGGATGAAAGAGTTATCATTGGTGGGGACATAAATTTTACTATGAACATAAGTGAGGTATGGGGAGAATCTACAAGACTTAATAGAATTGCATATTACTTCAGATATAAGATTGAAGAAGTTGGTTTAATTGATTTGGAACCAATGGAGTTACTGCCTACATGGAGAAATAATAGAGTTGGGGAAGCTAGGATCTCAAAGAGTTTGGATAGAATTTTGATCTCAGAGTCATTATACAATGAAATAGATAAAAAATGGTCATGGTTTGAGATTGGAGGTGGTTTAGGTCATTCTCCTATATTTCTTCAATTAAAAAGTCAGGGGGCAAAACCTACCAATCCTTTTAAGATCAACCCAATTTGGGTGGAGGAAGAGGGATTTCAACAACTGATTAAAAAAATGGATTGGTTATGACCAAGTTTTAGGTTGTTGATGAGTTTACAATTTGCTACTATTTTAAAAAAATTAAAAGGAGTTATGGCATATTGGATTGCAATTAAAAAGGAGAGTATGGATAGAGATATTAAGTTGGTAAAGAAGGAAATTTTAGAAATTCATAAAAGGAATGAGGTTGATTTTTTAAAGAGGATGATAAAACAATACTGATTGAACTAGAACTTAAGAAGAACACATTCTTGGAGTGGAGGGAAGCTAAATAGAGAATGAAAAATAGAATTATATGGTTTAAAAAAAAGGAAAAAATTACTAAGTTTTTAATTTTGCTAATCATAGGAAGAAGGTTAACACTATCTAGGAGATGAATAATGAAGAAGGGTTCCTCTTTAGGAGTTTCTACGAGTTAGTAAATTTAGGAATAAAACATTGTTAATCTATCTAAAAAGAACTTGATAGAGTCAACATTGGAAATTTTTTAAAGTTAACTAATTTATTCCCCAGTTTTGTGATAGAGGAGGATAATAAATTACTTATGAAGGAGGTCACAAAAGAAGAACTAAAAGTTATGGGGCTTGATGGATGGTCTATGGAATTTTTCTAGTTTTCTATGATCTTATTGAGGAGGATCTTCTCAAAGCAATGGAAGAATTCAAGTTGAGTGGTGAGGTTTTTTGGGCTTTTAACTCCAATTTTTTAGCTTTGATTCCCAAAAAGGAGAATCCTGAAACCTTTGATGAATTTAGACCTATTTTGTTGTGTAATTGTATCTATAAAATCATTGTAAAGATTCCGGATGTTAGATTGAAGAAGATTTTCTTTGAAGTTATTTCCTAGGAGCAGTTTGGGTTTATAGCAAGTAGGCAGATTTTTGAAGCCATAGGAGTTTCTCAAGAGGGCCTTCACTCTATTAAAACTAAAAATCTTTCTACAATGGTCCTTAAACTAGATCTATCTAAAGCTTATGATAGAACTAGTCGGTTGTATCTCGGATTGATGCTCTTACATATGGGTTTTAGCTATCTGGTAGTAAAGTAGATTATGGGATGCATTTCTTATGTATCTTATGTTGTTCTTATTAATGGATCAGCTTCTAAATTCTTTAGACCCTCACGAGGCTTGAGATAGGGAGTCTCCTGCTCTGACCATTAAAGTAAATAGAGGATTTTTTAAAATTAATCTCCATAAGTGTCTAGGATTTCCTTCAACTTTCTAGCTTCCCTTAAACTGCCATTAGTGAACAATAATACATCATCAAAAAATAATAAATGAGATAAATAAAGGACCCCCACTTTGATCCTAGACATGGATCTTGCCCTCTTTGCATCCAAAATAACTCTACTCAATCCTTCAACAACCAACAAAAAAAGTAAAGGGGATAAAGGACATCCCTATGCAGGGTCTAATCAAAATTTTTCTATTAATCTCTTAGATTTCTAGGAAGGCTTTAAGTATTTGGGTTTTGTATTGAAGTTGAATAGTTACAGGAAGAGAGACTTAGGATGGCTTTTAAATAAGTTAGGATTAACCATTGGTGCAATATATGGTTGTCTATTGGGAGGAGATTAACACTTGTAAAGTCTATTCTCAAGGCAATTCCTATGTTTTGGCACTCCTTGGCCTTTATTCCCAAAGGATTTCTAGAGAAAATAACAAAACACTACTTTAGATTTATTTGAGCTAGATGCAAGAAACATGAGGGCATTCCTTTAGTTAAGTGGAAGAGTATTGCCAGGCCAAAGGAAGAAGGTGGATGAGGACTAAAAAATATTTTATTCTTATTTTGCAACAAATAGCTTGTGAAGGATTATAGAAGAAGATTATTAAACAAAATTATATTCATCTAAAGACCTTTATAGATTGGATCAAAAGTCCAAATAAAAGCATATAAAATATTTCCATTCAATGAAAGGTTCTAGTATAGGCCTTTTCTATGATTGGAAAATATTTGGCTTGGAAAGTGGGCAATGGTGAACAAATTAGAATAGGGGTTGATTCTATTTGGGTTGTGGAGAAAACATTTTGTTGCTAGAAGTTATGATAGGTTATTTACAAGACAAAGTTTTTCACTTTCTTCATCAAGTGGGGGAATCAGATTCTTCTAGTCTTTGGATCCAAGGTTGGATGTAGGCTTAGGGTTTGTATCTTTTCTATGAGCTAGCTACTTTGTGGAAGGCTTACACTAATAGTTTTAATAAGATTCATATCAAGCTTAGAGTTGAACCAGATACTATTACTTCGACATACAACAAATTTAGAGGTTAGTATACAACTAGAATTGGCTACAAAGCAAGTTTTGACCCTAATCCCCAAGCACTTGCTTGGTAGTGGAAGCATATTTGGAAATTTTCAATCCCAAAAAAGATAATTATTTTCATGTGGTTAGCTTTGAGAAACAAGGCTTTGACTTGGGAAGTTTTACAGAGGAGAAGTAGACAAGGTCTAAGTATATGTATGTTGTGTCAGTCAGAGGAGGAAAACATCCCAAATTTGTTAATCAAATTTGTTTTTTCTAAATAGTTTTAGTTAGAATATGAACATATAATTGGAGTTCAAAACATTTGTAAAGGAGAAATAGTGTGGGTATGCTTAAGACAATGGTTTTTGAAAAAAGAGCTAAAATGATTTCTATAACTTGTCTTATATGTTGGGGCATATGGTTGGCTCAAAATGTAGCTATTTTTGAAGGGAAGTTTATACCCCCATTTCAAGTCATATTTTAGGTGAGGACTTTGGTCTCAATCAAAAAGAGCCTTGCAAATGTAAGAAACCTTGACAAGTAGACAATTTGTTCATTAAAAAGTCTTAACCTTGGGGTTTTTTGATAGGGCCAGTTAGAGACAATTGACTTTTAGTAGTACAAGAGGCATTTTGTACTTCTATGATACCCACTATATCAAATTTAAAGTAGGTCTTGGGATGGGTTCCAACAACTTTGCTAAGTTTTAGGAGTTGAGATTACTAATGAAATGTGCTTTGAAGAGAAATGTGATTAAGTTTTAGTTTTTTTGAGATTCTACTATGGTCATCAATTGGATGAATGGATCTACTCAATTATAAAATAATCTGCTCAAACTGGTGGGATATGAATTGTTGTAGGTGATTTCTTTTAATCATGTTTATAGGGAATTAAATTATGAAACAGATAGATTATCAAAAGAAGGTCAATAGGTTCCATAAGGTTTATTGCAAATGGAAGAGATCAAGGATGGAGTTTCGTCTTTCACTCACATATCATACCCCTAGTTTCTATGCTAGCTTTGGGTTTTTACTATGGGTTTATCCATTAATTAGAGCTTTATAGTAGATTTTAATTGTTTCTTTTCTTTCTGCTATTTTTTTCTTTCAACTGGTTTCTTTGTTGTTGGTTTCTATCCTAGTTATGGACACGAAGGTTATCTTGATGATTATGTACTAATATATAATGGATTTTATCCTTATTATTCCCATGTTGTTTTTAATATGGGGTTTCCTTTCTAATCTATCTGACTATAATTTTATTTTGACTCCCTATAATCTGTTTTATTTGGGATTTTGTTTGTGCCAAGGCACTTGAGTCGTAATTTTCTTTCATTCTTGAAATAAAATTACGATTTTTTTTGTAAATTTTTTTTTATTCTAAACTACTTAATTTTTTATCATCTCTATAATTTTCATCATTGAAAATTTATTATTAGATTCATTGCTTTAGTTTGATGGAGAAGGAAGGAATGGAAGTTGTAGTTGAAAGGCTATAGTAGATGATAAGTTTTATCAAGGATGAGTAATGATGTATGAAAATATAGAAGGATGAGTAGAAGTATTTAATTGGGGATTATGAATAATTGAAAAATTAGATATAGAATTTGTTATAGGTGTATTCTAGGAAATTTGGGATGTAGAGGCCATTGACAGAGTAGGGGGTATTTTCCCTACTTGAATGAGTAACATAATACAAATACAGTGGGTCAGGTTTTTAAAGCAAACTCAATTGGGGGATATGCAAGATGAAACAAATACAAAATGAAGGGCATTCTACTTATTTCTAAATAGAGGTAAAAATTAGAGTTGTAGGATTGGAAAACCATTAGGTTCCTTTTTGGGATATTAGTTATTCTATTGGTCTTATATGGGTGTGAGTGCATGCTAGTAATACATTAAATTTTACATGTAGATAAATAAAAAGAATTCAAAAGTGACTAATTACAAATAATTTCAAAATTAAATTATTAGTCCCATATAAGAATTTATTTTCTAAAATAGGGATTTTTCCACTAGAAGTAGAAGTTGTGATAAGGCTATTGGGGTACCTAAAGAAAATGCAAATAATGGAAGAGAGTAGGTTGCCAAAATAGGTAATCAAAGAAAAATTAAATAGAATAAAAGACACATTTATTATACAAAATAACAAATCATTCGATAAATGGAGCATTAAATTTCATGAGGTTCCAAACTTGAACAAAGAAAGTAAATAGTATGTGAGGATAAAATTTAGACTTGTCATGTGGATTGAAAATTTAGGAAGGAAAAATTAGTTATACATCAAGAGCTCACCCTAAACTATGAACATAGCCAAAATAAGTACACATATGCAAATATCAAATGGGAGGATAAAATTCTTATAGCCCAACTAAGTTCTAGTTCACACCATCTAAGATGTGAAACTGGGAGATGGAATATTCCTCAGAAGGTATTGTTGGAATGAATGGGTCTTTTGCACAACAAGAGTCATGAATATTGAAAAAAAAAATAACATTGAATGTGAATATAATATAAAAATAAAGTCACTACTAGAACTTTTTGAAGAATTGAGAATAGAAAAACAAGAAAACTTCTCATCTTCTCATCAAAATCAACAACAACAAAAAAAAACACTCCAAAAGATTATAAGAGGATGTTGAGATTTCAGAATTTTTTAAAGAATATTATTTCTTGGATGTTATTAAACTTTGGAACTTTGAATAGGAGGTCTAGGATTTGAAATCTAAAGGGAGTAGGGTTGGACACGATACCCCATCTTGTATTAAAATTCTTGGTCCCATAGATTATTTTGGTCTTGTGCATGTAATTAAAATTGTTTCATAAGGAATAATGCCACAAGATCTCCCAAGATTAGAGGCTACTCCACAGAAAAAGAATATTAAAAGAGAATAATCAATATGAATGATTATTACAATGACAATATCCCTTCTTTATATGCTCATATTTTAATGCTACTTTGAGGAGTTGACTACTAAACCCTCATCTCGCTCATTGTTATAATATAATATAATCAACCTTGGGTTATGTGTAGCCCATGTCAACTATCCATAATGCCCTCATACAATATAATATCATATCTCCATATACCTATTCTTAGGTACCATAACAATCTTGGTCACTAAGGGAAATGGCTTACAAAAAAAACATATAAAGAAATAACTTTTGCATACTTTTCAAGGAGGAAAAATGATCTCGGCATGTGACCTTTTTTGTGGCAAGCCTTTATGCTCAAAAATACCTAAAAATATATTTTTTAATCCTAACCACATTATTAGGGCCATAAATTTATGGTTGGGACTTCATTTTGATCCATCAAGAAGCATTGGAAATATTAGAGAGAACACCAATCTCAGTATGCATTGACAAAGTTGCCAACAACTTTATGGAAAAAAATGCTCTAGAGGCCCTAAAAATGCAAAACAAATATTTATTAAAATAGTAATTTTCTATTTTTAGATTTTTGTAGCCAAAATGCATCTCTAGATATGTTGACACATCAATAAAAGACAAAACACAAAAGGATGAGTTATATGTATATAATTTTCATTTACTATGTACTTTGTAACTCATGGAAGGTGAATCACCATATTTCCATATGGGTGGCCTTCCCTATTCAATAAACTGGATGCAATGTTATACCCTCCATCTATAAAAAGCATGAGTGATGGATGCAATGTTATAGCCTCACATCTCTTCTGAGACTTTGATTACATTGTACTCTATTTTCTAAATAATAAAATCATTCTATTATTTTGCTTATATATGTGTTCTAATGTATTATGCTTTGTTATTTTAAATTGCACTCTTTCATGATTTTCCTTAACTCAAAATTCTAAGTTTTGGAGAAGTCAAAATTCTAAGTTTTGGAGAAGTCAAAATCCTTAGTTTTAGATTAGTATGACCCTTTTTTTTTAAGATATAATTGTGTTGAAGTCCCCACAAGAATCCATATATTATAATTATGTATCATCTTTGAATTTGACATAAATAAATTGAGTCCTTCCAACATCTTTCACAATAAATAACTATAATTGGAATATATACATTTGTAACTCCAATTTTGATATTTTTATCTTTCCTACAAAAAAAAAAGACCAGCAACCTAATTAGTTTTTTCTTTTAGCAATTATTCATCTTATTTACATTTGTCCCATATTGTTACAATACCTTCTGAATCTCTACAATCCAAAGCAATATTCTTATAGATGAGAGTCTTCAAAGAAGAGGATATCATGGACCTTTTAGGTTTGCCTTATGTAAGAAGGATCTATAAACATCATATAATTTAGTTATTCATTGTCTCTTTTTTACACCATTTAGGATCATTTTTAAAGATAAAAGAAAATGTATTGGTAGCTCATTCATATTGAAATAATTGATGAAATGTTGGATTGGTTATTTTAAATAAAAAACATTGTGCATTTTATTCAAGACTGGTCCTACCATTGTTTGTTGGAATCTATGGCTTGAGAGATATAATATAATTAAAAATAAAAAAATTCATAATCATGCCCAAGTTTGGAATCATATTCTTGCATCTCTTGTGGAATACTTATAGGTATAATGAGCATCATGGAAATTCTCAAGTGTGGAAAAATATGTGTTAGCCACTTGGTTACATGATTTTAATATATATGTAAAGGATTATTTTGTAACAATGGAGATAACACAAAGGATTTGAGTCAATCTATGGTAAAATAGAGGTGTCTAGAAGTTGGGTGTATCAAAATTAATTTTGATGGTGGCTCCACAAAACATTTGGAAAGAGTTAGTGAAGATGACATTTTTGAAATAGTGAAAATAAAATTCTTCTAAGTTACTCAAAATCTTATAAAATTTTAACTAACAACTATGTAGAAGCTAGGACTTTTCTTATCGAGCTCAAAATTGCCATTGACAAAGGATGGAAATATATTTTAATAGAAGGAGTTTCAAAAATTAATATTAATGCTATCAAGAAAAATAGATATTAAAGTTGAATTAAAATAATATTATTTTTTATGTTCATTACTATTGTTGGTAGTAGTATCTTGAAAATGTCAATATATCTATAGAAAATAAAATCAAATAGAATATGATTTAATTATTTTAGTGTTGATTTTTATCTAACAAAATTTAAAATTTAAATGATAATTAAATAAGCAATATTTTCTCTCTTAATGAAAATAATAACAAAGTATTAATTACACAGACACAAAAATTTGAATTTGAAGAAGGTAGAAAAATCTTTAATAAAAAAGCAAGCTAGATATAACTTTTTTTCTTTTTGCTTGAGAAAAAGGGGTTGTACTCGAGTCTCCCAACCTTGAAAATTCAAAACTCTCTCATTTATATCTTTCAAGTTTACAAATAGATTCAATTCTCATCGCAATTGAGTTGCTATAGCTAGATACCTACATCTTTTTCCATAAAAAGTCTAAATTATTGATTTTCATTTTCTGAATCTTCTTCAATTTCCTTTGTAAACACAAATAATCCAAAATTCAACATCATTATTTTTTATATTTTCTTGCAATAGCCTTCACAATACCAAAAATCCACCTCTATTATCTATCCACTACATCTTAGTAGAGTAATATTTTCAAATTTTCGTGTTATTATAGTTTGCTTTACCAGCTCTTAACTATTAGTTTACTTCCTAAAGCATAATTGCAAACATAAAAATTATAATAAATAGTTTAGCAGTCTCAAGAAGTTGAAATTTCATGATTAAATCTTATCAAGAAATATATACATAATAACTAAACCATGGGTCATTATATAATACAAGTGGAATTTATTTTAACCTCAAATAACCAATTAAAAAAATAATTTGTCATTTTAATGAGTTATGAAATGAATTCCTTTCATATTATAGTTACATTTTAAAAAATCATAATGGTATTATTTTAATAAATAGTTTAGCTCCAATCCATATTTTGTCCCATGATCCAACCAACAATTCAAATAATCCATCCAGCCATGAAGACCATCTAATATCATCTTCTTCTACTTCAGCAGATAAAAATTCTACTCGCTTCATAAAATCTTACCCCACTTTACCGAATTTGGATTGATAGTTTCCTCTAATGCATTGATCTATAAATAGATCCTCTAAAACATTTGTAATTCTTGGAAATATTGTTTTGAATTTGCTCCTTTCAGAATTTTCTTGTAAGCTTCAGTTGAACTTACTACTTCCTCTAATCATAGAAAAGAGAATTTAACTTCATGATCCTTTATTATAACCCTTCTATTGGGTAGCCTATGTGTATATTTTTTCCCTTCCCTTAATGTATGTATAAACTTGATTTCTTCAATCTTTGTGGTTAGGTCTTGTATTTCCATAATGATCTCTTGTATGTTTCATGGAGCCTTTGCTTTTCTCAAAATTGCATTTATTACTATTAGTGAATCACCTTCTTATTAGGAGTTATTACATTGTAGCCCATGTTAGAAGGCAAGTGGTATAACCACCCCTTGTAAGGCATATGCATGTAGTGTAAGACAAGGATAGTTGCAAGTTTGGTTGAAGGTTTGATATGTCTATAATGGGCATCCCATATATTTAAATGTCTATCATTTCCATAATACAATCATTGAGTTCTAACATGTGGTATTAGAGCAAGTAGAATGCAAAATTCTATTACAATTTCCATTTACATCTTACAAATTTTCCTTGCAACAAGCCAATAGTTAGGTTAAAAAATTTGTGGTTCCATGAAGAGAGATGGTATGCTCACCCCCACCACATGTTCACCAACGTTGGTTATTTATTCCTTTTCAACAATAACATTGCTCATTGTGCTAAGTCCAAATTTTCAAAAACATGAAACCATCTCCAAACTTGGGGTAATCGACCTTGACTTTGATTTCAATATTGTCATATCCATTTACACCCACATTTACATCACACACAATTGGCAAAAACCCCTTTCTATTGGGGTAAAGAACATAATCAATCATTACATCATCATCTATGTCACTTTCTTGACATTTACATCATTCAAATCATCCACATTTCCAAAACCCCCCTTGCATCTATTGGGGAAAAAATAGAATACATCATTCACCCACATTTTCATCCACATTTACACCCACATTATCACCCATAATTATATCAATTGGATTGCAAGATTTATTCTTCACTCATTCGCTAATTGAGGGGGTAAGCTACACCCACATTCTTTTTATCTTCAGGATCTTCTTGCACTCCAAGGAAAGAAAGTTGCTTCACTAAACCAAGTGTCTCTTATTTTTGCACCACATTGTGTTTTATGCAACGTGATACAAAAAGGTTTGTAGACACCAAATCCTAGCCACTTTTCATCCACACATCATCCAATCACCACCGTCCATTATTTATATATATATATATATATATATATATATATATATATATATATATATAAATAAATATATATAAAGCAAAATTCCAAGGAAGAAAGAATTATCCTTTTGATTGTCCTCTATATTTGACATTGAGAAAGCCAAAAGTGCACTCTGTTTGAAAAAAGTTTCAAGTTTGAGAAAAGAAGTTTCAAGGATAAAATTACCCTATATAAAATTATCATAATGAAGCAAAATTCCATAGTAGATTTAAAAATTTTAGGGTGAAAAAACCCCTACCAAAGGCAAAATCCTTCAAGCATAAAAAGGGTTTCATTTCCTTCAAAGACCAATAAAGATCATAAGATTGCAAGAAACAACCAGACATATGTTAGCAAGAAAGAAAAGGGGTCATAAATATCCCCTAAAAATTTACAATTTCAAAAGGTAAGAAAGGAATCCTTTGAAGATTTTTAAATATTACAATAAAAGAAAGCCATTGAAGCTCCTTAAAGATTACAATATGTGAGTAGAAAAATATCAACACTAGAATAACAATAATAGATCAAACACAAGCAGTATACATAATGAAAAATACTATTATATTGATTTAGGAAGCTTGGATCTCCACTGTTGTAACATTGATATACCCTAAATCATGGGGGTTATAGAATATAGCTTGTTTTGATACAATGATTACACACAATGGATAAAACCCTCGATTGATAGAATACGATGTTTTTAGATCTTCTTCACTTCAAAAAAGAGGTTGAGTGGGCTTCGTATATCCTCTATGAGGCCACTCTAGCTACAATACCTATCAAAGAAATTTTTACTAGTACCTGCATCCAAACATGCCATAATAAAGAGTTAGTAACACCTTTGGGGCCTCCACAATGTGAGGTTATCTAAAATATAAAAGTATAACCTACAAACCCTAGTTGAAATACTTGTAGAATGTAGAGTAGAATATTAGAAAATATAAATTAAATAATAAAAATCAAATACCTTGTCAAAATACCTGATTTGCGATCTATGCGTTGGAGAACTTGAACTTAGAATGCATGAACGCTCGACAGCATTCAAGGGTTGGCTAGATGACCTCCTAAATCCGATGGATACCCTACAATATTTAAGAGATACTCTAAAATGTTTAAGATATGCCTTGATACATCTTTGGGTTGTGGCAAATGCTTGGTAGAGTCCAGATCTGGTTCACAAGCACTACAACAAACGAATGGTGGCAATTATGATGACTAGGGTTTGTACGAAAGTGAAAGTGATATTTCTTTGCAAGTTTTTTTTACCTCTATTCATAAAAAGTGAATAACATTTTATGATTTACCTTCATTCATGTTAGGGTTGTGACAACTCCAATGAGTGGGCAATATTAAAAAATGATGAACGACTGAGATTGCGACTTGGTAAGTGACACAAATTACATTTAATGAGTGGCAAGGATTACCACATGGTCTTCTAGGATGGATTTTTGATGAATAGCTCATATTTATTTACACACACACACACATATATATATATATATATATATATATATATATATATATATATATATATATATATATATTATATTATGAATGGATTATGAATGGCTAGGATTTGGTGTCTATAGATACCTCTTTTTGTATCGCTTTGTGTAGAACACAAGGCGATGCAAAAATAAGAGACACTTGGTTTGATGGGATGGACTTGGTGCATAAGAAGATTTGAAAATATTGGATTCTGGCTTACCCCCTCAATTGGTGAATAAGTGAAGAATGAATCTCATGAGCCAATTGAAAAGATGTGTGATGAGCACCTGAATTGCTCATTTTTTTGTATAAGTTTTGATGGGTGTTGACCAGAATTATTTATACTAGAATTGTATTTTTATGTTATTATAAAATACATTTATTAGAAATTGATGTATTATGCTTGATTGGTTGTTTTTTGTGAAAAATATGTGTAGATATAGTTTTTGTTCCTTTTTCATACTTTTTAGTTGAGGTCCCACATGGACCTGGCACTGGACAACAATTTTAATGCATTTAAGAAAAATACGGGTGGTTGAAAGAAGATAGCAGCGTTGGAAAAGACATCCAAATTTGTTAAGGCATGGTGCTTGTATTTCGACCACAGGCCAAAAGGTGTCTGTCTTCCAGTGATAGAAAGGTGTCTATCTTCCAGAAATAGGAAGGCGTCTATCTTCCAACAACAGTATAAGTACATGTCTTCTAGATTCTATATAATCATCTATCTTCCAGTGATAGGAAGGCATCTGTCTTCCAACAATAGTGACTGCCTATCTTCCAGTGATAGGAAGGCACTTGCCTTTCGATGATAGAACTAAGCACCTATCTTTTGATGGTCAAATAAGCGACAACTCATGATAAAATGACAAAGGCCTATATGCAATACATGTATTCCAGTGATAGACTGGAAAGGCACTTGTATTCTAGAAATAGGCTGATAAATGTTTTTATTTGATAGAATAAAGTGCACTTTGATTATTTGACTTAAAGATAATGCATAAAATTAGACGAATATGGTTGTATAAACTTAGGGAGTGCCAATGTTATCTTCAAAATATTAATTTTAGCATGGTCACTCTTTTATTTAGATAACTAATTAATTCATGTACAAACCGTTGTAGTGAATCACATCAATTTGATTAAAATTAGACATGCCTATTTTTGTAACAAGGGACAATCGCATTCTGTATAAAACACAGTCCACCCTTAAAATAAATAATCCCAATTTTTATAACAAATTGTATTATGTACTACATTTAATAAAATCTCAAGTTCTTCCATTTACGCATTCGGAAGAGTGGTTGCATAAATTAGTTGGGCAAATGGTTTCAGGAGCTTGGGTCCACTCTAGGAAATGATTCTCCTCTTCTACTTTCATTTATTTCTCCTATTTTTATTTATTTTTGTATTATTTTTGCTTTATTTTATTTCTACAATTTCATGCTTTAATTTATTTCTACAAGTGTGTTTAAATTTCTGCATTTTTTATTTCAGTTATGTGTTTAAAATTTCTACAATTTCGTTTCAGTCATGTGTTTGATAATGATATTTTAATTTACTTTTCCTAGAGTTTCAATTAGATTTTAAATTCCTACATTTTAATTGTTGGTTTGGATAAAAGGAACTACACGAACGAACACCACACCCCCCAAACCAAGTGACACATAAGACTCATCTCTCAAATACTACAGGCATATATTGTGCACCAACACTCAGCAAGTTTATGAAATCCCAGATTGATAAAATTAAATGGAAGCAAAATTTTCTATTTTTGGAAACACTATTTTCTACTCACCATTTTGTCACCGTTGTCAGGGAGTGCCAACTGTAGTATTACCTGCAGGTCATCCAACTTGAACTTATTCATTTAGACTATAATGTATGAGTCCACAAATATTAAGAGGACTAAATAACCATTTTCTTAAAAGCAAAGATATCACTCCACAAATATCTGAAAAATTCTTCTGAAGTTCCTTTTGAAACATCTGGAACAAATCTTGAAATTAATATACCATCGCCTCTAGTGGTACATTGATGTAGTCACCCAATATTTGAACAAAGTTCTTCTCACCATTTAAGATAAACATATTTTGATGGAGGACTAGTTTCAAACCTTGGTTTAGGACATCTATTTGAAAGAACCCAATCCAAGGAGGAATATTAAATATTCGAAAGTGGAAAGTAGTTGAAGATGAAACCATATCAAGCATTGACTTAGGAATATTGTTAGAATATAAAAGAAATGAATGTGAAGCTTTGAAAGCTACCTTGGAAGTAGCAAGTGTAGAACCTACATCACCTAAAAATATGGCTGACAATGACAACCAGCTTTGAATTTTCAATTGAGGAAGTAATAGGAGAAACCAAAATGAAGCATCTCTCATGCTCATCTTCCCATCTTTAGAGGACTTCCAACTGAGGACCCTAAGCTATTCCTTTTTAAATTCAATGTACTATGCAGGTCAGTGGACTACAAATCTTATGCCCAAAAGCTAAAATTATTTCCCTTCACCTTAGATGATTCAACATTACGCTGGTTTATAAGTTTAGGGAATAATACTAAGAATTTGGGAGGGCACAAGATGCCAGGAAAGAAGTCCTAGATATATCCCAAATAGAGAAGGAATCATTGGAAGACTATAGGACAGATTTAACTTCAATTTTTAGAGATCACCCCATGAAAAGTTGGGTGAGAAGTCCTTAAGAAGCATATTATTGAGGGGTCTCACAAATGAATCCTTAGAAGCTTTAAATTTAATATCAGGAGAGGATATTCACCAACATAAAAAGTTAGATATTCGAAAGTTGTGTCAAAATTATTCAATAAGAAAAGGTAAACCTACTAACCGAGGAACCAAACATACAACCTATATCACTAAGACAAAAGATAGACAATTTTCTCAAGGATATGAAGAGTGATATTCTATCATCTCTTGCACTTCAATTAGACACATTCCAACTTCATAAAAAGAAGTAGAAAATTGGAGTAGAACTAGCCTTCTTTTACCCAAAATGTAGGAGAAAACATCCTAAAAATGAGTGTTTGGAAAATATATTTAGAGTGTGTGTAATCTATCAAAAGGATCATAAAATGAGGTTGTGCCCACGAATAACAAATTTCAAAGAGGAATCTAAAGTAGCAGAAACCTATTTTATGGGTAAGAGGAGAAACTGGCAATAGGATCCCTTCTGGAAACAATATGCCAAGAGGAGTATCACCTTATGGGTGAACCAATTATATGAACCAAGGTCAAACTCAACCACCCAATATGGGATGGTGGGGTTAGCCCCCTTGGATAAATGCCACCCAAGGATCTACTCCTTACACCCCTTATCCATGGATGCCTTATCAACAATCTGGAACATAGTGGAGGAATTATAATGCATTGTAACGATAAGATAATAGATTTTATAATTAATCATGCATTGAACATTAGCTTAGAAATGTCTAAGCAATATATAGGTTACAATATAACCTAATTAGCACAAATAATGCTAACACAATGTGTTAGGATAGTAGTGTGCTAACAGCTAACCTAGGTAGAGAAGTATGAACTAACTACTAATCTAAAATATCTAACCTAGGATATTTTAGATACTAACCTAGGTTTACCAATAGATATTTAGAACAATAAATATCTCCTTGGTAAGTAGTAAAAAGTAAATGTAATAATCTATGTAGTATAATGCAATATACTACCTATTTTACCTATCAGAGTAAAAAGGGAAAATATGCCAAATAATGGAATATTATTCTAACATCCCCCCTTATTACATTATTTGGGTAAAGTATATAACTGCCCCAATACAGTGGAAGAAACTATCGATCTGCTAGTTCTTGCTCTATCCACAGTGCTCTGATTGCTCCTAAGCAAAAAGTGGGTCATTCCTCACTTTGTCTTCACACCAACGAATGTCCTTATTGTAATCTTGTCATCCAACCGAATTGCATGGGTAACCAGCCGCTACAATCGCTAGGTGTAGTAGAGTAGATCACTTCATACAAGGTTCATTCGCTTACTACTATGAGTTTGCAAAAGATAAGGTAGTTAAGGTGTCGGTCGCTGCCAAAAATGCACCCTTATAAGTTCCCCCCTTCTTGTTGCAAAACATGTTGTGTTGAGCAAGGTGCAGCGACAGTATTGTCATTGTTGTCAACACAATCAAATAGATCGGTTGATCCAGTGGACAGGAGTTTAGAGGTTACTCAGAGTATGTACAGTGATGTTAAATGCTTATGAGGATGTTTACCCACCTTTTTGCATATTTTCCAAGAAGACCGAAGTGGCCCATATGCTAAAGATCAAAGAAAAACCAAAACACCGCAAAGAAAAAAAAGTGTCGCGATATCGCGACATGTTGCATTTTCACTGTCCAAAGCAAAGAGAAAATGCAAGGAGAAAAAAGTGTCGCGATATCGCGACATGTTGCATTTTCACGACCGAAAGAGCAAAGAGAAAAAAGTGTCGTGATATTGCGACATGTTGCATTTTTGTGGCCAAAAGAGAAGAGAAAAAGCAAGGAAAAAAAGTGTCGCGATATCGCGACATGTTGCATTTTTGCGGTTGAAAGAGCAAAGAGAAAAAAGTGTCACAATATCGTGACATGTTGTATTTTCGCGGGCCAAAGCAAAGAGAAAGAGCAAGGAGAAAAAGTGTCGCGATATCGCGACATGTATTCTCCCGGACCAAAGCAAAGAGAAAGAGCAAGGAGAAAAAGTGTTGTGATATCGCGACATGTATTTTCACGGGCCAAAGCAAAGAGAAAGAGCAAGGAGAAAAAGTTTCACGATATCGCGACATGTTGTATTTTCGCGGCCCAAAGCAAAGAGAAAGAGCAAGAAGGAAAAAGTGTCGTGATATCGCGACATGTTGTATTTTCACGGTCCAAAGCAAAGAGAAAGAGCAAGAAGTAAAAAGTGTCGCGATATCGTGACATGTCGCATTTTTGCAACTCAAAAAGGGCAGGCAGGCAAAAAAAAAAAAAAAAAGTGTCGCAATATCGTGACATGTCGCATTTTCGCGACTCAAAAAGGGCAGGCAGGCAGAGAAAAAAAAGTGTCGCGATATCACGACATGTCACATTTTTGTGACTCAAAAAGGGCAGGCAGGCAGAGAAACAAAAGTGTCACGATATCACGACATGTCACATTTTTGTGACTCAAAAGGGGCAGGCAGGCAGAGAAACAAAAGTGTCACGATATCACATGTCACATTTTTGCGACTCAAAAAGGGCAGGCAGGCAGAGAAACAAAAGTGTCGCGATATCGCGACATGTCGCATTTTTGCGACTCAAAAAGGGGAGGCAGACAGAGAAACAAAAGTGTTGCGATATCGCCACATGTTGTATTTTCGCCAAAGGAAAAGAGTAGTTGATAGTGCGTCTGATATTAGTGATGAACACCAGGATGGTGAAACTAAAGACTGCATAGTGACGTGGACCCATAAGGAATCTTTAATGATTTGAAATCATTTAAGATGGTCATTACACATGGAAAGAAGCAGGCGCATGCCCATGTGGAGAAAAGGAAACAAAGGGCCTCAAAATAGAAACGAAAAGCCTTTTCGAAAACCAAAATATATGAATGCACAAGGGAAGGAGAAAACGAACAGTCGTCGAAGGAGAAAATGAATAGTCATCGAAGGAGAAAACAAACAATCATGAAGGAGAAAACGAACAGTCATCGAAGGAGAAAACAAACAATCATGAAGGAGAAAACGAACAGTCATCGAAGGAGAAAACGAACAGTCATGAAGAAAATGAACAGTCATCGAAGGAGAAAACGAACAATCATCGAAGGAGAAAACGAAGTCATTAAAGGAGAAAACGAACAGTCATCGAAGGAGAAAACGAATAGTCATCGAAGGAGAAAACGAACAGTCATGACCAAGAAAATGAACAGTCATGGTAGGAGAATATGGTGTCAATTATTTGCATGTGACGTGTTTGACGAAATGTCTTCTTAATATATATAAAAGGAGTTACATAAAGAAGGAGTTACAATTGACAAGTGGCATATGAGAATATGAAAGAAGGTGTTACAATTGACAAGTGGCGTATGAGAATATGAAAGGAGTTACAAGTGGAGTTACAAAGAGAAAGGATAGTTATAAAAGGAGTGTTGCTTGGAGAATTTTAGTAGGGGATTTTATTTTGTGAAGTGCGATAAGGGTGTGTGTTTTATGAATTGTGGGTGATGTTGGGTAAGAAATAGACCAATCAGGGTCTTGTAAAAGTGAAGGTATTTTTATGTCAATCTTCTAGTTTCAAAATTGAAGTCCAAGTTGGTGCTTAGCATCAGGGGTTGGTGCTCCTTCTAGTTGGTGCTGGTAAATCAAGGGTTGGTGCTCCTTTCTGTTGATGCAAATAAATCAAGGGTTGGTGCTGGTAAATTGATTGTAAATTTGGTGCTTTGCAAAAGCTGGATTTAGATGGGAGTCCAAACAATCATTTTGAGGTTGTAGCCAAATCGGTGAACCTCGGTATATCTTGTGTTGTGTGATGTTCTCTTGTTATACTTGCTTTATTTGGTTTCAAGTTTTCATTATTTCGGCTTTAAGAGTTGAAGATTTAAGTTTGAAAAGAGCTACACTGATTCACCCCCCCCCTCTCAGTATCATTGTGAGACTAACAATTGGTATCAGAGCTAGGTTCCCTTTTTAGGCTAAATCAGTTAGGATTGATCTTGGATTAGTATGCAATTGGTAAGAAGAATAGATCCTCCTCCAATAAGGCATCTCAATCAGTTTCAGTTCCTATGGAAGAGAAAATTGAACTAAAAAATATAGGAGTGAATTCTAAAGTATGTGATGAAAACCTTGAGGTTGAAGTAGATCTAGAAGGTGAGTTGATCACTGCACTTGAAGAGTTGGATATAGAAAGGAAAAAGAACAAAAGACTATCCAAGAAGTTGGAAGAATATGGGGATAATATTGAAGATCTCTTCTTACAAATTCATAAAGCCAATAAAATAGAAGAATCTTTGAAGTCACACCTGGATGATAAAGGCGATGTATGTAGCAAACGTAAAGAGGAATCTAACAAAGTTATTAGTGATCTAAAGCTGCAAGTAGAAGAGTCCAAAAGGATTGAAAAAACTCTCAGGTCACAGATCAATGAGAAAGAGATTGTTTGCTAAAAACAAGAAGAGGAGATTGGTTTATTGAGGAAACAACTAGAAGAGGCCAATACAAATCTCAAATTTGAGAAGAGCACAAAGTTGCTAGATAAAATGATAAGGCAACAAAGAAGCTCCATGGTTAAGCTTGGTCTTGGATGTGAAGCTGAACAGCCTTCATCTTCTAAATCTGTAGAGAAGAAGAATTCCACTACTGAAGGATCAAATCAAGAAAAGTTTGAAGCTGAAATCTTCAAAAGGAAGAAAATCTCAAAGGAGATCTACAGCAAAGCAACCACAACAAAAGAGGTTCTATCACTCTCACTCTATTCATAATAATGCTTTTAATGGCTATTGTTTTAGATGCAACCATTATGGTCATAAGGTAATTTATTGTGGATTGAATAATAGATCAAAGAGTTATGATGGTAGAAATACATCTACTTTTCTGATTGAACACCATATGCAATGTTTTAAATGTAATGGTCATGGGCACATAGCAAGGTTTTGTCCAAGAACTTTTGTATCTAATCTAAGGCAAGACAATAGATTTCATCAGACACAAAGAATGCAACACAAACATGGAAGAAATCATGTGCATCAAAGAAAGGAAAATAATCATCCATCAAGGATGCACAAGAGACAACCACCCTGTAGAAATGTTTTTTCATCTTTGATGGATTATGCAGTAGAATGTTATAACTGCCATAATTTTGGGCACATTGCAAGAAATTGTCGAAGTACATTTGCATCAAATAAATTTCAGGGAAGAAAATTTCAACCAAATGGAATGAGACAAAATAGAAAATTTCTCGAAAAACATGCACAAGCTACTGAAAAAGAAAATTCAAAACAAGAGCCCAAAACTGTAATCAAACCAGAGTGGAGAAAGAAAGAAGAAAGGAAATCGTGTCTCCTTGGACTGAAGGAGACTACTCCTCTATTGCACTAAGCAACTCCAGGTAGCACATCCTCAGGGGGGAGCAATCTTAAAGTTTTATTTTAATGCTCCTATGTATTTGTTTGGTTATCTGAGGATGAAAGGCAAGTAGTCAGGGAGAGTTGTCATATAGTTGTCAAAGTGTGTTTCAGTTCATGTAGTTGTTTGTGGAGGTACCGTGAAGGGTGGTGATTAAATTGAGAGTTGTCACCATTGGTAGTATTGCTATATGTCAATGTTGTACTTTTGATGGTTCTTACTTCCATTGTTCAAAGTTATGGATTATAACAGTTTTGATAATTTGGTTTAGTGAAAGAATGTTGCCCTAGCTGCATATACGTGTTTCGATAAAAGCAATGTGTATTTGTACTACACATTGATGTGAAGATTGTTAGATCTATTATGATGCTTTGGTGAAAATATTTAATTCGCGTGCAAAATCAGAAATCTCACATTTTATTATTGCATTCAAAGTGGCTACATGAGTAGGAAGTTACATCAATACAAATTGAGTACAAATATTTAGGGAGACCCCATAGTTGGTGTTCAGATAAGAAGAAGAGCAGTAAGTAACTACTCTCTATTATCTAGCATTGAGCCCAAAAATGTTGCTGACGCAAGCAAAGATGAAAGTTGGATGAAGGCAATAAATGAAGAATTAGATCATATCGAGAAAAAAAAACTTGGGAGTTAGTACCAAGACCTACAAATAAAAATATAATCGGTACTAAATGGGTCTTTCAAAAAAAATTGAATGAATACGGACAGGTAGTCAGGAATAAAGCAATATTGGTATGTAAAGGCTATGCACAAGTTGAAGGTATTGAATTTGAGGAAACCTTTGCACCTGTGGCTAGACTAGAGGCAATTAGAATATTTTTGGCTTTAGCAGTTTACAAGAATTTCAAAGTTTATCAAATGGATGTGAAATCAGCATTTTTGAATGGGAAACTTGAAGAAGAGGTTTATATTGAGCAGCCAGATGGTTTCCAACTTAGTGATGATCCCAACTTTGTTTGCAAGTTGAAGAAAGCATTATATGGCTTAAAACAGGCACCTCGAGCATGGTATGCAAGGCTAGACAACTATCTTACTCAACAAGGGTTCAAGAAAGGTATGGTGGATAGTAATTTGTATGTCAAAATAGAAAATGGCCATCTTATTGTTCTTGTTGTATATGTAGATGATATCATATTTGGCAGCATCAAATATGAGTCGTGTAAAGATTTAGCAAATAAGATGCAGAAAGAATTTGAAATGTCAATGATTGGTGAACTTTCGTATTTCCTCGGGTTGCAAGTTAATCAAAATGAGAAGGGCATATTTATTTCCCAAATTAAATATGTGAAAGAGATGCTAAAAAAGTTCACAATGGAGGATTGTAAGCCAGTTAGCACTCCCATGACGATAGGTTGCAAGTTGATCAAGGATGACAAATCTCCACATGTTGATAAAACCATGTACAAATCTATGATTGGGAGCTTACTATACTTGACAGCTACCAGACCAGATATTTTGTAGGCAGTATACATGGTAGCATGATTTTAGGCTAGTCCCAAGGAGACTCATGTGATAGCAGTGAAGAGGATTCTTCAGTATCTCAAGGGTACTATGGAGTATGGGTTATGGTATCCGAAAGGTAAGGACTTCACCCTTATTGCGTATTCAGATGCGGATTGGACAGGATGTGTAGATGACAGAAAGAGTACCAATGGAGGTGCATTCTATCTTGGAGATAGGTTGGTCGCATGGTACAATAAGAAACAAGAGTTAGTCTCCTTATCCACAGCAGAGGCAGAATATATTGCAACGACAACGTGTTGTACGTAGGTATTATGGATGAAACAAACCCTAAAATATCTTGGTATTAACTTTAGTGAGCCAATTTTAGTTAAGTGTGATAACACCAGTGCCATTAACATCTCAAAGATTCTGGTTATGAATTCTCGCATAAAACATATTGCTATCCGGTATCACTTTTTGAAGGAGAAAGTTGCGGAAGGTGAGGTTAAGTTGGATTTTGTTCCAACAAAAGAGCAAGTAGCGGATATCTTCACAAAACCGTTGCCCAAGGAAGTCTTTGAGTACCTTCGCAATAAATTGGGAGTGGTCATGCTTCCCAAGAATTGACTAGATATCGGGACCACATTCTCAGGGGGAGCATTTGTGTATTTGTTTATCTTTTTGCTCATGTTTGTGATTTTTGCTAAGTGTAATAATTTTTGCCTAAGAATTTTGTGCATGGACTCAGGGGGAGTTTGCAGCAGCCCTTTGATATTGTTGTCAAAGGGGGAGAAGAGTTACAGGAAATTGCATGTGTGTTGCCAACAATTCCAAAATGGGAGATTGTTGAGCAAGGTGTAGCGACAATATTGTCATTATTGTCAACACAGTCAGATAGATCGGTTGATGCAGTGGACAGGAGTTTAGAGGTTGCTCAGAGTATGTACAATGATGTTAAATGCTTATGAGGATGTTTATCCACCTTTTTGCATATTTTCCAAGAAGACCGAAGTGGCCCATATGCTAAAGATCAAAGAAAAAGCAAAACACCGCAAAGAAAAAAAAGTGTCACGATATCGCGACATGTTGCATTTTTGCGGTCCAAAGCAAAGAGAAAATGCAAGGAGAAAAAAGTGTCGCGATATCGCGACATGTTGCATTTTCGCGGTCGAAAGAGCAAAGAGAAAAAAGTGTCGCGATATTGCGACATGTTGCATTTTCGCGACCAAAAGAGAAGAGAAAAAGCAAGGAAAAAAAAGTGTCGTGATATCGTGACATGTTGCATTTTTGCGGCCGAAAGAGCAAAGAGAAAAAAGTGGCCCATATGCTAAAGATCAAAGAAAAAGCAAAACATCGCAAAGAAAAAAAAGTGTCACGATATCGCGACATGTTGCATTTTTGCGGTCCAAAGCAAAGAGAAAATGCAAGGAGAAAAAAGTGTCGCGATATCGCGACATGTTGCATTTTCACGGTCGAAAGAGCAAAGAGAAAAAAGTGTCGCAATATTGCGACATGTTGCATTTTCGAGGCCAAAAGAGAAGAGAAAAAGCAAGGAAAAAAAGTGTCACGATATCACAACATGTTGCATTTTTGTGGCCGAAAGAGCAAAGAGAAAAAAGTGTTGCGATATCGCGACATGTTGTATTTTCGCGGGCCAAAGCAAAGAGAAAGAGTAAGGAGAAAAAGTGTCGTGATATTGCAACATGTTGTATTTTCGTGGGCCAAAGCAAAGAGAAAGAGCAAGGAGAAAAAGTGTCACGATATCGCGACACTTTTGTATTTTTACGGGCCAAAGCAAAGAGAAAGAGCAAGGAGAAAAAGTGTCACGATATCACGACATGTTGTATTTTCGTGGGCCAAAGCAAAGAGAAAGAGCAAGGAGAAAAAGTGTCACGATATCGTGACATGTATTTTCGCGAGCCAAAGCAAAGAGAAAGAGCAAGGAGAAAAAGTATCGTGATATCACGACATGTTATATTTTTGCGGTCCAAAGGAAAGAGAAAGAGCAAGAAGGAAAAAGTGTCGCAATATCACATGTCGCATTTTCGTGACTCAAAAAGGGCAGGCAGGCAAAAAAAAAAAAGTGTCGCGCTATCACGACATGTCGCATTTTCGCAACTCAAAAAGGGCAAGCAGATAGAGAAACAAAAGTGTAGCGATATCGCAACATGTCGCATTTTCGTGACTCAAAAAAGGCAGGCAGGCAGAGAAACAAAAGTGTAGCGATATCACGACATGTCGCATTTTTGTGACTCAAAAAGGGTAGGCAGGCAAAGAAACAAAAGTGTTGCGATATTGCGACATGTCACATTTTCATGACTCAAAAGGGCAGGCATGTAGAGAAACAAAAGTGTCACGATATCGCGACATGTCGCATTTTCATGACTCAAAAAGGGCAGGCAGGCAGAGAAACAAAAGTATCGTGATATCACGACATGTCGCATTTTCGCGACTCAAATAGGGGAGGTAGGTAGAGAAACAAAAGTGTCTTGATATCGCGACATGTATTTTTGCCAAAGGAACAAATTAGTTGATAGTGCATCTGATATTAGTGATGAATACCAGGATGATGAAACTGAAGACTGCATAGTGACGTGGACCCATAAGGAATCTTTAATTATTTGAAATCATTTAAGATGGTCGTTACACATGGAAAGAAGCGGACGCATGCCCATGTGGAGAAAAGGAAACGAAGGCCTCAAAATAGAAACAAAAAACCTTTTCGAAAACCAAAATGCAAGAATGAACAAGGGAAGGAGAAAACGAACAGTCATCGAAGGAGAAAACGAATAGTCATGAAGGAGAAAATGAACAGTCATCGAAGGAGAAAACGAACAGTCATCGAAGGAGAAAACAAAAAATGAACAGTCATAAAGGAAAAAACCAACAGTCATCGAAGGAGAAAACGAATAGTCATCGAAGGAGAAAACGAACAGTCATGAAGGAGAAAACGAACAGTCATCGAAGGAGAAAACGAATAGTCATGACCGAGAAAACGAACAATCATGGTAGGATAATATGGTGTCAATTATTTGTATGTGACGTGTTTGACGAAATGCATTCTCAATATATACAAAAGGAGTTACATAAAGAAGGAGTTACAATTGACAAGTGGCATATGAGAATATGAAAGAAGGTGTTACAATTGACAAGTGGTGTATGAGAATATGAAAGGAGTTACAAGTGGAGTTGCAAAGAGAAAGGATATTTATAAAAGGAGTGTTGCTTGGAGAATTTTAGTAGGGGATTTTATTTTGTGAAGTGCGATAAGGGTGTGTGTTTTGTGAATTGTGGACGATGTTGGGTAAGCAATAGACCAGTCAGGGTCTTATAAAAGTGAAGGCATTTTTATGTCAATCTTCTAGTTTCAAAATTGAAGTCCAAGTTGGTGCTTGGCATTAGGGGTTGGTGCTCCTTCCAGGTTGGTGCTGGTAAATCGGGGGTTGGTGCTCCTTTCGTTGGTGCAGATAAATCAGGGGTTGGTGCTCCTTCTAGTGGATGCTGGTAAATTGATTGTAAAGTTGGTGCTTTACAAAGGCTGTATTTGGATGGGAGTCCAAACAGTAATTTTGAGGATGTAGCCAAATCGGTGAACCTCCGTACATCTTGTGTTGTGTGATGTTCTCTTGTTATACTTGCTTTATTTGGTTTCAAGTTTTCATTATTTCGGCTTTAAGAGTTGAAGATTTAAGTTTGAAAAGAGCTACACTGATTCACCCCCCTCTCAGTGTCATTGTGAGACTAACATGTTGTAATTAATTTCTAAAAAAAGTATGACTAAGGTGTCGATTGCTGCCAAAAATGCACCCTTATAAGTCTTATTCTCTTTTTACAAAAAAATTGTGAAGAAAAGAAATGAATATCCCCCCTTAATTGCAAAATATGTGCAACTTAAGAAGCTTTGTGAAGGATTGTACAAAGATTGCCTCCTAGGCAATTTTACACCAAAAAATTCCCTCCTTTTGTTACAAGAACTTCAAACAATGAGAGTTTGCTATTTATGAAGCCTAAAAGAGGTAGAAACACCCCTTTATTACAAGTACTTCAAACAAAAACTTATGTTATTTATGAAGCCTAAAAAAGAGAGAGAAAATGGTGCTTGCTCAAGGTGACAAATGTGTTGTCCCTCTACAATACGGTTTTAGCAATGAGCACTCTATGTGCTTTTTCTGAACCAGAATCAAAATCGAAACTAGACACTTCACTAGCAATATTGCCTTTGTTTTGCTTTTGTGTTGTGCCTTTATCTTTCTTGTTTTGCTTGTTTTTGAACCAACATCGATTGGTGTCATGGTTGTCCTTTTTACAATACAAGCAAAACCTCTTTTGAGATTTCTTTCCCTTACCTTTTGAAGATGATCCCCCCTTTTGAAATTTTTCTTTCTTCTTATCACCCTTATAGTTTGATTAAAGTGCATTGTTCGACACTTCATCATTTTGGAGTTGGTTTGCTTCCTCAGTTTGAAGCAAATTGACTAACTCCACAAAGGTGACAACTCTTTGTGAAACATTAAGGGATGTAATCAACATTTTGTAGGATTCGGGAAGAGCTCTCAAAATTACTGAAGTCAAAATGGTGTCTTCTACTTTGGCCCCTAAAGCATTAAGCTTAGACTTCAGATCTGCCACTCTGCAGAGGAATAGTTCTACTGATTCACCTGACTTCATATGGAGTGTATGAAGTTGTGTTTGAAGGTTTAGAATAGTTGATTGATTCTTGCCTTCAAAAATGGTACTAAGTGCATCCCATGCAGCTTTACCAGTTTTAGCTTCACTTATGTGAGGTTGGATCTCATCAGTAGTTGCAAGGAGTATCAACATGAGAAGACGATTGTTCTTTTTGTCCCATGCTTTTTGATCTACTCCTGGTGATGCGGGTCTTGTTTCAGTGCCATCAACTAAATCCCACATGTCCTCTATAGTCAAGATGGCTTTCATCTTAGTTTTCCATGCTGAATAGTTAGGACCCTTTAGCAATTGTGTATCACTTAAGTATTTATTGATAGTTGCCATGATGAAGGTCCTACAATTTGTACTAAGATGATCTTTCTTTCACTCTTAAGTGATATTTAATGGCACTTGCCTAAAAATTCTCTTGAAGAGAGATAATCAGTTGGAGGAAATTAAGCCAAACAAATAAGAGATGAAAGATAATTCACTCAAAAAGATATTTAATGGCACCTGGTGCCTAAAAATCCTCTTGAATAGGGATAATCAGTTTGAGGAAATTAAGCCAAACAAATAGAGTGAATTAGGGGTTTTTGTTTGTAGGAGAGAATATCAAGTGAATATTGGCTTTAAATCTGTGCAAGGATTTACACAAATTTGTGAAATTTTGAGGTATGGAGTGTTCTTGATTCTATGACTTATAGTTGCAAAAAGAAATGATGCAACAATCAAACAAGAATGACCTCAAAATTCTTATCACCTAGGTGTCGGATGCAACCGAAAATGCACCTAATTTGCCAATGAAGGTGTCGAGTAAAATTGAAAATGCACCTTTTAATTTTTGCAACAAAATGTGTATTTGTGTTGTGCAAAAAAAAATGATATTTTATGTCTCCTCCTTGTTTACAATTTTGCAAAAGAAGTACAATGTTGTCTTCCCCCCTTAATTTTGCAAAATTTACAAATCGAGCACTCCTTCCAAGACAAGTCGACACACGACCCGCGTTTGGAAGGCTTCCAGAACTAGTCGACACATGACTTGGTTTTGATGGACCAAGGCTTCAAATTCTTCTCAATGTTGCAAAAAAATGTGCAATTTTATGTCTTATATCCCCCAATTTTGGAGAAAACAAAAGCACTCTTTGATTTAGAATTTGCAAAAGATAAATTCCTTCATTTTCTTTTAATTTTAATTTACAAAGTTTTTAAAGAAAAATATTTAATCATTTAAATTTAATCAATAATAAAAATAAACTAACATTTTATAAAAAAAAAATCATTTTATAAAAAAAGATTTTTTTTTTTTAAATATAAGTTATATTTGAATTATAAAAAAAAATTAATGAAAAAATAAACTTTAAATTTAAAAACAAAACAAATTAAAAAAAATATTTCAAATATTACCTTGGGCGTATGGTTCTGCCTGCTTTTAGTAAAGGCATTTTATTTATTTGACCAAAATTCTAGTCATGGGGTACCCACGGGGAATTGAACCCGCGACCCCGCGGGATGGAGCATGCTAGCTCCGACCGCCCAACCGTCCCTGCTAGACAGCCGGACGGTATAGACTAGGCACCAACGTGCATTTATTCCCGATAATGTGGGACTATTTAGTCCCACATTGATAAGGCAAAAATCCTTATGGTGTTTAAATACACCATGTCGCCAGAAGGTATTTGATTGCCTTCGGGCAATCAATCCAACGATCACCCTTTTTGCCGCTCAAGGAAGCCAACCAGAACTTGCCACGCAGGCAAGATGAAAACCAATCACACGTCACCACCAATAGGAGCTCGCCACTTGTTGGATTGCCACCTCAGCCAACCCCTCCTGCCACGTGTGCCCGCCACATCAGTGCCTCTGGTTCTGTGCTCACCACATGTCAGTCCATATGTCTCAAAGTCTATGCCCGTGTCAGTCCGTCTAGGTGTCACCATGGTTGTCCTCGATAGTCATGTCGCATCGGTCCACGTGTCCGCATTAGTGTTAGGTTGTCCTGTCAGTCTGCATAGGAAAACATGTCGGTTTATGTCTTAGGGAGTTGTGTTGTTGTTGTCTGGGCCGGTCGTCGAAGATCGGAGGGCGCTCCTGCCCTCACGGATCTTGGTTGTCGGTGATCCCTATCTCTATTCATCTGTCACCAGATATCAAGGCACTCCTACCCTGTCTATGGTCAACAATCATCGAGCCAGTTGTTGGAGATCGAAGGGCGCTCCTGCCCTCACGGATCCTGATCGTCAGTGATCTCGATCACCGGTAGGGTCCCCATCGTTGAACAGATGGTGGGCGGGAGCTCCTCTTCTGCGAGAGCTGGTTGGTCATCGGAGGATCTTATCTTTGGTGGCCTTCGATGGGCGGGCTTGCCTAATCTAGATGAGCCGCCTGATTGCCTGCCATCTCGGAGTCTGTGGGCCCGAGTAAGGTGAGGCAAAAAAAATCACAACCAACTATAGGAAATGATTAAGTAATGAAATGCATAAAATTCAAACCAAACCCTGCACGTCGCCTTCTCTAGTGGAACGAGATCTGCTCTCGTCTTCTCCACTTGGAACGAGTGCTTCCTCCCCTGGCTCTGATGCCAATGTAACCAAATGTAAAGATAAGATAATAGATTTGATAATTAATCATGCATTGAACATTAGCTTAGAAAGGTCTAAGCAATATATAGGTTACAATATAACCTAATTAGCACAAATAACGCTAACACAACGCGTTAGGAGAGTAGTGTGCTAACAGCTAACCTAGGTAGAGAAGTATGAACTAACTACTAATCTAAAATATCTAACCTAGGATATTTTAGATACTAACCTAGGTTTACTAGTAGATATTTAGAACAGTAAATATCTCCTTGGTAAGTAGTAAAAAGTAAATGTAATAATCTATGTAGTATAATGCAATATACTACCTATTTTACCTATCAGAGTAAAAAGGGAATATTATTCTAACATGCATGGACTTCACTTCCACAAACCATAACTCAAACTCCACTACAACCTAGCTTACCAACACTTCCTACTTCTAGGTCACCATAGCTACCTACAAAACCAATTACAAACCCAAACAATAATATAAATCAACCCATTTATCAGGTTGACATGGAGATATATCCTATGTATCATTTTAGTATAGACTATAATCCTATTCAACTTAGGTCTAGGTAGAGAGATAGGAGCAGCTCCTACCCCACTAATGGTGGAGGAAGAGGAGGTAGAAATAAAAGTAGAAGAGCAAACACCTTTGGTAGAAGAGGTAAATAAAAATTCAACTATTGAACAAACTAAAATGTAGGGGTTCCTTTTCCAAAAAGATTTCAAGAACCCAAGAAGCAATTGTAGCTAAAATTTTACATCATGGAAGGATTGAAAATCTGACTGTCACTATTCCCCTTTATCAGGCCATTCGTGACATACCAATTTTTACAAGGGTCATTAGGGAGTTATGTCTTAAGAAACCCGAAATGAAAGTAATCATCAAAAGAAGTGCATATGATAGGTCAGTTAGTTGATCTAATATTGGGAAACACTTATCACCCAAAGTATTATGATCTAGGAAACCCAGTTGTAATAGTTCAAATTGGAGGCTTAAAGTTACCCAACACATTGGTAGATCTAGGGGTAGCGATAAATTTCATGCCCAAAAAAACCATGCAAAAACTATAGATCACATATATACGACCAACCAAAATGGTTTTACAACTGGTTGATCGGTCTACAGTACTCCTAGAGGGAATTTTGGAAGATGTGATCGTGATTGTTGGTGCATAAGAGTATCCAACAAAATTTTTAGTTTTGGAGTCTAGATCTAGATTGGGTGGATATCCACTCATCCTGAGGTGTCCTTGGCTGGAAATAGTTGATGCCTATATAAGATTTAGGACCAGTAAAATGATAATATTAGATGGACATAATGTTAAAAACTTAGTCATTTACCCTCGTGCACAGCCAACTCATGATTTTGGAGAACCAATTTTTGAATTTTTATGTGATGATGTCTTGCCAATGTTACAACCTGTGATGGCTTTAGAAGAGGTAGAATATGAAACTGAGGAAGATGTAGTGATAACAAAATTTATCCAAGGAGAATCTTCACAACCTCCAATAGAATCACCACTTGTAGGCAACAAGGAGAATCATGTCAAACAAATAGAAATAGAACCTGGAAAAATGTTGAACATTAACCATGCACTAACACCTGGTCAAGAGGATAAAATAAGATAAATATTAGTCAACCACAAAAATGCTTTTGCATGGGATTACAAGGACATGCAGGGAATTTCACCTAAATTCTAAACGCACATAATTTATTTGAAAGATAACATAAGACCGGTAACATAACCACAAAGGAGAATGAATCCAATAATGAAATAAATAGTCAAATATGAATTGCAAAAGCTTTTATCAACTAGGTTTAGCTATCCAATTTAAAATAGCCAATGGGTTTCACCTTTGGTTGTAGTGCCCAAAAACAAATGGCAAGTGGCAAGTTTGTATGGATTATAGGATGTTGAATAAAGTGACTAGGAAAGACCATTTCCCATACCCTTTATTGATCAAGTCCTTGACACCTTAGCAGGACGAAAATACTTTTAGTTCCTTGATGGGTTTAGTGGATATAATTAAATTCAAATTGGGGATGAGGATCAGGAAAAAACCACCTTTACCTATCCTTGGTGTGTTTTTTCTTATCGAGTCTCACTATTTGGATTATGTAATATACCCACCACTTTTCAATGGGTAGTGCTCAGCATATTTTTATACATGGTGGATGAAAATATGGAAGTTTACATGGATGACTTCATCGTTTACAGTGAAATTTTTGAAGAAGCCATAGTTAACCTAGAGAAGGCACTCTAGTGCTACCACAAAACCAACATATCCCTCAGTAATGAAAAGTGATTTGAGATAGTGTTAGGACATCATATCTCTACCATAGGGATTAAGGTTGAGAATAAAAAATTAAAGTAATTAAAAATCTACCTACTCCTCAAACCACAAGAGATGTTTACAGTTTCCTAGGCTTTTCTATATATTACAAATGGTTTATTCAAGACTTTAGTAAAATTACCAAACTAGTGCATAACTTGTTGACTAAGGATGTCAAATTTATTTGACTAGTGTGTGTGAGCAAGCATTTCAATCTTTGAAGGAAAAACTAATAACTACCCCTGTGCTAAGAGGTCCTAATTGGAATCTCCCCTTCCACATCTATACAGATGCATCTAGTAATGCTATAGGGATAGCATTAGGGTAGAAGAATGGAAATGAATTATATACTATTTACTATGTCAGTAAAAATCTCTCAGGTGTTGAGCTCAACTACACTATTACAAAGAAAGAGTTCCTTGCAATAGTGCATGCTATAAATAAATTATGCCACTACATCACAAGATACAAAATATTCATGCACACTGATCACACAGCTATCATATATCTCATGAATAATCCAATGGTGAGTAGCAAAATTATTAGATGGCTTACACTTTTGCAAGAATTTGATGTAACTATTGTTGAAAAACCTGGCAAGGACAATGTAGTTACACATTTTCTTTCCAGGTTAATCACTCAGGATAACAATGCCATTGAAGATCAATTTTTGAATGAGCATATCTTTGATCTCGATGAACAAGTACCATGGTATGCGAATATGGCTATTTACTTAGCCATCAGTAAGATATCTCCTACACTCTCACTCTGAGAAGCTTGAACTTTAATTGAGAAGAGTGCAACCTTCTCATGGGTTGATGGATGTCTGGTTAAAATTAGGACCGATAAAATCATGCATAGATGTGTTGTAAAAAATGAAATTGTAAAAAACCTAAAAGATTACCACGATGAACCTTATGAGGGACATTTTTCAAGTAAGAGAACCGCATTTAAAATATTATAGGTTGAATATTACTAACTTTCATTATTTAAAGATGTAGTTAAACATGTCAGCCAATGTGACCAATGCTAAAGGATGGGTAGACCAACTCTCCGAGATGAGATGCCACTCCAACCCCATGTGCATATTGAACCATTCGACAAATAGGGAATACATTTTTTTGGCCCAATCAATCCACATTCCAATAGGAAAAGGTATATTTTGGTTTATATAGACTATGTGACTAAGTAGGTTGAAGTGCAGACACTGTGGAATGCAAAGGAAGACATTGTAGCAAGATTCCTATATGAATTCATCTTCACCAAATTTGGTGTTTTGAAGTAAATCACCACTAACCAGGAATCCCAGTTTACCTCAAAGTTGATACAAGAATTGATGAAGCAATATCAAATCCGACACAATAAGACCACCCTTTATCATTCATACATGAATGGGCAGGTGGAGGTCACAAATCAAGAGTTGGAGAACATCCTCACTAAAATTGTGTAGCAACACAAGAAGGATTGGGCAAGCCACCTACCAGAGGTAGTATGGACATATCACACTACCTAAGATCCACACCATTCCAATTGGTGTATGTAAAAAATTCCATGATGCCCATCGATTTTGAAATCAAAATCCTATGGACTACTGTAGAGCTAAACATGAATTTAGATGCTACACAATAGGACTAAATTCACCAGCTTAACCAATTTGATGAATATTAGCAAGATGCACTACAACGTACAAAAATCATGTAGAAGCAGAGGGTCATGTGGCATGACTGCCACATATGGCCAAAATTATTTAAGGAGGATAATTGGGTATTATTTTTTTATTCTCAATTCCAAGAGCATAAGGAAAAACTCATGCAGATATGGATGGGCCTGAATGAAGTGATTGAGGTGATTAATAACGGTGTTGTCCATATCAAAATAATTTATGGTAGTGACATCGTGCTAACCAACAGACCACCACTTACGATCGTATCCTGCACCTTCCATTCATGTAATCATCTCTGAAGTAGGCATGGGTGAGACCCCCATTCGATTAAAAAAGTTCTAGTAGTTTGACGAATGCATACGCATCTGCATGTAAAAAATATATAGATTTTTCATTATTTATTTTTTAGTTTTACAGGGATATGGACATGAACGCAATCTGTAAGCATCCTAGCAACTAGGTCTATCAAGCATGGGCCCCCAATTTGTTTTTGTTTCTTTTTATTTGGGGTGTTTTTATATGACACGTGGACACAAACATAATCTATAGGCATCCTGGCAACTAGGCCTATCAAGCATGGGTCCACACTACCTTGTGTCTTTTTTGTTTTCTAGGAAGATAGCAAAACTGGATAAAGCACCAACTTCCCCTAAGGAGAGCAACATTTTTATCCAAATTCATGTTTGAGTGTTTAATTTCTAACCAAAGACAAAACTCATATGTGGGTCAATACAACAGACTCTAACTTTTCAACAAGGAGAGGCACCTGTATGTGAATGATTAAAAAATATTCTTATTTTTTGAAAGAAAGGGGTGCCTGTATTTTGAAGAACAAATACAGAGCACATGTATTTCAATGAATAGATACAGAGCACCTATATTCTAAACATAGAACGTCTATATTCCAAATAACAGATAGCAAGTGCATGTCTTCCACCCAAAGGGCGGCGCTTGTAAAATATATATATATATAGATAGATAGATAGATAGATAGATAGGGCACTTGTATTCAACACATCAAAGAAGGCACATGTATGCCAGCTATAGAGAGAACTTGTATTCCTGTTTCAATTAAGGTGTCTATCTTCCACCCAAAGGAAGGCACCTATATTCCAAAACAAAGGTGGCACATGTATTCGACATCACAAATGCAACAGGAACATGTATTCAACATAATAGTAGGCACCCAAAAAATTTAGAACCGTAGTGGCACAATCTTCACATGCAATTCAGTAAAGTTTGACTTTCTAATAAAATAGAGTATGCCTATCTTTTGTTTTTTTATGACAAAGTACATGTACCTCCTGATTGTTGACCGTCAAAGTCCACAAACTCCCACTGACGAAATGAGCATACTCCCAAGACAGATATAGCAACTTTGAAGGGGGGTGTGTGTCATCCCACGGTAACTAAAATTTTTGTTTTTTCATTTTTTACACAAGACCTCGAGACTAATAAAAAAATTTAGTAACAAATAATAATAAATTGATAAGATTACCCCGAATGAAAAATTACATGCCACTTATTCACCCCAAAATATTGTTGTCACGCATAAACCAATCAAGTTGCACCACCAGGCATTTTCATAATATGCTTCATGAAAAATCACCTAGGTATGTACCAATTTTTCTATTATGTGTGTGTATGGTTATCATATAAAATATTTTTGTGTAATGTACCAGCACACGCCCCATGAAACTATTGACAAATCAACCAACTGTCCATTTGCACTGGGCCATGTGTCATCAATCTAATGCAAGGAAGAAAATTATAACGGTATCCACATATATCTGGCACATGAATTAAGAATTAACTATATGGATTCTTTAATTACTACTAATTATATGAAGATAGGTGCCCTATATGCACGGATACAGTTGCATGCTTTGACATGTTTTTAAACCAATTAAAAGTGCTTGTTCTACAACAAACAAAAAATAGAGAACAAATAGACGATGCCATGGGAGGATGATCAACAAATCACGCGCTTAAGAAATATGAGCCCAAGGATATTTTTAGCATAATTAGTTTTTTTTTGGAGTAATTTTATGTTATAAGATGGATGGATTACTACTGCTTGGTCAGCCAAGGCAAGGATCCGGTGCTAGCAGGTAAATTTACGACCGCCATAAATGATGGTGTCATCAGGATGTGTGGACTGATCATACCAGTCATAGAGGAATACATTATAGAGGTGACTAGTCTCCCATGTATGTATAGGATACTAGACATACAAAGAAGATACTGTGGCATGTTGTGTTCAAAGATTCTTCAGGAAACCCACAACACAGTTAACATGGTATAGGTTACCGAAGTAGCACATCTTGAAACTATAGCTAAATATATTTGAACAAATTATATGATTTTTCATCTACACAAGGAAGTATTTGTGGTTGAATGCCAAACACTTTAGGTTCATCAATCACCTACTACATGGGGACTGCATTAATGTCCCCTATTACTTGATGTGTACTTTAAAATACGAGGCAAATCAGTACCAGGTAGGTACAAATACTATCTTAGGGCATCACAGGCTAATTTTAGCCCTAATTCGATATGTAGAGGTGCACAAAGTTTGCACCAGGTGTTGAAGAATGGGTTGTCAATGCAGAAATAATCCATGATCAACCGAAAGAAAAAATTTTTGCATTGAATATGACCCATGGGTAGGAAGAGGATGAGTAATATGAGGCCACAGAGGCACCTATCTTCTAGGTGACAATAGAGCAGGAAGATTCAATCCATCTCAGGTAGTATTGAGTCAATCCATCTCAGGTAGTATTATTGCCTGCCTCCTAACACAACCATTCTATAAAGGAGGTAGAGCAGGTTAATTCAAGGCCAACATAGGCATTATCGTTACCTATCTCCCATCACTCAGAGTAGGAGGAAGAAGAGGCAGTGCCAATCCCTTTTCAAGCACCATCCTCACCTATTACCAGGAGTAGAGTAGCAGTGGAGTCCCTAGTGTATTACTGTTCATCAGAAGAGGAAGAAGAACAAATAACAAAGGATGAACTGATCGTCCACATGTTGTAGGGCATGGCCTCTGCTGAAGTACCTTGCCATGGTCTTTTTAAGGAATACCTCTAGGGCTAAATATAGAAATTAAATGATTGAGCCTCTCATTGGGAGGATAAATTTAAAGAAAAATAGGTGGCATTTATTGAATCCCAATAGGCTACATAAACAAAACAATAGGAGTCATATGATATCATTCGATAGTTGAGGGATAAGGTCCAGAAATTGGAGAAATAGGTATAGTAATTACAATAATTGCTAATAATAAAGATGTATAGGGTCAGCATTGTCATCCAAACAGATTGGGCCTTTGACCTAGAAAAATTCTCTATTGATACAGAGAAGGTAGCTTCTAGCAGTGCATTACATTTAGATTCCAGGAGGGCATCATCAAACAAGCAATTGTCTAATGTAGGGGACCAGTAAATTTTCCCTAATACAGAGGTGGTTGGAGAACAGGGGAGCTATTTTTTACCAACTGGACCTGAAGTAGTAGATTTATCAAACACAAAGAAAGAAGACATCACTCAGTTGGCTGGTGAGTCAAAAAAACACTCTACTATTTATCAATCAATCAATCAACAAGAAAAAAAATGATCAGCTAATGCTTCATCTACTAAAATGGTAGATATATAGAAGGGGATGTCAAATCAATAGGGGAATAGAGGGGCCAAGAATATATGGCCCAAAAACAAGATGCAATGGACCAGTCAATAGAGAAGCTGGCTAAGCTAGAAGAGTCGGTTGAGATGGAGAAGTAGGCCAATCTAGAAGAGGTAGTTGATGTGGCAAAAGAGATCTCAAATGTTGCATAGTTATTTGGTCAGCCACTAGTTGACCAAACATGGTTGATCAACCTAGCATGTAGCCCAAGACCAAACCCCCTGCTAATGCACCCATAGACCAAGGAATATAGGACTTAGACTTGTCTGATGTGCAATAAATTCCACCCCCATATACGGATGTGGTGATGGGTCTAGTGGCACCGATGAATGATGTAGTGGCCCCAAGGTAGACTAAGAAATTATTATTTAAGGCTAAGGCTAAGTGGTCACCCCATAAGCGATCGAAGGCTAAAGCACGTCGACCATTGTAGAAGAAAAGGAAAGTATAACAGGATCTCACTTCTTATGAAGAGTGGGTTGAATCACTGAAGGTATTCACATAGTAGGTAGCTCGTGAAGAAGCTCAAAAAGAAACTCATGAAATAATGGAAGGAACAATGGGCTAAAATATGAATGGTTAGAGAAAGCATCAACCTTAGGCATGCAAAGCTTGAGAATTTTTAGGACATGTATGGTTCAATCAAGGGGGTTCATCAAAAATGATGAAATTTTATAAGAAGATGGGGTAATTAGACATGAAGCCCACAATACCGCTACCAGTCATAGGACCTGAACGTCTATCACCGCATGATATTATAATAGGGGATGGTAAATATGAGGAGATGCTTAACCCAGAAATAAAGTGTATGTTGAAAGCTTAGATATTCGATACATCTCGATTTCAACCCTAGGATAAGCCAAAAGCGCACGTTGCAGAACACCTTCCTGAAGAACACTTCTTCTAGAAATAGGTTGAATCTACATTTTAGAAGGATGCAACTATAATTTCCAAGATACTAGAGAAGATAGGTAGGCAGGGAAAGTGGAAAAGAAAAATTGAAATAGGGGAAGTTCCCAGTCAGTATATAAAGCGTAGTGAGCATCAAAAAGTACAAGCAACTGGAGAAGGTCCCATTCAACCTAAGAAAAATGGAAAACATAAGCATGATAAGGAAAGGGACAAAGCTAAAACCAAGGAAATAAAGCAATGGAACAAATACTACTGGAGGGTCGTTGCTAAAATAGGAGATTATCAATAATAGGTTCCATGAGGATATGGCAAGAATTAGGCATGGGAGGATGATGAGCACCGGAATTGCTCATTTTTTGTATAAGTTTTGATGGGTGTTGTGCGGTATTATTAACACTAGAATTATATTTTTATGTAATTATTACATACATTTAATAGAAATTGATGTATTATGCTTGACAGGTTGTTTTTAGTGGAAATTATGTGTAGATGCAGTTTTTGTTCTTTTTTGTACTTTTTAGTGAAGGTCCCACATGGAGCTGGCACTGGACAATAATTTTAATGCATTTAAGGAAAATATGGATGGTTGAAATAAGATAATGACACTAGAAAAGGTATTTAAATTTGCTAAGGTGCATTGTAGGTATTTCGACCATAAGCCAAAAGGTGCTTGTCTTCCAACGATAGAAAGGTGTCTATCTTCTAGTGACAGGAAGGCATTTGTCTTCCAGCAATAGTATAAGTGCATGTCTTCCAACAACAAGAAGGTGCTTGTCTTCCAACGACAATGAGCGCCTATCTTCCAATGATAGGGAGGCACCTACCTTCTAATGATAGAACTAAGCACCTATATTTCGGTGATCGAATAAGTGACAATTCACAATAAAATAACAAATGCCTATAAGCGATGCTTGTATTCTAGTGATAGGCTGGAAAGGTGTCTGTATTCCAATGATAGGCTGATAAATGTTTTTATCTGGCATAATAAAGTGCTTGTTGACTATTTAACTTGAAGACCGTGCATAAAAATAGATGAATATGGTTTTATAAACTTAGGGAGAACCAATGTTATCTTCAAAAGATCAATTTTAGCATGGCCACTCTTTTATTTAGATAACTAATTAATTCATGTACAAACCACTGTAGCGAATCACATCAAGTTGATTAAAATCAGACACGCCTATTTTTTAAATAGGGGACGATCGTATTCTATATAAAACACAGGCCACCCCTAGAATAAACAATCCTAATTTTTACCATAAATTGTATTTTGTACTGCATTTAATAAAATCTCAAGTTCTTTCATTTGCATGTTTGGAAGAGTGGTTTCGTGAATTAGTTGGGCAGACGACTACATGAGCTTGGGCCCACTCCAAGCAATAATCCTTCCCAAATCTGCTTTCATTTATTTTCCTATTTTTATTTATTTTTGTATTTATCCTACTTTATTTTATTTCTACAATTTCCTGCTTTAATTTATTTCTGCAAGTGTGTTTAAATTTCTGCAATTTTTATTTCAGTTTTGTGTTTAAAATTCTTGCAATTTCCTTTCAATCATGTGTTTGATAATGATAGTTTAAATTACTTTTCCTACAATTTTAGTTAGATTTTAAATTCTTGCATTTTAATTGTTGGTTTGGATAAAAGGAACTACATGAATGAACACCACACCCCCCAAACCAAGTGACACATAGGACTCATCTCTCGAATACTACAGGCATATATTGTGCATCGGTACTCAGCAAGTTTACGAACTCCCATATTGATAGAATTTAATAGAAGCAAAAAAAATTGTTTTCAAAAACACCATTTTGTAGTCACCTATGTGGATGATGCAATGAATGCATATGATGTATGCCAATGTTGAAATCAAAGTCAAGTTTGATTACCCCAAGTTTGGGGATGTTTCCATGTTTTTGAAAATTTGCTCTTAGCACAATGTGCAGTGTTTGTTGAAGATAAATTAGCCAATGTTGGTGAACATGTGGTGGAGGTGGGGATACCACCTCACTTCATGTGACCACACTTTTGAACCTAACTATTGGCCTAATGCAAGGGAAATTTGTAAAGGAAGTTCCACTTTTTGCCCATGGAGAAGTCTAGTGATGCAAATGGAATTTGTAATAGAGTTTTGTATTTCACTTGCAAAAAGGGCTAATGATAGCTTTGAGAAAATTTTCATGAACACGGTCGCATTCACAAATGGATTGACCATATTGATTTGATGTCGAATATGACATAGGATGATGATTTTGAACAAGCATCCTTATGGTGATCTACCCATCCTACCGAATTGCATGGATAACCAATCGTTGCAACCACCAAGGGAATAGGGTAAACCACTGGATACAAGGTTCACTTGATAATGTAAGTGGATTTGATGATGTGAAATGATGATGTAAGTGTATTGATGAGTGAATATGGTAGTTTTGTGAAATTTGGGATTATTTTGGGATGTTTGAAGAGTTTTGGGTATTTGTGTGACTCTTGGTCGCATTCAAAAATTAGATGCCCAAATCAATCCATGTTATCACAAAATATAATGTAATGATGTAATGGATGCTTGGATGAATTTTGGGATGATTTTGTGGATTTTTACCATGTTTTGAGGCCCTTTGAAACCTTTTACAACATTTTGAAAGTAAATATTGACCTGCATCTATGTCTCCATAGATGTGGGATGGCGTCTGTCATTCTGCATATATAGTGCAACATTTGAGAGTGCTTATCAGATGCCCTAGGGCATCTGGGTGCACCATATAAGCTATAAAAGGGGTCTAGGGGTAAAATTTCATTTCATTCTTGTGTTTGAGAGTTCAAGAAGTAATTTTTGAGTGAAGGAGAGTGCAAGTGCTTAGTGATGGCGATGGAGGGAGTTAGAATGGTGGCTAGAGCGAAGGTGTGGGTGGTAGAGGTAAGTTCTTCTAGCCCTTCTTGTTCATTTGTGCAATATTTTTTTTTATGACTAAAAGAGGTCAAGTTTTTTTTAAATGGATGAGATCCTAATGTGCATTTGCTTTTGTGTTGTGCTGCAATTGAGGATTCTGGAGGCTCAACATCGATTTTCACCTATCCTATTGAGGGTGAAAAAGGCACTATGGAGGATCGATTGGGAGTGGCTAGAGTAGGTGGGATTGGATGGGTGTGCATGGATTGAGGTGGTGAGGGCCAATGAGGGGTACCTCTCTACCTTAGTATAGTGGTGGGATCTAGATAGGGGGACCTTCCAGCTCCCGACAGGGGAGATGACAATGACACTAGAGGACGTGTACCACATCTTTCGTGTACCTATGGAGGGATTGTGTGTCCGAGTTGGACATGACAAGGGGTATGAGTTGAGTTAGATTTTTGGGGATGAGTGGAGGGGAGTGAATATTAGTGGTGGTGGCATCAGATACCTAGAGTTGTACTCACAAATGTGGTTGGAGGCATTACCAACCTTGGTCATGTTCTTGTTGGTCAATGTGTTGGTGCCTAACAACATCGAATGTTGGTTCTTATGGAACATGATTCGGTTGGTATTTGATATGATTGATGAGCCTCAGGTATATGCTTGGGCACCTACTTTTCTAGCTCAAGCATACATGGAGTTGTATGAGGTGAAGAGATGGGAGTGAAAGGGATTGGGTTGCAGTGTGCTACTTTAGATCTAGGGTTGGGAGCATTTTAGCATAGCTCATCCTGTAGGCCTACCATGTGAGTGGGATAGGGCTCAACCCTATGTGTTGAGATGGTAGGTAGTGGAGGAGATACAATCGAGTCATCCTGGTCATAGTGACTAGGAGTGCAGAGATCTATGGGTAGGGTTGACACCTGATCAGGTGTATTGGTGACCATGGCGAGAGGCTAGGTGGCCCACTGATGGGGAGAACTATGATGGATCAGGTAGGCCATATGGGTAGTTGGTCGACATGGTAGTGAGGTGGATCTGATCTAGTTCTCATGGGTTATGTGGTAGTTTAGGTTATGACAAGGGGTTCCTGATGCTCTAGTGTTGTACAAGCATCAAGTCGATGAGTCAAGCCTACCTTGTGCTGAGGCATGGTGGGTGGAGTATGAGGATGATGAGGAGATGGACCTCTCGAATGTGGATGATGTCAGGACCATAATAGAGTATGATGTCTGGTTTACTTCACAACCTCCATGGGTACCAATTTAGGTGGTGGATGAGGGTAGTGGTGATGATGGGGAGGTAGTGGTTGAGGTAGAGGAGGCTCCCCGATGATAGATACATCATCGATCTAGTGATGGGGGAAGCCATCAAGGGCTACGGTAGATCAACCTCCTAAGATTGGAGGTGATGGCGAGGGTGGGGGAGGTATGGAGGAGGTTTCAGAGAGACCTCTTGGTCGGAGTAACGAGGAGTGGATTGTGCTCTAGGTTGAGTGGGACAGTCTAGTTGAGGAGTAGGATCGACTCCTACGGATGTTGATAGAGCAGGATGTGATGGTGGCAGCTTGAGATGCAATGATGATGAATCAAGATATCGATATTGCTCGACTACAAAGGGAATTGGAGATGCAGGCTACTGTAGGTGGAGGTGAGGATGTTGATGTAGTAGCTAGGCTTCAGGTAGAGTTGGCATTGAGGGATGCTCATCAGAGATAGGACCTATCTCACCTTCGATCTTGGGATAGCTACATTCAGGAGCTAGAGGATTACCTTGTACAACATGGCATTGGATTGCCAGTGTGGTCTTCCTCATCTGTATTGGGATCTATTAGGTGTAGTGACTCTAGGCGTAGTGAGTCTCGCTCTAGGGCTCCTCGGGTTCTTGATCCCTCAGGATCATAAGGGTCTACCTTGGGGCACTAGCTAGGGGCTTCTATCACTTTTGTATATGAGCCTTAGTGCTCTATTGTATACAACCTTCGAGCGTACTTTGTAAATGTGATATTTATACATATATATACATGGATTTTATTTTGTGTATGATTTTGTGTGAATGTATGTGTGAATGCATGTGTATATGATGTGATGGATGACAATGTAATGATGATGTATAATAATGTAAGTGAAATGATACTATAATGATCATTTGTAGTAGTTTAGATTTTGCTTGACCATTGTTATCTTTGTTGCTTAATCAGGGACACCAACATCTAATGGTGGGATATGAAGTGGAAGACTCATGTAATGATGTGATTATGGTATGAGTGTTGTTTTGGCTTGTGGATAATGGATCTAGAATTGTTTTGTAGAGACTCAAACATCCTAGTGATTTCAAACAAACTCATGTTTTTGAGAATTTATCAAGTTTCTCAGAGACCAAGGTATGTGTGCAGTGGATGTTCATTTACCAATCATGAGCGTGGTAATGACTCAAACCAATCAAGAACCAATGTGTGTGCAAGTGAATTCATTTACCTATCTTGAGTAAAGTGAGATTAAACTTATCATAGAGAAGACCAGGAAGCTAGCTTATCCTTATGTGTGGTCAGAGGTCTCTTCAAAAGAGATGTGTCACCATGCATGAGCGTACTCCACTGCCAGTCAGGCATCTATAGCCCCAGTGGAGGTTAACTCCATAGTCCAATGGGAGATGATCTTTAAGATTTGGGGAATCAAACTACATAACCATCTGGATGGAAGTGTAATTCTATCCTTACTACTTGGGGATCCATTTTGTGGTGTGTAAAAGAGTTAAAGCTTTGGGGAATCGGATTCTCAACCAAGGTGTGATGAGAATTTCACCCTATCCTTACTACTCACTCTTTTATTTGGAAATGTTGTAAGTGATGAAAACCACTGTTTGTGGACTATGTGCATAATGGGACAAGTAAGAAGAACTTTTTGCTTCGAGGTTCAACCCAATCATGGTGTCATCCCTCTCTGACACAAGATGTTATTAATAAGTGTTATATGTGTTTGGTTCAATAATGCTAGAGTCAACTCCCAGAACTCAAGATTTTCTTAGTGATAATGTGCTTTGGTCCTAGAGAAAACTTGACATGCAATGGAGGTTGCTTGGAACACTAGGAGTGGTTGAGTGACTAAAAACACCTAGGGGTGGCAAAATTTTATTGCAAATGGTAACATGACTTATGAAATGGTGAAATGGGATGGATGTAAAATCGAAGGTGCCCCTGATTAAGACAACAAGACTTATTGGATTAACAATTCTCTAAACTAAGAAAATGACCATTAATATGGTGGATGAAATGCATTGAAATGGCATGAATGTGGTTATGCAAAAATGGATGTATGGAATGAAGTGCAGATGAATTATGCTTTTGTTTTTTTTTTTTAGCCATGTATATATGTATATATAAGTCACATTAAGCATAGAATGCTCTCAAGTGGATAATGTTCAATGGCTCGGGCTCTTCTACTCCCTCTAGACTGGCAAGCCTATATGTTCCTTGACCCAATTTTTGTTTGACAATGTATGGACCTAACCAATTAGTCATGAATTTATCATGAAGATGCGATAATGCATTGGTGTTTTGTTGATTTTCTTTGAGAATGAGATCTCCTACTTGGAATTCATGTAGATGAACTTTGGTATTGTAAGCACGCTTTAGATGATCCTGATATACTCGTAAGTGCTCCAAGGTATTGATTCACCTTTCATCAAGGAGCGTGAGTTGGTCAAGATGTGCTTGTCTAGCGGTATCATCATCTATGAATTCCTACAATGAAATGCACAATGAAGGAATCTCAAGCTCAAGAGGTATGATTTCTTTGGCACCATAGACTAATGAGAATGGCATTGCCCCGGTAGGTGTGTGAATGCTCATTTGATAAGCCCATAATACCAAGGGGATTTGAGTATGCCAATATCGATGATTTTATTTGACTAATTTCTTTAGAATAGTGATCAATGTCTTATTGGTTGCCTCAGCTTGTCCATTTTTCTATGGGTAGTAAGGAGTCGAGAAACTATGTTGGATATTATATTTTTCACAAAGTGCTTGAACATCCTTGTTTTTGAAAGACTTGCCATTGTCAAAGATTATTTTTGAGGGAATACCAAAGTGATAGATGATATGTTGGAGTATAAACTCCACAATTCGAGGTCTCATCATGTTGGTTAGAGGAATTGCTTTGACCCACTTCATGAAGTACTTAGTGGTAGTGATGATGAATGTGTGTTATCCTGAGGAAGGAGGCAAGATTTTACCAATCAAGTCAAAACCCCATTGTGAAAAGGGCCAAATACTTTGAATGGGCTATAATGCTTGTGATGGAACATGAGTTAAATTAGCATGTTGTTGATATTTTTGACACTTCTTGATATAAGTGCAATAGTCGTGTTCCATGGTGGGCCAATAGTAACCCATGCATAGGATACGCTTTGTGATGGTCATTCCACTAAAGTGACCACCACAAGTACCATCATGAGCTTCAAATATGGCTCGTTGTGCCTCTATAGGCTCGAGATAATGAAGGAGGATTCCATCATAACCATGTTTATACAACACGTCCCCCAAGAGAGTGAAACGAGCTACCTTTTATTTGAAAGTTTCATTTGGTAGTTAGTGAAAGATCTGATGGGAGCATTCCAAACTTGAGGAAGTATTTTACTTGATTAAGCCAAGGCTTGTATGGTTCTATGTGGATAAAGTAAACATCCTTCTCATATTTAGATTCAACTCATGATATTGTAGATTTAGAGATTGTTGTGATGATCAATGATCGAGCCTCTCCTATGGAGTTCTTTGGAATCAATGATCCTAGAGAGGCCATCGCATCTACAAATCTATTAGTCAAACGAGGTAAGCTATCAATCTCATACCAGTAAAATTTTACAAGCAATTTGATTGCTACTTCATTGTAAAGTTTTAGGACTAGCTCTTTACATTGGTACGATCCATTTACTTGATGAACGACAAGTTGGAAATCACCAAATATTCTTATACACTTTATGCCCATAGCTATAGCTACTTGAAGTCCTAGAATTAGGGCTTCATACTCTACATTATTGTTTGTGCATGGAAAGTCAAGTTTAAATGATAAGGGAATGGGTATCCCTTGTGGTGTATGAAATACAACTCCTGCACCTTATCCTTTTTTGCACTTGGAACCATAAAAGAATAGGGTGATATCCACATCCTCTTCAGGAATCACATCTTCCTCCTATTCAGTGATATTAAATATTAAATCATCTAGAATTTCAATAACCAAAGGTTGATCATTAGGAAGTGGAGCTTCTACAAGCTGATCGACTATTACCTGACCTTTAATGGATTTTTGGTTGATGAATTCAAGGTCAAATTTTGTTAGAAGAATTATCCATTTTGTGGTATGGGTATTGTTGTACGTGTGAGACATCATGTATCATAGAGGATTCTCTTTAGCTATGACATAAGTGGTGTGACTTAGCATGTAATGTCTAAGTTTCTTAGTGGCAAAAACCACTACTAGGCATAATTTTTCCACATAAGTGTATCAGGTTTTGTAGCTTACCAATGTTCGACTAATGTAATAGACTACTTGCTCTTAGTTGTTTTCATTTTTTGTGCAAGCATTTTCCCTAATGCAAAATGTATTGTTAAAACATAAATACAAAAAGGGACCCCCGAACAAGGTAGAGTTAGGAATGGTAGAGAGGCTAAGTACTATTTTATATCATCAAAATATTTTTGACATTCATTTTTCCATGAAAATATCACCCCTTTTGTAACATATGATTGAATGGCCTGCATTTGTCTGAGAGTTGTGCAATGAAGCAATGGATTGATTGGATATTCCCTTGTAAACTACGCAACTCCTTCAAGTTTATTATGGGAGGCATTTCCATAATGGCCTTGACCTTGTTTGGGTCCACTTCAATACCTCGCTTGGACACAATGAACCCTAGGAGTTTTCCTGAGGTGACATCAAAGACACATTTCTTGGGGTTCAATCTGACGTTATGCTCGAGAAGTCGGTCAAAAACTTTTTCCAAGACATCGATGTGCTCTTGACATGTTTTAGATTTTGCCAATAGATCATCCACATAGTCTTCAATGATCTTATACATGTAATCATGGAAGATGTATGTCATGGCATGTTGATAAGTAGCACCTACATTTTTAAGGCCAAATGGCATCACCTTGTAATAGAAAGTTCCCCAAGATGTTGTGAATGTTGTTTTGTGTTGGTCATCAAGATTAATTCGAATCTGGTTATATCCTAAAAAACCATCCATTAAAGATAGTATTTCATGGCCAACACAAGTGTCTACAAGAGTATCAATGTTTGGTAGAGGAAAATCATCCTTAGGACATGCTTTGTTAAGATCTCAAAAGTCGATGCAAATGTGAATCATCCCATTAGACTTGCGAATGGGTACCATATTTGAAAGCCACTCAGGGTAGTCAATGGGTTGAATGAAACCCACATCTAGCAAATTTTGAAGTTCTTCTTTGACCATGAGGGCAATGGTAGGATGTAACTTTCTTAGTTTTTGTTTGATCGGCTTAGCATTAGGATGCAAGGTAAGATTGTGAACAACCAAGTTAGGATCAAGGCCAGGCATGTCTTTATAATACCATGCAAAAAATGCCCTTCTTTATCATGAGGAGATCTATAAGTTGCTCTTGTTCATCAACGGATAAACATTTTCCAAGTTTCACAATTTGTGGATTGTCTGGATTTGTGCTTAGGTTCACATCTATAGTTTCTTCAATGGCCATGTGTGAACCTTCTTCAAGTTGATGGGGTGTTGGAATCAAATGAATGTCATCAGTGACATTGTCAAACTCTTTTGGCACAGTCTCTTCCATTTCTTCTTGGAAGATAGCAAAATCTGAGGATGAAGGTGAAGGTAAAGGTGAAGGCTATGGAGGAATGTAAGTGGCAAAATCTCTTAACAATTCCTTTGAAAGGATGAATTTAGAAATGGATGGGGATGATGAAATCTATTCCATATCGATGAGACTTATGTCAATAGGAATTGGTTTTATCAAATCGTATGGATTGCGGAGTGGTGTGAACAAGTCAATAGTATTCATGTTGACTTGGTGGGGGAATGGTGGTTGCAATGTGAAGGGTGGTTTTTCTTACCCCTTGGCATCGATGGATGAACCTTGAGAACCTAGATAGTAGCAAGTAACATGTATAAATGCAAATGATAGGGATATGCAAATGCAAAAATTCAAAATATTTTTTTAAAATATTTTTTTGTACATATTTAATCATGTTTTCAATGAGGTGGTTAAGGTGGTGGTGGTGGTTCACTAGTTGGCTCATATCACTCCCTTGGGAGGAGCAAATGAAATATGGGTTGGTGGATGGGGAATATTTTGAGATAGTACTCATCCTATTTAGTGAATGGAGTGACTAGGGTTGATTCTTCTTTAGATTCATCTAAGGCTATTGATATGATATCATATTCCTCATACAATTCATCCTTAGAATCATCATTATCATTATCCTCTTCTTCTTCAGGGTCTAAAATAAGTCATTGAAAAGCTTGTTCTAAAGAAGAAGAGGAATATTGTGGACTATAGCCTATGCTAGAATGGTCATGTGCTTCTCGATATTGAGGTTTGAAAATGTCATGCATGCCCTGTTCATGTCATCCTAGCCCATATCCTTGCCAATTAACCCGATGAAAATATCATGATGGGAAATCAAGGTTAGACATGTGCTCAATATTAGCAATGACTAGTTGTCTAGGTTCATCTAGAGGGAGTGGATCGAATGATGAATCAACCCCCCATATATAAATTTAATCCTATTTGGTAAGGAACCCATATTGTAAACCACTCCTATGGCTAAGGGTGGGTCGCATGGGTGACTGTAATCCCTTATAGTTTCAATGGATAGTAGTGTAATGGCAATATTTTGAACCACATACTCACCAATGCTAGGATTAGCGAGATGTACTGCAACTTGTGTAGGGGATGATGTGGATGGATTATGTATGGAAGTGTGGGACATAGGAGTGTTCTATGGCTCTAAAAAATGTGTATGCTAAGGTGGCATCTCACGGTCTGACAAATCAACTTGTGAGACATTGGCTTGATTGGGGTGGAGGTGAATCAGGCTTGGATGAGGTGATGGTAGGTGCTAATGGAGTTGATTGTGTGGGTTGTGATGAGTGACTGATGATATATGATGTGGGTGATTGTGCTTGACCACATGTACATGATACCGGTAGAGATGAAGATTGGGATGTGGATGTAGTGTGATGGGATGTAGAGGTGGAAGCCTTATTAGGATCGGTGATAGGGAGTTATTCTATAATGAGAGCTTTGGATAGATATTTTTGTTGTGGAGTAGGTTGTGTGGGTGATGGAATTAGAGATATATGGGTGGATGGTAATGATGGCTCATAGGGATTGGAGATGAAGTTGGAGTATGATGAGGATTGATGTTAGATCTTTCATATGACCCCTCTAGTAGTTCCTAGCTAGGTTTGCATAGTTTATTTCTAGCAAATTAATAATTGTAAGTGAGTCTCCTTCTCACATGCACTTGTGGGCACTAGTTATCTTCTAGTTGTCATTTAGAGTGTTAGTTAGTAAGTGTGAACTCAAAGTAGGAAGTGTGTACTTCAAGATAGCTAAAATGGATCTTCTAGTTAGCAATATTCCTTTCTCTTAACTTAGAAGTTTACGTGCATTCTCCTTTGCACCTTTGTAGCTTTTGGTTAAGCATATTGGATCAAATCCATGATTTAATGGGTTGGTTATGTATTTTGGGCCATTAGTGCCTATATATTGAATTGTAAATAATAGAACACTTAGTTGGATTTTCAATCCTTTTCATTGGTATCAGAGCCTAGTTCATGTTTGCACTAGGGCTTGTGAGGTGAGAGGATAGGAGATAGTTTTATTATGAGAAATATTTTCTCATTGAGGACTCGGTTTAAGCCCAAAGGGAGCTTGAAAACCATTCGGAGAAGGAAGTTCCTTCGTCGACAAACTCCTCGTTCCAACTTTTTGCTTATGCTCAAGAGGTATAGGAAAAGTTTGCCCCAGAGTTCTTCGTATACTGATCCTTGGAAGGGATTGGATCGTAGCTACGGTCCAATTAGGATTAGGGAGCCATTTGACCCTGCTGCCCCCCCCATTTTTGAGTACTGAAGAGCTCCAGGAGGTCATCAAAGCTAGGTCGTGTGTCGACTTAGATCTGGGTGCCTTTCAAACGCTGGTCGTGTGTCGACCGGATCTTGAAAGGAGAGCTACTGGAGGGAGCTGGTTGCTCGCATTTTTTCAATTTAAGCTTTTCAAAATTTAAAATTAACCCCCTGGTTGATTTTTAATTTTTTTTTAATTTGTGCTAGAAAGGCTTTAATTTTTGTTAATATATTATTTTATTAATATATTAAAGTTGTTGTTGCATTTGTAAAAAAAAAATACAGTAATTTGTTATTTTTTTTAGCTAGCGCTGGGCCTCGATCGCATTCGGCAGCATCGCCGGTCCTCGAGCTGCGTTTCGGCAGCGGTCGGCCGAGCATTACCCGACAAAGACCCAGACGGCACGTTTGTGGCGGGGGTGACCGACAGCCGATTGCGCGTCGTCCTTCCCGACGTTGTTCGGCATGACAACGTCTGGGCTGCGACCGTGGCTGTCCAAGCGACAGCACTTCGGCCTTACAGCCTGCACTTTGGCCTTACAACCCGTGCTATCCGCTGACAGTGTCATGCCCGACGCCCGACATTTTTGTCGGTGTGATAGAGCACCGGTCAGCGCTGCGTTCGATCATTGCTATAGCTCGACAACGCGTCGGCCTTACCGCCCACGCTGTTCGTTGACAGCTGACGCCTGACCCTTCTGTCAGGCGTGATAGCGTTGCCCAGGCGTTTTGACCTGCCCGCCAGCGTTGTCTACCGACAGCGTCAAGGCGATGCTCGACGCTCGGGCATCCGGCCACACACCTGACCCGGCTGTCAGGCGTGATAGCACTGCTGTCACAAAAATAGTTGCTGACCCGGCTGAACAGCGTCTAGCCTGACAGGGCTCGAAAGCAATTGCCGCACGCCCGGTCTGTGGATTGGCACTAAAATTTATGCCTCGAGAAGCGTGCAGAGTTTGGAAGTTACAGATTGCATGCAAAATTTCATGCAAGGTGCAGTGTATTTCCAGTTTCAACAGCAACTTGCAGGGTAAATTTTATTGTAAAATTTTAAATTTTTTTTTACTATTTAAGGTTGCATGTTAAAATTTTATTTTATTAATTTAATTTTTAATAACTTAATTAAATTCATTAATCTTTGATTAAATGAAATTTAATTTTTAATTAAGTTATTTTTAAATTAATAAATGTTAAATTTGCACCTTATATTAGTTTAAAAATTTCAAAATTTATAGCCTTAGGAGTAAATTTTCCAATTAAGCAGAGACTCCATTGTAACAAGGAAAATTTTCATTGTATTTCCTTGATTTAGTGCTTTCTTATCTTTACTCCCGGCTTATACCCGGAACACATGGCTTCCGACTTGGCCGCCCAAGTGGCGTAATTGGCCCATGTTGTAAATGCTTTGGCGGATAAAGCTAATGACACTACCATGGCAGAAGTCCTTGGCAATCTTGCCATGAAGGTAAATGACATTTCTTTGCATAATGCTTCAACTTCGCTCATGATTCTCGTCCGAGAGTTCGTTGTGAAGTTCCATTGTATGATGGATCCAGGAACCCCGATGTCTTGAATAGTTGGATTCTTGACATGAGTTCTTGGTTTTCTTTCTCTCAACTTTCAGAAGATGATATAGTGCCTTATGCTAAGCTAAAACTTTCTAGCTTAGCCAAAGTACTTGTTGAACGAAAAAGAGGACACGATGTACTCACTACATGGGATGAGCTTGTACAATGTCTTAAGACCAATTTCTATCCTTCAAATTATTCTAGGGAATTGGTTATTAAATGGTTTCATTTTTGACAAGGTACTAATATGTCTGTACAAGAATATATTTTCCAGTTTAACAGGTTCGAATACTTGTAAATGTGGAGGATGATGTTCCATGTTTGATTCTCAAATTTCAAAGTGGCTTGTTGGAGCATTTGTACAGGGAACTAATGTTTGTTTCTATGGAAACGTTGGATTCAGTTTTCAACCAGGCGCATCTTACGGAGGACAAGTTAAAGGCGCAATCACAGGCATTCCGCACACCTGTTACTCAAGTGGTTGCAAACTCATCAAAAGGGAATAATTCTTTCTCACAAAAGAAGAATTTTGCTCAAAAGAAGAATGTGTCTTCTCCATCTCCTTCTTCTCCTTCCCCTTCCGCTTCTACTCCTTCTTCTTCTTCTTCTAAATCTTCTTCTTCTTCTTCTAAGAAATTTTGCAATTATTGTAAGAAGAAAGGCCATGAGAAAGCTGATTGCTTTAAGCTTAAAAAGAAGAGTTTAGTAATTACTACTCAAGAGGAGGATGCTTCCAAGGGTCCCCTTGAGTCTCGTAGGAGAGAGTAGAGTATATACGAAATTACGAGGTAAGCTTAATGAAGTTACCTTAGTAAATGTAAGTTCATCATAAGGGGCTCGTGATGCTTTGTTCATCACTCGAGCCCATTTGCTTCATAATTTTGCAACCGATTGTATAGTGGATAATGGCTCGCAGAAAAATCTAATTGCGAGGTCCATTGTCGAGCGTTTGAAGTTACCTATGGAGCCTCATCCTCAACCTTATTCTTTGGGTTGGAAGGATAGTGGAAGAGGCTCAGAAATCACTCACACTTGCACTTTAAAATTTGCACTTGGCCCACATTTCATAGATCAAGTCACTTGTGATGTGACTCCTATGGATTGTTGTGGGATTTTGCTTGGACAACCTTTTCAGTATGATAGGAGGGCTGTTTATGATGCTTTTAAAAGAACCTACACACTTCAAAAATATGGTAAGGTCTTTCTCATTAAAAGCACCAACACTCCTAACATCATTCTAAGTTCCAAGCAAACGAAAAGAGTAATTAAGAAAGGTGGTGATGTTGCTCTAATTTTCATTCGCTCTCAAAACACTTCTACATCTACATCCATTACAAAGCAACACTCTTCAATGGATAAAATATTGCAAAGTTATTCACACATATTTCAGGAGCCAAAGTCTCTTCCTCCAATTCGCACAATTAATCACAACCATTGAAATAATTCCTGGTTCTTCTCTTCCTAATGCTCCCATGTATAGACAATCTATTTTGCAAAATGAAGAAATAAAAAGGCAAATAGAAGATTTGTTGTCTAAGGGTTTCATTAAGGAAAGTACTTCTGCTTGTGCCTCACCTATTTTGTTAGTTCTTAAAAAAGATGGCACTTGGAGATTATGCATTGATTTTCGTGCTTTGAACAAAATTTCTGTGAAGAATAGATATCCCTTACCCCGCATTGATGATTTATTAGATCAGCTTCAAGGAGCTAAGTTCTTTTCAAAAATAGATCTCAAAAGTGGATATCATCAAGTGCGTATCCAAGCTGAGGATACATGGAAGACAACTTTTAAGACGAAGATGGGTCTCTTTGAATGGTTAGTCATGCCCTTCGGTCTTACTAATGCTCCCGCAACCTTCATGAGGTTGATGAATGATGTATTTCGTGATGTACTTGACAAATTTGTCATAATATATCTTGATGATATATTGATTTTCTCAAAAACTTGGGAGGAACACCTTAGGCATATCCAAAGAAACCCTTGATCTTCTTGCGAAGAATCAATTATATGCCAATTCTTCCAAGTGTTCTTTTGGCAATACTTCGCTTTCTTACCTTGGCTATGTGATTAGTGAGAGTGGAATTCAGTAGATCCCATAAAAGTTGATGTTTTACTTAAGTGGTCCCCTCCTACAACTCTCACTGAGTTAAGGAGTTTCCTAGGACTTGCGAATTTTTATCGCAAGTTCATTCCTCAATATTCCACCCTTGTAGCTCCATTGCATTATCTCACTAAGTCCAAAACTCCATTTCATTGGGAGAAAAGCCAAGAAGTTGCCTTTGAGAAACTCAAAAAGAAACTTTGTACAACACCTCGTGTTAACTTTACCTCGACCTCTCTCAACCTTTTGAGATTGAAACGGATGCCTCTAAAGTTGCCTTAGGAGCCGTGCTCAAACATAATGGTCATCCAGCAATTGCTTATCATTCGTAAACTTTTTCGTCTGCTAAGTTGAACTATTCTACATATGACAAGGAGTTGTATGCTTTAGTTCAAGCTATTAAGTATTGGAGACACTATATTTTGGGAAAAGATACAATAGTACACACTGATCATATGCCTCTCAAGTTTTTACAATCTCAAAGTAAAATTGAAGAATCAAGACATATGAAGTGGGCCTCTTACCTCCAACAATTTCACTTGGTGATCAAGTACAAAAAGGGGAAGAGTAATACTGTTGCTGATTGTTTGAGTAGGCCTCCAGCCGCTCTTGCCTTAACAGTTATGTCCACTTCGCACTTGGGATTTCAGACTTGGCCTAATCAGCATTCTCAGGATCCTGATTTTGGAAAAATATTTGAGCAAGTGAGTAAGCCTTCTTCTTCCAATTTGCGTCCTTTCCAAGATTTCTACATCAAAGAAGGACTTCTTTACAAATTGGACAAGGTTTGTGTTCCTTGTGAGCCTAGAGTGTCACTTCTTAAGGAAGCTCATTCTACACTTTATGGTGGTCACTTTGGGAAGCATAAAACACTTCATCATTTGCAACGATTTTTCTATTGGCCTAAAATGCGGAGGGATGTGTTGAGATTTCTCAAACAGTGTGCAGTTTGTTGTCGCTCAAAACCAGCTAATAGGAAGTTTGGCTTAGGCATGCCTTTGCCCATTCCTTCCCGTCCTTGGGAAAGCATTTCCATGGATTTGGTTAGTGGTTTTCCTATGAAAGTGCGCCAACATGATTGTGTGTTCGTGGTGGTTGACAGATTCAGCAAAATGGCTAAGTTTATTCCATGCCGCAAGACAAGTTCTCGCATCGGACTTAGCCCAATTTTTCTTTGACAAGCATTTGGCGTTCCTTTGGTCTACCTACCAGCATTATCTCGGATCGTGATTCACGCTTTGTGGGTCACTTTTGGCGTTCTTTGTGGAAGATTTTGGGAGTTTCCCTTAACTTTTCTATCGCCTATCATCCGCAATCCGATGGGCAGACTCAAGTGGTAAACCGTACACTTGTGCAAAGTTTACGAATCTATCATCACGCTTCACAAACAAAGTGGGACTTGAGTCTCACTCATATTGAACATGCCTATAATAGGGCCCTACATTCTTCTACAGGTCATTCACCCTTTGAAGTTTGTATGGGATTTCAGCCCTTGGCACCTTATGAGTTACCTTTGTCTTTGCCTTCTCCCCGTCACTTCACATCTTCGTAAGGAGCAAGACAAGGCACACTCATTTGTTCAACACTTGCACAATCTTCAATCAAAGGTGGTTGAGATTTTGCAAAAGACACAAAGACAGACAGTAAAAAGGCCATGGATCGACATCGAATTCCTCATCCATTTCAAAGTTGGTGACAAAGTTTGGTTGCATCTTGACAAGTGACGTTTTACTGATAAGACTCATAGCAAAATCAAACCAATTCGCTATGGGCCTTATACTATTCTTCAACAGGTGTCCGAGAATGCTTTTCGCCTTGATCTTCCCGCACACTTGGGAATTCATGACGTCGTCAATGTAGATCTTTTGAAGTTGTACTTTGACTCTACATTGGAGACTGCACCAACTATCAGTCATCCTATGGACATGGTTCCTGAAGCTCAGTTACCATTGGATGCAGATCAGATCTATGACACGAAGACTCGACAGACTCGCTAGGGGTCTACCACCTCATATCTTGTGGCTCGACGAGGACAGCTGCCGCATCGTGCTCGTTGGATTTCTTTTCATCAGATGTCCCGTGACTTTCCTATTCTTCTCAAAGCATTGGAGTCCAATGCTTCTATTGTGGGGAGGCATGATGAGGATTGATGTTAGATCTTTCATATGACCCCTCTAGTAGTTCCTAGCTAGGTTTGCATAGTTTATTTCTAGCAAATTAATATTGTAAGTGAGTCTCCTTCTCACATGCACTTGTGGGCACTAGTTATCTTCTAGTTGTCATTTAGAGTGTTAGTTAGTAAGTGTGAACTCAAAGTAGGAAGTGTGTACTTCAAGATAGCTAAAATGGATCTTCTAGTTAGCAATATTCCTTTCTCTTAACTTAGAAGTTTACGTGCATTCTCCTTTGCACCTTTGTAGCTTTTGGTTAAGCATATTGGATCAAATCCATGATTTGATGGGTTGGTTATGTATTTTGGGCCATTAGTGCCTATATATTGAATTGTAAATAATAGAACACTTAGTTGGATTTTCAATCCTTTTCAGAGTACTTGAATGGTTCAATGTTTGTTGGTATACAATTTATCTTTCCCTCATGAACATATTTCAAGCATTGATGTTGTGTAGAGGGAACACATTTCATCTCCCTAATCCAGGGACATACAATACGTACATTTTAATCCATGTCTCGTTCTAGGATATGAAACATTGTATGTAATATCTTAACCCCCACTTTTACAAGTAAGATAATAGTGCCAACTATGGAGCATAATGCATCATTAAATGCCCATAATGTAAAGGTGGATTTGGTGATATGATAGGATGGAAGATTGAGGTGGAGTGCAAAAGTGGTGATGATGTTGATTGATGAGTCGGTGTTAATTAGTACTCTTTTGAAGTGCTTCTCGTCAACCTAAACCATAATATGTAGTGGAGGATCTGGTGATTTTGATTATATTGTTTTAATTTCAAAATCATAGAATATGATTGAAGGCTTCATGCATGTTTGGATATTCCCACAAAATTGTTGAAGGAATTAGAGTCTTGAGTTTGGAGTTAACTGGATTTCAAGATCTCCATCAATGTCTCGTAATGTGGAGAGGATTTTTGTATGAGCTCATAAATTGATAATTTAGCTGAAGCTATTTTTAGACTATTTGTTAGTCGACTGCTTAGTGTAATGATTTTTCATGGAGGGTGGCTTGGAATATGGATGGATTTATGTGGACATCTTGGGATATGAATGGGTTGAGATGGATTGACAGGGTTCAATTGTTGACACACATTTTTTGGCAGTGTCACTTGAGGTTGCTCATCCAACTATTGTTAGCGGTTCATGCTTCTTTGTCCTTGGGTTACCACATGGATAGCCCCTACAAAACCTTGGTATTTTTTCACATTATTAACTTGGTTAGGAGGAGTCCTAGTAGTTGATGCCTTCACCGTTTGTTGTGCTTCCTCTCGATGAGGAAGTGGTGTCTAAAAAATACCAAGATTTTGGTTCTATTGTGCCAAGGTATTATCCAACTTAATGGCCCCCAGGTCTATAAGGTCTTGCATGATGTCCTTGAATGTAAAGCAACTATTGATGTCATGGTATTTCTCCTAATAAAAGAGGTAGAATAAGTGCTCCCTAAAGCCCTTTTCTCATTTAATTTGGTCTTCTAGTTTAACCTCTGGTAAGGTAATGGTATGTGTATCATACAACCTTTGAAATATGGAGGCATATGATTTAGGTAATAGTGTATAATTGCAGGTTTGTTGAGCTCATTGTCAGCATTGATTATTGTCCATAGTGGGCACTAGACTTTGCACTTGTTGTGGGGGTGGAACCATTTGATATGTTATCTATTATGGTTGTGGTTGCGATTATTAGATGTGGACTTGATATTGTTGGTTTTGCATGGTAGGTTGAGTCAAGACCACCTGGTTCACCTAACCAATTTTTGTTTGGCCATTATAATTCCCTTTACTTTGGCCCTTATTTCACCATTCTTTCTTTTGGTACTTGATCTCACCCTCTTGGATCTTGATTTCTTTAATGACCTGGGCTTGGCCAAGAGCCTCTTTGAATATTTTGTATTATTGTAGTTGAAATAACAAGGAGATAGGTTATAGATAACACCTTGTAAACATCCATGTTAGTTCTTCCATTGGAAGGGAGAATGGAAATTTCATAATGAGTTTCCTCCAATGATTTTTGAAATCATAAACTGACTCTTCTTCAAATTATCATAAATTATATAAGTCGGTTAGTGTGGTTTTCTTCTTAACATTGAGGGAGAACCTTTCTAAGAATTGGTCTGCCAACTGTTCAAATGTATAAATGTTGTGATGTGGCAAGTGGTTGTACCATTCTAAGGCATCTCCCCCAAGTATTTGAGGAAAATTGCGAAGCATTAGAGCATCATTCTCTTGAATTCTGAAATATGAGTAGATGAATGCTTATGTGCTCTCTAGGGTCCTCAACCCCTTTGAATTTATCAAACTTTGGTAATGTAAAATCTACAGGATATGGTGGTGATGGTACCAAAGGATGAATGGGGTGATTGATCAGTTATCTTAATATGGGTTTTTGATATGCCATACTTGGTGTGTGCAACATCAAGCTATCAATCTTCTTTTGCATAGACTAAATTTTAGGATCTTCCATTGGTGTTTGGAAGCCTTGGTTTGCATGGTGAGTGTATGTGGGTGGTGTATGTTGAGTGATAAACTATTACGATAAAATAAGGTTTTGATTGGCTAATGGGTTGATGTTGGTGGGTATGTGGTGGTGCTGAATGTTTTGTTGAAATTGATTATGGAATTTTTGGTGTTGATGAGGTAGAGATTTATGATGTGAAGTTTGGGTATGGTGGTATTTTGAGTGGTTGATATGGCATGGATGTGGTGGAGTGGATGGGTAGGTATAGTGATCGTAGGTGGTCATGATACCCAAGATTGGTCGGGGGTGAAAAAGGTATTTTGTGTGGATGTGAGTGGATGGTTGAAATTTACTACCTACAACTACTATTGTGGGTAAGAATGAGAATTTTGATTACCCATAAGCAATTGGTTTAGATGTTGCCATGCTTGTTGTATGGCAATTTTAGATGCATATTGTGTGGTTGTATTGGAGTTAATGTTGGCATGGTGTAAGTGTTGGCAATATTGGTCAAGGTTAATGGAGGGTAGGTTGTGAAAGGAATCACAACTAAATGAGGGATGGTAGACCCAGATGATGTTAATGGAAAGGTGGATGGATTCTATGAAGCAACATTAACTTATGCTTCGTAGAGTGGGTTGGAGTGGGTGGTAGTATAGGTATATGGAATGGAGGTGCACTAGCTAAAGGGTTGTGGAAGGGCTTGATGTGAGGGTGCAAATGTGGCCTCAAAAAGAGGGTTGGTGATGACTTGGTTAAAATTGTTGGGATATGAGTGAGTGAGTTCCTGCTGAGAAGAAGAAACATGTTTGGGTGGGATGTTAAGCGGTCCTAGAATTGTATTGGTTGGCCTTAAATAGGCTCTAACTTTATCATAATCTATGTAAGTGATGTGATGGTCAGTTGGTGTGGATGGTTCTATTTATGGGATGAAAGTGTGGATTACCCTTTGCATTATATCTACATCCAAAGTGGATGTCATATGAGAGGTTCCAACAGATAAGTCAAGATTTCTTGTCTATGCCTCACAAGTTGGATTAGCCACAAAAATGATTGGGAAAGGAGTGGAGCACTCCATAGATGGAAATTTTTGGATGGTGAGTGGCTGACTCATAGCTTTGGCTTGATTTTTGGTCAATACCATAAGCTATAAGGTAATTTGGGGTGACGAACATGTGGGTATGTGTGTGAAAATTGTGATGCAATAGTAAAAATAAACAACACACAGATCACTCAAGCAAACAAATGTTATCTATGTCTTTACAAAAGATTTTTATTTTCTATTTTTTTATTTTCTTTTTTTTGTGTTTTGGTGTTGGAACTCCTAAGCCTAGAAAAAATATGCAATGTGAATGATGGATGCAACTAAAAGGGTGTGTTTGAACCCACCCCTCTAATGAAGGATGAATCATGAATGGCTAAAAATGGCTTCCTAGGGTATGATTGGCTCAAGGTAAACCTAAGGAATCACAATTACCCCTCGAGGGAGGCCATGTTGTCTGAGTCCTGCTACTTGCCCAATCGAGCTTTTGCTTCACACTCGGGCGTGCTCGAACAAGAATGATAGTTGCGTTCCACTTATTATTGAGCCCCATGGTAAAAGGGTGTTACTAATCCTTCCTACTTTGGGTGCACCCAAAAGTAGGGGAATTTTTGGTGATGAAATCCGAAAAGCCACTCATTATGGGCTACTACAGTTTCTAGGGGGTAAGCCAATGGATGGAGATGAAGCCCACTATCGTTGGTCTCGATCAATGGTTGGTGATGAAATCCAACTCACTGATGTTTAATGTGGACCGTGCAGTGTGTGATTCCTTTTAAATTTTCATTTTCTATGGTGTTTTCTTAAACAATAAAGTGCAAAATAAAACTATCTTATAGTGCAGCTAATATGCAATTTCAGTTTATTACCTAAAAAAAATATAAAGCACACAAAACAAAAAATAAAACTTCAAAAATTGTAGAAAACCTAAGCCAAATGCAATAAGTGAATTCCAAATAAACCTTAAAATATTTCTAACATACAGATTCAGAAATAGAATAAGATGAATTTGAAACCCTAATGCAACTAAAAATGTATTTGCAAGTGCAGATCTACCCCTAAATGCAGTCTATATGACTTTTCATAAACAAATAAATCACTATCCTAAAATGCACTTTTTTTTTAAATGCCTAAGATGCCTAAGAATGCTTAATGTATTGCTTTTTAAAACATAAAAATATGAATATTTCCTTTTCTTCTTCCTTTTAAAAAGCAAAAATATAGCTAGGGTTTCTAAAAATGACTTACCTAGGAGTTTACGTATTTTTCCCCTAGCTTCACAAACGCGATGTTGAATCTTCCAAACGCAATGTAAAATCTCCCAAATACAGTGCAGCATCTCATAGACGTAGTGTGGCATCCCTTGGACATAGTACAATATCTACATAAGCACAGATCGAACCCTAGAAAATTACAAAAACTCTAGGTTCAAATTTTGTAACTTTTACGCAATAAGGCTTTTGAAAACCTATAGCAAAAAAAGAAAATGTATATTAGAAAATTAAGATATGACAAGGAAAAACAAAATATGAAACCCTTTGGGGTCTTATTGTGATCACCATTTTGTGAGCAAAAAAAGATCAACACCAAAATAACAATTATAGATCAAACACAAGTAGTATACACAATGAAAGAATATTATTATATTGATTTAGGGAGCCTGAATTTCAATTGTTACAACATTGATATGCCCAAAATCATGGGGGTTACAGAATATAGCTTGTTTTGATACAATGATTACATAGAAGGGATAAAACCTTCGATTAACAACATGTGGTATCTTTAGATATTCTTCGCTCTAAACAAGAGGTTGAATGGGCTTCGTATATCCTTTGTGAGGCCACTCTAGTTGCAACAACTATCAAATAAAAATTACCTATACCTGCATACAAACAAGCCACAACAAAGAGTTAGTAACACCTATGGGGCCTCCACAGTGTGAGGCCCTCTAAAATATAAAAGTGTAACCTACAAACCCTAGTTGAAATACTTGCAGAATGTAGAACAGAATACAAGAAAATATAAATTAAATAATAAAAATCAAATGCCTTATCAAAATACCTTATTTGTGATCTATGTATTGGAGAACTCAAAATATGAATGCGTGAATGCTCAGCAGCATTTGGGAGCTTGTTGGATGCCCTATAGCATTTGGGAGATACTCTAAAACATTCAAGAAATACCTTAAGGTATCTATGGGCTGTGGCGAATGCTCAATAGATTTTGGATCTAGTTTGCAAGTGCTGCAACGAATGAACAGTGATGACGATGATGACTAGGGTTTGTATGAAAGTGCAAATGATGTTTCTTTGCAAGTTTTTTTACCTCCATTCACAAAAAGTGAATAACATTTTATGATTTACCCTCATTCATGTTAGGGTTGTGATGACTCCAATGAGCGACCAAGATTAAAACATGATGAACGGTTGAGATTGCAACTTGGTAAGTGACACAGATTACATTTAATGAGTGGCAAGGATTGCCACATGGCCCGCTAGGATGGATTTTTGATGAATGGCTCAAATTTATTTACACACATATATATACATATATATATATATATATATATATATATATATATATATATATATTATGAATGGCTAAGATTTGATGATGATGAGTGGATTATGAATGGCTAAGATTTGGTGTCTACACAATAAAAGGAAGTCATAAGAAACTACTTAACAAGAAAATAAAGAAATCATTGAAGCCACTTAAAAGACATTACAAGAAGATTGCAAAAGAAGTTTTTTCTTCAAAGGTTGAAACACATTCCAAGAGAAAGAATTACTATGTTCTAAAGGAACATAAGAGATCTGGTTCATGTATGTTTAAAGGCCCATGCCTTTGTGAACCACCAAGAAGCAACAAAGTTAGTGAACTTTGTACAAATACAAGTCTAAAAAGAGCAATAAAAGTTCTAAAAGGGGATAAAAGAAAATTTCAAAATGTTCATAGAAAATAAGGAGAACTAGATAATACTCTTAGAGAAGTAGTTAAATTTTACAAGAATGAGAAGACACATGAAAATAAGACGTAAATCATGAACTACAATTAAAAACTTCAAAGAGCCTATATTTGGAAGTAGGGTGCATAGTGCCAAAATGTTATTATAAATAATGTTCACCAAAGAAGGACCCCATGTTTAAAATGGTAGTAACACTCATAAGAAACAGGTGCACAAAATTTAAAGCAAAGAAGTTATAAAAGCTCGATATATAGGGTAAGAAACAAGAAGAATATAGAGAAAGAAAGGTAAGAAAGAAGAACATATCAAGGAAGCAGAAGTAACACCTCCATAACAAAAATAGAATATTCAATCAATTTTGGTGCATTACACCAAACCAAGGAGCCTCGAAGAAAGAAACTAGAGGTAGAACAACCCAAGTAATATCAACCTAACATTATCTATGAATACCATATAAAGAGGAGGTTTAATACAATCTATTATAGACAAACACTTCATTAAAACATTAACCTATGGGTAAGAATCCATGACCTAACCAATCAAAAGATCAAATGGTGAAGAAAATAATGAAAGGTGAAAGAAGAAAAAATGTATAAAAGAATAAGCACTAAACAAAGCTAAGTACCAATCAAAAAAGCAAAATAAGATAGCGAGCTCTCTAGCATAAAAATCATCTAAGAAAGAAGCAATTTTCTAATGCAAGGGCATTATAACAAGTAAATAAAAAAAACACAAAGCAAACAATCTCGAATTTAAGTAGTGTTGCATCGAAAACCTCAAAGTAGACATACAAATATTAGAATATTGAAGAAAGAGCCTCTTGCAGTAAGACCACTAACTAATCAACATTGTAACAAAGCATATTTTAATTAGAAGGTGACATAATTTTCACCCAAATCAAATATTTAGCACATAGGTCCAAAAGGGAAGCACTTACATCAAGGAAAATTCAAATATTTATTCCATGCTTTAAGTGGAAAAGATATTAAAAGAATATAAAAGAGAGTGCTTGCAAAAAAGACACCCAAATATTTTTGAAAAATAAATATTCATAAAAGGAAGGGAAAACTCCAAGAAAGAAGGAAGAACACACCTTCATTTGATGAGATAATTATTTCTTGCATTTTTTAAAAATAAATTGAAATTAGATTATAGGCATATCTATACTCGTGAGAAAGCTCTTTTTGAGGTGGAATTAGTAAGAAAATAAATAAATAAAAATTGTGAAAGTTTACTATGGCTAGTGGAACACTGAATTTTTTGTTGATAGATTTCCAATTATTGAGGGGAAACAATTATGTTGCCTGGAAAACTAAACTCAGGATGCGACTTGAGTTTGAAAAGTATGGAAAGTAGTAGATGGGGCCATTACCCATCCTATTTCATAAGGAGAAGATCAAATAAATTTTGGCAAGGCAGGCATAAAGTCAAGACTAATTATCTTGTTTGGAGTAGCATATGAAGTCGAAGCATACATTAAGGATTTGACCATATCCAAAGAAGCATGGGATAATCTGAAAATAGTATTTGAAGCAAAGATAAAAATCAAATTCTATTCCTCTAGAGCTAACTCCATTGTTTTAAGATGAAGAGTGGAGAAAATATGGAATTATTCATGAGGATAATTGCAAAGTTACAAGCATCATTGCAAACACTAGAAGAAAAGGCATCTAATGGAACTATAGTACCAATTATTTTTAGATGTCTCCTATCAAAGTACAATGTTTTTGTAACATTACATATTACTGAGCAAACACCAAGATTTAAAAAGTTGTGAACCTACTTCAAAAATTAGAGTCCTCACATACAATAGATGAATAATAACAGTTACTATTTACAAGTCAAAGAGGGAAGCAACCATTTAGAAGAGGCATGAGATCTCCATAGCACTTCCAAAAAAGAAATAATTTTTAAAGATATCATAATCAAAGAATGGTTCTAAAATTACTTTCCACAGGTAAAAGATGTGTGAACATTAAGGAAAAATAGACACACCATGAGGGAAAGTTGGCATAATCCATTAAAAAAAGGATCACCTTCATGAGAGATGAACCAATAATAAGACCTGAAATCTTTAGAAAAACAAAATCACAGTTGGAAAAAGACACAAAAAAACAATGTAGCCAAAGAGGACCAAGTTAAATAAGAAGAAAAAGAATAACATGTGTTTGTTGCACAAGCAAACCTAATACTGTACAATATTATTTAGTATGACTCCAAACATATGATAAGTCAAGAAACTTGGATGCATTCAAATCATCTAAATTATTATACAAGAAAATTTTCATCAATTGATCACTTCAAGCCAAGGAACCAACAAGAGGCAACACTACCTAGATACAAAGGGAACTATTACAAGCACAAGCCATGGGATACCTCTAAGGCCAAGAAGTTCATTACATTTTGGAATGAAGATGGTACATTCAAAGTTAATTTCTTTTCCACTCATTTTTCCAAGTACAGAGAAAAACATTTACAATATGAATGGCCTATTATATAGAAAGCTTTGAAGAAGTATGGGATAACATACAAACTAGATATTATTGAAAGAATATTATCTATTTTTGTAACTCAAACAAGAGATCCATACATCATTATCAAAGCACAAGATCTCATAAGACTATTTTTAATAAGTGTACCAACACTACAAGCAATTAAGATACTGAATGATAAGATGCATTATGATATTCTCAATATTGACAACATAATACATGATAAAGAGAGATTTTCAAGACAATGACAATTTTTGGGTCCTAATGGCTTAACTCTAAAGACCATAGAGCAATTGACACGTTGCTAGTTCAAGAAAAAACTATGGAAACTATGGGATCATTCAAGGACTAAAAAAAGTATGTAGAATTGCTATATATTGCATTTAAAATATACATCCCATTTTTATATCATAGAACTTATGATAAAAGGAGAACTTGCAGGGAATCCAAGACTTAAACACAATGAAAAGCAACGAAAGGTAAAAAACAAAATAAGTCATACACAACTTTCATCCCATCATATGCAAGCCAAAAATTGACATGCAATCAATTCAATAAGTGATTTTGGATGTATGGTAACACATGCTTCACTTGAAGATATTAAAGAAATATATTTTATGCATTGAATTCCATAATTATTAAATAAGTATTTTTGGAATAAATGTATTTTTGGAGTGCATAATTGGTGGAACCTAACACTTCTAAGTATCAAAGTAGAAATTCTACATTAAGGGGGGGATTTCTCTCTCAAATCCTAACATCACCCTTGATATTAATTTGGTCATTAGCTAAAAAATAGAGATAAAAAACCTTCCTTTTCATTACCTCTAAATCACTTTCCTTTCCTTAAATAGTCTTTTGTTCCTTTCCATCCATACAATATAAAGGATTGTATCTTTTGATGTATCCTAGATTATCTGTAATGCCTCACTTTTAAAAGTGCTCTACCATTGCTTTAACCATTTTTCAATTCTATCATTCATCACCATGCATTTACCAAACATATTAAAAATCCATTGTCATAGTTCCTTGACTATTAAGCAATATCCCAAGAGATAGTTTATACTATCCTCCTCCTTTTTACATAGAATACATTGTGAGGGGCCATGAACACCCCTTTTCATTAGGTTATCCGAGGATAAAAATATCTTGTGACATAATAGTAATACAAATATTTTGACTTTTGGAATACTTTTACTATCCCAAATATTTCTCCATATTATTGCGGTATTCCTATTTTGTTGGTGCTTTACATTATATCTATTTCTTGCTATGTATTCTCTTGAGCTATTAAACTCCCAAAAAATCTTATTCTTGGATCCCCTTGGAATAATCTCTATTATTATCATTATGCTCAACTTCCTTATAGCAACAATGTTCGATATACTTGTAAAAAATTCTTCTTTCCATTTGTATCTTCCTTTTTGATCCTTGTACATAATGTTTGAAACCCTATCATCATATTTATCTTGAATTAATCTCATCCATATTTTCAAAATTGGATCTAGATTTTGTGGTCATTTATCACACCAAATATCCATCCAAATAGAATTTTTTTTCTTCAATTTCCACCATTTGGTAGTGAGAATTTAGTAAAGATTAAGCTTAGATGATTGGACTAAATGTACTTAGAAGAATTATTGCCCATTATCTTTGACTCTCTTTATACAATATCCAAATTACTTTTCCCCTTAGATCTAAGTTTACATATTTAATAACTCTTAAACCGAGACCTCCCCTAGTTTTATCATCACACACCTTACTCCATTTCACCAAAATAGATTTTCTTTTATCATGTAATTTTGACCACAAAAATAATCATATAATATAATTAAATTTTTTTCTACTAATCTTGGCATAACATATAAGGACATATAATATGTTGGAATGGCCTGTAAGACTGGATTAATTAGCTACACTCTTCCTACTAACCATAACCATATACCTTTCCATACTCGTAGTTTAATCTAAACTTTACTTATAACTAGATTCCTTAATTCTATCCTCATTCTCCCCTCATATAAGGGTATCCCTAGATATATTACTGGTAGTTTTGCCTCCTTCATTTGAAGTAACCTTTATATCCCTACTTTAATTCTAGCTGGAGTGTTTAGGAAATAAATTTTGGATTTTGTCCTATAAAATTTTTGCCTAGACACTCTTTCTTATTTCTTTAATAAGTTATTCAAAGTTTAGGCCTCATTTTTCCTTGACCTTCCAAAAAGTATTGTATCATCTATAAATTAATGATGGACAATGTTGTTGATGTTATTACTTACCTTAAGTGTGATTATTAGTCCATATTTGAATGCCTTCTTCAAGTTCCTTCCCAATACCTCTGCCATAATAATGAAAAAATATGGTGACAATGGATCTCCTATCTAAGACTATCTTGGCTTTAAATGATTATGTTACTAGCCTATTGACCAACACTGAATATGATATTGTAGAGACATAAGCTTTAATCCATCGGACCTATTTCTTTCCAAATCTAAACTTTTCTAATATTACAAAAAGAAAATCCCATTTAACCCTATCATAAGCTTTATTCATATCAATTTTTAAGATCATTGCTCTCTCTTTTCTAGAAGTTTTTGAATGTATTACTTCATGAGTTGCTATGCTCTTGTCCAAAGTTTATCTCCCTTTCACAAATCCTCCTTGCTCTTCTAAAGTAATTTTGTCTAATAGTGATCTTAATCTATTTGCCATCACTTTGGAGATTAAATTATATGTTATATTACATAGGTTTGGGTTTAAATTAATCAAACAATTTTGCATCCTCTTTTTTTGAATCTCGATAAGATATGTTACATTTATTTTATAAGGTTTGTACTATTTTACTCTAGATAGTTCCACTACCACCAAAATAAAATCCTTCACTATTCCCTAGTTATGTTAATAGAATTCCATAAAGATTCCACCTAGACCTAGGGATTTATCCTTATCAAAATAGAAAAGAGCTTAATGAACTTCTTCCAAAGTAACAGGGTCCATCAATTTATTATTGTCTTCATTTGTTGTAACTAAAGATGCTTCTTGCAATATCTTATCATTAAGAACTTCAATCTCCTTTGATCCTAGAATATTATAGTAAAACAACCTTACCTCCTTTCTAATTTCATTCTGGTCTTCAATCCAAATCCTTCTACTAATTAATTCAACTAATTATATATGTTGATATCTATAGTATTGCCATCCTATGAAAAAACTGTGTTTTTATCTCCTTTTAACCAAGTCTATCTCATTTTAATCTCTAAAATTTCTCTTCCATAATCAAAATATTTTGATATTCACTAAGCAACTCCCTTTCCACCGAGCTTGGATTATTGTGCTCAATTTTTAGAATTTTGAAAGTTTCTCTTTTTTTTTGTAGTGGTAAAAAGGGTTTTGGAGGGGCCCCAACCCTATTACAGAATTAAGTTATCCAAGGTTACAAGATAAACATCAACCTCCTCCCTAGATAACATGAGAAAAGCAAAGTTGCAACAAAAATCCTAGAATAAAACCAGACAAAAAACAACACTTTGGATGATATCGAAATCTATTTCTAGCAAGGGAGCAAAGGTCGACTTGACTGTTGTTTATTACTCCCTTCCACACCAATAGTAGTAGCAATCACTTCAATTCTCAATAATAGGTAATAGAAATAGTAGCAACAAAAGCATAATCACATTATCATTGCATTTACTAGAAATAAAACTACTATAATAGCAACAACATACAGTCACATCATTAGCACCAAAAGACCCTACAAGCAACAATAGTACCGGCAATATCAAAAATAGCACCTTGTGGAATAGAATTTTCTTCTACCTATGATGAGGTAATCCTTAAAAGAGATAAGGGAAAATTATTTTCCCATATATTCCTTTGATCAAAATGAACTCCAATATTTGTCAAACAATCAGCTGCATCATTTCCTTCCCGATATATATGTAATATATTCACCTCTACCATTTTTTTTAATAGGGATGAGGTATCCTTAATTAAACCTGATACCTACCAGTTATCAAATTTTTCTTTCTCAAGATCCCTGAGAATATTCATAGAGTCCCCCTTTATGATGATCTTACTCACACTCTTCTCTCTGAACAACATAACACCAGAGTATAGGGATTTAGCTTTTGCATAGTGATTGCTTTGTATCCCATAACTTTTTGCATAAGCCCATAATACTTCACCTTTCTTATTTTAAATGACACCTCCTCCCCAAATTCATGAGAGTGAGCTGAGTTTTAGCGAGTGCGGCGAGAGTGAGGGTTTGAATTTTTTGGGCAGGAATCTTAGCCAAGGTGACAGAGGTAGAGCAGGTATGGAAGGGGCAAGTGCGAACCTCGAGCATTGATCAAGCGAGGATCCAGAGGAATGCAGTCGATTTGTGGTAGATTTGGAGGCGAGCATCATGCGGGGGCCTGACCCTCCTTAGAACGACCTCGATAAAAAAGATACGAAGGACAATGCGGGGCCCAAGAAGTGGTTGTCTTTTACTGAGACTCTTGAAGGAAAAAGAAAGGAGGTTCTCTCTCTTCTGCCCCTAGTTCCAGTAAATAATAAAATTTTGGCCCTAACAAGTTCCATGAGCCCTTTTCTTTCAATGGAAGAATTCTCCCTGGTAGGCAAGTTTTTGGGAGGTAGGCCGGACGTGGAGACTATTAGGGCTTGGGCGACGGGTAAATGACGACCAGTAGGCAGCTTGGAGTTGGTAGCTCTAACTCGAGGGTTCTTCATTATCCGTTTTAAAAATATGGAGGATGCTAACCACATTTTAATAGGAGGTCCTTGGTTTTGGGGCAAGAGGAGCCTTTTTCTCAGATGATGGGGTGAAAAAAGAAAAATATTAACATTACCCCTATTTGGGTTCGTCTCCCGAGTCTACCTGCCTAGTTCTTCAATGAATATTGGCTGTAGGGCATAGCCAAAACTATAGGGGACATGATATCCATTGACCATGTGACCTTGGCCAGGACAAGGATGACTCATGCACGAATCTGTGTAAATGCTAATTTGGATAATGAATTGCTAAGGTTTGTGGAGCTAAAGTATGGAGAATACTATCGAAAATAGCCAATAGAATATGATAAAATATCGGTATTCTATGCAGAATGCAAAAATCAAGGACATCTATGCAATTAGTGCCCTAACCTAGCAATGAATAGAGAAAAGTAGAAGCAAGGAATGCTAGACAAAGGAAATTTGAGGAGTTTCCCTGGCAGAGGCAATTTCAATCAGGCAAACTATGTCTACCAAAAAAATAAAAGAGAGGGTGTAGGGTCCCAATAAGATAAAGGAAAACAACAGGTTGTTGGCAACCAAAATACTCAAGTAAGTTCCAATCCTCTAGTTTCAAATAAATTTTCAATTCTATCCAATATGGGAGTAGGAGGATTATCGGAAGACATTGAAGCCTAGAACCTTCAAGCTAACCTTTTTTACTCTCTAGAATCCCCATTCAATTCAGGATCCTCAAACCCTAATGATAAAATTACTATAAGCCCCGTGGGCATCACAAAGCCAAACCCTAATGCTCAATCTCTAGAATCCCCATCCAATTTGGGATCCTTGAACCCCAATGCTGAAAATACTTCAAGCCCAGTTGGCTACCCAAAGCCAAACCCTAATTTTGAAGAAGTTAGGAAGAAATTTGAGGCATTGGAAAATAAAAAATATCATCTCCCTAACATCATCACTAGGAGCCAGGTGAATCCTACCGAGGGGCCATCCCGTAGACCAAGGGAATATAGGAAAAAATGAGAAGATTTGGATGTAGGGGTGGAGATATGTGAAACTCTTCAGATTGAGGAATATGGCAGTCTGGTTCTACAACAAATTGCCTCCCCCGTTTAGTCCTAAAAAAACTAGGAGCACTGTGAAGTCTCCTATATATTTTGGCAATTAAAAAAGAAGAGGGATAATATCAAATGCTGAGCATCAAAAAATTAAAACTGATAATGACATTGCCAATGGAAAATAGAGAACCTTGTTTCAATAGGTTATTTCGGGTTCTAAAGACAAAAAATTAGGAAAACCCCCTCAAGGGAGGGGGAGAGAAATAAATCCCAAACAATCTAAATGAAGTTCCTCTCATGGAACGTGAGAGACCTCAATGGCCTGCCCAAACACAGGGAAGTCAGTGCAATAAGAAATCAAGTGAATCCAACTATTATCATGTTGCAAGAAACAAAAACTGATGAGATTCAATCAAAAAAGTAACAAAAAAAATCTGGAATCAAGGGGAGATGGTTTGCAAATTATCCAGAGGAGCGTATGGAGGCTTTATGACTTTGTGGGATCCTAGGATAGTAGAAGAAACCATTATTCAAAAATATGACAGGGTTCTTAGTATTTTATTTAATGAAATAAATAGCAATAGGTCATGGATCCTTTCAAATATTTATGCCCCGACTTCAATTCAAGGGAAAGCTCTACTATGAGAGTACTTAGGCAATTTGAGTGAAATCTTCCATAATGTCCCCTAGATTTTGGTGGGGATTTTAACACTCCTCTTTACCCTTCACACAAAATGGGTGGAAATGGACCACCTATCAGGAGCATGGATGAGTTCAATGACTTTGTGAACTCCAACATGTTGATGGATGTAAAACTTATAGGAGTGAATTATACCTGGAGTAATCGGCGAATAGGATGTCATCTCATTCAAGAAATGCTTGATAGGTTTTTTCTATCAAAGGAGGCTACCACTCTGTTTGGTGATTCTACCCTGCAAGCCCTTCCTAAAATTGCCTCTGATTATAATCTCATTTTGTTGGAGATCCCTAACTCTTTGTCCTTCAAAAAACCTTTCAGATTTTAATCTATGTGGATCAAACATTCTACTTTCAGAGATAACTTAATTCAGTGGTGGCACCAGCCTGTCAGGGGTAGTGCAGCTTTTAAACTTGCTGGCAAATTAAAGTTTGTTAAGGAAAAGCTTCAAACTTGGAACAAAGAGGTCTTTGGGAATCTCTTGAAAATAAAAAATAGGTTGTTGAAAGTTTGAAGATAATTGATCAAAGGATTCAACATGGTGATGCTGATGAAACTACTAGGTAGGAGGAATAGACAAAACTAGTAGAGTTTCATAACATTTTGGCCTGTGAGGAAATCTATTGGAGGTAAAAATCAAGGGCTCTTTGGTTGAAATGTGGAGATTCAAATTCTAAGTTTTTTCACATCACCATGCTTAGAAACATAATCAATAGCAAGATAAAAATTTTAAAAAAAGTAGATGGTTCTATTACTCAGAACTTAACAAAAATCAGAAAGGAGGCAGTAACTTATTTCAATTCTATCCTTGGTCAGGAATCGTAGTGCAATGAGGAGGCCAAAGATATTCTCTTGCAATCCATTCCTAGCATAATAAATGAGGATATAAACCTTAAGCTTCTAGCTCCATTTTATGATGATGAAATTAAGGACGCCTTGTTTAGCATGGAGCCAGACAAAGCCCAGGGACCCGACGACTTTCCCCCTCATTTCTATCATGATTTTTGGGACATCGTAAGTTAGGATGTAATTTCTGTTGTCATAGAATCCCAAGCAAGAAATCATATCCCAAAAGGTCTCAACTCTACTTTTATTTCTCTAATTCCTAAGAAACAAACCCTTGAATCTATGGCTGACTTCAGGCCAATCAGTCTGTGCAATGTTTCATACAAGATCCTAACTAAAGCCATTACAAATAGAATGAGAGATGTTATGCCTCGCATCATAGATCCATGCCAGGGAATCTCTGTCTAGGATAGGTCAATCTTGGATGGAGTTATCATAGTTCATTAAGCTTTGCACTCTGCTCATAAGACTAACAGGTATATTTTTTCCCTCAAGCTTGATATGAACAAAGCATTTGACAAGCTAAATTGGGACTTTCTGATTGTTGTCCTCCTTAAGTTTGGTTTTCACCACCAATGGGTTAATTTGATCAAAGAATGCATTTCTAAAGCATGGTTCTTGATTCTATTTAATGGAACAACTACTGGTTACTTTCAAAGTCGTAGAGGAATTCGACAGGGGGACCCTATCAACCCCATGTTATTCATCATTGTGGCAGAAGCTTTAGGCAAAACCATAAAAAATGCTTGTAGTTCAAGGCTAATATCAGGAATTAAGGCAACATCTCTCACTAGGAATGTTTCTCACCAACAATTCATCGATGATACCCTTCTATTGAGTAAGGCATCAATGGTTGAGGCCAAAAGAATTAAATACATCATGCAACTCTACGAGGACACTGCTGGTCATAAAGTTAATTTTAGTAAAAGCAATTTATATTTCTTGAACACCCCCATTCAGAGGTAAGGAAGGATTGCAAAAATTTTAGGGTGTGATATAGCAAACCTCCCCACTTCGTATCTTGGTCTCCCTCTTTTCATTGGTTCTCCGAGAGAGTCAATGTGGGACAAGGTTATTAAAAAAATTCAAAAAAAACTTGCTGGATGGAAAGGTCATCTTCTATCTCAAGCAAGAAAGCTGACCCTCACTAAGGCCTCTCTTCAGAGCATTCCAGTCTATTTCCTCTTCGTTTTCAAAGCCTCTGTGAAGGTTTTCCGAGAAAATTGAGAAACTCCAAAAAGAATTTTTATGGACTGGATCAGAGGAGAAAAAAAGGATACACCTTATAGGATGGACCAAAGTGTGCAGACCCAGGGAAAATGGGGGCTTAGGTATGAGGAGAATTGCTCATATGAATTTAGCTTTACTAGCTAAGCAGACATGGTGCCTCATTTCTGGTGAAGAAAATGAATGGACAACTATCATCAAACGAAAGTATCTTCAAAATATGGAATTTCTAAGTGACTTAGTTCCAATCAAAGGTTTTGCTTTTTGGAAAGCAATTCTCAATTGTAAGGAAATCATCAAAAAAGGTTTAAGATGGGTTTTAGGCAATGGTGAGAGGATAAATTGTTGGAATGACAGGTGGGCTAAGGACGAACCACTGATGCAATATCCTAACTTAACCCAAATTAGAGATATCACGGAAGAACTCATTGGCAAAAAAGTCTTTGATTATATGGTTGAGGACAGAGGCAAAATGAAGTGGAAACAAATAAGGATTTAGGGATTTCAAGTGAAATCAAATGATCTTTGTAATATTCTTGGGAAACATTTTATCCCCATGAGACCCAAGGAATATCAAGTGACCTGGGCTCCTACGAAAAATGGGCAGTTCACTGTTAAATCAGCTTACAAGCTTCTGCTTGATGATGAGGATTTTGTCCTTCAAAAGGACTTAGTTTGGATAAAAAATTTAATTCCAAAAATTGTAGTCTTTTCATGGCTGGTTATCTAAGGAAGAATTCTAACCATTGATAATATGATACGTAAAGGTATTTGTATCACTAATCGCTATTATTTGTGCAGGGCTAATTGGGAGACCATTTATCACATTTTCCTTGAGTGTCCTTTTCCCTTGACTATCCTAAGTGGGATTTTTCAAGCCTTCAATATATCCTAGGTTAAACCAGTGATTTGTTCGTCTATTGGCCTTACCCCTTTTCAAACCAAAGACTTAGATACATGTGGAAAATTTGTCTCAATCACTATCTTTGGCAGGTGTGGTTAGAAAGGAACCATAGAGTCTTTAATGAATCTATCCATGATCATCAAACTATCATTTCCAGGATCCTATCCTTTGCTAATGAGAATGTGAACCTTATCCCTTTTGATAGTCGTAAACCTCATCTACAGGAGACCACGATTGCTCAACATTTAAGTGTAACCTTGTTATATGAGTTTGTGCTTAGGGTAGTCAACCCCAGAGCCAATGTTAAGTGGTCCCCACCTCCTACGGGTTGGTTTAAGCTTAATTTTGATGGAGTGGCTAAGGACAATCCTAGTAGAGTAAGCGTTGGTGGTATTATGTAAGATAATAATGGGAATATGATGCTTGCATTTTCTAAATATTTGGGAACAAGGACGAACAACGAAGCTGAAGCTAGAGCTATGTGGAGAGGCCTTTAAATGACTCAAGACTTAGAAGGCAATTTGATCGTAGAAGGAGACTCTATGCATGTTATAAATCTCCTCAATAATTGGAAAACACCTCCTTGGAGGATTAAAACAATTTTTGAAGAGGCTAGGATCCTTTTCCAGGGAAGACAGGATAGAAAATCCCAACATGTCTTTTGGGAAGCTAACAAAATTGTTGATAAGTTGGCCAATTTGGGTGTCGATGATGACAAACTTTTCAAATGGGAACATGGTGTCCCGAGCAAAGTAGAGGAGCTTATTCAACAAGAATGCCAAGAATGATAGTCAAATTTACCAACAGGGAAGGCACTGTAAGTTCGAAGGCTAGGAGTATTCCCGCCTCTTTTTTGAAATGGACTCACAATAAAAATTATTTGAACTATCAGTCTTCATGGATGCTGCTTGGAAATACCACAAAGACTAATGGGGATAGTCACATGTCAGATAACATGGCTTCTAGTTCTCTTAGTAATTTGAGGTTGGTTGATAATCATAGGGCAGGAAAGAAACGGCAATATAAGACTTCGAACTAGAGCCACATGGACCACTAGATAGCCACCACCATAAATCTAGCCAGCAGGTTCACTTCTCCAAGGCTGATTGGCCAAGATGGGATGTGGTCCCAAAGCATGTCATATACGGAAGAAATCAATTACCAAAGAATTATTAAGAGTAAATGTCAATACAGAGCTTGTGGAAGTTTTTTTTAGTACTCTGCTATGTGTGTCTACAGATTTTTGTTTCTCCACTGTTTCAAGGAAGGGATCTATGTCTGTTTCTTTTTTTGTAATTATGATGCAGGTGTGTTTTCTCGAGGTATACCCAAAATGTTGTATGGGAAGTTTCTTTTTTATAACAGGCTATGTGCCTTATCGAATGTAATGGCTTTTGCGGCATGTAGATTTTACATATATAGGATCCTTAGTAAGGACATGTTCATCAACAACCCTGGGCTGATTTTTGTAAAAGGATTTGGGTCAACCTGTAAAACTCGGTATTAATGCTATAGTACATTATCTACCCAAAAAAAAAATTCTATGTAATCATTGACTAGCGATCCATATTTTTGAACCAAGAGATATTTTAGTATTTTAAAAACTTTCACCTATTGTAAAGGACTATCTATAATTCAAGTCTCTTCCCAAAACAATATTTCCTTGCCTTCTCCTACCACCCATCTTAGACCACCTCTCAACAATTTCCTAGTTTTTGAAACTCCATTCTAAACTGATGATCCTTTAGGAGGGTATGAACTTCTAAAGAAGTATATGAAACCTACCAAGTACTTACCTTTAATAATATTAGCCCAAAACAAATCTTATTCCTTGGTCAATATTTAACTTATTTTAGTTAGCAATGATTTATTGAACTGCAACTTTCTTATCCCTAGACCACCTTCCCTCTTCGAAGAACAAACTCTATCCCATGATACCAAAGCAAGCCTTTGTTTTTCTTCTACCCCTACCCAAATAAACCTTTTGAATATTTTCTCTATTCTATTTTTGACTTTATAGAGGATTATGAAAAGTGACATGTAGTAAATTGGGATGCTTTGTAATGTTGCCTTTAGAAGTTGTAATTTCCTAGCTTGAGATAGCATATTACCCTTCCACCCCACCAAATTTCTTTGAATTTGGTCTATGACTAGAGCCCACATTTCTTCTTTTATTATGTCTATGAAAATAGGTAATCCAAGGTAGGTAGTTGGAGATTCTACTATGTTGCATCCCAAAATCCTATATATTCTTTGTTGCATCTATCTAGCTATGTTGACAAAATAAACATGACTTTTTCCTAAAATTGACACTTTGATTGGAAGCTCTTTCATGAAGATGTAGGATTGAGTATCTCCTTCACTTCTCTTATTGAGGCTTCACCCAAGATGATAGTGTCATCCATGAATTGTTGGTAAGACACTATTGCAACATTACCTACAAGTTTAATCCCTCTTATCTTTTATGTGGTAGTGGTTGCTCCCAAAGTTCTACCTAAAGCTTCAACCATGATGATGAACAAATATGGGGATATAATATTTCCTTGTCTTAGACCTCTTTATCCCCTAAAGAAACCTACTAATCTACCATTAACTATGATTGAAAACTTTTTTGAAGAGAGACATATTTTTATCCATTATCTCCACTTAAAATCAAAACCAATTTTTTGCATTACCTTATCCAAGAAAATCCATAAGATCCGATCATATGCTTTATTCATATCTATTTGAAATAGCATACCTACAACATCCCTCTTATCCATCGAGTGCAATATTTCATGTACTATTATTACTTCATCTATTACTTGTCTCCCTTGAACAAAACCTTCCTACATAGAAGAGATGATACTTGGGAGTACCTTCTTGAGTCTATTGGCCAATATCTTAGTGAGAATTTTGTATATGGAGTTGCAAAGGATAATAGGTCTAAAATATTTTAGGAAAGAGGCTTCATGATTCTTTAGGATCAAAACTAGAAAAGTATTATTCTAATTATGAAATAATGAATTAGAGGTTTGGAATTCTCTTACTGCCTCTACAACATATTTTCGTATTATGTGTCAAAAACTTTGGAAGAAGCCAACCAAAAAAATATCCACACCTGGTGCCTTATCTTTTACCATATCAAAAACACTTTCCTTGACCTCTTCTTCCAATAAGGGAGTAAGTAATAAGTTGTTCATTTCTTCTGAAATTAGTGAAGGAATATTTCCAAGAAGGGAGTCCATTGCTGCCTCATCTTCATCTTGATCTTTAGAAAATAGAGTCTGGAAGAAATTTACTACTATTGTTGTTATTTCCTCCTTTTTCACTACATAATCATTATCCAGCTTAAGCTTATTTATCCTATTGGCACTTATATACCTTATGGTTTAGATATGGAAGAACTTCATGTTACAATCTCCTTCCTTTAGCCATGTTGCCTTGGATTTCTTCTTCCAATGAGTTTCTTCCTTTGCTAAAACAATATGAAACTCTATAAGAACCTCTATTTATCTTTTATGCAACTCCAACGTTCTTCCTTCTTGTTGAAGCTTCAACTCCAATTACTTCAGGTTATCTAAAATCTCATGTTTATACAGGAAAATATTTCCAAACGCATCTCGGTTCTATTTCTTGAGAATTACCTTTATGATTTTTTAGTTTTTTGCAACTTGAAAAATTTTGGTTCCAAACACATCTATGTTCCACCAATCTCTAATTATATCATCAATTTTAGGATGCTTCAGCTACATCATCTCAAATCAAAAAGGAAATCCCTTTGTACTTTTTTCCTTAGAAACTACTACTCTATAAATCCTGGATTGGATGAGACCTCCTCCTATTATTTGGTTTGACCAAGTGAATTTGGCCCCCTACAAATCCACATCAATTAAGCCCAAAGACGAGAGAAACTTATCAAAATCCTCCATATTGTTTGTGAACTATTCCTCCTTACCTCTCACTTGATAGGAGAGTAGTGTTGAAGTCTCCCGCTATCATCCAAGGAAGACTAACTGAAGCACCAAATGTCTCTAAATCATCCCAAAGCCTTCTCCTATCCACTTGAGAATTAGAGGCATAGACATTTGTAGCTAACCAACAAAAATCAATTAATTTACATCGAAAGAGGATTGAAATAAATTTATCATTCTATTGCACACACTCCTCTTCTAGGTTATTTGGATTCTAGAGAGTCCAAAAACCCCTAGAAGCACCTCTAGTTGGTCTATAGGTACCTTTTACTTTATTCCATACCAAATTTTTAATCTTGTCTAAATTTCCTTCTCCAATTTTTGTTTCTTAAAGTAAAAGGATATCTATCCCATGCATTTTTCTAATATCCCTAACTACCCTATGCTTTTTTGGGGTATTTAGTCCTCAAATTTTCTAGAAAATAACTCTTATTTCTTACCTTTGGTGGGAGCTTTCACCCCACTCAGTACCAACACATGTTGAGTTCCATTTGCTATGTCCTTAGTTGCTTTCTTGTTCCTTATATCTTCTAATTTGGGTCTTCCAAGCTTTGTCACACTACCCAGATCTATAGTTTTTCATGTATTTCTTATCAACCTCATCGTACTGGTTTCTTTTATGGAAGAATTTTTTCCCCTTTGGAACCCTTGGTATTTTGTTGTTGTTGAACTTCTTGGTTCTCCAAAGATTTACCTCTTTTTAACTTCCTTTTATATACCACCTCTTTGAAGCCTTCTCCCTCTTTCGAAGACAACCATACTTCCTTTGGTTCAAGTTCTATTCTCAACTTTGTTTCTTCAACCTCTCCTTCCTCTATAGGAGTTTCTTTAACTACTTCCTCATCTTCTAATTTTGGGTCTAAATATTTATTCAATAGATCTGGTTGATTCTCCTCTTGAGACTATAGATCTACATTCTCTAATTATTTATTAACTTCTTTGACCTCCTATGTTCTTCTTTCTTTTCAATTTTTTTTCCAAAAGTGTTCTTGTTCCATTCTTTTAATCTAGATGTCATGGATTTAATTTTTTTTGGAATTATATATATTCCATTGTTTCCTTAATAATTCTATGTTTGTGCTATCATATCAATAAATTGAGGATGGTCTTCCTACATCTACTCATATTTAAAATATGATATTTTTTAAATTCACTTACCATAATTTTAACTTTTATTTGCTAGTGATATTAACCAATCCTTGTGAAGGTATTAATTTTAGCACAAGTTACTTCATTTAGCCAATGATTTTAGATTACAATTTGTCCATTTTTTTTGCTACTAGGTTCTCACCTATCCTATTGTTGGTCCATGTAAAGTTATCTTCTTCAAACTCAACCTCCCATAGATTATTATTTTGAATGAAAGCTAAGAAATTTGACATACTTTGGGTTAGTTTTGTAATTCCTCCAAAAATTTTATCTAACTTGGTTATGTCATTAAAATCTCCTATGATCATGAATTGGGTTTCTTGGTCTTTACTTCTCATAAAGGCTTCAATCTCACTCCATACTTTTGATTTTCTAAATGAGTTGTAGGTCCATTGACATTGATAAGGATAAAACAAATATTTTCAAAGTAGCATGTGACTAATGAGGCTATCAAATACCTAATTTTATGAATGGTTTCACACAAGGTTATAAATAGATTCCAACATGTTAAAATTGCCCTTGTTGCTCCTTTTGCATCCACAACCTCGTCTTCACATCTCATCCTTACATACACATTGATACCTCATCCTTGGACTTTGACCCATATTACAAATGTGTGATTACATAGGCATTTAATACCAACAAAAACCCCCCTCATATTCATTGGTTTATGGTAAGGAAGTTGTCTTACCTCAACATCTAGAATTATTGGCAATGAAACTGCTAGATAAAAAGGAATTACTAAATATGGAGCTAATGGAAGTCAGAATGGCAAAGTTGCTTTTATTAGAAGAATGAAGGAAAAAATCATATAATAATTTTTAGCATCTTCAAGCAATAGTTAAGCAATGGTTTGATAGAAAATCTTCTCCCTAGTATTTTGAAGTAGGTAACTTAGTGTTAAAATGTGATGAAGAAAATGCTAAGCTAGAAAAACATGAGAAGCTTGAGTTATTATGGTCTGACCTTACCAAATTGTGGGAAAGCACAAATCCAACGCATTTGACCTTATAGACATCAAAAGGCCACATTTTTCTAATTTCAATAAACAATTAATATTTAAAGTATTATGCATAGGGAGGAGTGCCCCAAGCTATATCATATTTATATATGCATATAAATATATGAAAATAAAGTGTCAATGGTAATTTTAAGTTCTGCAAAGTTGATTGGCCAAAATAAAAGTTGGTAGCTACCAAAATTTGAAATCTAAGCAATCCCATTGATCAAAAAGCATAATCATATTTAAATTAGCATGCATATTAAGGTGATCACCCAAAGTGATAGTTTCAAAGCAAGATTCTGATAAAAAAATAAAGCACATGTAAGGTTCAATGTTAATTGTGCCAATGATCACACTCTCTATTATAAAATAGGGTCTATGAATGCATTTCATGCATTTGAATGATTGAGCATCTAACGAGCAAGGAATTGTTGAGAGCAAGTGTATAGAAAGTTTTTTTGTAAGGGTGACCAATTGCAGCACCCAACTTAGCAACTATACAAGGAAAATCCTGCCTCCAAAGGTAATTTTGATCAAAGTGTTGACCTGAAGAATAAATGAAGGGGTGCACCTACTACTTTTAAAGCAACTAAAGCCATAAGAGGAATTTCCAAAGTGCAACCAAGGAGGAATTTCCACTACCAACTAATATTGAACCTCAAGATTCTCTTACCATGAACCTTAGTTGATCCATTAGACCAAATAGTAATTAGTTATTAAGTCTTTATGATGGTAACTAAGGAGATTTTTATCATGAGTAAGAGTCTCAAAGATATTTTGATGATAGCTAATGGGACTTTGCTCTCGGTAGGACTCTACCCCATCAAAAGTTTATGGACCTCTCTCCTCCCTAAACAAGGAAGGCTGATGGATTGAATTTCTTCAAAATTCTTATATGCCTAAGTGGAGAAAATAACAGGAGTGATTCAGGATAACCAAGTGAAAATATGGTCATGAAAGCTCCCTCTCTCATAAGAGGAGCTCAAGTCTTGGAGGACTGCCCAAAGCCTAGCATCTTAGAAGTTCCAGATTATGAAGCCTCGATTGTGCTTTGACATTTCTTAGTCCCCACAAGGCTCATCCCAAAAATAATGATGAGAGAGTGACAAAAGGCATAAGGGAAGATCACCCAAAGGTGCACCCACCATTACTCAAGGATAAAAATCCCCATTTTTCATTTATATTTTGATAAAAATAGTAAGGTATGGACCACCAAAGACTGGTATCCCCTCCCAAAAAGCAGAAATCAACACCCATTATCTCTATAGGATGCATTGAAGGACATATTTACCAAAGGGAATTGACCAAGAGCATGGGAAAAGCCCAACACCAAACACCACCAGAACCATGGGACTAACCCAGAGTGACCAGATGTGAGGAAGGGATGATGATTCAATCCCAGTCTTAGCATCCCATAATCAATCATAGTTCTCCAAGCGACATCTAAAGCATTAAAGAGATGACATAGGATATACCAAGGGGCCACACAAAATCCAAGGCATTCATGATAAAGGATCCCAAAGGTCTAATCATTGAGATTTACTTCATGAAGCATCTTAATAATATTTATGGCTATGAATATCTAAGGCCCCAAGGTCATTCATTGTTGATGTCTATTAACCTAGATAATTTTGTATTCTTGCATAATTTTTGGGGGAAAACTTCCAAAATTTCTTGTTATAAATACCTCCTGGAAAGTTAGTTGTTCTTCTAAGAGGGTTTTCCTCCATTCTCTCTTGTATCTCGACCTAGCTCGAGCCTTGTGTTGTTGGTAATTAGTTTGTAAACTTCTTTTCTTAGCATGTATGTAATACAAAGTTCACATTAATAAGAAACTATATGACTATTATAAAATCCATGTCCTAGTTATGATGTGGATGTTTTGTCTTACGCATGTTTGAGGGGATTGTTTTCCTCATGCACTATTGATCGTTATACATGTGTTCACTTTAACCCATCACGCAATGGAGATTTTCTTAGATATTTAGTACATCGCCACTCATAGATAGGCTAGATAGGCTAGTTAGGTTTCCCTTCCTATAATTTAATTTCATGTAATTTATTTATTTCCCTCTTTTTCTCTTTCCCTTGGAAAAAACATGCGGTAGAGTAGGCTAGCATAGGAAGGAAAATGAACATCGAAGATCTCATAAAGCCAAAAATTCAACCTTGGTAAAAAAATTTGGAGGTCATGCAAAGGAGTCGTATCCCATGCTCCCAAAAATTCCCAAGATTGGTGCTTCAAATGTGATGTAGAGCACCAAATACACCTGCTTGGAATATGAAGAGCCATTGAAACCATGGGGGGTCACAGTGCTCAAGGCATAGGGTTTGTCTCAAGCCCCCAATAGTTATTATAAAGGTGATCTACTTAAGGATTGTCTGGGTAAACAATTAGGGAAGACCTTTGATAGTCTACCAAAAGGCCCATTTATGTTTCTTGAGTTTAGATACCCTGAAGTCTTTTTTATGTTGGTTATAATTTTTGGGTTATAAATTGATGAATATATATACAATTATAAAGAGGCCATGGCATATGTCATTACTAATACATGCAATTATAATTTGATGAAACCTAATCAAAAATCTCCCCTCTTCTTTGTTTGGGTCCAATTTTTTTTTTGAATTTACATGGTGGAATTGGTAGCCACCATGAATCTAGGCAGGTTGTCCGAATTTTATGGCTGCCATAGTATTTTGTAGTGTCCACCCCGAGAGTCACCACACAGATATTCACGTAGTCCACCCATATAACCACCATGCCATAATCATTTTAAACCTTTTATGTTGCTGAAAGCACCAAGAAAGGGACAAGTGTTCAGTCTAGTGAGGCTTGATATTTGAACCTTGGACCTCCGCCCCCTTACGAGGTTTGGCCGAACCAATTGGTCTACACCTCAAACTTGATTGGGCCCAATTTTTAAGTTCTAAAATTAATGCCCAATTAGTTGAGCTAAAGGAAAAGGAGAGGGTTGTATTTTGTTATCCATCATATTTGGTCTGGTTGTTCATATATTTTGTGTCAGATAGCATGTTCGACCTATCAGTAAGAAAGCATTAAAAAAATGGGATATTTATTCCTGTAGTTAGACTCCAGTGCTCAGAGAAACTAATTCTTATCTAGAGTTCAACACACTATTATTGGAACCTATGCTAGCTTGTATATATGGAAATATTCCCTAATTATCCTTAGTTGTGATAGATAAAATTTATGGTCCTAAGCATGAACTTAGAGATTGGCACTTTCTAAGGAGTGATACCATCATTAGGGTTTATGGTTTTAGTGTATATCTATATCTACTCTTCAATTATGTGATAGATTGGGTCTTTGCAATGAAATTCTATCAACAAATGGATGGGGTGGATGAAAGCTTTATGGCCATTGTAAAAAAGGGGCCTATACTAGATTCCTTTTAACTTTGGCCTGGTCAAAATGACAGTTTGAAACCAAGGCAAAATCCTAGACAATAAGCTTAGTTGCCTTCAATTGTCGATAATGTTGCACATGTGGATCTACAATCTAGAAGAAAATTTTAAGGCTAAATTGAAAGTCATAAATACTAAAGCCCTAACTTTTGATCAACTCCATTGATCGAGTATAGAGGTATTTAGGAATAATACATAAGAACAAGATGTGGATTTAGATATAAATAAACTTCAAATAAGGCCTCCATGGAGAGAATGTTATGCTATTGTGTGACCATATGATTCAGTCAAAAATAAAGACCAGAGAATAAGTAGTAAGCTTATAGAAGCCATTGATGAGGAGAAAGAGAGGTAAAATTTAAAGATTCAAGAATAGTAGAATTTCAGGTGTGAGCAGGGCATAAAAAAGAAGGCCTTCCCAATAGTGCAAATATTTAGTTTGATATAACCAATATATTGAGTAGATGTTTGCGCATAAGGGAGAAGAATTCCTCAGCCTAATCAAATATGACAAAGAAGAAGTTCAAGAATACACTTCTAAATAAGAATAATAAAAGGTTGGAGAGCATGTTCCAACCCAAGTTCAACATATCATTATGAACATATAATTAAAGGAGGACTCAGCTTCTAAAGAAACGCTAGGATATATGTTACAAAAAAGAATTCTGGGAGATGCGATTCTAGTTGAACACCATCTGATAGTAGAAAGATCAACATGGTGATAATAAAAACCTCTAATTGCAACACAAGAATTACAAGTGAGGCATGCAATAAGGGCAAAAATAATGCAATAAATGAACTACATCAAATAAGACATTGGTCAATTACTTTTGATATAAATGAACTACATTTCAATATAAGTGAATATCTTCAATACAGATTAAACATGAGGGATGGCCAAGAGATATAATTCTCCATCAAGTAAATAAGAGGTGGTCGCAAAGAAAACTAGGACTCAACAGATAACTCTAGATGTTCATGGAGTAGTAGCAACAACCTAATGTGTTGAGATGGTGACTCAAGAGCAAACCTCAAAAATTTAGGGATCAGGTATGGCATCTATCCCTACTCCTTTATCCATCAATCCTTCTCCACCTCCACATCCTCCCAAAATAATTGTCTCTATCACATTCCCCTCCATGAGAAATGCTACCTCCTCGAAATCCTTCACCAACCAATAGCATAACTTTCATCGCTCCCATACCCAAGACTTGGTAGAATCCTAGAAGATCACAACCTATAGATATTGATATCTTACCCCTGAAGTCTCCCGTATCCTCATTCTCCATTATCCAATTGACTTTGGTTACATCTTCTATTTCTAGTCATCCATTTTTGGAAGCCTTCAATTTGTTCCAAGAAATTAAGGTCAATGTTCATAAATGGATAGAATAATGATCACCCAAAAATGAAAATAAAGCACCATCCTAATGTTTGATGTAGTAGATATAATTACTAGTAAGCAGATAAGAGCAATTGTTATCCTAAAGGTCAATAATCCTGCCTCATAGATGATAGTAGTTGATTATGAGATCAAGGTCTAGGAAGTTGACATTTCCAAGCTCTCAATGAAAGACACAATTTGATCTATCTAGATTGGAGTGGGTACACTGTATTGCTAAGGAAATAAATTTGAGTCAAAATACAAAATGACAAAGGATAGGAAAGGTTGCTTATCTAAAATATTGGATCAAGAGGAGCTTGAAAATAATGCCTTTATAAAGGAGGTCAAGTAGCTACAACGTTAGTTGATCAAGGCTCCAACTCTAGAGCAACTACAATAGAAGGATGAAATAATTCAAACTCTAGAGAAATAACTACAACAAAAGTATAAAAAACTCAAAGAATAGGATGAGTGGTTGCAAAAAAAAAGAATCATCACTTTAGTAACTTGAAGAATAGTTGATAGAATTGCAATTAGAGTGGGAAGAGAAAAATAAGAAAATGTATGCTTCTAACTTCCCCTAAGAGGCATTGATCAAAATCAAAAGATAAAGTTGAGGCAAAATCCTTGACATAATTATGCAAGTCTTTCTAGTTGTGGATTTTTTAATAGACAACTTATAGGTTACCAATGAGGCTCAACCTAACTTCAATAAAATAGATGAAAAGATAACTAATAGGGTAGGGTAAGTAGAAGCAATCATCAAAATTTTAAAGAATAGATCAAATCCTCAATTGTCAGCATTCACTAGCAAGCACCTAGATGAAGTAGAATATCGAGCAAAGCAAATAGTTAAAGCCTATAAATTGGTACAATAAGGAGGTGAATTTATTTATGTATTAAGTAGAAGAGCCGAAAAAATAATATGCCCAACACAAGAAATAATGGGTGTTGGTTTCTCAAGATTTTGGAATGAGACATGCAAGTTCCATAATCAAGAGGAGCTTAGGGACTAGATAAAGCTAGTTGATAATGATGAAAAATAATTTGACTTGTGGCCTAAACCCATTATGGAATATCAAATCTTTGCATATTTAGATGTACTAACTACAATGCATGCAAGAATTTAGGAGATGGCTTGGAAATATAAAAACCCATCACATAAAAAGACCACCTAGTTGAGAGATACTCTACATAAGGTCAAAGTAGTTGTTATTTTGAAGGAAAATGTTTGGGATCAAGCCTACCAAGTATTGTGACTCATGAAGGGTCCCTCAGTTTAATAGAGAGCCAATAAGAAGCAATAATACAACATTAAAGGCAATAATGCAAACACAATAAGGACAATGTGAGATTGTGAAAACATCAATGGTTGGTATCATAAAGGCTACAAACTGATAGATAACATTTGGAGGGGTATCAAGAAAAAAGGATTAGGTCACATGTGAAGTTTCAACCTTATGTCATATTGTACTTTTATTGTAAAGGGTCAACATGTGACATCTAAATGGAAAAGACTAAGTTGGAAAAATCAATAGGCTAAGAAAAATGGAAATACTGTGCCAACTCTAACAAAAGTCGAGTTCCAATTAAGGTCCCAACTGTCATCACTATCCACAAAGGTTATAAAAAATATGCAAGGGTCAAAAAGAATTATATTGGAAAGTTCTCTTTTGGTTTAGTTTTAGCAACCATGTATAATTTAGAAGTACCTAAGCAAATTATAGTTGTTATCTGCAATCTTGAACAAATATACCTATGCAAGAAAGCAAGGAGTGTTGATGGGCCCTCTAGTGCCTAGAGCATTTGTCTAAGGTAATTTTACTTCATCTAAAGCGGTCCTCAGCCATCAGAGGGTATATTTAATTGAGCTCCATTTTTGTGAAAAGTATCTCTAGCTTGGTATTTATTTTCCCTTTCCTTTCCCTTCCTCATTGTTGGAGCCAAAATTGACTCAACATCTGAAAAACCCCTAAATTTAAATTTTTTGTTTTCAATAAAATAAGCAAAAGTTCCTAGCCTAGGTTACATTTTCATCTGAGAATATGACTTCCATATGTTTGAAGATTTGAAATTGACCTAAGCCATTTTGTTTTGAATTGATCTTATGACCGTGGTGTTATCATGTGAAAAATATTTAAGGTTAAATTTTATAAACATCCAATACCATGGTAAAATCATAAAATAACCGACACTTTAAAGTAAGGGTCAATACAATCATAATTGGACCTAAGCCTAATGAACAAACCCCATAAGTCCTAAAGTATTAGAAAAATATAAATCGAGGTCTAATGATGAAACACTATGGTTTAAAGTTCGAAAACCTAAGGTTTGAACAAAGGTCTTAATTAAAACCTTGAGGGTCATGTGAAAATATTTAAGGTTAATTTTATAAACATCCAATACCATGGTAAAATCATAAAATAACCGACTCTTTAAAGTAAGGGTCAATACAATCATAATTGGACCTAAGCCTAATGAACAAACCCCTAAGTCCTAAAGTATTAGAAAAATATAAATCGAGGCCTAATGATGAAACGCCATGGTTTAAAGTCTGAAAACCTAAGGTTTGAACAAAGGTCTTAATTAAAACCTTGAGGGTATGCGCCCCGTTGCGTTAAATATCGAGCACCTTAAACAGATCTAAGGGCAGTGCTTCATCAAAGTAAAATCCAATGGACGCGCTTGCTTTGATAAATCAACTCTTTAAAATGTTGTGGTCAATAGAATTAAAACCTAAGGTTTCAAATGAAAATGAATTTAAACATTAAGGGTATGCACCCCCTTTAATTAAACATTAAGCTAATTGGATAAGCTAATGATAGCGCTTGATCACGATCTGATCGGACGATAGCACTCTCATAAAATATGCATTAAAAATGCTAACAACCGCAATATTAATTAAAACTGTTAAAAAATATTAAGCGAGGGCCTAACGTGTTGGATAATTATCCCCCTTTTAGCTTAATCAAAAGTTAAAATTAAATTCCCCATGGTAACTAACACTGTAGGTTGAAAGAGATCAATTGTCATGCCAATCTCGACCGAGATCCGACAGTTGTGCTCAAGTCAAAATCCAAATGTTGAATGGTAAGAGTATCGGGTAACATAAAGTTGAAGCTATGATTAATCATGAGATCAGCAAGGGTTTAATATGTTACTAATTACCCCCTTTCAGCTTAATCAAATATTATTATAATGCACCCCTTTCAGTTATCAAATGTGCAGATTACAGGATATCTAAGGGCAGTGCCTCATAAAGGAGAAAATTTGATGGATGCGCTCGTCTTAATAAAGCACCCCGATATAAAGTATAAAAGCTTAGGTACAATGGTCAGATCCAACGATAGTGCTTGATCAAAAATTTGATCCAATGATGTCGTTCACCACGAATCACCGAAGGTAAGCCTAAGGAGATTATCTGTGCTTATGGTTAAAATATGTGCAGGTCTAAGAAATATCAACGGACACACTTCAAAAGGGATAATCCAATGGCAGAGCATACCACAAAGTAGTCAACCGATAAAAGGGTTGTATCCAAGTCAAATTCAAATACACCCCATGTACAAGTAGATCCAACGATTGCGCTTGGGAATGATTGATCTAGCGGTTGCACTTTGAAAGAGTTGCTCAAATATTAAAATAAGGTTCATTAAAATGAAGATCAATGATCACATGAAATACCACCTAGATCCAACGACGGTGCTTCGCTCAAAGGAAAAGTCAAAGAAAATAAAGATCTACGATAGTGCCTAACCCACGAAAATCTAATGGTCACAATTTAATCAAGGACATACAAAGGATCAAGAGTGATCCAACGGTCGTGCCCAATTCAAGCAAAGATCCTATGGCTACGATCTCACGAAATTATTAAAATATGACCAGTTGTATAAAAAAAAATTCGGATCCGATGGCCACGCACGATCAGAAAATATCCAAGGGTAGCGCTTGATCAGAGCCAACATCTACTAAAATGAATATCATTACATCTTAATCTGATGGTAGTGCTTGGCCAATCTAAATCTAACGACCATTATCTAATCAGAGCCATACAAAGGACAAAAGCATCCATCATTTATCGAACCAACGACTGCGCTTATACCAAGTAAGATCTGATGGCAGTACTCCATCAAAGCTATCATCCTTTAAAAAGAGTGTGATTATATCTTCATCAGACGGTTGCACCCCTACATATTAGATCCAACAACGGTGATTGGATTAATATGAACAATGTTCTAATGGTCAATTGACCAAATGGTCTTTGACCAAGATCGAACGGTCGTGCCTATCTCCGATTTGATCCAACAGCTGCACTTCAATTGAGACCATCAAAATAAATTGAGGGTCAATAAAAAGAGCCTAGATCTACTAGATATGACGATCACAATGCATCTTGACCAGATCTAACGGTCACACTTGGCCAATCTACCTGGATAATAAAATATAATTGAATGACTATGCAGGATCGCATGGTTGATCAAACGGTAACCCATTGACAAGGTAATACAACTACTAAAGGCCATGTATTAAAGCAAAGGTTAGCCATGGTTTGATTACTTTTTAAAGGAAGGGTAAAGCCCTAATTAAATTTTGAATTTGAGATTAATATTCACCATGGAATGGAAGCCTTGGTTTGACATTTATTACCCAATTAAGGTTAATATCTCCTATGCCATGCACAGCCTCCATTAACATGTACCTTCGATATTACAGGGCTAACGCTCTTGCAGGTCCAAAAGTATCAAATGAAGGTGAATGATACTAATCTCATCCAACAGCTATCATCAATTGAAAGATCCAATGGGCACACATTTCGATGACCAAATCTAAAGATAGATCCCCAAAATAATCACCACCTTGATTAACAATTTTACTATTTTCAAAACCGAATTTCTTTCAAGACCAACAGAGTGGAGCACTTACTCCGAAAAGCCACCATCGCCATGTTTATAATTCCATGTCAAAAATATGTCCAGTTTGGTGACCAATAAGGAAGCAATGAATGATTGCAAGTACACAGACCAAAGTCCCTATGGGCGTACAGGATGAGGAGAGCCACCTACCATTAACTGTCCAACATTGGAAAGTGATGCTTCGGTAAACCTTCATTGGTAAATTTAAAAAATTAGTAGGGGAAACAATATTAACGATGATGTATGTGAATACAGTGAACCCCACTCCACCATCAAGTACTTAAAAACACCATATTGAGCAATATTACCACCCTAATAATCCTGAGCAAAAGACTAGTTCGAAAGAGCAGAGAGTGAACAAAGAACTGAGAACTCCATTTCAGTAGACTAAAATAGTTGTAGAGAACAAAATGGAGGCTTGGGGAACTGATTTCGTATCGAAAGACACAGAGGATGCGGTGAGATTTGTCACAGACCAACTACCATACGTTGAACTACCCGGGCCAGCTGTGCTTGGGACTACTATGTATGAGTTCACCCAAAAATGTGGGCCATGAAAAAAGCTCACTCCCACGTAGCAGTACGAAATATAAAATACCTGCATCAAAAGTTTCACTAGCGCAATAGAAAATGATGAGAAATGCTCTTGGTTGTTGGTAGATTTATTTCATAAAGTGAGGAGACTACAGTATAAGGGTTTCCCTAAGAGCACTAGATGGACCAGTAACCTTGGAAAACTAATATGTCTGAAGGTACACTACTCTCCTGACTTGCTGGCCTGGTTAGCCATAGCGTACGACGAGAATACCAGAACATTTTGAGACAACAAAGATAAACCAGTATTCAGCATCGTTTCCAAGCACATAGAGCAAGTTTTCAAACTGGTGCCTGCAAATACTCGATTGGTGAAAATGGTAATTGAATGACAATCTCAAATATTAACTAAGTTAGATATTTTTAAATCATTTTTTGAAGCGCATGAGAAAGTAGTTGATAAATTTCCAATAGTTAAAACTACTCTCAAACCATGGGTTCGAGACTTCTGTGATATGATTAACGTTGTATTGGGAGTACAAGACCTCAGTGTAGTAGGTAGGAGAGTGTTACTTTTAGTAGCACAGTGTAATCGAGCAATAGGCACCCTAGTCTATGCATGAGAGTGAGTCTTGAGTGATCAGATGCACTCACAAATGATAGATTTGAAAGAGGTAATCCTGAAACAAAGACAGGAGATGCCTAGTTTTTCTAATTACTCCATCCTTATACACCTACTGGCAGGACAATTAGGAGAAGAAAGCCGAAAAAGAGTTGGGGCCATTGAGAGTCCTTATGTCCAGACTAGCTTTTGGAAGATACACGAGGGTCGTTCCCATGTAGGTTGGTTTTGTGATGTGTTCATGGTGGAATTTCACTGGATTTTAACTAGTTTTCTCCCTGAGAGACTGGGGCCTAGGGTAAGAGCCTTCATAAGAGAAAAGTATATAGGAGACTATTTCTTCTCCGAAGGGTTCACATGCATTCGGATCTATGGAGCTAAAGTTCCCCCAAAAATGCTTCCAATGTATTGTCCCTTATCTATCGCTGCCATAGAACTATGCAAAAAGGTGGCCGAAGAGGCTAAAATGAGATTGGTAAAGAAACATGGCAAAGTTCCTTGGCTTAGTGTCCCTTGTTGGTTTGGAAGTTACTTTTTTATGGGATATCTGGTGTTACTCAAGGGGATGTTTGATTTGGATCTCATGGATTTTGAGGAGATAACTTGGATGCCTTATGATCCAGAAATAAAGTATGAAAAATCAATGAAGAATCAAGAATACGCCTGGGTCAAGCATAGGAAATATGCTTATGAAGAAGAGCTATTAGAGGCTATAAAGACAAGGAAATATTTACAAGTTGTATGGAATAAGTACCCATTTGAAGAAAGAGGTAATTCACAAATACATAAAGCATACGAGTACCCATCAAAGTTGGTTTTCCTCATACGGATTTCAGTAGAATATGTCGTCCCCTCTTACCAGAAGCCATCCAGGAAATCAAGTAGGACTCTTTTTTGGAATTGATAGAGGATCAAGGTATCAACCATCTAGAAATTACCATGAATCCTACATATATTGTAGAAAAACAGGTCAAATCCCCTGATAATGCTCCCCTCAAGCTGGAGGCAACACCTAGTACTTCTCAGAAAGTCTTTGAAATCTCAACTGTAGCAAAAGAAAAAGAGGTGGTTACAACACCAGCACTTGTCAGAATGAAGGTGTAGGTTGACCAGAGCTTGTGATAGCTTTTTGGTTTCAAACAATTCTTGTAGTGTGACAATCGAATCCTATGGATGCAAGAAATGGTTCCAATAGTTTTTTGGTGTCGTTGTTGGGGAGGACTTGTTGTATTTTTAAGTTTTCTCTGAACGATTTTTGTTTTTTTTTTTGGTAAATTTAGTATATTAACAGTGGGTTTTTATAGAGGATCCCAAAACCTTATGTACAAAATCAGCCTTACTTCTAATGATGCATCATGCCTCCTGGCTGGATATATAAGCCTGATTGCAGAGATAGCAAAACCTAGTCTAATTGCCCGGAGGCTACAGAGAAGGCATATATGCCTGAATAACGAGATAACAAAACGTAATTTAACCGAGGTAACAAAATATAATAGCCGAAGAAACTGAAACATTTAGAGAACAAAAACAAACAGCCATTCACCAGTCATATCACAGCTACTCCGGATCCTCCTGATCCTCCGAGTTCTGACGCTCCTGGGTCTGCTTCAGAATTTTGATCATGGAGTTAACAGAAGTGAGAATGGTAGATGCCAGGCCCAGGAGGGGCTGTCCGGGAGGGATCTCCCTGTCACTCTCAGTGTCCGACGGAATCTGCTATGGGAGGACGTCCTTCTCCTTCCTGATTTTCTTCAGGCACTGGGAGGATCTACCGGGGGTGGAGGACTCACCGCCAATGCTCCGTTTCGGCCGAATTCGAATGGTGCTCCTATATGGGGAAGGCCTATCAGCGCTGGGAGGGCAGGTTCTGGGGGGTGGAGGCTTGGCCCTCCGTAGGGGTGGACGCACTGCCAGGGGCCTAGGAATTTAAAGGGTTGACAACTTGCGGGGGAGGGCGCATGGCCAGGGAATGCCTATAAATGACTGCCATGAGGCCTTGATGGGTGGGTGGGGAGGATGATTTCCTACTCTTCTCAATGGCAAGGGCAAGGGAATTCGTTAGGTAATCAGGGAAGCTCACTTGCTTGGCATCGCGGAGGTGATTGTAAAAACTAATGTGGAAGCTACGGAGTGGCTTCTCCGGATCATCACAAGTGATATATTGCATGATGGGAATCATGGCGGACCTGTATGGTTCAGGGAGGGCTGACCGGAGGAGGCAAGTCTTGTCCCAGCCGAGGTTTTTCCCTTTATCAAGGAACTGCTCCATCTCCTCGGCCCAATTGTGGCTGTCTCTTCTGATGTTCCGCCCAAAGAGGGGCAGACCAGAGACCACCGCCATGAATTCGATAGAAACTCGAATGTTTATCCCTTTAACGAACACATCGCCCTGGGTCCAAGTATCAACAAAGGCTTGCATGATTTCCTGGTCGGGACCGACAAACTTTTCCAGAAAGGGCAACAACTTCTTGGCTTTCATAAACATTCTCGCCTCATCGCACAGGGATAGAGTAGAGGGCTCGATAAAGGGACCAGCCATGGTTAATACTACCCGCAGAATGCTCCAGAGACAGAGGTTGGAACTAACCACCAGAATATATAAGAAAGAGAGGGGTGGATAAACCTGACCGAGAACCGCCATCCACGATCATCCCGGAGCGAGCACCGCAAGCCTAGGGCCAAATAGGGAAAGGCCTGGTGGTGGCACGTAGATCAAGAGCCCACCCATCCCCTGACTGTAGGTGCCACGTTGCCTTTCCACATGCCTTACCATAAAACCTCCGTCATCCTTCCATGCACGGGAGGTAGTCCGGTAGAGGCGTCAAACAATGGAAGGACTGCAGAGAGCGTGCCAAATCCGAGGCAAGGATTTGGTGAGAGCCTTGCCCAAACATTCCAACAATTCGCCATTGTCCCATCCATGCGTGGTCACCATTGGGAAGGGGCACTTTGGACTTCCATCACCGAACATAATTGGAATCTGCAACGTGAGGGAAAATCCAGCTAGACCGCCTCGGTGGAAAAGGGTGCGCTGATTGCCACCAGGGCACCATGTCTTGTACGCCTTGGAAACGTGAAAGCTTCTAGCTTTGGAGAAAGGACTGCACTTCGCGTGACTCGTGCGGGCGCTAACACACAGGGGATTGGAGAGAGCTACCACCCCAACCCGACACACATCGGGAAGGACCTTCCGAAATCCACGTGGAGAAGACATCATGATGGGATATCCGCTTTGGCTAATCTTTCCACCTCGGATGGGAAGCGTGATCGCCACACGACCGGACACGTGGTCGCGAGCCCTTTGTTGGCCATGTGGTCTGCCACGCGATTGCCTTCTCTGAGGATATGACCCGCTTTCCACCTGCCTCGTTGGGATAGGAGCGTTCTTGCCTCGAGAATGATGTTAAAGACCCTCCAAGATGGGTCCTTGGTGCCTAGAAGGTAGTTTACGATGTTGAGCGAATCTCCTTCTATTATTAAAGGTCGAGGATCCTCTGAGAGGATCTGGATTCCTCTCAGGACGCCTCTGGCTTCGGCAAAGTGATTCGACTGGGAGCCCAACTCTTCACAGTAGGCCAACACTAGGTTCCCATCATGATCTCTAACTACTCCACCTGATCCAGCGGGCCCTGGATTACCCTTAGCCGCTCCATCAAAATTCAATTTAATCCACCCCACGGGAGGCTTGGTCCAAATGACACTTCTTCGACAGGGTCCTGTGTCAGCTTTCGATGACGGGCAGAGATCCATCCTTCTGAAAATCACTTCTTCGCTCGGAATGTGGGGACGGGGACCGGGAGTGGCTTTAGAGTTCTCGATGGCATAGGATAAGGCCCTTTGAGCGATGAAAGGAGGCATTTTTGGGGCTCTACCAAAGACTCTGGCATTCCTTTCTAGCCAGATTTTCCAGATGGAGTGGTGGAAGGAGGCCTCAAGAAGGAAGCAGAGTTTTGGATTCTTGAAAGGATTGGGCCACTGATGGAAAGCATCTTTGAGGGATCGGGGGGAGCACCAGAGGATTTGGAAGGAGGATAGGACAATGCTGAGGACCGAGTGGGAAAAGGGGCAGTGCAGGAATAAATGATCCATCATCTCGCACTCAGCTAAGCACATGTAGCACCTATTGGGGAAGGCAAAGCCCCTCTTGTGAAGGTTGTCAATGGTTAAAGCTTTGTTGTGGAAAGCAATCCAAGCAAAGAAATTCACTTTAGGGATGACTCCTTTCCTCCAGACAACTTTCCATCGATGTTCCAGGGCAGTCTCGCTAGTTAGAAAATCATAGGCAGATTTGACAGAGAATAGACCATCCTCCGTGCCTCGCCAAATGATTCTGTCTGTCCTCCTAACAGATGGGATGATAACCGATTGGAGGATGTTTGATAGATAAGTCACTTCATTATTGAACCCATCCACAACTGGTAACTTCCATCGAGGGGGGAAGGTACTCCGGTCTATGAAATCCATCACCTTGAGTTGGGAATTTGGGTCGGTCTGAGCTCTCAGGCCAGCCAGGTCCGCCCTCAAACCAAGGGCCTCATCAGAAGCCCACCTGTCCTTCCAAAAGAGGATGAGATTGCCATCTCCCAAAATCCAACGGGCTCCCAAGCTGATCAAATGACGGGCTTGGAGTACAGATTTCCAAAAATCCGAAGCTTCGGAGGGAGCCTCGACATCAAGGAAAGAATTGGAACCTAGATATTTCCTTTTGACCAACTTGACCCACTCAACAGAGTAATTTTCTAGGATCCTCCATGCATGCTTAGCGATCAAAGTTGTGTTCATAAGCCCTGATCTCCTCATCCCCAAGCCGCCTTGGTCTTTCCTCGAGCAGACCTTATCCCAGGCAACGAGGGGGATTCTAAGTTTTTCTTCATTGCCAGACCATAGAAAGGTCCTCTGGATCTTCTCAATTTTGTAGTGGATAGAAGCTGGAAGCAGGAACACTGACATAAAGTAGGTTGGGATCCCCTGAAGACAAGCTTTGGTAAGGGTGGCTTTCCCAGCTTGCGATAGGAGTTTGCCTTTCCAAGTGCCCAGCTTCTTGTGAAGGCGCTCCAGGATCATGTTCCACATACTTCCTCTGGCATGGCCATTGCAAGACAGGGGCAGCCCCAGATAAGAAGTAGGCAGGGAGTCAATGGTGCACTCCAAAATTTTGGCAATCCTGAGTTGCCTTCGTAGGGGAGTGTTAATAAAGTAGATTTTGCTCTTAATGTAATTGACCTTTTGCCCGACAGCCTGTTCATAACGGGAGAGGATCCGCTTGAGGGATTTGGCTTGGGCTACCGATGCCCCAGTGGAGATGAGGGTGTCATCCACGAATTGCTGGTGAGTGATGGGGTCAACTCTTGTAGTGGGAAGAATGCCAAAAATCTTGTTCTATCGAAGAGCCTCTTTCAAAGACCAGCTCAGAACCTCCGCCAGGATGATGAAGAGGATAGGTGACAAAGGGTCGCCTTGTCTGAGGCCTCTGGCACTTTGGAAGTACCCAGCAGGGGATCCGTTGATCAGGACAGAGAAGAAGGGAGTGGATATGCAGCTAAAGACAAGGTCGATCCAGTGAGGATGGAAACCGAACTTGAGGAGGACTGCACACAAGAACCCTCTATCAACTCTGTCAAAGGCTTTGTTCATGTCTAATTTGAGAAAGAGTGCAACATTCTTGGAGCGGTAAGCAGAGTGAAGAGTTTCATGGACAGTGATGATGCCATCAAGAATGTTTCTGCCTTTAACAGTGCTTCCCTGGCAAGGATCAATCAGGAGAGGGAGGACGGGCTTCAGTCTGTTTGCTATAGACTTGGTGAGGATCTTGTAAAAAACATTGCACAGGCTGATGGGCCGGTAATCAGAGAAGCTTTTGCAGGTGGGGGACTTTGGGATGAGAGCAAGAAAGGTGGAATTAAGCCCCGGGTGAATGGATCTGGAAGCTTGAATATCCCGAATAGCTTCGCACACATCCGAACCCACAACCTCCCACATGACTTGAAAAAAGTGGGGGGAAAACCATCAGGGCCAGGGGCCTTGTCAGGTTGCATAGAGAACAAGGCTTCTTTAATCTCAGATGAGGAAAAAGGGTCCAGCAGCTTGATGCTTACCTCATGGGGGACTTTAGTCGAAAAGTTGGCAAGCAAAGATTTCTGGACCTGGAGGTCACTGTCGGGAGGATCGCCAAGCAAGTCCTGAAAAAAATCAACAGCTTCATTTCTGATTTCCTCTATTTCTCTTGTTACGCGCCCATCCTTGCAGGACACTTCCCTGATCTTGTTGGCCCCTCTATGCCTCATGGTTGATGCATGGAAGAACCTCGTGTTGGAGTCTCCGTTCTTCAACCAAAGGTCTCTAGATTTCTGGCGCCAGAAGGTTTCCTCCCTTGCTAGAATAGAATGGTAGTCCACCAAGAGGCTCCGTTCTTCCTCCCTGAGGGACTCGGTGTAACCTTCGAGCTCCATTCTCTCCTCCAAAATTTTTAGGTTCTCCGAAATGGACTTCTTGGAATCGAATATGTTGCCAAAGACCTCTTTATTCCATATTTTCAACTTCTCTTTGACCATCTTGAGTTTTATAGCCACTCTCTTTGAAGCGGATCCTCTCACCTCCTGTTGCCACCAAGTTGATACCAATCCTTTGAAATATTTATGAGAAGTCCACATGGATTCAAATCTGAAGGGGGTCTTAAAGGCAGGCCCGTCGCTCATCTCAAGAATAATAGGGTTGTGATCAGATCCAATCCTTGGTAAGGTCGAGAGAGTTGCACCTCCAAGGATGGGAATAGCTTCTTGGGATATGAAAAATCTGTCGAGCTTGACTTGAATAAGGCTGCTCCCGATCCTCCTGTTGCTCCATGTGAAGGATGCCCCTTTGAGGTCGATGTCAAGCAAGCTGTTAGTAGAGACAAAATCTCTGAAGTCCTCCAGGCTACGGCTGGAATGGTCGGATCCTCCTTTCTTTTTAGATGGGTGTAGAGGACAGTTGAAGTCTCCCCCTACGACCCAAGGAAAGTTACTAAAATTATCCCGCATCTGGGATATAGCCTTCCACATTTCTGCTCTCTCCGTGGCAGAATTCGAAGCATAAACATTGGACAGGATCCAGGAAAAATTGATGGTTTTGGAGTGGAACAACACATTGATAATCCTATTGGAGGTTGATAGCAAGCTGCCCTCGACACTCTCTGGATCCCAAAGGACCATGAGACCGCCCGCTGTTCCCACTGCAGGACTGGAGAGAAATTTTGCCTTGGCCCAAATGGCCTTAGCAGCTTTATCAGAGGAGACTGCATCGGTCTTGGTCTCCTGCAAAATTAGGATGGAGGGGTTGGTCCTCTTTCGGAGATCAGCCACTAACCTCCGTTTGGCTGCTCCGTTCAGTCCTCTCACATTCCATGAGAGAACTTTCATCTGGATAGTTTGAGGTTCTTCTTGCCTCCCTTTCCTTGTTGGAAGGGAGGTTTAGGTACATGCGTTTCGCCCGTCTGAGTATCGGAGTCATCTGGAAACAGCAGACGTTGGGTGCCATTCGCGACGTCTGTCGTCGTCTCTTTGTCTCTTCTGTCTTTGTTGGGAGGTCGGCCTTGCTTCCTCTCACTTCCATAATCCACGCTTTGCTTTCGGCTCCTAGTATTTCGAGGGCTTATATGTCCGGTCTGTTTGTCGGCCCTCCTTCCTAGGAGGTAATCTTCTAGCAAGGTTTGGGAATGGTTGAAATCGAAAGGGCCCTGGTCCTGGAGCTTGGGTGGATCTGACTGAGTGGTGTTTTGGGGGGGTACGTTCCTTCTCCTCCTATGGATGACTCTCCTGGCGGGAGTTTCCTCCTCGCTGGGTGTCCGCTCTAAACTGCTCTGGTTCCGGTTGGTGGGTGTTATCCTCCTCTGGCTGGGATACTTCATCATGGTCCCTGGTGGGGCTTGGAGAACCTTGGGCCTCCGCATTTGGAGGACTAGGCCCTTTCTCCTGGCCTTCTCCATGTTCCAGGGGGTTAAAGCTCTCCCGCTTCTTCTCGCCCAATTTTTGAGAAGGACAGTTGGACTGAAGGTGGCCTTGTGAACGGCACTGGGGGCAGAAAGTTGGTCTGTTCTCATAGACTATAGCTTGTTTGTGGAGGATAGTGCCTCCAGACCGGAGGGTGATGGAGGATGGGAGGTCCTCCTCCAGATCTGTCAAAATGCAAAATCGGGCCTGGACGAACCTGGTTCGGGCTCGGGTGGGAGGGTCAATAGTGACCAACTCTCCTATAGAGCGGGCAATGCCTCTTATTACATTTTTGTGCCATCCGAAGAGGGGGAGACTCGGGAGTCTGACCCATATTGGAGCAATGTTGATGTTCTGGGTGTCTGGGTTGAAGTCCATGCCCCACTTCCTAAGAAACAGGCTCTTACGACCCAGGAACCATGGGCCTCCAGCCAGGATTTTGCAGTAGTCCTCCTTGTTGTTCAGGCTAATAGCGAAAAAGCCTCGGGTTAGGGCCGCCAACTCCATGTGCCCAGAGGTCCTCCATTTGTTTGTCGCCCATCTGCGGATGGTCTCCATGTCAGGCCGACCACCGATAAACTTACCAATGAGGGTATATTTCTCGTACTCCACGAAGCTTGAGAGGACATCCGTCGGGATGTCCAGCTCATCCCCAGCCGAAAATAGCTCCTTGGTGAAGTGACCGCTTAGGGTTTCTGAAGCAGCTGCCTGGGCATAGGACTTCTGAGGCCCTCCTCCCCTTTTGTCTGGTGGTTCCTTACCTTGACTGTCTTCGTCGTCATTCCGTAATCCCTCTGTTGACAAGGACGCCTCAGTACCCCTGGGACCCGGCTGCCCTCCGTCCGCTCCGTTGTGCCCTTGGTTCGAACCGTTGCCGCTTCCGTGCTCTACCGCAGAGGAAGTCCCGCCCTCCATCCCGCTCTCGCTTTTTTTCCCAGAACAATTTTATTTTTAATCAACAGGCGACCAATTAAAATAAAGAACCTTCATTTTAATTTTTATGTCTTTCATGTTCTTTATTTTCTTCCTTGCCCATGTTTTTCAATTACTTTTTGAAGTGAGTTTATGATTTTCTTGAATTATCCCAAGAACCATCCCCTGTGAGGCTGAGTGTTAAATATCAAGCAATCTTGATAAGCACATTTTGTTCTTTCTGCACTACCGATGCTGGCGACTCTGTCTGGATGAACCCAAAAAACAAAAATCAAGAAAGAAGGAGCAGAACATGTTGGCGCACACCAGGAGAAGCGGTAAGGAGCTATTCTCAGAATTCAAGAATCTAGAGGTATTTACCCATAATCAAAAAATCCCACTTCTTAAGAGTATCGTATATGAGAATAAATCATATTTTAGCAGTAAGAAGTATGTAAAGAAAAATAGAATTCAAAGCACTATTGTTGTTGATATTATTATAGATGAATTTTTAAATGTTACTGTAGAAAACACGTTAGAATCATCTCAATCTCCTATTCCTATAGATTGTAATACAAAGGTTAATAATCTTTCAGATTATACCCAGGCCTCCCAAACCCATATTCTTGTAGGCATTGTTGCTATGAATTTGAATCCTACAGTAACAATGGCCCAAGCAAATCAGCAAAATCAAAATCAGGCTAATGTTCATTTATGGAGAACTAATAGATATAGGCCTTTTGTGTTACCTACAAATTTAAATGCCTTACCTAGTAAAGCTCACAAATACCTTCCAAAATTCCTAGGAAATAATGCAGTAACTGGAGAAGATCACATCAAAAGTTTTTTGTATGCAATGGATAGTCTAGAGGTTGAACATGAAGATGTAGTCTTAAGACTATTTTTACAAACTTTAGAAAAATATGCTAGAGAATGGTTCAATTCTCTTCCTAATGATGACATCCCAGACTTCACTAAAATGGAAGTTGTTTTTCTAAAGAAATATGGTGAAAGAAAAAATGAACAATCTTTGTTAACCGAATTGGCCACTATGAAGAAAAAATAAAATGAGGTTGTTAGTGACTTCAACAGAAGATTCTCAAAAACCAGAAACAAAATCCCTGCCAACCTTAGGCCTAGTGATATTCAATCTATTTGCTTTTATAAGAATGCTTTTCAAGGAGAGTTTAACTATGAGTTGAGGCAGGAACAAGCCACTACCATTGACAGTTGTATGGAGAAAGCAATGGACATAGAAAGAAACATGCTTGATAGTGGTAAGATGAAGCCTTACTCCCTGGAAGTCAATATACCTGACAAAAAGCCCAAAAGGGTAGCATTTGATATACAAAGAAGAACTAAAATAGATCCAATGGAGAAATTGACTAATCAAATGGCTGAGATGTTCAATACCATGAACAATAGGTTAGCAAGAATTGAAAGAAATAATGGTAATAATGGTGAGACATCACAAACAGAGCGACCATATGTTGATAATCGCCCTCCCTTTAAGAAAAATTTCAATAGGAATTGGGGAAACAATAATGGCCCTGAAGAAGGAAATAGGAATAGGAACAATGGAAACAATAACTGGAAAAATAGAGACTCTGACAGAGATCAGAACAATGTTCCAAACCCTATACCATCTGCCAACATAGCAGAAGGATTCCCCTATTTTTGCTCTACTTGTGATGCACCGCATAACCCTGATGCATGTGGAATTCACCTAAGTGACCAGCGCAATGTAGATTTACATGCTGATTCAGAAGAGGATATAAGAATCAATGCTTGTTGGTCTGTAGAAGATGAATCCAGAGAAAGGTTGTTTGAAGAGAATATGGATAAGTATGCTTCAAATCATCATCCTCAAATCTTAGTAGCTGAAGGTACTAAAATCTTGCAGAAACCACATGAGTCAAGATATGACAAAATGAAGCAAGGGAAATTAATCCCCACTGCTCAAGAAGTTGAAGAATTAGAGGCTACCCATACTCTAAATTTAAGAAATAAGATTGTCCCAGATCGAACAGAGAAAGCTTCTACAAGTGAAACAAGAAAACAAACCTTTACAAATAAGAATATCAGTAAAGAGAAAACTGATAGAACCCTCAAAAAGATTACTCCTGAAGTAATAGAATTAGAGGAGGAGATTCCCAAAGAAGAAAGCAATAGACCACTGGATATAAAGAAGATAGAATTTGATGTTGGGTCAGAACTCAGTAAGCAAAAAGTTAACATCACATTTGGAGAACTTATGAAAGTTCAACAATACAGAGAACAAGTCTGCAGAGCATTTGGACTAGTGGAACAAAAAGAAGACCCAACTTGTCATGTTGCTAGACAAAATCAACATGATACAAGATCACCATCCTCTGTCAGACCCTTCTATGTATCATTAAGGTATAATTTAGATGAAGGAGAAAGGTATGTGATTCATAATTGCATGTTAGATAGTGGAGCCTCACACAATATCATGCCCAAATTAATAGCTGATCAAATGGGATTAATATGTACAAGAGATTCTGCCCCTATTTCTGTAATGGATAGTAGACAAATTCCTTGTGTAGGGGTGATAACTAGATTGTTGGTTTTCCTAGACCAACACCCCAAAAAGGGCATAGTCATGGATGTTGTAGTAGTTGATGTTGACCCATTCTTCTCACTATTACTCAGTAGACATTGGGCAGAACAACTAGGAGGTTCAATCCAACTGGATTGGTCCTATGCTACAATCCCAATAACAGATAAGGAAAACATAATCTTAAGAAGGGAACCATTTAACAAGCACTTATAGAGTTAATTCAATTCAGATGTGAAACCATGATAAACTTAGTAAGCTCTATGGAAGAAAAAGGGTTGGGAGTTTACTCCATATGGCACAACCCATTCCTGGTAGAAGTACCAGAAGCAAAGAACATGGATCCAGAAGTTATGAAAATGGTTGATGCTGAGACAGATAGAGTATTAACCCAAGAAATGTGGACCATGTCTTTTGATGGAGCTAAGTCCCAATCTGGAGTAGGTGCAGGTGTTAATTTGATTGATATAAAAGGAAATTACCTTGGTATCCCTTATAGACTAGAATTCCCTTGCACCAACAATGTAGCTGAATATGAAGCTTTATTGCTAGGGTTAAGAAAAGCAAAAGAATTAGGTATTAACTACTTGACTATAACAAGGGATGCAAAGCTTATTATACAACAAATCAAAGGTAAATATCAGACCAAGCACCCCAGGCTTAAGCAATATAAAAATGCAGTATTGGAAGAAATTGAAAAATTCTTAGCTTTCAATATCTCATTTATTCCAAGAGAACAAAATCATGTTGCAGATCTTTTAGCTATGAATGCCTCAGGCCTAGATCACCCAGAGATAACTACAGAATATATGGATAGATTCCCAACTATTTCAGTCTATAAGCCTTCTGTGCTAGATAACATAGTTTACCTACAGGTCTTTCAGGATGATATAGATATTAAAGATTTTATGACTCTGCAAAATCAATATGCAAATATAATCTATGATGAAAAGGATGAAGATAAGCTAAAAGACCAAATAGGAGAACCAGTAGAAGTAGTCCAATTGAAAACAAATAAGATACCTAAAGGATTGGTTTCTCTAGAAAGTCTATTTGATGATTTTGACAAAGCTTACAAGCCTTTAAGCAGAGAAGTAATATTTGAAGACGTTAACATTGGTACAATGAAAGAACCTAGAATAGTGAAGGTAGACATGGCCTTACCTACAAAAGAAAAGGTTGGATACATCAATTTCTTAAAAAAGAACAAAGAACATTTTGCTTGGACTTATGAAGACCTTAAAACCTTCAAAACAGATGTAATGACACACATAATACCCCTGAAGGAAGATTCCAAGCCATTTAGATAGAAATAGAGGAAGTACAACCCAACTCTACACCCAATAATGCAAAAAGAAGTACAAAAATTGCTGGATTCCAAAATAATCAAAAAAGTAAGATTTTCTTCTTGGATATCCAATTTAGTACCAGTCAAAAAAAAGAATGGTGATATCAGACTCTGTGTAGACTTCAGAAATTTAAATAAGAGTTCATTGAAAGACAATTACCCATTGCCCAATATGGAACAACTATTGCAAGCAGTAGTTGGCTCATCTAGATTGTCCCTGTTAGATGGATTTTTTGGATACAATCAAATTCAGATTAATCTAGAAGATAGACATAAGACAACATTCACTACACCTTGGGGCACATTTGAATATTTAAGAATACCTTTTGGACTGATGAATGCAGGTGCTACTTTTCAGAGAGCAATGGACTTTACCTTCAAAGGATTAATGTTCAAAATAGTAGTTGTATACCTGGATGATATCACAATATTTTCTAAGAATCCAGAAGATCATTTAGAACACTTGGCTACAGTTTTTGCTCGGTGCAAAGAATTTGGAATTTCTCTAAATCCCAAGAAGTGCATATTCGGGACTACACAAGGAAAGTTGTTAGGTCATATAGTTTCAGAAAAAGGAATAAGCATTGACCCAGAAAGAATTGAAGCTATTTCCAAAATTCCTCCCCCCAGAAATTTAAAAGGTGTCAGGTCATTCTTTGGAAAAATAAATTTTGTTAGAAGATTTGTCCCAAATTTTGCAGAGATGACCAAACCCATAAATGACATGGTTAAGAAGACTGGAGAAATAAAATGGACAACAAAAAATATGGAAGCATTCAATAGAATAAAAGAAGCCATTTCTATTACTCCAGCCCTAAGCTGCCCTGACTATTCTAAAGATTTTAACATTTATTCATATGCATCTGAACATTCAATTGCTGCAGTTCTTTCACAAAAAGATGATGAAAATAATGAAAGGCCAATAGCCTTCATGAGTTCAGGTCTGAAAGGAGCACATCTTAAATACACCTTACTGGAAAAGCATGCTTATGCAATTATTCAATCTTTAGAACATTTCAAAGGTATATTTGGTTCAAACAAAGTTTACTGTTGCATCCCTTTCATAACAATAAAAGATATTTTTACCCAATCTGAACCATTAGGAAGGCCAACAAGATGGATGGTGAAACTTTTGCAATATGATGTTGAATTCAAAATAGTCAAAACTGTAAAAGGACAAGGCTTAGCCAAATATCTGGCATATAGAGGAGAGGACTCTAATAATGTCATCACAATAGATGAAATGCATGATAACAGAAGAATCAATAATCAAGAATGTAAATGGTATGATGAAATTCTAGCATATTTACAAACTCTATCTTTTCCTAGAGATGTATCAACAAATAGAATGAGGTCAATAAAACTTCAAGCTCAAAAATATTATGTGCAAGATGGTGTGCTTTATTGGAAACACCCTGAGGGAGTGTTATTAGTCTATTTATATGAAAATGAAGTCCCAAAAATAATAAATGAATATCATGATGGTTTCTGTAGAGGACATTTTGCTCCAAAAGCCACAACTAATAAAATAATGAGAGCAGGATATTATTGGCCTTCCATTTTTAAAGATGTTTATAAATATGTTAGGAACTGTCATAACTGCCAGGTTTTTGCAGGAAAGAAGCAACTGGCAGCCATGCCCCTCAAACCAGTAATCATTGAAGCACCATTCACCCAATGGGGCATTGACCTAATTGGAGAGATCAAGCCTAATTCATCAGGCCAACACAAGTGGATCATAACTGCTATAGACTACTTCACCAAGTGGGTAGAGGTTGCTCCTCTAAGAAGCTCCACAACTGCCACCATCATCAAATTCTTGGAAGAAAACATTCTAACCAGGTTTGGAGTTCCTCAAAAACTGGTAACAGATAATGCACAATATTTTGTTTCATATGAAATGGTAGAGTTTTGTGCTGAATATGGAATTGAACTATCCCATTCTACTAATTATTACCCCCAAGGAAATGGTCTTGCTGAGTCATCAAATAAGAATGTAATAACTAGAATAAAAATATCATTGGGTAAGAACAAAAGAGGGTGGGACAGTGAACTTAAATTTGCTCTATGGGCTGATAGGTTATCTATTAAAAGAAACACAGGAAGGACTCCCTATGAGATGGTATATGGAGAGAAAGCCTTATTACCCTCAAGAATAGAAAAATTGGCACTTTCCCTCTTGTTGCAAGATCATGAAGACCCCAAACCCTTGCAAAGAAGGCTAGACCAAATTGTCCTGCTAGAAGAGCAAAGAAGAGAGACCCTTGATAGAATGATGGAACAAACCCAGAAAACTATGAAATTGTTTAATAAGAAAGCCAAGGGTACTCCTTTCTCTCAAGGAGATATAGTCATCTATTGGGACCCTAAAAATGATAAGCATGGTGAAAAGGGTAAATTTGAACCTAAATGGATTGGTCCATACCAGATAGCCCATGTTATAGGTCAGAATACTTACAAGTTGCAGACTTTGCAGGGAGAACTAATGGCTATCCCTATTAATGGCCAACACCTCAAGATGTACAATCCCTGTTGAAGGTGGAAACAAAAACAAAAAAAGAAAAGAAAATAAAAAAAACAAAAATAAAAACCCCAAAAATAGAGTGATGTATTTTGTTGTTATTTTGTTTACTAGATAAGCTTTTCTTTTATTGTTAGTATAGTTCTGAGTTTGCTGTTACACATGGTATTCTTAGTTTGATGAGTATACATTACTGTGGATTCCTCCAAAAACAATAAGAAGAAAGGAGATTTATTTTAGACTTTGATGAGGTTTACAATTTTTCAAATATGAGTGTTTATGCAATGGTTATTTGATATGAGATAAAACAGAATGAAAACAGAGCTGATTGAAACACCATGTCAAAGCCTCACATTACAAATGATACTTAAGGTGACTTCAAGGTCCAAAGAACAGAGTTATCTTTGAGAGGGTGGTTGAGCTAAAAAATCATTACACTCATCCTTTTTAGCCAAAAACTAATCCTCAACTCAGGCATACTCTTTGCACAATTTGCTTATATATCCAAGTACTTCTCAAACGAGAAAGAAAAATAAAAAATAAAGTAAATTGAGTCACTACTTGAGATATCTTGGAAAACCTCTACCGGGGCTATAGACGCTTGACTGGCAGTAGGGTAAAACCGGATGGGATTAGAAGCAACTCCACCGGGGCTATAGACGCTTGACTAGCAGTGGAGCCCTACAGAATGGTGAAAATTTTTAAGAGTGAAATCATATATTAGGCTTAACTATTTTTCTCAGATATGGCAAAGTTCTGAAAGACTTAGAAATCAAAATGAATGCACAAACACACACATGGGCCAAAGCATGATGGAACAAATAGCTTTGACAAATTTTGTGTAATCATATCCTATGACTTAGCTAAAACAAGCATAACAATATATCTAAAAAACTCATATGTTTCTAAAATTCTGACCCTAGTTTCCAAATTGAATAAAAGGGATCACAGTTTTTAATGCTCTATTACTTTGATATCATGTTGTTTGTACAATTTTTCAGTTTAAAAATTGTTATGTTTTGTTTTTCAAGCTTTGCTTATCAGTCTTGATGATTTGAATTTTTGTCCAAAATTGCAATAAAACCAGGAGATTCTGTAATTCTCAAGTGCCTCATGTTTTCAGCACATTGTCCCAATCAGAGCCTATGTTGGAGCCAAAATTGACTCAACATCTGAAAACCCCCAAATTTAAATTTTTGGTTTTCAATAAAATAAGCAAAAGTTGCTAGCCTCTGTTACATTTTCATATGTGAAATTAACCTAAGCCATTTGGTTTTGGATTAATATTATGACCTTTTTTTTATCATTTGAAAATTCATTAAGGCCAAATTATTTGAGCACCCGATACCATGGTAAAATCATAAAAGTACCCGACTTTAAAGTAAGGGTCATGACAATTATAATAATCGGACCTAAGCCTAATGAATAAACCCTTAAGTCCTAAAGTATTAGAAGAAGATAATTCGAAGCCTAATGATGAAACACCATGGTCTAAAGTCTAAAACCTAAGGTTTGAAATAAGGTCTTAATTAAAACCTTGAGGGTATGTGCCCCATTACATTAAGAATCGAGCACCTTACACAGATCTAAGGGGAGTGCTTCATCAGAGTAAAATCCAATGGATGTGCTCACTTTGATTAATCAACTCTTTAAAATGTTGTGGTCAAAGGAATTAAAGTCTAAAGTTTCGAAAGAAAAATTAATCAAAACATTAAGGGTATGCACCCCCTTTAATTAAACATTGAGCTAATTGGATAAATCTGACGATAGCACTTGATCAAGATCTGATCGGACGACGACGCTCTCATAAAAGGTGCATTAAAAAGGCTAAAGACCAAAAGATTAATTAAAATTGTTAAATAATATTAGTGAGGGTCTAACGCATTGGATAATTATCCCCCTTTCGGCTTAATCAAAGGTTAAAATCAAGTGCCCCTTGGTAACTAACCTTGTAGGTTGAAAGAGATCAATGGTTACACCAATCTTGATCGAGATCCGATGGTTGCGCTCAAGTCAAAACCCAAACGATGGAATGGTAAGAGTATCGGGTAACATAAAGGTAAAGCTATGATTAATCATGCATTAGCAAGGGTTTAATACGTTACTAATTACCCCCTTTCGACTTAATCAAATATTATTGAAATAAAATAATGCACCCCTTTTGGTTATCAAGTGTGCAGATTATAGGAGATCTAAGGGCAATGCCTCATCAAGGAGAAATCATACGGATGCGCTCGTCTTAATAAAGCACCCCAGTCTAAAGTATGAAAGCTTAGGTACAATGGTCATGAAAGATCCAATGACTATGCTTGATCAAAAATTGATCCAACGATGCATGTTAGCCATGAATCACCAAGGGTAAGTCTAAGGTATTATCCATGTATGATTAAATATGTGTAGGTCTAAGAAATATCAATGGATGCGCTTCCATAGGGATAATCCAATGGTAGTGCATACACAAAGTGATCAACCGATAAAAGGGTCCTATCCAAGTCAAAATCAAATACGCCCCCCACATACAAGTAGATCCAATGGTTGCGCTTGGGCATGATTGATCTAACGTTAAAAGGGTTGCTTTAGGATTAATTGTTGTCTATCTTCAATTTAATCAAGGACATACAAAGGATCAAGAGTGATCCAATGGTCATGCATTCAAGCAAAGATCCTATGGCTACGATCTCACAAAATTATTAAAGGATGACCAGTCATATAAAAACAAAGTGAGATCCGATGGTCATGCATGATCGAGAAAGATCCAAGGGTAGCGCTTGATCGGAGCCAACATCCGCTAAAAAGAATATGATTACATCTCAATCTGATGGTAGTGCTTGGCCAATCTAAATCTAATGACCATGATCTAATCAGAGCCATACAAAGGATAAGAGCATCCATCATTGATCGATCCAACGATCACGCTTATACCAAGTAAGATCCGATGATAGCGCTCCATCAAAGCTATCATCCTTTAAGAAGAGTGTGATTATATCTTCATTGGATGGTCGTGCCCCTACCTATTAGATCCAATGATGATGATTGGATTAAATAATATGAACAATGTTCTAATGGTCGATTGACTAAATGGTCTTTGACCAAGATCAAATGATCATGCCTATCCCCGATTTAATCCAATGGTTGTGCTTTAATCGAGACCATCAAAGGAAATTGAGGGCTGATAAAAAGAGCATAGATCTACCAGATTCGATGATCGTGGTGCATCTCAACCAGATCTAATGGTTGCGCTTGGCCAATCTACCTGGATGATAAGAGATAATCGAATGACTATGCAGGATCGCATGATTGATCAAACGATAACCCATTGATGAGGTAATATGACTATTAAAGGTCATGTATTAAAGCAAAGGTTAGCCATGGTTTGATTACTCTTTAATAACTAGTATAAAAAAGGGTAAAACCCTAATTAAATTTTGAATCGAAGATTAATATTCACCATGGAATGGAAGCCTTGGTCTAACATTTATTAACCAATTAAGGTTAAAATATCTCCTATGCTATGCACAACCTCCATTAACATGTACCTTCGATATTACAGGGCTAACACTCTTGCAGGTCCAAAAGTATCAAACGTAGGTGAATGATACGAATCTCATCCAATGACTATCATCGATTGAAGGATCCAATGGGCACACAATTCGATGACCAAATCTAAAGATAGATCCCCAAAATAATCACCACCTTGATTAATGATTTAACTATTTTCAAAGCCAAATTTCTTTCAAGACCAACAGAGTGGAGCACTTACTCCCGAAAAGCCACCATCACCACGTTTATAATTCCACATCAGAAATATGTCCAGTTCGGTGACCAATAAGGAAGCAATGAATGATTGCAAGTACATGGACCAAAGTCCCTACGGGCATGCAGGACGAGGAGAGCCACCTACCATTAACTGTCCAACATTAGAAAGTGATGCTTCGACAAATCTTCATTGGCAAATTTGAAAAAGTAGTAGGTGACACAATATTAATGATGAGGTATGCGAGTACAGTGAACCCCACTCCACCATCAAGTATTTAAAAACACCATATTGAGCAACCTTACCACCCTGGTAATCCTGAGCAAAAGACTGGTTCGAAAGAGCAGAGAGTGAACAGAGAATTGAGAACTTCATTTTAGTAGACTAAAATAGTTGTAGAGAACAAAATGGAGGCTTGGGGAACTGATTTCATGCCCAAAGATATAGAGGAGGCAGTGAGATTTGTCACAGACCAGCTACCATACGTTGAACTCCTCGGACTAGTTATGCCTGGGACTACTATGTACGAGTTCACCCAAAAATGTGGGCTAGGAAAAAAGCTCACTCCCACGCAACAGTACGAAATGGAAAATACCTGCATCAAAATTTTCACTCGCACAATGGAAAATGATGAGAGATGCCCTTGGTTGTTGGTAGATTTATTCCACAAAGCGAGGAGACTACAGCATAAGGGTTTCCCCAAGAGCACTAGATGGACCAGTAACCTTGGAAAATTGATATGTCCAAAGGTACACTACTCTCCCAACTTGCTGGCTTGGTTAGCCGTAGCGTACGATGAGAATACTAGAACATTTTGAGACAACAAAGATAGACCAGTATTCAGCATCGCTGCTAGGCACATCGAGCAAGTTTTCAAACTGGCGCCCACAAATACTCGATTGGTGAAACTGGTAATTGAACGACAATCTCAAATGTTAACTAAGTTAGATATTTTTAAATCATTTTTTGAAGCACATGAGAAAGTAGTTGATAAATTTCCAATAGCTAAAACTGCTCTCAAACCATGGGTCCATATTATGGGGTTGATAGATATTGAGGTAGGAGAGTGTTACTTTTAGTAGCACAGTGTAATCGAGCAATAGGCACTCCAGTCTATGCATGGGAGCGAGTCTTGAGTGATCAGATGCACTCACAAATGATAGATTTGAAAGAGGTAATCCTGAAACGAAGATAGGAGATGCCTATTTTTTCTAATTACTCCATCCTCATACACCTACTGGTGGGACAATTAGGAGAAGAAAGCCGAAAAAGAGTTGGGGCCATTGAGAGTCCTTATGTCCAGACTAGCTTTTGGAAGATACATGAAGGTCGTTCCCACGTAGGTTGGTTTTGTGATGTGTTCATGGTGGAATTTCATTGGATTTTGATTGGTTTTCTCCCTGAGAGACTAGGGCCTGGGGTGAGAGCCTTCATAAGAGAAAATGATATAGGAGACTATTTCTTCTCCGAAGGGTTCACATACATTCGGCTCTATGGAGCTAAAATTCCCCCAAAAATGTTGCCAATGTATTGTCCCTTATCTCTCGCTGCCCTAGAACTATGCAGACAGGTGGCCAAAGAGGCTAAAATGAGGTTGGTGAAGAAACACGACAAAGTTCCTTGGCTCAATGTCCCTTGTAGGTTTGGAAGTTACTTGTTTATGGGATACCCAACCTTACTCAAGGGAATGTTTGATTTGGATATCATGGATTTTGAGGAAATAACTTGGAGGCCTTATGATCCAAATGGAAAGTATGAAAAATCAATGAAAAATAGAGAATACGCCTGGGTCAAGCATAGGAAGGATGCTTATGAAGAAGAGCTATTAGAGGCTATAAAGATAGGGAAAGATTTACAAGTTGTATGGGATAAGTACCCCTTCGATGAAAGAGGTAATTCACAAATACATAAAGCATATGAGTACCCATCGGAATTGGTTTTCCTCAGAGGGATTTTAGTAGAATCTATGGCCCCCCTCTTACCAGAAGCCACCCAGGCAATCAGGGAGGACCCTATGTTAGAATTGATAGAGGATCAGGGCATCGACCAGTTGGAGGTCACCGTGAATCCTGTAGATATTGTAGAACAATAGGTCAAAGTCCCTGATAATGCCCCCCTCAAGCTGGAGGAGGCACCTAGCACTTCTCAGAAGGTCCTCGAAAGCTCAAGTGCAGCAAAAGGAAAAGAGGTGGTTGCAACACCAACACAAGAGCAAATTTCTCCCCAACAGGCTATAGTTCCCATCTCTAGCCAATTTTTAACAATAACCAGTGTGATGAAGTTAGCCCCCAAAGCTATTCCCAGCTCTTTGAAGATAAAAGATAGGGAAATAGTAATTCCATCAGTAATACAAATGAACATGAAAAGAGTAGGTGGATTTGGAGGTATCTTCAAAGATCTTGAAGTCAAAAAGCAAGCAATTGTATCTACTCCAGAAGCTAAGAGACCAAGGCTAGCACTGCCCTCCACCAATATTGTGTTGGAAATATCTGAGGAACAAACAACTTTTAGTGATGCCCAAGAGCAAGAGCTACAAATGGTAGCAGGCATGGGAAGCAGGGGAGATGATTCCATAGCATGGATGGAAATAGAAACTCCCAGATCAGGTATGATAGAGATAAAATTGCCTGTCCTACAGGAACCTATTGTTCTTAAAGTTAATGAGAGAATTGGAGGAATGTTAGTTCTTGGAAAAGAAGGTGATATGGTTGAAGTGGCCAAAGTAGTACATGCACAAACTTTGGATCAACTGCATCAAAATAACACTGAATTAAGAAGCCAACTGGAGACCAGTGATAGAGAAAAGGTAGAGATGCAGGCCTTGATAAATAAACTACAGGAAGAGTTGGCATAGAAAGACACCATAGTAACTCAGCCCCCCAAAGTGGTAAGGATCCTTAATTATACATATTATTTGAATGCAACAAAAAGGGAAATGTCAAAGAAGATTCGGGATAGAATTGAGGGGATCACTGAAATGTTTAGGCAGATTAGGGTAATTCGAGTTACTTCTCAAGAGATGGAAAGTTTAATCAGTCAAAAAGAAGAAGACCTCGAGATCATCCGCCCTACTCTTGACTTAATGTCAGAGTACTTTGAAGAGATGTAGAATCAAGTAGTATTATTGAATGATGGGATTGAGGTCAAGTGCAATATTGAATTCATGAAGGCAACTATGTTTGTATCCAACATGGGAAGGTGGTACAACAATGTGGTAGAAATGTTTAGTCTGTTAGATGATATAATAGAGAAATTGGTAGATGTAGGACTATCATTGGAAGAATTTTTGGAAACTGCTAGTGTAGAAGATCTCTTGAAGAACAAAATAGAAGATTTTGATTGTGAGCCCGATGATGAACCTGAGATGACTAGATAGACTACTTTCTTGGTAAACACTATAGAGATGTTGATCACCCATTATGAAAAAAGCAAAAATTACATTAGTATACAAAAGAACAAAATTCTACAAGAAATGAACATGTTGAGGTTTGTTGTGTCTTTTGACATTGATGCCTGGAGAAGGATTGATAAAAATATAAGATGGTTGCGATAGAGCAAAAAGGGAAAAGAAATTAAAACTTGTAGCCTGCAACTGGAAATGAGTTCCCCTCCTAGAGATGAAGAGTAGGTTGAAGAGAAAGGGGAAACATCCAAAGTAGAAGATCAACCAGATACTCAGCAGGAAATAGTAAGAGAAGAAGCCAAGGATAGAAAGGTAGAAGAGGGAAGTCCCCAGCATACCAGTATCACCGGTTGAACCACTCAGGTAAAAAGAGACCAAAGAAAGGGTATAGTACGAATGAAAGAAGACAATGGGAGCCAGCTGTACTATTTTTGGAAATCAAATCAGATGATGACAAGTGTGGGGCCAGGATTGTACCAAAAATAATAGATTCAAGAACCTGGAGCTATAAAGACACCAGCTACGGTCAGAATCTGCATCAAGCATTTAGATAGCATTTTTGCTAAGAGGTATACTTGAGTGCCCTGCTAGTTGTGTTGTTGTATCTCCTTTTGTGTGTCTATTTTCTTTGTCATTTCTTATTCTTCCCTTTGTCGTGCAAGATTTTGATAGGAAAGTGCTCAAGAAGCTGAGATTATTTCCTATCCTATTGAGCCTGAGATTCAGAGACTCTGTTGTTACCATATTGGAACAAGGAGAGTAGGAGAGACCTGTTACATTATTTGAACAGAGTTTTCTTCATTGTATTGATATATTTCTTGGAAAAATAGAGTTAAATGGCATTCTGCCAACTCTGCATGTAATTTGTTGTTAAATCAATACAATTATGGGTTTCATTCTTATTAAATCTTTGTCTTGGTACTATGTGTTACTACGTAATGTGTTACATTATTTGAATGTATTACGTACATTTCTGTCATTGGCCAACTGTTATGTTTATTATGATATTCAAATGGATATGATAGTGCCAATTCTCTCTCAATCTCGTTCTTTCTTTTTCATGTTACAAATGTTGTTAAATTGCTATAACAACCCAATGAATCTAGGCACCGGTCCACATAAGGCATAATAATTGGTTATTTTCATTGCTTGGTCATTTTAAATACATATAGTATAATTCTAAATCTAGAGCATGTAAACCATGCAAAATCATAAGTTCACCATTGGGGTTTCCTTACCCATTCTATAGTTTTCCTATAGCAATAGTTGTTTTTAATCAGAATGAAGAGGCAGGTTGACCAGAGCCTGTAATAGCTCATTGGTTTCATATCTCCTTCCACCTTTCTCCTCTGGTTCTCATTTCCTTACATTCCTGTCCACCATTCTCAACCTCACCATTTTATTAAATTCCCTTCCTAATCATTTCCTCTAATTTACCATTGTACTTATCTTTTCTTGTTCTTTTCCTCCTCTAGATGTTGTACATAATCCCAAGTATTGTAGGCAAATAGGATATAGGCTTTGGAGTGGTATCTTCCAATGTATGCTTTGCAAATCCTACCATAATAATTTTCCTCCTCATATCCCTCAACATTTCACTTTTCTAAAGTATAAATCCCTATGAATGCATTTCATGCATTTGAGCAATTGAGCATCCAACGAGCAAGGAATTATTAAGAGCAAGTGTAGAGAAATTTCTATGCAAAGGTGACCAACTACAACGTCCAACTTAGCAACTACATTTGATGTTGAAACTTCTACTTTTAGTAATTATGGCACATGGCAAGAAGGGCTAGAATATTCACAAGGCCACTAGGAAGCTCTAGAATCATATGAGAGAAATCCATGACCGCTCATAATTAAAGCAAATTGTAAGAATTTCAAAGAAGCAACGTAGGTAAAAGGTGAGAAGTTATCAACTGATAGGATGGAAGCAATCACTTGGAACTCATTCTTGTAATCATGCATGCCTAGGTTTTGGAATTCCTACCTAAAACTCATCAAAGTAATGGTAAAAAACTATGACCTAAAGTCTAGAACAAAGCACATAACAACAGGGTAGATATTGTTTAGTGTTAAGCACAAAATAGTCACAAACACCTTTGTAGTAGGTGCACACCCTGGTATGTATCCTAAATATTTTATTTTCAAAACTCAAAATGGTTATTATAGTGAAGATTCACTACTCCAAGAAAATCCTACCTCCAAAGGTAATTTTGATCAGAGTGTCAACCTAAAGAAGAAATGAAGAGGCTTAGAGCTCCTACTACTTTTTGAATCAAATGAAGCCATAAGACCATAAAAAGTGCAACCAAGGAGTAATTTCCATTGCCAACTAATATTGAACCTGAAGCTTCCCTTACCATGAACCTTAGTTGATCCATTGGACCAAATAGTAATTAGTTATCAAGTCTTTATGATGGTAACTAAGGAGATTTTTTTCGTGAGTCAGAGTCTCAAAGCTATTTCAATGATAGCTAATGGGACTTTGCTCTTGGTAGGTCTCTATCCCATAAAAATTTTATGGATCTCTCTCCTCCGTAGAAAAGGAAGACCGATGGATTGAATCTCCTCCAAATTCTTAGGTGCCTAAGTGGAGGAGAGAACAGGGGTGATTCAGGATAACCAAGTGAAAATATGGTCATGAAAGCTCCCTCTCTCATAATAGGAGCTCAAGGCTTGGAGGACTTCCCAAAGCCTAGCAGCTTAGAAGTTCCATATTATGAAGCCTTGATTGTGCTTTGAGATTTCTTAGTTCCCATAAGGCTCATCCCAGAAATCATGATGAGAGATTGACAAAAGGGATAATGGGATAATATCAGCCAAAGGTGCACCTACCATTACTCAAGGATCGACATCCCCATTTTTCATTTAGATGTCGATTGAAATAGTAAGAGATGGACCACTAAAGACTAGCATCCCCTCCCAACAAGCAGAAGGTAACACCCATTATCTCTATAGGATGCGCTAAAGGACATCTTCACCAAATATAATTGACCAAGAGCATGGGAAAAGCCCAGCACCAAACACCACCAAAACCATGGGACTAAACCATAGTGACTATATGTGAGGAAGGGATGATGATTCCATCCCAGTATTGGCATCCCATAATCAATCATACTTCTCTAAGCGACATCTAAAGCATTAAAGAGATAACATAGAGGATTGACCAAGGGGTAACACAAAACCCAAGGCATTAATGATAAAGGATCCCAAAGGTCTAATCATTGAGATTTACTTCATGAAGCATCTCAATAACATTTATGGCTATGAATATCTAAGGCCCCAAGGTCATTCATTGTTGATGTCGATTAACCTAGATAATTTTGAATTCTTGCACAATTTTGGGGGAAAACTTCCCTAATTTCTTCTTATAAATACCTCTTGGAAAGTCAGTTGTTTTTCTAAGGGGACTTTCCTCCATTCTCTCTTGTGTATCGACCTAGTTCTAGCCTTGTTTTGTTGGCAATTAGTTTTTAAACTTCTTTCCTTAGCATGTATGTCATACAAAGTTCACATTAATAAGAAACTATATGACTATTATAAAATTTGTGTCCTAGTTATGATGTGAGTGTTTTATCTTATGCATGTTTTAGGGGATTGTGTTCCTCATGCACTGTTAGTTGTTATGCATGTGTTCACTTTTAACCCATCACATCATGGAGAGTTTCTTAGATATTTAGCACATCGCCACTCGTAGATAGGCTAGATATAGTTAGGTTTCCCTTCCTATATTTAAATTTCATGTAAATTACTACTTTTTGTTAGAAATAGAGTCTATTCCATCATTTGGGTTATGTAAATGTATCTTCCAAGGTACATACTTAGGACATTAGATTACTTTAGGGGGAAGTTATCTAGTTACTTCATGCAATGTAATAAATGCACAAGTGTCAATGTGCAAGTTGTATATGTGCAAGTTATCCCTTGCATAGCTAGGTAGAGTGTTGGCCAAGGAACCTATCTTCCTATATAAGAAAGGCCTCATTGTCAGATAGATATGAGAAGGAGGACATAGATAGATAGAGCTACTTACAGCATAGTCGTAGGTAGTAGTGCAGTGCTATGTATATCACCATATATTGGTGATGGGTGCAATGTAGTTCAATAGCTTCATTAATGGAGTGTTCATTTTCTCCATAGCTATGTTGTATTCATTTATGTTATTTCTATTCAACATACTTTAGTCATCTTGCAGATTTACTTTATTTTATATTATTCTGCATCTTGTTATTGTTATCTCCCATTGCTCATTACATCAAAATCTAACAATGGTATCAGAGCTATGGTAGATCTAGTCTGTGTAGGTCAATAGGGAAACCACCATTATCTTTGAGCCTGAGTGTTTTATCAAACTGATGCATCACTGGAATAACCACTATAAAAAATATTAGAAGAATCTAGGTGGTAGAATTAGGGAGAGTCACAAGTGAGGACTGAAAGAAATCTCAGTTCCAAAAAATACTAAGATTGCATTTGACTAGAGTCTTTCCACAAAGTTACAAGAAAAAATCATGAAGACCAGGACTCAACATTCAATCCACTAGATTGAAAAATCATCTAGTGAAGATCATCCAGGATATTTAGAATTTGCTAACTATTGCCTAAATTTTCTTTTGTTGTAGAAAATTAATTCTTAGAGGATTGGGACTCCTACAATAAAAATCTAGGAGACTCCAACTTTGTTGCCCAAATGTTGGTGTGCCTTCATAGTGCAGAGATTAGTTCCTTGTGCAAGAGAAGAATACTATGGAAGAAGACTTCTAGTGAAGAGTTATGGTGAAGTTAGGAGACTGAAGATCTCCATTGCTGAATCGAAGAACTTCACAAGTTGAAGAACAGGCCATAGAAGCCTTGACACAAAAAGGCCATAGAAGCCTTGAAGAAAAGTCCATAGGAGCCTTGAAGGAGAATCCATAGAAGTCTTGATACTAGAAATGCCATAGAATCCTTGGTACTAAAAAAGGCCACATAAGCCTTGATACTGAAAAAGGCCACAAAAGCCTTGATACTGAAAAAAGCCATAGAAGCCTTGATCCTGAAGAAGAATTCGAAGAGAATATCTGATTCAAAAGTAGACTAAATATTTTAGTACTAATACTTTGTTGCAGGGAAAGAAGATTTAGTGAGTTGGGAAACTTCCTACAAGAAAGTTAGGAAGGGTATCTTCTTCAGAATCAATTCAGCACCTAAAGCAAAATCGAAGAGATCAAGAGAAGATCTCAGTGAAGAACTTCTAGTCTTGGAAGAAATAAGAAGAAGAAGGACTAGGTGAGTCCTACTCGAATCCAGAAGTAGCAGAATCAAATATCCAGAAGAAGATCTCACCACCAACACTTCCAAGAGTAGAAGGTTGAAGAGAAGGTCTCAAGGAAGACCATCAGAAGTTGCAAGATCAAAGACCTTGGGAAGGTCTCATCGAGCATAAAAAAAGGCTAGGAGAGCCTAATTGAAGAAATTCTCAAAGGAGAACTCATTGAAGAAATCCACTACCAAGGAGAAGCCCCTGATAGTGAAGGACTTGGGACAATTATTGCCATCCGACAACAAGCCCAAGAGAAGAAGAATTTGGCAAGGAGTGCCAAATTCAAGAAGAAGAATTTTGCAAGGAGTGCCAAATCCTAGAAGAATATCCTGCTTGAAGTTAGAATTCGACAAGAAGACTTGAAGATAGAAGAAGCTCACCAAATCTTAGAGATTTGAAGATTACCTCTCATAGCAAGAAGGCACCGCTTTAGAGACAAAATACTTCTCCAAATCTACAACAAAATGAGGAGAACACAAGAGGAGAACAAGCCACCAAATCCTAGGCTCATGAAAGAAAGTTTGAGACCATCATTTGGTGAAGAAGGAGTTGTTCAGAACAGTCTACAAAGAGCTGCAAGATCCTACTCGAAGTAGCAACTTGGTGATCCTAGACACCAAGATCTACATCCTCTATAGAAGCGGCAAAAGAGCTATAGAAACTTTCAAAAAGGTAAGCAACTTTTGGTGCAAGTAGATTCATTAATTGGATTACTTATCAGATTTGTTAAAGCACCTAAATTTGGATTAAAGTTGCAAAAAAATTGGATTACAGTCTTCAAAAGTGCAAAAATAAAGGTTCTTTTTAAGGTTCATTTGCACATTGATTAGGAGTTGATTAGATTTTTGAATTACTTCTATCAACTACCTATCATCTACTTTGGAAAAAGAAAAATAAGACTAAGTCCTACAATATTGATTGTAGTGAAATTTCAGAATAATTATTGAAGGTTCATTTTAGATTATTCTTGATTAGTTGCAGTAAATTTGATTAAGTGCATGTTCTTGAGAGTTTATTGGAGTGATAAGGTGAAATTTTTAGTGCATTAAAAGTGAAATATTATTAGATTCATTTGCACTATTCTATTGCTCTCAAAAGGATTAGCTTTTGTGTACTTGAGAAGGGCACAAAATCAGAAATTGTCAAAGTGTCTAAAGACACTATTAGTGCACAAAAATCTGCAACACATAGTGGCCAAGTGAAGCCACAAAATCAGGTTAGAATCCTCCAAAACTTGGAGAAGAATACAACTAACCAAAAATAGAAATAGAAGCTTCAAATATTGAGACTTGGTGAGTCTCAAATCCAAAGCATTACAGGGTTAATTGCTTGTTACAAAGGGCAGAAAATTACAGCTACAAAGAAGCTTCTATCTACATCATTAAAGGCTTGGATTTATCATCAAATTATCCAAGCAAAAAGGGTAAGGAGTCTAGCTAAAGAGACATCCTCAAAACCCTCATATTTGCATTCAAAAATCTGCTACAAAGCCAGAATTTTAGACCTGCAAAAGAGTGCAAGAAAAGGTGCAATAAAGAAAGTTTTATATACATGTAAGGTTACATGGTATTGCACTTCTACAATATGTTATATGTAGGAAGAGAGCAGATTTGAAGGTGCCTCAAAAAGGCACAACATCTACAGGGTAAGCCAGCCAAGGAAGGATGAACATTTGCACTCCTCTTCCACAGCAAAAGGAGCCACTCAAAGGGCTCACTCTTAGCATATCTTGGATGGACGAACCTACAATATCAAATCCCACACAATTTTGTTAGCAAATGACTATCTACACTACAAAGAAGCACATAAAATCAGCACGTTGAAGGTATAGTAGACAAGGAGAAAAGGTGCTACATTCAGGTCTTAAACTTGGTGAAGATCATCCACCAAAGGAAGCACCAATATCACTTTCAAAATCGCCATTTGAAGCTCCATAGTGCCTCATAAAATCACCTGCAAAAGAGAAGGTTGCTTGTTATCCAAGAAATGAAGCAAGCTAAGAGAAGGCATACAAAAGGAGTTATATTCTCCTTGGGAGCATTATAGCATAGGTCTTCATGCAAAGCGTTTGAATGCCACTTGGCATAATCTTTCTAAAGCACCATTCTATCTCTCAATGCTCAAGAAACCTTCACGTAGGAGTTACAGGGAATATTAAGGAGGTGGTACCACTTGTTATCCTCCACAAGCCTCACACAAGTGCCCACACGAATGCTCATACGTTATAGAGTGCCAAAGAAGTGTTAGACAAGGAAGTTGGTACATTACAAAAGGAGCGAGCGCTCATACGTAATAGTTGTGACACTTGTCACAAAATTCAAGACTTATCTTCCATAAAAAGGGTGGTCAAGGAGGTGAAAGTATAGTCAAAGAAAGGCAGCAATGGTAGCAAGCGAGTCCAAAGCGACTCGGTAGCATCTTGATCATATCACGGTAGTAGCTCGATAGCTACACGGTAGCGGATCAATAACAACTTGGAGAACAATCCAAGAGCAAATGATGAAGCACATTACTCTTGGTCAAATGGGTCAAGGAAGCATTGAAGTGAGTGTTGAAGCAAATAGCAAGTGGAAGAATCTTCCATTACTCACAATGCCCAAGAAGGACAGTCTACCATCGGTTTCATAAAGGTACAATTTCCATCTAATTTGCTTTCCATAAAAAGGGAGTTATAAGGTTATATTATAAGGTTGAATTATTGAAAGAAATCAATCTTCATTTGAAAGCAAAACTTAGGGAAATTAAATATTAAATTTGTCTAATATTTGCAAAGCATAACCTAGGAGAAATAAGGAATACTACTTGGAATTAATCCATTTAAAATTTGCAAATATTAATGTGTTCTAATTTTCCAAATTTGGGAGTCATAAGGGCTACAACTCCAAACTAGGTTATTGGAAATTAGAAATAATCCAAGGGATATAAAAAGAGGTTATTAAAGCTTTTTATTAAGGTTGGAAAATTATAATATTCTTGTCTCAAAAAACTTCTCTAAAGGGACAAAATAAATCCAACATTAAAACCTCTTCAAAATTGAAAAGTGCTTAGTTCAATAGGAGTAATAAGGTGTTAAGAAGTTGATTTTTGATCTTTACAAAATTTGTACAAAATCAACCAAAATTGAACTATATCTTTACAAAAGCACTATATTATATCTCTAGGGAGTCATAAGGCATTCTACAAAACTTGATGATAATAATATCCTTCAAATATTATCAAGTTGGGAAGATATAAGCTTTCTACAAAAACCTAAAAATTAGGTATTCATACTCTCATTACTAGGGAGACATAAGGAAGTCTACAAACCTAAGGTTTTATCAAATCAAGCTTATATACTTCAATAAGGGATCATATATTCTAATATTGGGAGCTATAAGGTAGACTACTCTATCCTTAAGAATTCAGGTTATACAAATGACTACTAGCATACTAAGCAATGCTCTTAGAAGTGGAATAAGGAAAATACCAATGTGGATTAAAAACTTGATGGATTACAATGATGAAAAGGGCAAAGAAAAGGAAGAACCAATGCAATGCAAAATAAGTTCTGAAATCAACAGCTATGTGAAGGAAGATTCATCCAGTGAATCTAATGACCAAAAATAGGAAAATATTGATCAACAAGACCTTATGCAAAAAGGAATAGCTTCAATTGTGCACATATGGTTTGAAGGCCTTATCAAGGAGATAGACAAACATGATATTCCTAAAATAGATTACAAAATTGTCAGATCATCTCTATTGTGCACTCATTGCAACCAATATGGTCATGAAAAGACCAATTGTTGGAGTTTCCATCCATGCAAATATTGTGATGGAACAAATCACTCATCTTTCTCCTATCACTTCAAACACAGGTACTACAAAGACTATGAAAGAAGATTACTTCAAATATTAAACTATTATCTTCATAAACTTGTTTCAGATGGATCTACTAACATTGAGCTCAAGGTTGATACTTATGAAGGATAGAGAAACAGGTCTAACATATGGACAAAATAAGGGAGAAGAGCCTATTCAGATCCACTCATGACTTGCAATATCATGAGAGCAATGGTACATCAAAGACACCTGACATCAAGGAACAAAGAATGGAAAAGGATGAGAAGCCATGACATGAAGACTGAAGTAGAAGCAAAAGAACCAGAACAAGAATACTCTGAACAAGCCAAAGATCAATATGAAGAGGAAGATCCATATTGAAGACTAAAGTCTTCAATACCCAAATAATGTAATACAAGGGGTGTTAGAAATAGAGTCTATTCCATAATTTGGGTTATGTAAATGTATCTTCCAAGGTACATACTTAGGACATTAGATTACTTTAGGGGGAAGTTATCTAGTTACTTCATGCAATGTAATAAATGCACAAGTGTCAATGTGCAAGTATATATATGTAAGTTATCCCTTGCACAACTAGGTAGAGTGTTGGCCAAGGAACCTATCTTCCTATATAAGAAAGGCCTCATTGTTAGATAGATATGAGAAGGGGGACATAGATAGATAGAGTTGCTTACAACATAGTCATAGGTAGTAGTGCAGTGTTGTGTATATCACCATATATTGGTGATGGGTGCAATGTAGTTCAATAGCTTCATTAATGGAGTGTTCATTTCCTCCATAGCTACGTTGTATTCATTTATGTTATTTCTATTCAGCATACTTCAGTCATCTTGCATATTTACTTTCTTTTATATTATTCTAGCATCTTGTGATTGCTATCTCCCATTGCTCATTACATAAAAAGCTAACACTTTCCCTTTTTTTCCCTTTTCCTTGGAAAAATACATGGTAGAGTAGGCTAGCATAGGAAAGAATATGAACGACCAAGATCTCATCAAGTCAAAAATTCAAACTTGGCAAAAAGTCTTGGAGATCATCCAAAGGAGTCGTATCCCATGCTCCCCAAACTTCCCAAGACCAATGCCCCAAATGTGATGCAGGGTACCGAACACACCTACTTAGAAGATGAAGAGCCATTGAACCCGTGGGGGGTCATAGTGCTTGAGGCATAGGGGTCGTCTCAAGTCCCCAATAGTTATTTATAAAGGTGATCTACTTAAGGATTTTTTGGGTAAACAATTAGGGAAGACCTTTGTTAGTCTCCCAAAAGGCCTATTTATGTTGCTTGAGTTTAGATACCCTAAATTATTTTTATGTTGGCTATAATTTTTGGGTTAGAAACTGATGAATATATACAATTATCAAGTGGCCATGGCATATGTCATTACTAATACATGCAATTATAATTTGGCAAAATCTAATCAAAAATCTCCCCTCTTCTTTGATTGGGCCTAATTTTTTAGTTCTAGAATTCATGCCCAATTAGTTCTTGTATTCATCATATTTGATCTAGTTGTTCATATATTTTGTGTCAGATAGCATGTTCGGCCTATCAGTAAGAAAGCATGAAAAAATGGATATTTCTTCCTATATTTAGACTCCAATGCTCACATAAACTAATTCTTATCTAGAGTTCAATAAACGATTCTTGGAACCTATGCTAGCTTGTATATAAGAAAATATTCCCTGATTATCCTTATTTGTGATAGATAAACTCTATGGTCCTAAGCATGAACTTAGAGATTGGCACTTTCTAAATAGTGATACAATCATTAGGATTTATAGTTTTAGTGGATATCTATATCTACTCCTCTATTATGTGACAGATTAGGTCTTTACAATGAAATTCTATCAATAAATGGATGGGGTGGATGAGAACTTTAGGGCCAGTGTAAAAAGGGCATATACTAGATTCCTTTTAACTTTGGCATGGTCAACATGATGGTTTGAAACCAAGGTAAAATCCTAGATGATGAGCTTAGCTGCCTTCAATTGTCGATAGTGTTGCACATGTGGAACTACAATCTGGAAAGAAAATATTAAGGCTAAATTGAAAGTTGTAAATACTAAAGGTCTAACTTTCTATCAACTCCCCTGATAGAATATAGAGGCATTTAGGAATAATGCATAAGAACAAGAGGTGGATTTAGGTGTAAATAAACTTTAAATAAGGCCTCCATGGAGAGAAAGCTATGCTATTGTGTGACCATATGATTCAGCCAAAATAAATACCATAGAAAAAGTAGTGAGCCTATAAAAGCCATTGAGGAAGGGAAAGAGGGGTAAAATGAAAATATTAAAGAATGGTGGATTTCTAGGTGTGGGTAGGTCACACAAAAGAAGGCCTTCCCAATAGTTAAAATTATTAGTTCGAGAAAAAATTTGACAGCCAATATATCGAGTAGATGTTTGCACATAAGGGAGAAGAATTCCTCAGCCTAATCAAAGAAGATGATGAAGAAGAAATTCAAGAATATACTTCTAAAGAAGAAGAAGAAAAGGTTGGAGAGCATGTTCCAACTCAAGTTCAACATCTCATTATGAACATAAAATTAAAGGAGGACTCAGCTTCTAAAGAAACGCTAGGATACAGGTCACAAAAAAGAATTCTGGGAGATGTGAGTCTAGTCGAACACCATTTGATAGTAGAAATTTCAACATGGTGACAATAAATACCTCTAATTGCAACACAAGAATTACAAGTAAGGCATACAATAGGGGTAAAAATAATGCAAGAAATGAACTACAGTCCGACATAAGCAAATATCTTCAATACAAAAAACACAAGGGATGGCCAAGAGAAATAATTCTCCATCAAGCCAGCAAGAGGTGGTCGCAAAGAAAACTAGGACTCAACAGGTAACTCTAGATGCTCATGGAGTAGTAGCAATAACCTGATGTGTTGATATGGTGACTCAAGCACAAACCTCAAAAATTCAAGGATTAAGTATGGCATCTATCCCTACTCCTTTATCCATCAATCCTTCTCCACCTCCATAATCCCCCCATAACAATTGCCTCTATTGCATTCCCCTCCATGAGAAATGCGACCTCCCCAAAATCCTTCACCAACCAATAGCATAACTTTCATTGCTCCCATGCCCAAGAATTGATAGAATCCTAGAAGCTCACAACCTATAGATATCGATATCTTACCCCTGAAGTATCCCTTATCCTCATTCTCCATCATCCAATTGACTTTGGTTGCATCCCCTGTTTCTAGTCATCCATTTTTGGAAGCTTTCATTTTGTTCCAAAAAGTTAAGGCCAATGTTCATAAATGGATAGAATTATGACCACCCAAAAATGAGAAGAAAGCACCATCCTAATGTTTGATGTAGAAGATCTAAATACCAGTAAGCAGATAAGAGCAATTGTTATCCTAAAGGTCAATAATCCTGCCTCATAGATGATAGTAGTTGATTATGAGATCAAGATGTAGGAAGTTGATATTTGCAAGCTCTCAATGAAAGACACGGTTTGATCTATCTAGATTGGAGTGGGTACATTGTATTGCCAAGGAAATAAATTGGATTCAAAATACAAAATGACAAAGGATATGGAAAGTTGCTTATCTAAAATATTGGATCAAGAGGAGCTTGAAAATAATGCCTTTGAAAATGAGGTCAAGTATCTACAATAATAGTTGAGCAAGGCTCCAACTCTAGAGCAACTATAATAGAAGGATGAAATAATTCAAACTCTACAGTTGAGCAAGGCTCCAACTCTAGAGCAACTACAATAGAAGGATGAAAGAATTCAAACTCTAGAGGAACAACTACAAAAAAAGGATAAAACTCCAAGAACAGGAAGAGCGGTTGTAAAAAATGAATCATCACTTTAGCAACTTGAAGAATAGTTAATAGAATTGCATTTAGATTTGGAAGAGGAAAATAAGAAAACATAAGCTTCTAACTTCTCCCAAGAGGCATTGATCCAAATCAAAAGAAAAAGTTGAGGTAAAATCCTTGATACAATTATGTAAGTCTTTCTAGTTGTATATTATTTAATAAACAACCTACAGGTTACCAATGAGGCTTAAACTGACTTCAATAAAATACATGGAAAGACAACTAATAGGGTAGGGTAAGTAGAAGTAATCATCAAAATTTTGAAGAATATATCAAATCCTCAATTATCAGCATTCACTAGAAAGCACCTAGATGAAGTAGAATATCAGGTAAAGCAAATAGTTAAAGCCTATCAATTGGTACAATAAGGAGGTGAATTGATTTATACATTAAGTAGAAGAGCTGATAAAATAATGTGCCCAACACAAGAAATCATGGGTCTTGGTTTCTCAAGATGTTGGAATGAGACATGCAAGTTCCATAACGAAGAGCTTAGGGCCCAGATAAAGCTAGTTGCTAATGATGAAAAAGAATTTGATTTATGGCCTAAACCCATTATGGAAGATCAACTCTTTGCATATTTATATGTACTAGCTACAATGCATGCAAGAATTTAGGAGATGGATTGGAGATATAGCTTGTCATATAAAAATATCACCTAGTTGAGAGATACTTTACACAAGGTCAAAGTAGTTGTTCTTTTGAATAACAAGGTTTGGGATCAAGCCTACCAAGTACTGTGACTCATGAAGGATCCCTCAGTTTAATAGAAAGCCAATAAGGAGCAACAAGACAACATCAAAGGCAATAACGCAAACACAAGAAGGACAAGGTGAGATTGTGGGAACATCAATGGTTGGTATCATCAAAGATACAAACTGATAGATAACATTTGGATGGGTATCAAGAAAAAAGAATTAAGTCACATGTGAAGTATCAGCCTTATGTCATGTTGTACTTTTATTGTAAAGGGCCAACATGTGACATCTGAATGGAAAAGGCTAAGTTGGAAAAAGCAATAGGCTGAGAAAAAGGGAAAGAATGTGCCAACTCTAAAAAAAGTTGAGTTCCAATTAAGGTCCCAAGTGTCATCACTATCCACAAAGGTTATAAAAATATGCAAGGGTCAAAATGAATTATGTTGGAAAGTTCTCTTTTGGTTTAGTTTTAGCATCCATGTATACTTTAGAAGTAAGCAACTTATAGTTGCTATCTACAATCTTGAAAAAAGGTACCTATGCAAGAAAGCAAGAAGTGTTGATGGGCTCTCGAGTGCGTAGAGAATTTTCCTAAGGCAATTTACCTTCATCTAAAGCAGTCCTCAGCCATCAGAGGTTATATTCAATTGAGCTCCATTTTTGTGAAAAGTATCTATAGCTTGGTATCTATTTTCCCTTTCCTTTCCCTTCCTCATAAAATTTCCTTCCACCTTTTTCCTTTGCTTATCAATTACCTAGATTCCTCTCCACCATTCTCAACCTCACCATTTTCTTAAATTTCCTTCCTAATAATTTCCTCTAATTTACTATTGTACTTCTCTTTTATTGTTATTTTCCTCCTCTACATATTGTACATAATCCCAAGTATTGTAGGTAAATATGATGTAATCTTGGCAGCAACATCTTCCAATGCATGCTTTTCAAATCCTACCACAATAATTTTCGTCCTCATGTCCCACAACATTTCACTTTCCTAAAGTAGAAATCCCTATGAATGCATTTCACGCATTTGAGCAATTGAGCATCCAATGAGCAAGGAATTATTGAGAGCAAGTGTAGAGAAAGTTCTATGCAAAGGTGACCAACTGCGACATCCAACTTAGCAACTACATTAAGTTTAGTAGCTATGGCACATGGCAAGAAGTGCTAGAAGATTCACAAGGCCACTAGGGAGCTCTATAATCATATGAGAGAAATCCATGACCACTCACAATTAAAGCAAAATGTAAGAATCTCAAAGAAGCAATGTAAGCAAAAGGAGAAAAGTTCTCAATTGATAGGATGGAAGTGATCACTTGGAACTCATTATTGTCATCATATATGCCTAGGTTTGTGCATCCCTACCTAAAACTCATCAAAGTAATTGTAGACAACTATGACCTAAAGTCTATAACGAAGCACATAACAATAGGGTAGATATTGTTTATTGTTAAGCATAATATAGTCACAAACACCTTTATAGTAGGTGTATGCCCTGGTATGTATCCTAAATATTTTATTTTCAAAACTCAAAAGGGTTATTATAGTGAAGATTCGCTACACCAGGCAAATCTTGCCTCCAAAGGTAATTTTAATCAGAGTGTCTACCCAAAGAAGAAATGAAGGGGACTAAATCCCCCACTACTTTTGAAGCAACTAAAGCCATAAGACCATCCAAAGTGCAACCAAGGAGGAATTTCCACTACCAACTAATTGAACCATAAGCTTCCCTTACCATGAACCTTAGTTTATCCATCGTACCAAATAGTAATTAGTTATCAAGTCTTTATGATGGCAACTAAGGAGATTTTTGTCCTGAGTTAGAGTCTCAAAGCTATTTTGATGATAGCTAATCGGACTTTGCTCTCGGTAGGACTCTACCCCATCCAAAGTTTGTGGACCTCTCTCCTCCCTAGATAAGGAAGACCGATGGATTGAATTTCCTCTAAATTCTTAGGTGCCTAAGTGAAGGAAAAAATAGGGGTGATTCAAGATAACCAAATGGAAAGATGGGCATGAAAGCTCTCTCTCTCATAAGAGGAGCTCAAGGCTTGGAGGACTGCCTAAAGCCTAGCATCTTAGAAGTTCCCAGATTATGAAGCCTCGATTGTGCTTTGAGATTTCTTAGTCCCCACAAGGCTCATCCCAAAAATCATGATGAAAGAGTGATAAAAGGCATAAGGATAGAATATCACCCAAAGGTGCACCCACCATTACTCAAGGATCGACATCCCCATTTTTCATTTAGATGTCGATTGAAATAGCAAGGTATGGACCACCAAAGATTGGCATCCCCTCCCAACAAGTAGAAGGCAACACTCATTATTTATATAGGATGCACTGAAGAACATCTTCACCAAAGGGAATCAGCCAAGAGCATGGGAAAATCCCAGCACCAAACACCACCAGAACCATGTAACTAACCTAGAGTGACTAAATGTGAGGAAGGAATGATGATTCCATCCCAGTATTGGCATCCCATAATCGATCGTAGTTCTCCAAGCAACATCTAAAGCATTAAAGAGATTGTTGGAATTAGAAATAACTTGATATTATTGAATGAAAGGAGTCTTGCTTAAATAGTAAAGGCATACAATTTGATCCATTGGATCATAACCAACTGAGCTAATCTCAACCACACAGATTATCCTAGTAACAACTTAGGATATAATATATATTCTAACACCCCCCCTTAAGTGGTACTAGGATATACTAACACCCCCCTTAAGTGATACTAGGAGGGATTAATAATAACAAAACTAAACAAGTGGTGTATCCACAAGTATGAGTCTCGAAAACAAGGCTTGATAAGGTGCTCATGTACAATATATGCATATGAAATCTCTGCTGAGAGAGATGATGAGAAAACCACATGTCATAATAGAAAGAAGAAGAAGAAATATGAAGATGTGCAAGGAGGAAGGAGAGGAAGATGTCCTCTTCAACCCCGCTTATGACAATTTCATCAATAAGCCTGCAAAGGATCCATCAGATGTCTCAAAAAATTAGGGAAGCCTTTTCGTCGAACTAAAATAAATCTACTCCCAAACTGGTGCTTGTGACACAGATCAAGGCTGTGAACCATGAAAAAAGGTCACTAAAGAAAACCCCTTGAAACCAAAGTGTCTCACAAAAAGAAGAGTGTGAAGATTGTGCAAAAAGAACCACAAGAATCACAAGGAATGTCTAGAATTGACTCCACAAGCATAAGTATGTGGTTTCCACCTATATGAACACAATGGGCTGATAACAAGGTCTAAATTTTTTTTGGACAAACAGCAAAAACAAGGTAAAATTGAAGCACCAAGGTCTATATTTTAACGTGTCCTTATAGTGACCTCCTGACATCCTACCGAAATGCATGGGTAACCAGCCACTGCATCCGCTAGGTGATATAGAGGAGATGACTAGATACTAGGATCACTCTAACAAATGTCTAGGAGTGTCGGGTTCAACCGAGAATGCACTCTATGATACAATATATTTTGAGCCACAAAAAAGTGTGGAAAATAGTTTTAAAACTAAAAATGGACACTACCATTATGTTCGTCTCGAAAAAACCTTTTCGATGGCTATAAACACCCCTATAATCGGGTGACATGTTGATCTTCTTCTACAAGAAAAAATAGTAGTTTCCTTCTTTCCCTCACAAGGAAATATTCCAAAAAATTGTCCTTTGGGAAAAAATATCCTTGCAGGAAAAATATCATCGTAAAAAAATTCAAATCCCTTACGTAGGCCCATCCCTTGTTTAAAGATAATTGTGGAAAGAAAAAAAAGGTCAACCCTTTTTTTTTTTTTTTAAAAAGGTATTTGTTGGGCCATATTTTTTTTATTTTTTATTTCTATTTTTAAGAAATAACCCCACTATAGATTTTATTTTTCCGATGTTAAAAAATCTAAAGGACCCACTGCAGGCCATTTATGTATACCAAAAAATACGAAAACTCAGCATGCTGAAGAAACCGGTGACCTTGCCGTCTTTTCGAACAACAAACTACCATTACAACTAGCGTCGAATGGAAAAAACTATTGTTTCACAGGCGTTTGTTTTACTCCTTCTTCTCATACTCACACTCACATTTCCTCACCAGATCTCAAATGACTGAAAAAAACATAGCCGCAAGCGACCAAAAAGGCAGATCCAGATCCAACGCTGCAGAAACCGCCATGGAAAAACTTAGTCCCACTAGTATCTGGAAATACATCATCTATGATCAAAATAAAAGGGGTGAATCTCCTCACCAGATAGGCTCTCCACCTTCAAAAAAATACACGAGTATCACACTTCAAAACAAACTGCAATCACCAACTAAGTCAATTGACAGCTTGTTCACATATCCTTCGTTGCAAGCGGTAAAACTTTGCACAACTAAGAGAGAGCATCAACCTGAATGAAATCATCAGAGTCGTTTGTTAGACTTGCTAGAACGCTCTTAATCAACCCATGTTTAAGCAAATAATGAAGGCGATTGCTGGTACATTTGCACATAGAAGAGAAACACTGAATGTGAGAGTATCACGAAGCCACAGGAAAATAAAAATAGTTGGTCAAAAAAAAAAACACTACTGTTGTCTTTTCACTACAGGTGAAGTCTTGAATCACTATGTGCACAACAACAAAATGGAAAAAATAACAGCAATATCATTTGCCCAAAAGATCCACTTGCGAATGGTTGTGCTCCAAAAAAGGCCTGGGCTTACTAAATAAAAGCGCACCAAAAAAAGCTTTGTAGTGTTACACATCGCCTAGCAGCATTAAACTTCTTCGAGTGAAGCACCTTGTGTTGTGGAAAGACGTTGCTTTCACTACCAAAGACCCAGATAGCAAACGAATTGACTTGCACTCAAACTCCTCCATGCTATTGAAAGACCTCACTTCTACTTCCAAGGACTTTGTTCTTCCCCATCTGCATAACAATCATACTCACTCAGCCACTGTTGCATGCTCGCAGCCGAGCTCCATATTACATGTCTGACGTCGATCAAACCCAGTCAATTTCTCCTCTCTGCTTTTGCATCAATAGTCGCCATCTGTGGTGCGCTATCATTTTGCAATAACCAAACAAAACACATTTCAGCATGTAACAAAATACCCTCCTTTGCTTCCAAGTGGACCACTTTTGCACTATCACAACATCTTCGTTCGCGAGCAATGAGTACCGCCATGACCGCAAGCTGAGTCTAGCAGGCTTATCACTTAAAATGACCACAACTCCCTCTTCTTACCATGTAGGTAGTAATTACCAGCCATACACCATGAAACTGCCCACGTATAGAGGAGAGACGATTTTAGAAAGCAGTTTCGGCAGATCTTGGGCCCATTATTGGTAAATATGTCCATTGCACATCTGGATTCATAATCTTTGCCTGTCGTAGAGGAAGATGCTCCAGGCGAATCCATCCATAGTATAGAGAGACTCCCACAGTAATAAAAGAAAAACCTCTACATGCTGAAACATCTATGTCTAGGACCGCCACGTGTACGTCGAAATGAGTTGGTAAACAAGAAGAAGAGATTCATTTCCATTATCTCCATCACAAATTGGCTCTACACAAACGAAAGCAAAAGTTGAGAGCACCTCTTTCTACTGTAGCAATGGTAAGGCCTGTGAGTTTCTCGTGATTGATGTTCCTCCCACGCAATGGTAAAGCAAATCGCTAAAAAGTTGCTTTTAGATTGTGGTTGATATCGGTAGTTGAAATTCTTATGCAGATCACGTCTGAGTTGCAAACACTTGGCATCGATGTCGCCATGGGTTTGTCATAGCCAAACACCATGGAGCATCAACAAAAAAATCCTGCCAAGTCTACCTCTAAACTGAAGTCACCTGTCGAATATCTTTCACCGAAAACAAAAGCATGACGATCACAAGATTGAATGCATGATGAAGTGCACGCGAGCCATTCTTAAAGGGTGAATGGAAAAATATGAGATGTCTTTTGCAATAGGTACTCCACCTCCTATGATCTCACCAGTAATCGATCATCGTCATTTCACAAAAAAAAACAAACACCAGTAATCTATAGTTAAGCGTGCCCCGACTTGCAGGGAACCTCAAAGTCGAGCACACTAAAAATACGATGATTGCATGCTTCTCCATTTCTCAACAATCCTCTATTTCTAAGGGGTGCAACATAGTGTCTGGTTTCTCCGTCGTACCTTCCAAATGAGAGCACTTTGTCACAGCCATTAATAAGGGAGAAAACAAAAAATAGCATCGTTGCGGACCACCATACTCATGTAGACTATTTTCAAAACACAAATACTCCAGCATTGGCAGAATATGGGCTTTCCACGGACGTATAATTCTATTTACTTTGTGCTCTCGAGGCCCATGAGGATAATGGGAATAATATTCCTACCTTTTGACGGCAGCATGTGCCCATATTTTTTGTCCTTTTCTTCACTGGAACACAAAGACTGGTCATTAATGGCGTTGAATCCCGATGTCGCACTCCATCTTCAAGGCATCATAGTATTCCAACCGATGATCATGAGCAAATTTCTTCCACCGATGGTCACACATCTATTATTTTTTTTAATAATAAATGTAGTGCAGCAACATCGATTTCTTTGAGTAAATCAGACTACCGTGGCTAAAAAAATCTCAATCTCCATGGGCATCTCAGTAGATATTTCTTGCCTGCATTCTCTACGTCCAACGGTCTCCATATCAACATCAGCGGCGGTCTATAAATTCACGTTCTGAAAACTTTCCACCTACTCCGCAACGGCATCCAAAACAAAATTCTCCTACGAAAAATCGCTTGCAGAAATATAGTGTGCCATGGGAGTGGTATACCAGCATACCAAAAATCACGCCTGCTGCCTTGCACTGTCACGAAATATATCCGGATTGATTCTCCATCGTCCTGCGTAATGATCAGCACCTTCACTTTGCTCTTGATGGCTACGAAAAGCATTCACAAGAACCACGTCGGGCAGAAGTTTCAAAATGTCTGAATAGGAGGAGGCTCCCATTAACCATTGTGTCAAAGAGTTCCCCCACCCAGCAGGGCCCAAGGACAGCTAGGATTGAAAAACTGGTGTGCCATGTGATCCAAGCAAGACCACATCACTCCTACGAGACTCTAGGTGCAGGCAAAATCAATGAATTTGCTCCTGGTTGTCTACTGCTTTAAAAACTCATTAAAATAAAAAATGGCGTGCCTGACAGCGGCTCTGTGAAGGGGATAAATAAAAATGGAACAATGGCTTGGCCAGGCTACCATCACAAAACCAAAAATCGATTCTAAAAAAGGAGTACGTTGTAGCTAAACATTGTCGCCCCAGTCGGAGCTGTTTCTCTCCACCGTGGACTGCTGTAATCATAACAGTCTAAAAAATATACGCAGAGTTTGGCACGAACACAAATATTTCCTCTGTCATCACAACGTTATCTGCCACCACCATTATCGTTGTAGCGGTCGTCGTGAAATAAAAATATATCATTATCTCCTCTTCATATGGGCATCATGGCAAAATATTACTTTGCTTTTGCCGAAATGAGGACACCATCATCGGAGCGCATCCCTCATAAAAGCCCCTGTCTGCAACATCATTGTGATCACCCGCTGATCGTGATATCCATTTCAAATGATAGAAAAATTATTCGTTTGACCAAGCGTTTCACAAAAAATTAGGGCATCAAGTTTCTCACTACAAACATGTCACCAAAAAATAATGTCATGAAACCGGCATTCACCGTGATGGGTTTTACGCAGAAAATTGAGGCTGTGAAGATAAAAAAATTGGGTGGGCCCTCTAGAGCATATGCACCACATACATGATTGCGTGATTTGCAACGATGAAAAAACACATCATAGCACAGTTCTCCCACAGAGTTATATCGTGACTGATCAGCAAATATCGCAGTTACGGCAACAAAATTATTTGGAAGACTACCTGGGGCACTATTCCAAAAATAGTTCCTAAACTATCTGTCTAAACAGCTGGAATTTTAGCTACTGTGGCGCCATTCCAAACGTGCCAAAGTTTCCCCACCAGCTTCTCGCACGGACTTCCAAGAGCAATGCACTAAAGCTGAACAAAATCACAAGTTCACCGATCTACAAAACCATATTTGCAATAGGATTACAAACCCACAAAAAGTATTAAAAAAAAAACTAAAAAATAACCTAGAAAAAAAGACCTCTCAAAATTGTAGATTTTTTTCATTTAACCATCTGGTTTTTAATCCATCAAAATATGGAGAGCATACTTCCTCGGTTTTGGAAAAAAATAATGGGAAGAAAAAAATGAAGGGGGATTTCCATAAGGGAAATCCCCCCATGAAAAAAAGCTCCTCAGGCTCACAGGGTAGGGAAGGCCCGCTCTGATGCCATGTTGGAATTATGAAATAACTTGATATTATTGAATGAAAGGAGCCTTGCTTAAATAGCAAAGACATACAATCTGATCCATTGGATCATAACCAACTGAGCTAATCTCAGCCACACAGATTATCCTAGTAACAACTTAGGATATAATGTATATTCTAACAGAGATAACACAGAGGATACACCAAGGGGTAAAACAAAATCCAAGGCATTAATGATAAAGAATCCCAAGGGTCTAATCATTGAGATTTACTTCATGAAGCATCTCGTTAACATTTATGGCTATGAATATATAAGGCTCCAAGGTCATTCATTGTTTATGTCGATTAACCTAGACAATTTTGAATTCTTGCACAATTTTGGGGGGAAACTTCCCCAAGTTCTTCTTATAAATACCTCCTGGAAAGTTAGTTGTTCTTCTAAGGGGAATTTCCTCCATTCTCTCTTGTATCTCGACCTAGCTCTAGCCTTGTGTTGTTGGCAATTAGTTTTTAAACTTCTTTCCTTAGCATGTATGTAATACAGAGTTCACATTAATAAGAAACTATATGACTATTGTATAATCCATGTCCTAGTTATGATGTGGATGTTTTGTCTTACGCATGTTTGAGGGGATTGTGTTCCTCATGCACTATAGGTTGTTATGCATGTGTTCACTTTAACCCATCACATCATGGAGAGTTTCTTAGATATTTAGTGCATCGCCACTCATAGATAGGCTAGATAGGCTAGTTAGGTTTCCCTTCCAGTATTTTAATTTCATGTAACTTACTGCTTTCCCTCTTTTTCTCTTTCCCTTGGAAAAAACATGTGGTAGAGTAGGCTAGCATAGGAAGTAAGATGAACATCAAAGATCTCATCAAGTCAAAAAGTCAACCTTGGTAAAAAATCTTGGAGGTCGTCCAAAGGAGTCATATTCCATGGTCTACAAACTTCCCAAGATTGGTGCCCCAAATATGATGCACGGTACCGAACACACTTACTTGGAATATAAAGAGCCATTACAACCATGGGGGTTCACAATGCTCGAGGCATAGGGGTCATCTCAATTCCCCAATAGTTATTATAAAGGTGATATACTTAAGGATTGTCTATGTAAACAATTAGGGATGACCTTTGATAGTCTACCAAAAGGCCCATTTATGTTGCTTGAGTTTAGATACCCTGAAGTCTTTTCTATGTGGCTATAATTTTTGGGTTAGAAACTGATGAATATATATACAATTATCAAGTGGCCATGGCATATGTCATTACTAATACATGCAATTATAATTTGATGAAACCTAGTCAAAAAGCTTCCCTCTTCTTTGATTAGGTCCAATTTTTAAGTTCTAAAATTCATACCCAATTAGTTGAGCTAAAGGAAAAGGAAAGGTTTGTATTTTGTTATTTGTCATATTTGGTCTGGTTGTTCATATATTTTGTGTCAGATAGCATGTTCAACCTATGAGTAAGAAAGCATGAAAAAAAGAGATATCTCTTCCTGTAGTTAGACTCGAGTGCTCATAAACTAATTCTTATCTAGAGTTCTACAAACGATTCTTGGAACCTATGCTAGCTTGTATATATGGAAATATTCCTTGATTTTATTAGATGTGATAGATAAACTCTATAGTCCTTAGCATGAACTTAGAGATTGGCACTTTCTAAATAGTGATACAATCATTAGGGTTTATAGTTTTAGTGGATATCTATATCTAATCCTCTATTATGTGATAGATTGGGTCTTTGCAATCAAATTCTATCGAAAAATGGATGGGGTGGATGAAAGCTTTAGGGCCAGTGTAAAAATGGTATATACTAGATTCCCTTTAACTTTGGCCTAGTCAACATGATGGTTTGAAACCAAGGTAAAATCCTAGATGATAAGCTTAGCTGCCTTCAATTGTCGATAGTGCTACACATGTGGAACTACAATATGGAAGAAAATTTTAAGGCTAAATTGAAAGTCATAAATACTAAAGCCCTAACTTTTGATCAATTCCCCTGATCAAATATAGAGGCATTTAGGAATAATATAGAATAACAAGAGGTGGATTTAGATGTAAATAAACTTCAAAGAAGACCTCCATGGAGAGAATGCTATGCTATTGTGTGATCATTCAGCCAAAAATAAAGTTCAGAGAATAAGTAGTAAGCTTATAGAAGCCATTGAGGAGGATAAAGAGGGGTAAAATGAAAATATTCAATAATGGTGTATTTCCAGGTGTGAGCAGGGCACACAAAAGAAGGCCTTCCTAATAGTGCAAATATTTAGTTCAAGAAGAAATTTGACAGCCAATATATCGAGTAGATGTTTACGCATAAGGGAGAAGAATTCCTTAGCCTAATCAAAGAAGATGATGAAGAAGAAGTTCAAGAATACACTTCTAAAGAATAAGAAGAAAAGGTTGGAGAGCATGTTCCAACCCAAGTTCAACATCTCATTATGAACATAGAATTAAAGGAGGACTTAGCTTCTAAAGAAAAACTAGGATGTAGGTTACAAAAAAGAAGTCTAGGATATGAGAGTCTAGTCAAACACCATATGATAGTAGAAAGCTCAACATGGTGACAAGAAATATCTCTAGTTGCAACACAAGAATTACAAGTGAGGCATGCAATAGGGGAAAAAATAATGCAAGAAACGAACTACATAAAATAAGACATTGGTCAAATTACTTTTGATATAGATGAACTACAATTCGACATAAGCAAATATCTTCAATACAGATAAACACAAGGGATGGCGAAGAGAAATAATTCTCCATAAAACCAATAAGAGGTGGTCACAAAGAAAACTAGGACTCAACAAGTTACTCTAGATGCTCATGGAGTAGTAGCAACAACTTGACGTGTTGAGATGGTGACTCAAGAGCAAACCTCAAAAATTCAAGGATTAAGTATGGCATCTATCCCTACTCCTTTATCAATCAATCTTTCTCCACCTCCACATCCCCCCAAAACAATAATATCCTATCGCATTCACCTCCATGAGAAATACTACCTCCCCAAAATCCTTCACCAACCAATAGCATAACTTTCATCTCTCCCATACCCAAGAATTGGTAGAATCCTAGAAGCTCACGACCTATAGATATCGATATCTTACCCCTAAAGTCTCCTTTATCCTCATTCTCCATCATCCAATTGACTTTGGTTGCATCCCCTGTTTTTAGTCATCCATTTTTGAAAGCTTTCAATTTGTTCCAATAAGTTAAGGCCAATGTTCATAAATGAACAAAAGAATGGCCATCCAAAAAATAGAATAAAACACCATCTTGATGTTTTATGTAGTAGATCTCATTACCAATAAGCAGATAAGAGAAATTGTTATCCTAAAGGTCAATAAGTCTGCCTTAGAGATGACAGTAGTTGATTATGAGATCAAGGTGTAAGAAGTTGACATTTCTAGACTCTCAATGAAATACACAGTTTGATCTATCTAGATTGGAGTGGGTATATTGTATTGCCAAGGAAATAAATTGGAGTTAAAATACAAAATGACAAAGGATAGGGAGGATTGCTTATCTAAAAGATTGGATCAAGAGGAGCTTGAAAATAATACCTTTAAAAATGAGGTCAAATAGCTACAACAACAGTTGAACAAGACTCCAACTCTAGAGAAACTGCCATAGAAGGATGAAAGAATTCAAACTCTAGAGGAACAACTACAACAAAAGGATTAAAAACTCCAAGAACATGAGGAGTTGTTGTAAAAAAGGAATCATCACTTTAGAAACTTGAAGAATAGTTGACAAAATTGCAATTAGAGTTGGAAGAGGAAAATAAGAAAACATAAGCTTCTAACTTCTCCCAAGAGACATTAATCCAAATCAAAAGACAAATTTGAGGTAAAATCCTTGACACAATTATGCAAGTCTTTCTAGTTGTAGATTATATATTAGACAACCTACAGGTTACCAATGAGGCTCAACCTAACTTCAATTAAATACTTGAAAATACAACTAATAGGGTAGGGTAAGTAGAAGTAATCATCAAAATTTTGAATAATAGATCAAATCCTCAAATGTCAGCATTCACTAGCAATCACCTAGATGAAGTAGAATATCGGGTAAAGCAAATAGTTAAAGCCTATTAATTGGTATAATACGGAGGTGAATTTATTTATGCATTAAGTAGAAGAGCTAATAAAATAATATGCCCAACACAAGAAATCATGGGTCTTGGTTTCTCAAGATTTTGGAATGAGACATGCAAGTTCCATAACCAAGAGGAGCTTAGGGCCCAAATAAATCTAGTTGCTAACGATGAAAAAGAATTTGACTTGTGGCCTAAATCCATTATGGAAGATCAACTTTTTGCATATTTAGATGTACTAGCTACAATGCATGCAAGAATTTAGGAGATGGTTTGGAAATATAGAAGTCGGTCATATAAAAAGACCACCTAGTTGAGAGATACTCTACATAAGGTCAAAGTAGTTGTTCTTTTGAAGGAAAAGATTTGGGATCAAGCCTATCAAGTATTGTGACTCGTGAAGGGTCCCTCAGTTTACTAGAGAGCCAATAAGGAGCAACAAGACAACATCAAAGGTAGTAACGCAAACACAAGAAGGACAAAGTGAGATTGTGGGAACATTAATGGTTGGTGTCATTAAAGCTACAAACTGATAGATAATATTTGGAGGGGTATCAAGCAAAACAGGATTAGGTCACATGTGAAGTGTTAGCCTTATGCTATATTGTAATTTTATTGTAAAGGGCCAGCATGTGACATCTGAATGGAAAACGCTAAGTTGGAAAAAACAATAGGCTGAGAAAAAGGGAAAGAACGTGCCAACTCTAACAAAATTCGAGTTCCAATTAAGGTCCCAATTTTCATCACTATCCACAAAGGCTATAAAAAATATGCAAGGATCAAAAGCAATTATGTTAGAAATGTCTCTTTTGGTTTAGTTTTAGCATCCATATATACTTTAGAAGTACCAAAGCAACTTATAGTTGCTATCTACAATCTTGAAAAAAGGTACCTATGCAAGAAAGTAGAGAGTGTTGATGGGCCCTCGAGTGCCTTGAGCATTTGCCTAAGGTAATTTTCCTTCATCTAAAGTGGCCCTCAACCATCAAATGGTATATTCAATTAAGCTCCATTTTTATGAAAAGTATCTCTATCTTGGTATCTTTTCCCTTTCTTTCCCTTTCCTTTCCCTTCCTCATCTCATATTTCCTTCCACATTTTTCTCTGCTTCTCATTTCCCTGCATGCCTCTCCACCATTCTCAGCCTCACCATTTTCTTAAATTCCCTTCCTAATAATTTCCTCTAATTTACTATTGTACTTCTCTTTTCTTGTTCTTTTCCTCCTCTATATGTTGTACATAATCCCAACTATTGTAGGCAAATAGGATGTAAGCTTGGTAGCGACGTCTTCTAATGTATGCTTTGCAAACCCTACCACAATAATTTTCCTCCTTATGCCTCGCAATATTTCACTTTTCTTTGTTCTTGCAAGCAAAAATCCTTGATAGGCACCAGTAATGTGGATCAATGCAATAACCTATGCATAAAGTGTTACTGCTAGAGTAAAATTTTGCTATAGTAATTTAATGGAAGTCAGGTTGAAAATGCAGTTGGCTGCACATAATATCTTGTTGGACCTAGAATTTATCTAAGGCAAGAAGGTATGACAATTTTTCATAATGCTAGACTCATAATTTGTCTAAGGGAAACAAGTTTGAAGGAGGTGGTTGGACTTTAAAGACACTGAGTCATCCTAAAGAGAAAAAAGTATGGCATAGAAGAAAGATAGACTTAAAATTTGGCTAAGTATTAAAATCATAGAAGAAGGCCAAACTTTCAAAGAGTTGACATAATCACGAGGCAGGAAAAGTCTGGCATTTATAATTGCATTATATGGCTAAACTCAAAATTTTGTTAAGGTAGAGAACATAGCAAGAAAGAGGGTCAAACTTTTAAAGAGCTGACATCATCATAAAGGGAAGAAAATTTTGGCATCCAACGTTGCACCACATTACCAAATTGCAAAATTTGGCTAAGTCAAAAGATTAAGGAGAAATAGGGTCAGCTTTCAAGACATTGACGATATCACAAGAGGCAAAAAAGTCTTGCATAGAGGCAAGCTGGACTCAGATTTTTACTAAGGAAGAGAACCTAACATGGAGGAATTTTGGGAAGTTGATGTCACTTAAGCATGGAAAAAATGATGGCCTAAATGTTTGAAGCCTTGCCAAGGTAAAAGGTCCAACAAAGTATCTAAATCCCAATAATTAATAAAAGGATTCTATATCTATCCCTTTTAGCCATGTCAGATAATGTCAGATATCCAATTGTCCTAAATGCTCTTCCATCATACACTTGTTCTTAGATAACTAGCCCAATCACCAAGTAGAGTGGCAAAAAGTGAACTTGTAAGAGGATTCTAAGACCTATTGGAGATACATGGATGCCAACTCATGGGAGAAATTTAAACCAACCACATCAACATAATAGAATCAAAATAATCGAGATAGGTTAAACTAGAAAGTGATGTCCATGCTCTACACTTGGCCTTGTCAAGCCTGTAGATAGTTTTTGAATAATGATTAGAGCTAACCAAAAATTAGTGTAACCCTATAAATAGCTCAATATACCTTAGACAGAGGGTCAGCTCTTTAGTGTCTACTTGTATATGTTGTGTAATTATTGCTACAAAATCAATATAAGCAAGTGTTGTTTGACCTTAGTCAAAATGTGTTGCAAATTCAATTAAGAATGTGAGTTATGTTTTTTATTCATTTTTATTTATGTTCTATGAATGGTGTAATCTATTAAAAAAATTCTAATTTATATGGATTGTTGTTCATTTAGTTCTTAGAATATGTAAAGATATATAAATTGATGTAAATATTGTCCTACAAAATTGTATACTAGTTGGTATGTTAGGTTTTGCTTTAATTGAAAGTGGAAGTGTTTATGTGTTTATGTCAATGTTGTTAGTTGGATCCCGACCATTTTTAGATTCAATCTATAACCTTGCACCCTTTTCTAACCCTCACATTTTTTATTTTGTTCTAAAACCCCTTTTATTTCACTAAGTTTCACAAGGAACTAGCCTTCTATGGAGGTTGACTAAGAATAAATTATGTCATCCAATCTTGGTCAAGATCCAGGGTGTATCTCATCCACCTTGACAGATTTCAAACCAAGATGGATATAATTAGACCGCCTTAAAATCATGCAAAAAGTTAAAACCTATAAAAGAAATAATGGAAGCTTCCATGTAAATCTATGGTATAATGAAGAATGCAAAACAATAAGGAGAACATTGAAAGAACTAGGCAAAGAGAACAAATAACAAGATATGTAGACAACTAGTGAAAACAAAAAGGAAAAATACATAAGAGCAAGGCAAATAGAGTTGATATATCTTGCAAAATATAGCCCAAGATAATTTTGAAAAGAGCTATAAAAAGGTAAAAGGCACATAATAAACAATATCACAAGTGAACAATGGTTGCAGTATGCTAAGCAATTATATGTGAGAAACCAAGAAAAAAATCCCCCTCCTATAATTTATACAAGTGAGAAACTTATTTTCTCTAAAAGATATGAAGGAGGGCATTAAGAAAAAAATAATAGGTAAATCTCGAGATATAGATGGTTTGCAAGCCAAACATTTCAAATGTGGGGTTGACATCTTAGCACCATACATCCAAAGTATTTTTAATGGCATCATTAAAGGAGGCTTTCCATTGGAATTCATGGTAACCAACCCAGTCATACCATTGCATAAAAAAGAAGACAACAATAATAATCCTTCAAATTACCACACCATCATGATTAATCCTCTTTTTCCAAAATTGTTTAGTAGCATAGTAGAAAGCAAAATCAATTAGTAGGTTGAAAATAAAGGAAAGAGGACAATAGGGCAAGCAAGCTTTAGATAAAAGTACTCAACAATAGATAATTGTATTACTTCAACAAAACTCATAGAGAGAAGAAGTTCATTGTTGTTTTGTAGACTTTAAAAAAGCTTTTGACATAGTACCTAGAGGTAAATTATGAAAACAAATAGAAAAAATTGGCATACCAACTATAGAGAAGTTGTACACATGCTTTATGAGCAGGTGGTGGCAAAAAATAGAACTCCAGAAAGACTATCAGAGTGTTTTGGGAGTGATATCGAGGTGAAACATGGTTGTCCATTATCACCTATTTTATTTGACCTTTACATTGACAAATTGGAGGAATGGGTAGAAAGGATGGGAGGAGAGGGAATACAATTGGCTAATTATATAGTGAAACTTCTTCTCTATGTCAATGACCTCATCTTGATTGGAAAGACACTTGAAAGTTCAAAAGAACATCTAAAAGCTTTAGATTAGTTTAGTAAAGGAGTTGGGATGCGGGTAAACACTAGCAAGAGTAATATTATGGTCTTCTCTACTTAGAGAGAGCAAAATAGGCATATATTTTATTTGAAGGAAATCCTTTAGAGGTAGTAACAAAATACAAATACCTTGGGTTAGATTTTCAAAGCAAACTCAATTGGGGAATATGCAAGATGAAACAAATATAAGCAAGATGGAGGACACTCTACTTATTTCTAAATAGAGGCAAAAAAGTAGAGTTGTGGGATTGGAAAAATATTAGGTTCTTTTTTGGGTTATTAGTTATTTTTAGGGGTGCTATATGGATGTGAGTGTGGGGTAGTAATACATCAAATTTTAAATGGAGACAAATAGAAAGAATTCAGAAGTGACTAATTACAAATAATTTTAAAATTAAATCATCAATTCCATATGAGATGTTATTTGCTGAAACAGAGACTTTTCCACTAGAAGTAGAAGTTGTGATAAGGATATTGGGGTACCTAAAGAAAATACAAAGAATGGAAGATAGAAGGTTGCCAAAAAAAGCAATCAAAAAAACATCAAATAGAAGAAAAGGCACATTGATGAAACAAAAAAAAAAATCATTGGACAATTGGAGCATTAAATTTCATGAGGTCCCAAATTTAAAAAAATAAGTTAAACAGTATGGGAGGGAAAAATTCAAACTTGTCATGTGGATTGAAAATTTAGGAAGGAAAAAATAGTTATATATCAATGAGTTCAACCCAAAATTTGAACACAACCAAAATAAGTACACATGCAAAGATCAAAAGGAAGGAAAAAAATGCTTATAGCCCAACTAAGATCTAGTTCACACCATATCATATGTGAAACTAGGAGATGGACAATTCCTTAGGATACATGGTTAGAATAAATATGTATCTTTTGCACAACAAGAGTGGTGAAGACCAACAAATATTTTATCATTGAATATGAAGCCTACACTCTAAAAGTAAACTCACTAATGGAAATTTTTGAATAATTGAGAATAATAATAAAAACAATTATCATCAAAATCAACAACAAATGAAACACACTCCAAAAGATGATAAGAGGATGTTGAGTTTTTTGACTTTGTTGAAGAATATTCTTTCTTGGATGTTATTAAACTTTAAGCTTTAAATAGAAGGTCCAAGATTTTAATTCAAAAGAGAGTAGGATTGTACACCATACCTCATCTTGTATTAAAGCTCTTGGTCCCACAGACTATTTTTAGTCTTGTGGATGTAATTAAAATCATTACATAAGGAAGAAATAACACCACAAGATCTCCCAAGATGAGAGGCCACTCCACAGGCAAACATGATTACAAGAGAATAATCGATATGAATGATCATTACAATGATAATATCCCTTCTTTATATGCCCATATTTTAATGCTACTTTGGGGAGCCAATTACTAAACCCTCATCCCACTCATTATTATACTATAATATAATCAACCTTGGATTATGTGTGGCCTATTCCTATTATCCATAATGCCTTATACAATATAATATCATATCCCCATATACCTATTCCTAGGTACCATAGCAATCTTGGTCAGTAAGGGGAATGGCTCACAAAAAATTAAATAAAGAAATAACTTTCACACCTAATGTCAAAAGTTGATGCAATGAGGACCATTGCTTTTCAAGAGGGGATAAATGATCCATCCATGTAACCTTTTTGTGACATGGATTTATGCTCAAAAATACCTAAAAACTAATTTTTTTATCCTAACCACATTGTTGGGGCCACAACTTTATGCTTGGGAATCCATTTTGATCCATCAAGAAGCATTGGAAATATTAGAGATAACAACAATATCGGTAGGCATTGAAAGAGTTTCCAATAAATTTATGGAAAAAGTACTTCGAAGGCCTTAAAATGGAAAACAAAATATTTATTCAAATATTAATTTTTTGGTAATTTTGGAAAGAAGAAGCCAATATGGAGCAGGGGGTTCAAAGAGTTTTGATAGTCCACAAGACGATGCAGAGGTTGGAGAAGACCATGGAACAAAGAAGCAAGGAGGAACAAAGGAGCAAGGAGGAACAAACAAATATTTTTCTAAATATTTTGATGCAGGTGCTCACTCTTAGGTAAATATCCTCAAAGGTAAGCAAAAGGTGCATGGATGGGGTTTTAACCTTCAACCCATGAACGAGGAGCTTATGATTCTTGATGTCCTGGCAAAGATGGCAACATAACAAGGTGGGTTATCCTTGGTTTGGAAATTCATAGGTGTTAGGCCCGAGCTAGATACCATTAGGAAATGGGTTAGGGAGAAATAGAAATTGCTTGGCCATCTAGAGATAGTAATGTTACCTCGAAGATTTTTTGGGTTAAACTCAACTACCCAAGGGATAGAGATCGGATTCTCCAAGTAGGCCCCTATTTTTTCGATCGAAGAGGGCTTTTTCTATGCAAATGGGGTTTAGAATTTGACCCCTACTCTAAGAATATTGACTAGACCCATTCATTGTAGGTTCATTTGCTAAGACTTTCGGTTCATATGGGGCATGAAGAAATATTGGTAGGTATAGCTAGAAATATTGGACAATTGGTTGCAATGGATTCAACTACCCTTGTGTGTTCAGGAATGTTATTCTCTAGAATATGCGTTAATGCAGATATGGGGTAGGAACTACCAAAATTCATTAAGTTGATTTTAAAATTTGGGGCTTGGAATTAAGTGATAGAATATGAAAACCTTGTGGTCAAATACGGATTTGTAATAAGGTGGGACACATTAGCTTCTTCTGTAAAAATACCCAGTACAAACGAAAACAACCAGATTGCAATGTAAATAGAGTGATTAGTGACACAAATGAAGTGGTAAGTGAGGAGGTGAGAGCAGTAAGAAGCAATAAATGAGTCGAAAGGAGATGGAGTTGATAGAAGGGGGAGAAATTGAGGATATAACAAATGAGGTAAATCGCTCATCCCCAACTCATCTTGTCAAAAATAATTTTTAAATTTCCAATCCATTCTCTTGTCTTAATGAAGTTAATGAAGATGTTGCACCTTCAAGTTCTACTATGGATATAGCATTAGTATCCCTGAAAGAGTCGAAGAACCTTTAGAAAATGATCAAAATCCTAGGGGCTTCAAGGACTCAATAGTTGATGGAAAACCAAAGGAAGAGGGGGATGGTTTTTCCCTAAAGGATGGTATAAAAGGAAAAAAACAAGGAGTGTTAAATCAAAATAGAATAACCATAAGCCATAAAAAAGGGTTGATGGATGTAGGTTTAGATGGAGGTTTGGGAAGGCCTTCAAATACAATCATCATTCAGAAAGAAACAACCTAGGAGGTCGCCAATGGCACATAGGTAGTCCTAAATATTAGGGGGAAAAACATCCCACCAAGTCTAATATTAGGGAACTCAATATTCTTGCTAAATATCAAATGGTGTATGTATTAAGAAGAGAGAATAATCCTAATATATTTCTCATTCTGAAAACTAAATTGGATGATGGTAAAGATGAAAGAATAAGTAACTTAGTATGGAGAGAAGTCGAGATGGTAGCAAGTTAGGTAGAAGGAGCTTCAAGAGGTCTATTATGTTTATGGGACAAGAGGAAAAAAGATAAATTTGTGGTTAGTGCACACTGGTATATAATGCTATCTACCATAATATGGAAACCAAACAAAATTAGATTTTAACAAATGTCTATACACCAATTACTGTGGTGGGTAGAAGATAGCTCTAGGCAGACTTGTGTCAAATGAGAGATGCTTTCAAAGGTATACCTTAGATTTTAGCGAGGGAATTTAATTCCCCTCTAAATCCTTTAGATAAGAAAGGAGGATCCCCCAAACTCTCTAAAGGTATGTAGGACTTTAGAAATTTTGGTAACTCTAATGAGCTGATGGACATCGAATTACGAAGGCTCCAATTCACTTGGAGTAATAGAAGATTAGGAGATCAACTCTTCAGATTAGATTGGATAGATTTTTTGGTCTCACAAGAAGGTTTGACCTATTGTGGTGACTCTACCCTCACTGCTTTACCAAAAATTGGGTCAAATCATAATCTGATTATCATGGAAACTTAGAATATTTAAACTTATGTGGATGAGACATAAAATTTTAGCCCCTAAAATCGAGGATTGGTGGAAGAAGGACTTATTTGGTCTAAAAAATAGCTATATTGCTCAAAAATTAAGGTTTATAAAGTATAATCTAAAAGTATGAAACAAGAAAGTGTTTGGGAATTTGTTCCAAAAGAAGAGGGAGATAAAGGAACAACTATATGATATTGAGAAATATATCAATCAAGAACGTCTATCATAGCAAATTAGAAGAAATAAAAAGAATTTCTTTTGAAGTACCATGATATTTCGGCTAGTGAAGAAGCATTCTAGAAATAGAAGTCACGCATCCAATGGCTAAAATATGGGGATCGCAATACTAAATTTTTCCATGTCTCTACCTTGAGGCATTGAAGTTGTAATAAGATTAGAGAGGTGCTCAAATAGGATGGCTCAATCATAAATGATTTATAAGGCATAAGGGTTGAACTAGTTGGCTATTTTGAGACTCTTCTAGGAACATCTAAAGTATTAGAGATTGAGGTAGAGCAATACTTGCTCTAAAACATCCCTCACTGATAAACAAGCAACTAAATAATTTTCTTATAAGTCCTTTCTCTGATGAAGAAATCAAGAAATAAGCCTTTAATTTAGGAGGGGATAAAGCACCAAAACCGGATGGATTCTCTATTGCCTTCTTTCAAAATTACTAGAACATTATAAGGACAAATATTTTTGAGGTGATTAAAGAAGTTCAAATGACACATTTCATTCCTACAGATGTGAACTCTACTTTTCTAGCTTTGATACCAACAAATTTTGGGGCAAGATATTTCAAACAATTTTGGTCGATAAGTCTATGTAACACATTGTATAAAATTATTAAAAAACTCTTGCAAAATCGGATCAAATTAATATTGCCTTTCATAATAGATTTCAACCAAGGGGGTTTGTTAAAGGATGACAGATATTGGGTGGGATAATCACTATCCATAAGGTCATTCACTCAATAAATAAGAGTGACGAAGCAAGGATGCTCCTAAAATTAGACGTGAACAAAGCCTATGACAAAGTATCGTGGGATTTCCTTGCAAAAACAATGCAAAAGTTTGGTTTTCACCATAGTTGAATAAACTTGATCTATAATTGTATTTCAACAATTAGATTCTCTATTTTGGTTAATGAGGCAGTAGCAGGAAATTTTTAATGTAGGAGAGGTTTGTGCCAAGGTGACCCCCTATCACCTTATTTATCATCATGGTGGAAGCTATCAGAAGATGTATTTTAGTAGAAATTAATGAAGGAAAGTTAAGAGGGTTCAAGCCAACATCCATAATGGAACCAATTTCTCATCAATAATTCATTGATAATATAATAATAGTATCAAAATCCTCAATCCCTCAAGCTCGATAAATCAAAAGGATCCTAGATATATATGAACAAGCAATTGGCCAGGAAGTGATTTTTTCAAAGAACAAGATCTACTTCATCAATACGCTAGATTTGAGACAAAGTATAATTTATAGGATTTTTGGATGTGAGATAGATGACCTCCTTACCTCATACTTAAGATGCCCCTCTTCAAGGGATGAATAAAGTCAAATTTATGGAATTCAATCATCAAATAGTTTGCAAGAAAGCTCTCTGGTTGGAGGGGTAACTTGTTGAGTTAGGCTAGAAAGGCTTAATTAGTTCAATCCACCTTGTAAAGTATCCCTATTTATTTTATGTCAGTGTTTAAAATCCCTTCTAAAATTAGAAAAAAAATTGGAATAAATACAAAGATCCTTTCGCTGGTCTTGAGTTGAAGAGAAAAACAGACTACCCTTGGTGTCTTGGGAACATGTGTATTCTAAAAATGAATATGGGGGATTAGGATTTAAATAATTGAAATGGATGAACAAGTCTCTAGGGAATATGGGGTGGAAGCTCTTGAAAAATGACCACTTCAACTGGGTCTAAATCTTCAAGGTCGAATACTTAAGAACTGACAAATATTTTTTTAACTCGAAAGAACTACCAAAAGGATCTACATTTTGGAAGGGCATCAGATGGAGAATAGGAAAAGAAGAAAAAATGGACTTCTTGAGAGATAAATGGTTGAAGGATTTCCCTTTGGAGGAATATTTAGAACTTTACTCCTTAAAACCCAAAATTTTGGAGATCCTCGAAAATATGGTTAAGGATTTCTTAGTTACTAGAGATGGTAAAATAAGCTAGAAAAAAATTAGAGTGGAAGGTATAATGAGGAACAGTTGAAAGTAACAAACAAGTTATCTAACCTCCTCAAATAGTTTCCTAACAACCCTTGGGTGGTAACGATTCCATGGTGTGGAGCAAAGAAAACAAGGGATTGTACTATGTTTGAATTGGCTATTCGATATTGGATGAAGGGGGGATTAGTTGGATTCTTGTCAAAAATATATGGCTTAAAATTTTAATTCCTTGTAGAGGGAGAAAACTACCCTACCACGTATGATTCTTGGTTGGATCTGCTGGGAGCCAAGGTGACCATAGGAGTGTGTTATATTCTCTACACCTAGTGGACAAGGGAAAGGGTTCACCAGAAATGGTTTTAGGACTCGATCTAAGTCTAAGGTGGAATTTTTAATGTGTTCAATTAAACAATCACCTGTGTCTGGCCTCTATAAACTAAACTATGCAAATAAAAGAGCAATGCAAAACACACAAGATGCAAGAAAATAATGTCTAACCCTAATATGATTCTTTGATTCAATGATCTCTAAACCTAAGCTGCAAGAAATGAAATTATCTTCCTTTGAGCAAGGGCACAAGTGAAATGCACAAACAATACTAAACCCTAGATGCACACTATATGCTCTTATTCTTTCAAATGCCTAAAATATGATCAAATGTTTTTCCTTTTATTTATATTCTAGGTTTGAACAAAAATGAACAAGAGCAATTAACAAATAGTCTAAAGGTTTAAAGTACAGCTTTATCTTATGTCCATAAATATCCCACAGCTTTAACCTGCAAAAATAGCTTTACAAAACCCTAGAAAATATGATCAGTGTTAGGGGGTCTGCTTAGGTCGTTGTGTAGCAGAGCTTGGGGGTACAACAATTAATCCCCCTAGGTCCTTTTAGTTGACCTTTAGAAATCAAGAGTGAATGTTGACCTTTTTTGGAAATGTGCAAATAGAATGAAATGAAATAGAACAGTGCAAAAAATAGAATGTAAATAGTAGTATTATGTTCTAAATGCAACATGCAAACATAGATCTTGGGTTTGCGAGTAAATCTTGCTCCCATATTAGATGCAATCAAAATCACGCCCTATATGGGACATATGCAATCTTGGCTCTATCAAAATTGTGCCCTACAAATACAAAGTGCAAATAATAACATATTGATGTAAAATAAGCGAGAATAAAAATGCAATTAATAATTTAGGAATGATAAAATGCATGAAACAACCTGGTGGTAGTGAAAGAGGCAAACAAAAGGATGAAGACCTCCACAAGATGGTTGACTCCTCCTTAAGGCTCCAACACTTGTCCACCAAGGGCAACAAATCAACAATGCAACAGAATAACACCAAAAGAAACTTGCCAAAGAGCTTGTGATATTCCTCTTAACTTGCTAGGTAGAATACTAGTTATTGCTTGCAAATCTTAGCTCCTTGATTCTTTTGGAAAAAAAATATCAAACACCCTCTATTTTTAAGGGATTTGAAACACAAAAATGGGCAGGAAAACCCTAAGGGAGGATAGACCTAAAAAAATTCGACTCAAAAGTTGGGTTTTCTAAGAGAAAACCCTAACTTGCCAAAATCGCACCCCGTAAGGGCCGATCGCGATTTCAGCAAAACTAGGGAAAAGGAGGGGAAGAGGGGAGAAGAGAGGCCCAAATTTGCACTTGGGCAAGTTGGAGGGTCTCTCTAAGGTTCTAGGGAAAATGACTTACTTAGGTGGGTCAATTTTTTGTGTCTATATTTTGCCTCCTCTTTGATGCATTTATGGCCTAATAAATGCATCAAAAAAATATGTAGACATCTACGAACGAAGAACAACAAACAAAAAATGGGTAGTTGGTTTAGAAGAAAGGGGATGGTGCAAAATGGTGTCATTTCAAACACTTTTATATTTTTACACGTAAATTGAGGCATTAGGGACATTATTGCCTTTCAGCCAGGGTCCCCTTCGAGTTTCGAAAGGAATGTAAAATTCTCAATGAAAATCGAAATGGCAGACGTAGAAGAGAGAGATGGAAAAGAAGAATAAAAGGGCAAAATGGGTAAAAACCTTAGTTCATCGTGCAAAGAAGAAGAAAAGGGCTTTGGAGAAAAAAAGGAGAAAATTGTGCTACTCGTACACCATTCAGCTGTTGTGAGGGGTGAGGTCAGTGTAGCATTGGAGCAAGCATGGGTAAGGGCTAAAATCCTCCCTCTATATTAGGTTAGGTTATATTTTAGTTCCTTTTTTTTATCATTTTTTTTTGTTTTCTTCCAGATCACCGCATGCGACCCCAACGTGATTTCAGGGTCTGACCACGATCTCAACTAGTTTGCCGTAGTGAGCAAAATTGCATCCCAAGATTGTGGGGTGTGATTTCATTCACCATTACCAAGCATATTAAGAATCCATTGCCATAGCTCCTAAACTACTAAGCAGTGTCCCAAGAGATGGTCTATCCTCTCCTCCTTATTTTTACATAAAACATATTGTGAGGGGCCATGAAAATCCCTATTCATAAGATTATCCCAAGATAAAAATTTCCTATGACCTACTAGCCATACAAACATTTTGACTTTTGGAATGCTTGAGATATCTCAAATATCTCTTCGTATTCTTATAGTATTCCTAATTTTTTGGTGTTTTACATTATATCCACTTCTTGTTGTGTATTCTCCTAAGTTATTTGAATCTCAAATTAGCTTATCCTTTGCTCCTCTCAAAATAATCATTGTTGTTATCTTTCTGCTCAATTGCCTCCTAGCAACAATGTCCGATATACTTGTAAAAAAATCTTCTTTCCATTTGTATCTTCCTTCCCGATCCTTGTACATAATGTTTGAAATCCTATCACCATATTTGTCTTGAAGTAATCTTATCCATGGCTTCAAAATTGCATCTAGATTGAATGGTATTTTATCACAACAAGTATCCATCCAAATAGATTTTTCTCTCCAATTCCCACCACCCATCTCAGATATTTAATTACTATATCAAATGGTTTTTTAAAACCGTTTCGTAGTGTAGAACCATTTGCTAGTGAAAATGTAGTAAATATTAAGCCTAAGTCATGGGGCTTAATGTACTTAAAAAAATTCTTACCCATTGTCTCTGACTCTCTTTGTACAACCTCCAAATACTCATCTCCTTAAAGTTTAAGTTTACTTCATCTATCAAGGCCTTCATTTTGTTTCTCTTGTTCCCACCATCATAATGTCAATTGATGACTTGACTTCGTCTATCAAGGCTCTTTGATTTAAGATTAGGGATTGATAGGGTTGGTTTAAACTCCTCTATGGCTAAACAAATATTCCTTTTCATTATCTCTAAACTAGTTTTCTTTCCTTTAAATATTATTTTGTTCCTTTCTAACCATATAGTCAAAATTATTGTATCTTTTAATGTATCCTAGATTGTCTATAACTCCTCACTTTCAAAAGTGCTCATCCATACTTAAACCATTATCCAATTCTACCATTCATCACCATTACCAAACATATTAAGAATCCATTATCATAGGTCCTAGACTATTGAGCAATATCTCAAGATATGGTCTATACTCTCCTCCTCATTTTTACATAGAACATATTGTGAGGGGCTATGAAAACCCTTTTCATTAGGTTATCCCAAGATAAAAATTTCCTATGACCTACTAGCCATACAAACATTTTGACTTTTGGAATGATCAAGATATCCCAAATATCTCTTCATATTCTTATAGTATTCTTATTTTGTTGGTGCTTTACATTATATCCACTTCTTGTTGTGTATTCTCCTAAGTTATTCAATTCCCAAATTAGCTTATCCTTTTTTCTTGTCAAAATAATCATTGTTGCTATCTTTTTGCTCAATTACCTCCTAGTAACAAATGTTCGGTTACTTGTAAAAAAAATTCTTTCCATTTGTTTCTTTCTGCCTGATCCTTGTACATAATATTTGAAATCCTATCACCATATTTATCTTGATCTAATATTATCCAAGGCTTCAAAATTACATATAAATTTAGTGTTTTTTTATCACACCAACTATCCATCCAAATAGATTTTTTTCTCCAATTCCCACCACCCATCTCAAACGATCAAAAGGTTTTTGTAAAACCATTCCATAGTGTAGAAACAGCTGGTAGTGAGAATGTAGTAAATATTAAATTTAGGTCATGGGGCTTAATGTACTTAAAATAATTCCTGCTCATTGTCTTTGACTCTCTTTGTACAACCTCCAAATTACTTTTGTCCTTAAAGTTTATGTTTAAATCCATAAGAACTCTTAAACGAAAACCTCCCCAAGTTTTATCATCACACACTTTGCTCTATTTCACCAAAGGATTTTTTTTTTTGGTAATTAAGGGTCATTTCATTAATACCAGGTTTTAAAGGTTAACCCAAAACCTAATACAAAATACAACCTTAAGCTGATATGAATCCTTGCCTTGTTAAGGACTACCTGTCCTTTACTATTCCTTGCCTTTCTAAGACCTAGAAACGAGTGGGCTCGATACCCCTTACCCATACTAATAGTCCAACCATCAAGCTGACAACATACCGTAAGAACACTATAGACCCCCAAACATATTTCAAGACAATCTACATAGATATTAAGAACGATATCCCCATGAAGGACCCTTTCCTCAATACAGACAGAAAATTAGAATTTGTCACAGATTAGAACATAATAGGGCTGACAAGCCAAAATTCCTCTGTACTGGGCGGCTGGATGAAGGAAGCGAAGTTTCCAAAGGAAATTTTATTTTTATCATGTAACGTGGACCACCAAAATGACCATATAATATGGATTAAATTTTTTTATTGATTTTGGCATAACATACAATGACATATAATATGTTGGAATGGCCTGTAAGACCAATTGAATTAGTTACGCTCTTCCTACTAATAATTGTAGACACCAAATTATAGCCACTAATCCTCCATCCTAACCATCCCACCACCCACTTGTCCACCATACACCTTTCCCGCCAATTATTTGGCCCAATTCCACCTTTCCCGCCATTTCCTAGCCTAATTGGGATTATTTTAATATTATTTTATATTTAATATAATATTTTATATTATATTATAATATATTTATTATAAAATATATATTTATAAACTCAATTAACCACAACCGTTCGATCCAATCTAATCTCCACCATCCATCTTCATTAATCCATGCCACATTTAAAAAGTAATCTCAACCTTAGGATCTAATTTAATATTAGCCACACGATCAAAAGTGCAAGGCTAAAACCCTAAGAAAACCCTAGGTTGGATTATAAATAAGGGCATTTGCAAATGCCCAAACCCTGGAACCTTGAGATTAGACATTGCACCCTGGAGGAATTATTGGTGAAGCCCTAGCATAGAATCTTGGAAATCTAAAGCCCTAGCTCATCGATAAGACTTCTATTGTTCCAGCCATCCCCCATTCATCCTCCCTCACCGTCACAGCCCCCATCCATCCATCGCATTCATCGCCATCCCTCGGATCTGCTTCTGCAGATTTTGCCCTAACCCGTAGGCGCCATTCCGAGCTTGTGAGGCTCACTGCAGAGCCTACAAAGCGCTCGCCAGAGCCTGCTGCATTCTGCAGGCACCCTCCAGAGCCTGCTACATTTCACAGGTGCACACCAGAGCCTACGAAGCTCGCATCCAAGCCTGCCAAGTGCACGTCCGAGCCTATCGCAACACAAAAATGTGAATCAGAACCTGTTGCACCATGCCATCTGCAACAACGAAATGAAAGCAAGGTATATCTCATTTGAATGTATTTTATCTCATAATTTTTTGATCTGGCATACTTTTTGACTTCATTGTTAACTAGGGTTTTATTGATGTCTGAGGGTCTCACACTATGGAGCCCTCATAGGTATTACTAACCCCCTTGTTCTATTTTTATGTATGCAGATCTACAAGTTCTACACATTGTTGAATAGTTGTTGAAGTTGGAGTGGCCCCACACTGGATACTCGAAGCCCACTCAACCTATTGGAAGCAAGGACACACCAAATCTGAAGACACTTTGTTGTTATTGCTAGGGTTTCGGAGAACCCTAGTGCCATTGTAAATCATTGTATCAAATACTCACATTGAGTACTGATTGTAACAAAGGAGTTCATTGGCTCCCCCTATTTTATTGAATATATCCATTTTGTGCAATCTTTGTATTTCCTTGTGTTATTTTATTTCCTGTTATTATTTAAGTGTCGTGTTCTTGTCTTCACAAATGGCGATCATGGTGGGACCCCACAAGGGTTTCATTATTTAATAGATCTACCTTGCTAACTTAATTTTATTTCTGTTTGTTACAGGAATTTTCAGAAGCATAGAGATCATCGATTTCATCGCTAGGGTTTTTGAAGCAGTCTGCAGCATTTTTAGAGATTACGCAGGCGTTCGAGAGAGTTTGCAGAGCGTTCGGCAACGTTTGTAGACAACCGCATATGCTCTACTGTGTCTACAGTGCTCTACTATGCCTACACAGGTGCTCTGTTGTGCCTACACAGGCGCTCTGATGTGCCTACGCAGGCACCCGATTGCACCTGGCAATGATTTGGAGCAGAGCTAAGGCTTCCAAGTAAGTTTCATAACCCTAGGTTGCCATTTAGCGATTTACGTATTCTGTTTTCTACTGCTATTTTTTGTTGTTTTTGGGTTTAACACTAAGTAATCTGGGAAAGAATCGGTAGCAAGTTGCATCTAGGGTTTGTGTGTGTTTCATTATATCAAATTCATTTCTTGTCCTAAAATTTGTAGATCTAGGTGATTGTTTGCATTTTTGAGTGCATATGAAACAGAAAGGCATCCTAGATTTTGCATTTTAGGGTTAAATATCACTTTAATTTTGCATATCTAAATAGGAACAACATCTTGACGCATAAAGTAATCCTGCCCTAGGTTGGCCCCTTTGGCAGAGAGGTGGACGAACCCTCCGGTTGCTCTTGTGATTTTAATCATTTGTAGGCATAGGGTTTTGAGCGGTGTACTCCACTCTCTTTAGGTGAAATTTGCGTCTTTGTGTTGGCTTCTAATTTAGATTAGTGAAGTTAGTAATATTTAATATTGTTTGCACACCATAGAGAATGAGAAATATAATAAAATAAATCACACACACTTGCACGATTCACATTTTTAATAGTAGTGGTTGGATTTCATCACCAACCATTGCTTGAGATTTGGTGACGGTGGCCGTGATTTCCATCCACCAATCTCTCGCCCTAGAAACCATAGGACTACCCCCGAGCAAACTTGTTGGAGGTCATTACCAACAAGAATCTCGTTGCCCCGGCCAACCTTAGTTTTTACCTTTGTTCTTCATTAAACAAGATTAAGTTACATCAAAACACACAAGCCAACAATTCTAAAAGGGACTTCACATTAATGAAAGAAAATAATTAATGAACAAGGTAAGCCACACACGGTGAAACCTAGGACTGATTGTTTTCTTTGCTTTAAATTTTGGAAAAGTTGTTAATTTGTGTGATTTAGATAAGCTTTGAATCTTTGGTTTAACTACTTTATGGTGCTAACACGACAACAAAAGAAAATAATAAACCAAAGTAGTTTAATGGAAAATAGTTCCCATGAGCCCGCTACTTCGGTAGCCCCATCCAATATGGTTCGGACTACTTTGTCTGGATCATCCCATCCACCCCACTCTCAAGTAGAGACACATTCACACAATGTGGAGACAGCCACCACCTACATAGACATGGATAGAGTGCAGGCCCTTTACAAGGCTTCTAACTATGTCTTAGAGCCCCTTAGCCAAGAGGGTTTTGAAGAATCCGAATTGGCTACCACCTACCTTGCCCAAGGATATCCTAATTTGAGTTATGAATATGGTATGCCTTCCTCCACGAGCCAACCACCACAAAGCCCAAGTGTTCCAAACACTTATCTCACATCCACCTATACCAACCCCTTGTATGAGGAGTATGTCAATGTTGCCTCACAAGTCCCTAGCCTCCAAGTTGTAACATCAAATACAACTTGCACCATACCCATGTCCTCTCATCCATTATCATCCACACCTCCATCATCTCACTTAGCCAACATGACCATATCATCCACACCTCCATCATCTCACTTAGCCAACATGACCATGACTAATCATCCATCATCATCAACTCATCCATCATCTCATCCAACCACAACCCCATCATTCGACACATGGTCAAATCAGGAACTTACGGATACATTAGGGCTCATCAACAGATTGCTTTCACAATGAACAAAAGGAAAATAGTCAACTTACATAGACCCTATGACCCAAGGAGTTCCAAATCAACCTCCGCTCACCAATAAAAATTCAGCATGGGTCCCTCAATCTTCCATAGTGTCCATCCCCAATCCACCACCACTCCACACATCCACCATACCAATCAACATCGCCACTAACCAACAACACAATCCATTTCTCCATCATCATCTTCATCAATCATCCCCATATTTCAACCATCAATCTTCTCCACATACCCAACCCAATCCATTCCACAACACCATGTTGGTCACACCCCAACATCTACCATCCAGCCCATCAACCAACCATCACATAATCCAAGGTCCTCATATTCCAGTAGAAGATCTTAGATTCTAGGCAATGCAAAAGCAAATCGATCAGTTGATGCAAAACTCACCAGGGATAACGAGCCAAAAGCTCACATTAAGCCAACTGATCCATCAACCAATCCATCCATCGATACCATCACCACCATATCCGATAGATTTTACGGTACCAAAATTTGACAAGTTTAGGGGAACCGAGGATCCTAAGGAGCATGTGAGTTCATTTGTCCATGTATGTTTTTGGATTAGCGATGATAATGCTCTTATGCTCCGAACGTTTCCTCAAACATTAGGGGGAGATGCCATTGAATGGTACAATCAATTGCCCACACATAGTATTTATACTTTTGATCAATTGATAGATCTATTCTTGGAACGCTTCGCCCTTAATATTAAAAATAAGGTGTCCTTATCGGATATATATTATTTGAAACAATGGGATGAGGAACCTATCTATGATTTTGGAAACCGTTGGAGGGCAGTTATAACAAAGTTGCCATTCTCCCTCCCAATGGAAGAAATTATCAAACTTTTTACCAAGAGTTGCTTAAAACCCATCTCTTGGATGCTTCAACTCAATACTTATAGAACATTTGAGGAGGCTTTAGCACAGGCTAGTGTCATTGAGGAGATAAAAATCCAAGAGGGTGTCATTAAGCCTAAGAAGAAAGAATGGCAAAATAGGGGCCAATACCGAAATAATCAATCTGGCCAAACCAAATCCACACAAGCCTCAATGGCTAACATAGCTAATCAAGTCAATCAAGTGGTCATGAGCCAGCCCGTAATGGCTCAAAAACCAATGCAACAACAAATTTCCTATCATGCGGTCCCATCAATAACCCAAGCACCAATGGTACAAAACATAGTGCCAACTGTGGAACAACCTACCCATCACCAATTCAATCGACCCCAACGTCAATACACTCCCTTAGCGAAATCATATTCATCCATATTTCGAAGGTTGTATGAGACCAAAAAATTAGCCTTGCCGAACATTAGGCCCGATGATCCCACCAAAAGACCTAAAATTTATAGAGAGCACTTGTTTTACCCATACCATCGGCAAAATGGGCATGATATCAATTCCTTCCATGTGTTCAAAAACATAGTGCAAGACCTCATAGACTTAGGGGCCATTAACGTGGATAACCCCTTAGCTCCACAAAATCAAAATTTGGGCATATATCAAACACCTCTACCTAACCATGGGGAGGTCCAACATAATATAGGAGGTAACAATCAACAACCACCTCCTAATCAAGTAAATCATGTCCAACAATACCAAAACTTTGTAGGAGCAGTCCATGTGGTCACTAGAGGGCAAAGGCAAAATCAACAAAATGCTCAACAACCTTCAAACCCACCTCCCATCCAAACATCGCCAAATCCATCTCCGCCAATCAATCTATCCAACCCATCTAATCCGCCCATCCTTCATCCAATAAGGCCAACGATAACCTTAACCAACTGGTTAACCACTAGTTTGAAAATGGCATCAGCCAAGCTTTCTATGTATGAGCTTATCCAACAATCCCCTAGGCATAGAGAAGCTTTAATGGAAATACTCAAGTCAATTGAGTTAGAATCCCAAGACTCTAATGCCTTCAACAACTTTGTAGGGAGTGTTAGAACGTGCATGGAGCCATCAATTACCTTCTATGACTTTGAGGTAAAATCAATGAGTTCAGAATCAGTAGACCCTCCATTGCACATAATGGCATTAATAGACATAAAGCCATTAAAAAGAGTATTAATTGACACCGGCTTGTCAATCAATATCATTACTACCGCTGCCCTTATCCACCTCAAATTACCTCCATCCCACATTTCCAAATCATCATTCACCCTCAAAGCATTTAACGATGCTTTGTGTACCACAGTTGGCACTGTTGTTTTACCTATAGAAGTAGGGGCCAGAACGTTGCACACCATGTTTCACATCTTGGAAGGAGCCATGGCGTATAATATACTCCTCGGTAGACCTTGGATGAGGGAAATGAAATGTGTTCCTTCAATTCTCCACCAATGCTTGAAATATGTTCATGATGGACAAGTCCATTGCATCCCCGCGGATGTCGAACCTTTTAAGTATTGTAATTTCATTTCAAATCCTTATGAATCCATGTTACCTTCCACCCATCTATTCTTGGTGCCATCATCAAATCCACCCACATCATCTTTCAATCTGCCTTCTTCTAATCCATCTCCATCTTCTTCTAAGGCTCCCATCATAGAGGAACTACCCATCACATCACCTCCTCAAACATCCATTTCTTCTTGTACATGTGGTCACAGTAAGTCTACTATTAGCACATCGTACATCACATCTACCCCTTCTTCTACAACCACTTCTTCTGTTTCATCATTATCCCATCCTCCATATTCTAATTCCACACCGCCATCCAATCCCACTCCATCAGCCGATGTGTCACAAGTCGAACTCTCAGATTGTGACATATTTAACTCGCCACCGTCCACAACCAATCTAGAGCCACCTGAGCCTTCACCATCCACCTCATCAACCCAAGTCAAAGTCCACATCACTAATCCGAGCATTGGTGAGTACGTGGTCCAAGACGTCACCATTACACCCCTAGCCATTCCCACAGCTAAGGATTTTGGACATCCTCGAGACCGTTCTTTATCCATAGGCGTTGTTTACGACATGAGTGCCACTCCAAATAGCATTAAATTTGTTTATGGAGGGTTGGATTGCTCAACTAGGGCAAACCCACCCAAAGAACCACATGAGCCTAGGCGTGCCAACATACCTAACATAGAGGAGTTTCCAGCTCGATACTTTAATATGTTCCATTGGCAAGGTCAAGGTCTAGGTTCCCATGAGCAAGGAATGCATGATATCTTAGAGGTCCCATATAGAGGTGCCCATGATCATTCCAGTTTAGGCTATACCCCGTTGTCTTCCATCGCTTCTCTAGAGCAAGCCTTTAAAAAGCTTACACTCAATGATGAAGATCACCCCATCCACCCACTACCCTCAACATCTTCTCTTGAACAAGCCCTTCAAGAACTTTGCATGGACGAAGTAAATGAAGATGATCCCATCAACTTCTCCTATCCTGTCTTTGATTCCGACGATGAAAGTTATGAAGAATTTGAGGTCATGTCAAATGCTTCTGATGATTCTAAAGAGGAGTCACAACCCATTGTCCCCATCACCCAACAGGAAGAGTTTTACCTTCGAATGTTCCCCATCCATCATCCCATATTCCGCTTGCTTCTTCCACAAGAACAAGATGATCCACCTGGTAATCTACCTTGAGCCACCCACATAAGCCAAGAATTGTAACATATGTACATATTTCAAAAAAAAAAAAAAAACAAAAATGCATTGCTCATATTAATGCCATGTTTATTACAGGGATAACACACCTTGACATTGGTTCAGCTCCAACTGTTCCATCCATTCATCCATCCAAGCCATCCTCTCCTTCCACTAGGTCAATATGAATCCTATTGACTTATTTACCCCGCTCCGTAATCCATATGATCTGGCTAGGCCAATTCCAATTGACATTAGCCTTATTGACTTGGACCGGATTTCCTCCACACCCTCCTCTTCGAAGTTCGCCCTATTCGAGGAATTGCTAAAGGCTTCGGCCCACTACATTCCTCCTTCACCGCCACCTTCGCCTCCATCGCTTTTTACCAATGGTCCCGAGGTCTTTCAGGCAGAGTTAGGTAATGATAAGCAAGAAGAATTAGATGACACCCTAGACTATCCCGACTGGCTCTCAGGACTAGTACCCATTCACAAGCTTAATGGAGCAATACGCATTTGCATTGATTTTCAAGACCGGTCTTAGCTCTTCCTTGTCTGGGAGGTCCTCTTCTATGCATGACACTATATATGTATATATACATGGCAAAAAAAAACCATTCACATAGGCATTCCCACATTGCATACATTCCATTTGCATTTAGGCATTTGACATGCATTTTTTATTTTTGCATTCATGCATTGTTGCATTCGCATACATTAAATCATACATATTCCATTGCACTATACAACTTCCATTTGCATATCACCACTCCATTGCATTAGGCATATACATTTGCATCCATCCCATCCTATGTTCAAAGATCTGGCATAGTAATGATGATATGGCCATAAAAAAAAAAGTCAAGTTATAATAATTGGGGGTACCTAGTTTGAAGAAGTCATGCAACCATCACAAAAGTCATATGTCAACCACGTTGAATATCAAAATCATAAAAGCCTAGATTTTCAATCACTCAACCATTTCTAGTGTAACAAACAACCTCCAAACGGATGTCTGATTTTCTTTAGGACCAAAAACACACTTTACACACTAAGAAAGTCTTGAGCATTGTCGATTGATTTCAAATACAATCTTGAACCAACCACATTTCTCACATCTTAAGAACATTATGAGATAGGGGGGCTAGTACCATCCTTGGGTAGTACCTCGAGGTGAAAAGGGAGATATCCCTCGCTTGTCCCATCATGCAACATAGTCCAAAGCAAAAACAATGGTTTTCACCACTACCAAAATTCCTCCAAACATAAACATAAAAACATAGAGTAGTAAGGATAGGGTCAAAATTCTCATCACACTTCGAGTTGAGAATCCAATTCCCCAAAGCTCTATACAAAATCAACAAATTCAACACCTACACACCCTTGATCCCTAAAAGTTGTAAGGATCGTACTACGTTTCCCTCAAAAAGTCATGTAGTCATCCCCAAGGCCCAAAATATCAATCCCATTCGACTATGGAGTGAATCTCCATCGGGGCTATAGATGCTTGACTGGTAGTGGAGTAAGCTCATGCGAGGCGACATGTCTCTCCTCCAAAAAGGGAGACCTCTGAACGCACATAAGGACAGGCTAGTCTTAGGTCATCTCCATAACAGGTCATGCCTCACTTACTCATAATGGGTTAATGAATATCACGTGCACACACATTGGTGCTTGATTGGATAGGGTCATTGTCATACTCAAGACTTGGTAATTGAACCTCACTCGCACACACATCTGGTCCTAAAGAAAGTTAGACAACCTTAGTGAGTTTGGTTGATGACACTAGTATGTTTGAGTCTTTGAAAACATTTCAGTATCTTCTTTCATATCAACATCCATATCTTCTTCCATATCAACATCCATATCTTCTTCCATACAACACTGTTTGCAACCATGTCTTCATTAAAAGTCAAGTGGCACAAACTCCAACAAATTCGGTACCCCCGATTGCCAAACAATGGACAACAAAAATGGCCAATAAAATTTTTGAACTATAAAAATATCATTCGAACACTATGCATTCCTTTCATATAGTTCACATTCATTATACATTTACTGGCATTAATCATCCATAACACATGTCATTTAGCTTGCATTAATCATCCATATAAGCATTATGCATACACATCATGATTAGCCTACATTAAGCATACATAAAACATTCAACACAAATTGCATAAAACATAAAAGCATTCACACAAAAGATAACACAAATATATAAAAGGCCATGTATATATATATATATCACATATACAATGAATGCCAAAGAGGCTACAAGGGAGCACCAAGGCTCATATACAAAATAGTGCATCTAAGCACTAAGCTAATGTCCATGAGAGGACCCCTGAGACCTAGTAGGATCCCTCAGCCTAGTACTCTGCCTAGACTCAGTATGCCTAGATGGCTCAGCCATAGAAGAAGAAGGAGGATCCGATAATGTAATATGGTTTTGCATACACACATCCTCCAAGGAATGTGCATATGCCTCACTAGCCCAAAGACATCGTAAGTCCATCTGATGTCGATGCTCCTTCGCCAACATCTCTGCCTGAAGCCATGTGACCGTAGCCTGATCACTAGCCACAGCTATCACCCGCTCCACCTCTAGCCGAGCTATAGTAGCCTACGACTCCCTATGAGTCTCGAGCATAACCTCGTGCTCCTCACAAAGCTACTCCAACTCCACTCACAACCTAGCCACCTCAGAGATCTCATCCATCCCCTCATCATCATCCTCCCTCTCCTCCTCGGCCAACCCCATATCTGAAGCCTACTGATCTGATCCCCTCGATCATCTCCGATCATCCAATCATTGAGCCCTCGTCCTCTTCGAAGTCACCCTCGACCCCGTAGCTGCCACCTCATCACCCGCCATCTTTGGTACCCATACTGGTTGGGCACCAAACCACTCCACATACTTTGGAGTCACCCCAACATCATCTACATCGAGGATCTCCATCTCCTCATCATCCTCAATCACCACTCGCCATGGCTCCGCACATGGCAACATCCCCTCATCTCGTCGACATCAATACAACATCGGCTCATCTGACACACCTTGAGGTAAGCCAAATTGCCTCAACACCCACGAGTATTGGAAGTACTCCACCTCCTCATCCCTCCGCCCAACCAACCATCGAGCCTACCTCACTCGACATAACTGCTCCCTATCTCCATCCCATTGGGCTCCTCGCCATGGCCTCCATACCACATCAACCCCGAACACATATCCCAGTACCACTGACCAGTGTGCACCTCCCAACTCGACTGAACCTCCTTCGCCACTACCCACCTCGTATCTAGTAGGTTATTCTATAAACTTGGTGATTGCAACGATATCAATCCATGCAAATTCGGTAAGATGAATAATCTACAATAAGGACACTTGCCCATGATCAAATTCAATTATCTCATCATCAAAGATCACAATCATATTTGGCACCTCAAATTTGGAATACAACCTTGCCAAGAACAATTTGCTAAAAGGCAGTCATTGATGTCCTCTTCCATGGGGCATGAAAACATGGATAACCAAAATCTCAAACACTCATTCACTTGACAACAATCATAATACAGGACACCGGTAAGCTTGATTGGTTCCATCATGGAATTGGCGAAGAAATTTCCATAGTCAATACCCAACCCCTGCGTTGACTTAGTCAACATGCATCTTCATACCTTGCATACTCAATGACGCCATTACAACAACTTATTCAACAACATCGAATCACCCCAAAGTATGGGGCAACCACATTAGATTATGATTCTCCCATGATGGGATACATCTCACATGATCATGACATCTACACTGGACAAATCCCCTCTTCCACCGTTGGGGCAAAAACGGTATCACATTTTACATCATTCATATCATCCACAATCACATGGTATTATACACCAACCCCTTTTCCACCATTGGGGCATAAAAAATATCACATTTTACATCATTTATATCATCCACAGTTACATGACCCCTTTTTCACCGTTGGGGCAAAAACGATATCACATCTGCATTTCACGTCATTCATTCAATTGCACAAATCCACCGCATCATTCATTATTTGCACAAAATTTTCAATTGGCTTGTGAGATACATTCGTAACTCATTCGCCAATTGAGGGGGTAAGCTACAAAATTCCAAAAATTCTTTATTCTTTTGTCTTCAACATCAGTTCTCAAATCCAACGATAGAGAGAAGCTACTTCTGTGCCCATAGCCCAAGCAGGTGTCTCGTATTTTTGCACCATATTGTGTTTCACACAACATGGTACAAAAAGGGGCATCTATAGACACCAAATTATAGCCACTAATCCTCCATCCTAACCATCCCACCACCCACTTGTCCACCATACACCTTTCTGCCAATTATTTGGCCCAATTCCACCTTTCCCACCATTTCCTAACCCAATTGGGATTATTTTAATATTATTTTATATTATTTTGTATTTAATATAATATTTTATATTATATTATAATATATTTATTATAAAAATATATTTATAAACTCAATTAACCACAACTGTCCGATCCAATTTAATCTCCACCATCCATCTTCATTAATCCATGCCACATCTAAAAAGTAATCTCAACCTTAGGATCTAATTTAATCTTAGCCACACGATTAAAAGTGCAAGGCTAAAACCCTAAGAAAACCCTAGGTTGGATTATAAATAAGGGTATTTTGCAAATGCCCAAACCCTGGAACCTTGAGATTAGACATTGCACCCTGGAGGAATTATTGGTGAAGCCCTAGCATAGAATCCTAAAAATCTGAAGCCCTAGCTCGCCGATAAGACTTATGTTGTTCCAATCATCCCCCATTCATCCTCCCTCACCGTCGCAGCCCCCATCCATCCATCGCATTCGTTGCCATCCCCTGGATCTGCTTCTACAGATTTTGCCCTAACTCGCAGGCGCAATTCTGAGCTTGCGAGGCTCGCTGCAGAGCCTACAAAGCGCTCGCCAAAGCTTGTTGTATATTGTAGGTGCCCTCTAAAGCCTGCTACTTCCATAGGTGCACACCAGAGCCTACGAAGCTCGTGTCTGAGCCTGCCAAGTGCGCGTTCGAGCCTGCCGCAACACAAAAACGTGAATTAGAACATGCTGCACCACGCCATCTGCAACAACGAAATGAAAGCAAGGTATATCTCATTTGAATGTATTTTATCTCATAATTTGTTGATCTGGCATACTTTCTGACTTCATTGTTAACCAGGGTTTTATTGATGTTTGAGGGTCTCACACTTTGGATCCCTCATAGGTATTACTAACCCCCTTGTTTTGTTTTTATGTATGCAGATCTACAAGTTCTACACATTGTTGAATGGATGTTGAAGCTGGAGTGGCCCCGCACTGGATACTCGAAGCCCACTCAACCTGTTGGAAGCAAGGACACACCAAATCTAAAGACACTTTGTTGTTATTGCTAGGGTTTCGGAGAACCCTAGTGCCATTGTATCAAATACTCACATTGAGTATTGATTGTAACAAAGGAGTTCATTGGCTCCCCCTCGTTTATTGAATAAATCTGTTCATTTTGTGCAATCTTTATATTTCCTTATGTTATTTGATTTCCTGTTATTGTTTAAGTGTCGTGTTCTTGTCTTCACAATAATAACCATCTATCTTTCTATGTTGGTAGTTTGTTCTAAACTTAACTTATAATTTGACTCCATAAGAACATCCTCATTCTCCCCTCAAATATGGGCATCCTTAGATATGTTGTTGGCAAATTTACCTTCTCCATTTGGAGTAACCTGCATATCCCTACTTTTATTCTAGTTGGAGTGTTTAGGAAGTAAATTTTGGATTTTGTCCTATTAATTTTTTGCATAGACACTCTTTCATGTTCCTTTAATTAGTTATTCAAACCTTTGGCCTTGTTTTTCCTTGCCCTCCCAAAAAATGTTGTATTATCTACAAACTATTGATGAATGATGTTGATGATGTTATTACTTGCCTTAAGTTTATTTATTAGCCCATATTTGTATACCTTCTATAGTTTCCTTTCCAATACCCCTACCATAATAATGAACATATATGGTGATAGAAGATATCCCTATTTAAGACCCCTCTTGGCTTTAAATGATTATGTTACTAGCTAGTTGATCAACATTGAATATAATACTATAGAGACACAAGCTTTAATCCATATAACCCGTTTCTTTTCAAATCCTAACTTTTTTAATACTACAAAAAGAAAATCCCATTTAACCCTATCATAGGCTTTATTCATTTAAAGTGTTAAGATCATTTCTCTCTTTTTTAGAAGTTGTTGAATGTATTACTTCACGAGCTACTATGATCCCATCTAGAATATGTCTCCCTTTCACAAATCCTCTTTTCTCTTCTAAAATAATTTACCATCACTTTGGGGATTATCTTATATGCCATATTACATAGACTTATGTGTCCGAATGAGCCAAACAATACTACATCCTTGTTTTTTGGATTTAGAGTAAGATATGTCGCTTTTATTTTATAAGGTATGTATTGTTTATCCTATATTGTTCCTCTGCCACCAATAAAAAATCCTTCACTATTTTCCAGTTATGTTGATAGATTGCCATAGAAAGCCCATCCAGACCTAAATATGTATCCTTATCAAAAGAGAATAGCTTAATGAACTTCTAGAGTAATATCATCAGTTTGCTATTGTCTTGTTTTGTTATAACTGAAGGTACTTCTTGCAGTAGTTTACTATTAAGAACTTAAATCTCCCTTGATCCTAGAATATTCTGGTAAAACCTCCTTTATGATTTCACTATGGTCTTCAATCCAAACCCCTACTACTAATTATAGAAGTTGATGTGTACTATTGTCATCTTATAAAAAATATACGTGTTTTTATGTCCTTTTAACCAAGTCTATCTCGATTTTAATCTTCAAAATTTCTTTCCTTGCTCAAAATATTATGATATTCACTAAGCAACTCCCTTTCCTATGAGCTTGGATTAGTGTGGTCATCTTTTTGGAATTTTGAAAGTTTCTCTATTAATTCTTCTTTCTTCTAAAAAATGTTTTTGAATCTAGATGTCATTGATTTTATTTGTTTTGGAAGTGTATACAACCCACCATTTCCTAAAGAATTCCATGTTGTGCTATCATATCAACAAATTGAGGATGGTCTTTCCACATCTACTCATATTTTAAATACGATTTTTTTTTTTAAATTCACTTACCACCATTTTAATTTTTATTGGCTAGTGATCTTAACCAATCCTTGTCAAGGTATTAATTTTAGTGCAAGTCCCTTCATCTAGCAAATGATATGAGAATATGCATCTATTGATCTTTTTTGCCATCAGGTTTTGCCTATCCTATTGTTGGTCCATTTATAATTGTCCTCTCCAAACTCAAACTCCCATAGATTAATGCTTTGAATGAAAATTGAGAAATCTATTATACTTTGGGTTATTTTCCTAATTCCCCCAAAAATTCATCTAGCTTGGTTATGGCATTAAAATCTCCTATGATCATGAATTGAGTTTCTTGGTCTTTACTTCTTATAAAGGCTTCAATCCCACTCCATACTTCTAATCTGCTTGATTGAGTTGTAGGTCCATAGACATTGATAAGGATGAAACAAATATCTACAAAGTAGCATGTGACTAATGAGGCTATCCAATGCCTAGTTTTATGAATGGTTTCACAAGAGGTTCTAACTAGATTTCAACATGTTAGAATTCCCCTATTGCTCCTAAATCCATAACATCCCATTCACATCTTTCCCATATTGCTTTCATAGTTTTGGAAACTTCTTCCTTTATCATTTTAGTTTCTTGGATACAAAGAATATTAGGCTTATTACTTAAACAAAGGTCCTTGATACACCTATGCTTTGAGGGGGCATTAACACCCCTTATATTCCATGAGATGGTAATCATATCTTATTAGGGGTTGTTGGCCCCTCCTATGAATTACCAATATCATTTTGTTGTTTGATAAAGAGAAGTTCAACCAACTTAGATTGTGTTCCTTTCTCTATGTTTTCTCTTGCTTCTCTAGCTCTCGCTTGATAATTTGAAGGTTTTCCTCTTTTTGCCTTACAAGTATTGAGGGTAGGTCTTGTTATTCTATTCCTCAATATTCTTTTATAATTTTTTTTTTCATTAGATATGTCATCTCCTAACTTTGCTTAGAAAGCTTTTGACTTATCTTGCTCATTTTTTGATGTTTCCTTGTTAATGGTAGAGGTATTAACATCTAACACTATGTTTTCTCTACCTCTTTAATTCTTATGAATGGTGCACAATATTTCAAAAGAGTCTTTAAAATCTGAAAGGCACATACCTTAGGTTCAATAGGAACGTTCATCCCTAAATTGGGATCAATCTGAGTAGATAGTTTCCTTGTTAATATTTTGATCCTTTTGTACTATGTCCTCTAAGCTTTGATCTGCTTTTTCTTCATAGGCTAATGTCTTAAAAGAATTGGTGTTTCTTCCAATATCCTTACTATTCTTCATTGTTTATTTACTTTTTTATTCTTTGGACCTATTTTTTGGATATTGAAAACAATTCTCATCCATGTCCATTTGTAAGTTTCTCTTGAGGTTTTCTACATATGTTTCTATTGGATTCTTATTAGGGCATGATCTCTCAATATGCCCCACCTCATGCCATCTTCTACATTTGAAAGATGTATTTTCATAATTTATGGTTTGGGTCCACAACTTACCCCATACTCAAGTATGACTAATTCTGGTAAATATTTAATGATATCAATCATGACCATTATTCACGCATATATAGCCAAGACTTTGTCTTTTGTAGTTTTTGAAATCTCAAGGAATTTTCCCATAGTGTTGCCTATGCATTGAAGGCGTTATTTTCCTAGAATTCAATGGGTAACCCATACATCCTAACTTAGATTGGTACAAGGGATATATTTACGTTTTCAAGTGCAAAACCTTCAAACCAGTAGGTAAGGAAGAGTCCTGCTTTTCCCATAAACCAAAGATCCCCTTTCAAAATTCTCTCTTTCCTCCCTGGAATAGAAAATGGCTAGGAAGAAACCTTTGGGAAGAAAGGATAGACTCACTTCTGGAGACTTCCATCTCCTATCAATCCATTTTGTTAGAGCTGAAGACCTTGGCCAAAACCCATTAAATTTACCAATGTATGCCTTATTTTGAGTAACAAGGATCACTACTAGGGATGATTCTAAGAATTTAGCTATAAATTAGTCCATGAAAAGGACACTATAACTCAATATCTACTAAAATTTACTAGTATATCCTATAACGATTATATCATTAAAAAATATACCTACAAGCATGCAAACCTTTGAAGGAAATGAAGGGAAAAAAGAAGATAGAATGTCCTACCTTGTCGATGCCCTAGTCCTTCATTACTCCTCCCATCATTTGAACCCTGACTAACAAATATCTGCAATTTCGTTTTCTCATGAAAATTGTCACTGCCTTTATTTTGGATGACTGACTTCAAAGGGTCATATCTCCTTCAATACTGCTCAAATTTCTTCGTATGACCACTCATTTTAAAGCTCTTCAAATTTTACACAAATTGGTCCATGAATCATTTGATTCAAATAACCCTTCATAAAGATATGACTCTTGAAAGATGAGACAATTTTTATGGAAAAATTTGTCTTAACATTACCCTTGTATATGACGACTATCTTCACATGGATGTATCTCCTTCAATACAACTTGGATTTTTTCATATGACCACTCATTTAAAAGATCTTCAAATTCCACAAAAGATAGCCCAAGAATCATCTATAAAATAAAATTTTAAAACATTAAATTTGTTATTTTGATGAGAGTAACTTTTGAGTACAATTTGAAACTCGAAACGTGAGGTTAAAGTTTTGAATCCAATGAGAGGTAAAGTTGTATACTATACTTTGTTAACCGAAACTTGCTTAGATAAATATATATTGGATAAATAACATCATATAACTTGCAATCTCTTAAACATTAAAATCTAGTGGTATATTCCATGATTGGAATTTCGTTTCACGGTAAACCCTAAACCATGTATGCCTTGTTAGTGTAGTGTGTGTTTGTGAATAACCCCACATTAACTATGTTGTGGGGCTTGAATGGTTTATAAACCCCAATGCTTGCCATACTCTTTGCTAATGGGATAACCGGTTTTATAGGTATAAGTCCTTGGTCCCACTATGTGGGATTCCTCACCCCTATTGACATCGCGTTTGGGCATGTGTGTGGAGGGCTAACCCTCTTGCTTTCTAACCAATTAACTTGGTGATGCAAGTCTAGTGGCATATTCCATGATTTGAATTATTCCACGTTAATACATGTTTGCCTTGTTAGTGTAGTGTTTGTTTATAAATATAATCCATACACTTGCCATACTCTTTACCTATGGGGTAGCAGGCTTAAAGGTGCAATTCCTTGGTCCCACTGTGTGGAATTCCTTACCCCTATTAACATCGAGTTTGGGGTAGCAGGCTTAAAGGTGCAAGTCCTTGGCCTTGGTCTCACTTTGTGGAATTCCTTACCCCTATTAACATCAAGTTTAGGCATGTGTGTGGGGGACTGACCCTCTGGCTTTCTTATCGATTAAGGTGCAAGTCCTTGATTTCACTCTGTGAAATTCCTTACCCCTATTAACATCAAGTTTAGGCATGTGTGTGGGGGACTGACCCTCTGGCTTTCTTATCGATTAAGGTGTAAGTTTAGGTGTGTGAGGGACTGGCCCTCTGGCTTTCTTACCGGTTAAGGTGTAAGTCCTTGGTTCCACTTTGTGGAATTCCTTACCCCTATTAACATCGAGTTTAGGCATGTGTGGAGGGGACTGGTCCTCTAGCTTTCTTATCGATTAACTTGATGATGCAAATCTAGTGACATATTCCATGGGAGGCTGACCCTTTTGTTTTCTTACCGATTAAGTTGATGATACAAGTCTAATGACATATTCCATGATTTCACTTTAATATCTGTCTATTTTTTTTAATTAAAACCAAAAATTATAAAAATTAAAAAAAAACTAAAATAAAAAAAATTGAAAAAATCACAATGACCACCCAAACCGAAAACTTTACCCCTTATAAAATAATGAATTTCCTATACATGTAGTTTTTTTTTAATAATGAATTTCCTATACATGTAGTTTTTTTTTAACAATGAATTTCCTATACATATAGTTAACCATAATTATAAAAAAAGGACAGAAGGACAATAATTGCTATTGTGTCTCTGTAAAATATAGCCTATAGTTAGAGCCTTAGGCTCTCTTATAGAAAACTCTGGTTGACATCTTCACCAGTATTTTTCCAAACGCCTTTCCTTTGGGGGCAGGGCTTCTGGAACTTCAAGAAACGGACTATAGTTTTCATCGTTCAATCGCTGGAATTTCAAGAAACGGACTACAATTTTCATCGTTCCATCGAGGTAAGTTCAATCGATAAAAAAAAACGTATCTACTCGTTAAGTTCGTATTGTGATAAATTTCAATAGAATACTTCTGAATGTCTTCAGAAATGATTCCCATCCGCGAACCTACATTATAATGTTCGGGCATTTGGGCGGAACCCGCAGTGGACATCGATATTCAAGCTTTTAAATCGTCTTCTGATACGAGTTCTATTGCTTGCGGGTTTTGCAGGGTTTACTTTGTAAAGAAAATCAGGAGATTCAGCGTAAAGCAATGGATCCCAAGGATGCGAGAGCGGTGGAAGAGAAGGAGAGTTTGGCGTCGAAGACGGTGGGTGGTACAGTGAGTGGGCTGGTAGCAGGAAGCATTTGGGGGGCCGTGGTGGCCAGTTGGCACGATGTTCCCAAGGTCGAGAGAAACGTGGCCTGGCCTGGCCTCCAGAGAACTGTCAAGCTCATGGGAAATTACGGCCTCACATTCGCCGCAATTGGTGGGGTGTTTGCGCTCTCTGATCACGTGGCCGAGAAGTTCCGAGAGAAGAAAGATTTTTGGAACGGGGCCATTGGAGGCTTTGTTGCCGGGGCTTCTGTTTTGGGCTTGAGAGGTTTGATTCTTTTTTTGCACTTTCTATGGCTTCGAATTTTCGAATTTAATTCATCATTTGGTGTCAACAAATGTTTCGTTATTGGATTTTGTGCTAAAAACTATAACAATCACGAATATCCGGTACCCTGGTACTACAAATACTCTTCTGTTTTGTTCCACTCCTTTTGACGTTAGTATGCAGGGGAAGTCTAAAAACCCTAAGGGTTATTTTTTTTGAATCGGTTTTTGCAGCCTACCTCGGAAGGCCTACAAGGACATTCCTCTTTAAGTTTCGCTTGTAGATTTAGGGAGCATGTTTCATGCACACAGGTTGCAATCTTCGTTTAGGTTCAAAATATTTTACACACAAATATTCTATTAAAAGCTCGCATGCAGAAGTTCTAGTAAAAATGTGTAAATTTTGGAGGATGCTGTGAGGCATCGAACCGAAGAAAACATCCTCCAAAATAAAAACGAAGCATCAGGAGATCCAAAACTAAGAACTCTTCTTTACTGACTGATCTCATAAGTTAATCCCCCTTTTTTTTATGTTGCTGGAAACAAAATAGCCGGGATAGTCATGTCGTAAGATTTATATCCCAAGAAACTGTTGTTTTTAAGGGCATTTCTGGTCTGCTATAAACAGTCACTTAAAGCAACACAACATTTTTTTAATGGGTTATATGGGATCGAGACTGGTCCCACCTGTAATACATCATGATCACATAGTGGTATTACAACAGCTTGATAACTATGCATGTATCCCTTGGCAAGATTTGAACCTAGGTCTCCTCCTTGAAAGTTAAGGAATATAACATGTTGAGCTAATGCCATTTGATAAAGCAATGCAAAAGCAAAATTGAAAAACTTTTTGTTCATTATGGACTAACCATTTCAGCATCTACACATTAATCTTGTCTGCGAGCTGTCTCCCTTGAGCTCTCCATTGAGATGTACTTCTGCTCAATCCTATATTGGGATGTACTTCTATTAGTGTATTTCACAGATTCCATGTGAAATATTTTGATTTTTAAACTCTGACTAAGGATGCCATCAGTTTTAAACCATTTTTTGTTTTGTTTTCTGTTTCCTGTTTCTTGTAACAAAGCTTGTTTCAGCTGCAGTTCAGTTTAGATCCTAAGTAGAAGGGTTTCATCATCTGCTTTTTCTTGTTCTGTCCTTTGTTCCCACTCAAATGAGTGTTCGCAATATGAGTTGAACTGTTAAATTATACATTATACACATACCTTCAAAATCAGAAAACTCTAATTACATGACATGAAGAGAAAGCTATTAGTTCCTTGGGTTGAGTCTGCCTTTTCAAGGATGTGATAGCTATACTGAACTTGCCCCCATAGGCATAGAGGATGAAGTCCTTGCCAAAATATGGGTTGATTAGCACCGGGGCCTCTAACATGGCATGCTTGATTTCTCGGAAAGCCTCCTTGTCTTCCTTGGTGTATTTAAACTGTTGTCCTTTCTTCAACATCCAGGTTATTGGCCAGACAATTGTGGCAAAGTTTTGTATGAATCTACAGACAAAATTGATCTGACCTAGGAAAGATTGGAGAGCTTTCTCATGCTGTGGCAATGACAAATTAACAATGGCCTTAACCCGGTTCGGGTCTATGGCTATTCCTTCCTTGGACACAATGTGCCCTAGTAGCTTGCCTTGCGGTACGCAGAAGATGCATTTCTTTGGATTCAAGCATACCCCAAACTCCTGATAGTGCTCGAACACTTTCTCTAGGTGTGCCAAAATGCTGTTCTTTTCTTTTTGAAAAGACCATGAGATCGTCTAGGTGGACTAGGATGATTTTGTGAAGGAGACCGCTGAAAGCAATATCCATAGCCCTTTGGAATGTTGCCCCATTGTTGGATAGACCAAAAGGCATGTGTTGATAAGCAAAAATGCCCCACTTGGTGGTGAATGCTGTCTCATGCTGGTCTTCATCTTTAACCATACCTGGTTGCATCCTGATAAACCTTCTAGCAAAGAGAATCTCTCAAACCTAGCCACTGTTTGTAAAATTTGTTCCATGGAGGGTAGCAGGTAGTGGTCTTTTAATGATGTTCGGTTGAGGTCCTTGAAATCTATGCACAACCGGATTTCCCATTTTCCTGATCGGTACAGCGTTGGATACCCAGGTGGTATGCTTAAGCAGGTATATGATCCTTGCTTCTATGAGCTTGATAAGCTCTTGCCTCATGAGAGGCTCTATTTTTGGGTTGACCGACCTTTGCTTTTGTCTCATAGGTTTGGCATCTGGATCCAACTCTATTGTGTTGAATGATCTTCTTATCATATCCCTTCATGTCCTCGTATCTCCAAGCTATTACCTCGATATACTATTGGCATAAGTCGATGGGGCTTTGGCTCTCTTTTGGATTTCCCTATTCACAAAGTTTGTCCGATTGCAAGCTCTACTTCCTGGTAGTCATAATTATCTACCGTAATGCCTCTTTTCCCTTTGAACCGATCATTGGGGTTGAACAAAGATTCTAGCATGACTAACCCTTTGGGGAGTTTATTGCCTTTGAGCAAGATAATTTGGTCCCCATAAGCTTCTTGTATCTTTAGGGCTAGTTTTGTTGCAAACTCAGCCTCCTGCTGGATAAAATGGACAATCTGTTCGTCATTGTGAAAAACTTGCCAATGTGCCTCATTGTTTGGGACTGCTGGCCTGAGGATGATCTTGACATATTGACGATTGTGTAATAGATCTTTCCTTGGGCCGAATTGGGCACCGATGACTACCATGCTATCAACATCAACATTTCGATTTTGGGGAATAGTGGATAAGTTGAGTGCTTCGAATGCCTTGAGTACGTCCTAGACCCTGTGCCTGTAAGATTTCATAATCCGGATCTTTGCTAGGCATTAGGACCTCAGCTGCTTGACGATGAGCTCGGTATCTCCATCTATTTGTAAGACTTTAATTATTTTATTGGCTACAAGTTGGAGATTGTGCACTTGCACCTCATACTCAACAACATCATTAGAGCAATTAAAGTGCAACCTATAGGCCTGTAGAGTCTTTTCCCCTCTAAGTGACACTAGACGAATGCCAGCTGTGCTCCCACCCTTCGCTTAGCTCCATCAAAGTAGAGCTTGCAAATCTTGGTTAGGTCTTCTAAAACTTTGGTGACCTCAGGAAGGAAAGGCTTCTCATGGATTAGGTAGGTGCCTAATCCGATTGATTCAAGTGCATCATATGGGTTTGAGTCCCACATCTCAACAACCCATTTATCCATTTGGTCGTATGGGACCGGGGTGTGGACTTCGTCCACTAGTAGTTCGGACTTAGACTAGCTCTCTTTCGTCAGGAACATTTGCTCTACATGGTCAATATGAAGTCTGAGGGGATCTTCACCTTGGTATCATAGTGGGTTCTCAAAATCATGTGTCCACTCCAAGGATAGATATCCTCCTATCTTGGCTATGAAGTCACGGGAGAGGCAAATGCCAAAAGAAACTGGAAACTCAAGTATTGCTACATCTTGGGGCAAACGTGGAGTGTGGGTGGGAGGTCTCTTATAAGGCCAAAGATTGGGATCAGAGTCCATCGAGCTGCACTATCCCTTGATTGATCGACTCATAAGCCACTCCCAATGCATTGGCTACCCGCCTAGGCATCACCGAAGTGCTTGATTTAGAATCCACTAGGCAATTGTGGATTAGTTTGTCCCCGCATATAAGTGTCAAGTAGAAGGGCAAGGGCTTAGGTCTTCTCGGACCACGATTGAATACTCGCATGATGGTTGGCACCTTTTGCTTCCAAGTAATATGCTACCTTTACAGGGCTTCCTCTAGCTGTTTCATCTGCTCTGGCAAAGTGAGAACATCCCAAAGTGGTATGGGAATAATGGACTTCTTCAGATGTTCCACTACATCAAATGATTCCAGCGACTGGACCTTGGGTGCCCTGCTAGTAATCCACAATGGCCTTGGTCTTTCAGCGGTGGGATTGAGGGCTTTGGTTGGTTTAGGTTTGAACCCTCTTTGCTCGTTTGACTATCTTTTCGGGGTAGTCTAGTCGCTTTGGTGTTGGTTTTCGATATCATGTCCGAGGTAACTTGATTTGCTTCTTGTTGCTTCTCTATAGCTCTCTTCTTGCTTCTTGTGAGGATATTGGACTATGCTAGCAGTCTATTGTCTGTTGGGGCATTTGTTCCACTGGAAACGATGTAGACGTCACTCTTATCTCATGTCACCAGGGTCTGCTCTAGTGGTCCCACACTTGTGCTTGGAGGAGTAACTAGGGCTAGGCCTTCAGTGCCTTGTCTCGATGTTTGTGTGACTAGCTTTGGATGTGGTCTGTGCTACAATATATGTTACTTGTTGAGGGTTGCCATAGTTGGGATAGTAGGGATCTGGGTAAGGGTATTGCTAGGTGTATGGGTCTCCCACATAGTTATTCTAAGCAGGCACAATATCTTTGATTGGGTTGTGAGGTAACCGTTGGAAAGGGACCGATACAGGTACCATTTGTTGTTCAGAGGCTTTAGGCTGATCGGACTCCTGGAAGGGCAGGGGTGGATGTCTTTGATAGCCATTTGGAGGAGGCCAGTAACCTTGGTTGCCTGGCTAGAAGGGAGGCTTTGTGTAATTCTAGTAAGGGAACCTCTGAACATTTTGTTGCTCGCTTAAGGACTATAAGCTCATTGGACATCGTTCTTATCATGTTCTTCGTTTCATCCATCTATGAAGATTATGGATTAACGAAGGGTTGACTTGCAGTAGGAGAAGGTGTTTGAATCGGAACTGGATTCACAATAGGAGGCAATTGAAAAGTGGTAGGCTAAACAGTGGGAGGTGGCTGATAAAGCGGTTGGATATTTGGAAAGAGAGGCATAGGGGGCTCGGGCTGAGGAGCTAACCTTCCTCTTTGAATGAGGTCCTTTTCGTCTTGGATGACTATTTCATAGGCTCCTAGCAAATTATTCCCTCCTCTAGATTTTACCATCATAGCTATCTCTAAATCAAATTTCAAGTAATAAATGGAGGCCATACGTGGGGACGATCTGATCTTATCAGGGATTCTTTACTGGGTCTTGGGGAACCGGGTATTAAAGTCATTCATGGCCTCCATAGAAGCTCTTTTGATGGTTGCTAGCTGCTGTAGGAGGGATACTCCTTCTGCCATCTCTCCAAACCTATCTGCAAAATATGTTGGCGAGCTGATCCCAATCAGAAATGGAATGTGGGGCAAGTGAGATGTACCATTTACATGCTTTCCCCTTGAAAAGATGCAACCAATAATCTTAGTGCCACATTTTGTTCTCCAAATTGTATAATGTGCATAGATTTGACCATAAGCTGGAGGTGCTTTGTCGGCGTTGTTGCATCTTCTTCGGTGAAGAATGGTAATCAAAATCTCATCCCATGTAGCAGGCAGTACTAGTGGTTGTAACGGGCCTCTATCATTCCAGGTAGTTAACCTCTGATGCGGGTTCTGCGGTGCAACCATGTTTTGTTGTCGGCCTCTTCTTCTATGACTGTGATTGAGCGGTGGTAACAACAGCTGAGGATTTACTCTTGTGTTGGACCTTGTGATAGGTGCAGAGGTCGTAAATTACAGGGTTCTTTTTTTTTACTAGTGGAGTTGCCACTCGTTGAGTCCTTCGGTTAGGGGAGTTGTCGGGTGAATATTGAATACGCTTCAAAAAGCAAATGGGCTGAATTTTCACGAGAATCTCAACTCAATATCTCCAATTAGTGAGACGAATGTTGGGATTCGTCCCATCGGGCATGACAGGAAAAACTGTTGTTATGCTCAGGACGTCATGGCCATCCATTGCAATATCCGGATGCATCCGATGCCCGTGTTGCGTGGAGAGCGCATAGTTTTGAAAGTCCTGAGAGCGAGAATTGAGACGCAGAAGACAACCTCAGGTGTTTTTTGCAAGGCCGCCTCCTTGTTTGAATGTGGTCTTTGACACTCAGATTTGCTAAATTACTCCTAAACTACCGAGTTTTATCAAGGAAAAAGGAAAGAGAAGGAACATAAATAAACAATCCTAAGCTAAGGGTGGCGATGCGCGAAGAATCACAAAACCTTCTGTCTATTAATGGGATGAATGAACACATGCATCAATCATGTCAATGTTAGTGAATACGGTTTCAAATCGGCGTAATCGTTTACCTACAAAAGTTGCATAAAGACCAGGACAAATACTAGTCACAACTCCTCATACAAAGTTACATACATCCAAAGACCAAGACAGATCACAACTCTTTTTATATATATACTTGAAACACATATATATATACACTAGAAAGAAAGAGGCTTGAGGTTTGTACGTGAATTGACTCAAGGCTCGAGTCTAGATCAATACATAGAAGAGTTAATGAAAAATTCTAAGGCCAGATACGAGGCATGAAAATACAATTCTTCCCCCCTTTACCCTAAAGGCTTAAAGCTGGGAATTTATACAATTATCTCAAAATTTCAAAATTCAAAATTCCCTCCATTCCGCCATAGGTGGGAAGCCTGCATCCTCCCTTGTTGCTGGGCTCAAGGTGCCGCTCTGCATTTATGTTTGGTAGGTCAGAAGCCATACCGGTGTCTTGTCACATTAAATTCTACCTAGGCTGGTAGCTTCGTTCAAATGCGACATTTATGAGCCTTCCCTCTTCTGGAAAGTATAGGTCTTGGTGGTGATCTAGGAGGTGGCTTTTGCTTGCTAAGGAAGTCTCTTGCTGATCTCGAGGTTGGCACTACATTAGGTGGACCCCACTCTTCGCTTGCCTTTTTTTTGGAAAGTCGTATCCGGTTAGGTCCTCCATCAGGTCCGGTTGGGCGCTTGCTCTTGTTGAGTCTTATTCAGAATCCCTGTGATCAGAACTTTATGTGCGATGTGGCCTTTGATATGCTAACAAAATTTCAGAGTACCGTTTGCCTTTGCTTCTGGAGATCCGGTTACCAGAATTTCATAGCGGCTTCTAGTTCAGACTTCTTTCGAGAACCCGGTTTCTCCTGTTTTGCACTTTTATCGCGTTAACCATTTCTTGGAACTCCTGTTTGAGTAATAACTTGTCACCGGATACCATATGTAGTGAAAATTCACTACACATTCTTAGCCGGGAGGACATGTAGTGAACCTAACCAGTACCTTATTATATCCTCTTATAATATATTTATATTATATTATATTATAATATTATCCTATATGTAACTTATCCTATTATTAACCTATTAAATGACTATTTAATAAAGGCTGGATATGAAAAGTTATGACCCCTTATAATATAACCCTTGGATAAGATATGTATTTTTTTTTAATGGAAAGGGAATCCATATCTCTGATTCATATATTTTTTACATATTAAAATCTTTTGTAGATTTACGTAATAGACCTTTTATTCCATTACATAGAGTCTTAGTTTGCATGTCTAGTACATCTCACTCAGACTAATTGAGGTGTCTATGCATGTCTAGTTCAAGGACAGTTTGCAACCCTTCAACCTCATCTTTGTAAATCTATTTATACCTTACTAATGAAGAGTGCACATCATCAGTTTTGGTGGATATCTTCTCCCATTTGCTCTTCAGTCTGTGCATTCTGTTGTTTGTATTTTAAGGAGTGCATGGTGCTGTTATAATTTACTGCAGGGACATATCACTTGGTATCACAGCCTCATTGATGTCAATACATCCTTGCGCGCTTGAGATCCGTCCTTGCTGAATTTGTTCAGACTCAAATTGAGATTGGTATCCAGATTGTTTTCTCATCTTCGAAAGGAGATGGAGCTTATCACCATTGCTTCTTTAGAGCATGCTTACCAATTTGCTCTAAAGGTGGAAGCTAGGCAGCAAAAGAAGAACACCAATGATTCTTTTGCCTCTTATGAAAAGAGCACTTCTACCCCAGCCAACTTCTCAAACCCTGCCACCATTTCCAAGAATGGAAATTCTTCTTGAAGTGGCTTCACTAAGGGTTTTCGCTATAGGAAGATGAATTTTTGTGCTTATGATAAGCATATCAGACATTCTACTGAAGAATGCCATGTCTTGCAATGGTGGTCAAGGCCCTTCTACTGAGTTGCTCGCAGTATGATGATTCAACAATTGAGGTAACCAATCTCAACCCTTCAAATCCTTAACTCGTTCTCATGGTCAATATAATGCAACAAATTGGGAAGCTTTGTTCACACAAAACTACGAAATCAAGGACACATTGGTGGAGCTGATCCTTGATAATGGTAGTTAAAAGAACCTGATTTCACAAAAATTGGTGGATGATCTTCATTTGTCAACCAAGCATTCATGCCCATACCTCTTGGGATCGGTCAAGAAGGAAAGACAGCCTACTCTTGTTACTCGCCAATATTCTATGACATTTACCATTGAGCCACTCTAAGACACAGTGGTATGCGATGTCACTCCATTGGATTGTTGCAGTTTGCTACTTGAAGCACCATATCAATATGATCACAAGGCTGTTTTTGATGGGTTTCACAAGACCTACCTGTTGCACAAGGATGGTAAAGTGTATAAATTCACTTCTTCTTTTGTTAATCCTTTGCTTTTGGTAGACTTGCAATGAAACAAGTCAATTTGTACAAATTTCTTGTTATTTACACCCTTCAAGAAGATGCTTGTTGCATTGCTTCTATGCTTGATCCCCCTCACCTATAACAACCGTTCATCCTTGAGACATGTTTCTAAGTATACCATTAATGCAGTTCTTAAACAGGAAGGACATCCAGTCGGTGATGGCTTTCAACTCTTGGCCTCTCTTTCAGTAGCTCTTCTAGCTCCATATTTGAACCATGAACAGAAGGAGCAGGACAAGGCCCCTTCATTGTACAGAATTTGGTGAAAATACATGTTAAAATTCAGGTTATTCTTCAACATACACAACTTACGTTCAAGGCACTTCATGACAGACTTCGAGTACCTTATTTTTCTCCAAGTTCGCGACCATATTTGGCTTCAGTTGGACAAGCATAGGTCTCACAACCATGTCACTTGGAGGAGGACATTTCTATCATTTATCCTGAAGATCCGATTCCTGATTTTCAGCAACCTTTGGTGGATGATATTTTGCTTGATGTTTGGATTCCTCACCTATTGCAGAAGTTGGGGACAACTTATACTAAGCAGGGAGAAAATGATATTTATTCTTAATTATCTCCCTATTCCATGTAGTTATCTTTCTTCTTTGTAATTATCTCAGTTATTAGTTGGAGGCCTAGTTTGCATGTCCAGTTCATTTCAGTCAGGCCAATTAAGGTGTCTATGCATGTCTAGTTCAAGGACAGTTTGCAACCCTTCAACCTTATCTTTGTAAATCTATATATACCTCATTTGCTTTTCAGGCTGTGCATTCTGCTGTTTGTATTCCAGGGAGTGCATGATGCTGTTATAAATTACTGCAGGGACATATCACAGCTGCATAGTAAATGTTTTTTATTTTACTGTTCTGTTTTATTTGTGGATTTCTGCTGTCATGTCCATTGTTTTGAGCCATTAAGAAGAGTGTATGACGCTATTTTATTTTTGTTGAAAAAAGTTGTGTGTGAATGAACCATTTGAGGCTGCTACAAACCACAAACTGCTCTTAGTCATGGCAGCTCTATGAGGCAGCTGCTGGACAACTAATCAGTGCACATGAATGCAAACCCAAGATTGAATGGGTGCATGGGTGGCAGGGTATGCAAGGTGCAGATGTAAATCCCCGGAACTTGGGTATTATAGGTACAAGGGTGCAGGCATATGCAGGGTGCCAGGGTGTGGAGGAACACATGGTTTAGACCACCAAAAGTTGGGTACATCGTAACAAAATTGTAAAGTGAAAGCATAGAATCATGACAAAACTTAATAAAACAATAAATTGAAATCAAATATGAATGCTACAAAGGGATCAAAGACGAGCAAAAGCAGCAGAATTTTCTGGAGTGCAAGAGAAGCACAAACAATAATTTACTAATATCCTGGGTGACCACAGTAGGTTTAACAGAACTCAAATATTATACTTGGTTACAATAGCCTGGGGAAAGAGAGAATACTACTTCAAAAAAGACAAAAATAAAAAGTACAAGAAGAATACAAAATATGAACTCCGATCCTAAATGAGTGGAACATCTGTGTAGATGGCATCATGTGGAATACATACATCTCTTATACTACATATAATACAAGCAAATATACAGGCATTGGCATAATGGGGGCTTAAACTGTCGTAGAAGATACATTGTCAAGTAGAGGTGGACTGTAAGCAAAGAATGCAAAGTCGAATGTAGTAATAAACAGGAAGCAAAAATGGTATAATACTATAAACATTATCCAAAAGCCATGACGATTTATGAAGCAAAGCGATCCAAAGTGAATATTTTGAAAACAAGGCCCCGAAATGAATGTTGAGGGTTCAAATTTCAAAATAGCCTGGAGTGATTTGCCCCCGTGGAAGTTCATCTTTTCATTTGTTGGTTGATCTTTCAATGGGATGCAAAGAGAGAGAACAAAGTACACTTTTGTGAAGACCCACAAATATTACCAATTCTGTCTAGAAAAATTGAGGGCGTCTCCAGGATAATCCATTTCTTCACTGCAGTACTCAAGTTGAGAACTATTGGAAAGAAATTACTCGAGATTTTCTTAGAGATTCAATGAACTTTGACTCCAAATATAATGCTTTCCAGAAAGGTTGAATAAGTGTAAGAAAATTTCTAGAGACCAACATGTGTTTATGAAGACATGACAAGGATGAACTCCTGTGGGAAGGCTTTAAGACAAAGGAATACACCATTAGGCAAGGATACGAAGAGGCATGGGAAGAAGTTTGGAGGGCTGATGCATGGCCAAAATCCCAAGTATTAGGTCGATTGCTTAAAGGATAAAATCTTTACAGAAGATAACTTTTCCAAAAAGGCTTTAGAGTTAAGGAATGCCATTTTTCCGCCATGTTTCAATAATACAGAGAATACTCGTCATCTCATGATTCAATGCCTCTTTACGAGGCATCTGCGGTATAAGTTTGCGAAAGACTTTTTGATAACCTCGATGTGGACGTTACCTGGTCACTCATAAAAATGTTTACATAGGAGTCCGACAACTATCATAATTATTCACAACAAAAGGAAATGGGCAATGTAAAGGTGCTATTGCCTTAGTTCTTATGGCTGGAGAGAAATGGGAAAATTTTAACAATGAGGTAAATAATCCTAAATTTGGAACCAGCTTACTCTGCATGGAGTAAACAATGAAATTTTAGCCTAATATGTAGCAACACAGGATTTTGGAGTAAACTGAATATTCTCCAAAAGAAACAAACACCCAGTATTATGTGTTTCTTTTCTCCACTTGAATGCTTCAACAAAAGTTTGATAAGAAATTCCAAGGCAACACTAAAGACCGGCCAGGGCATGTTGTGATTGCAAAATACCTTATGTTGATGTTGGAAAGACAACCAATTATATAGCAAAAATTGAAGCTTTATATGCGAAAAATAAGATTTCCAAAGAGAAAAGTATGAGAAGACTGATAAATAAAGTGATTCCCTAATTCTGGTCAGAGCTGTCAAAAGGAGAAAGCCAATACTTGGACCTCTGTACAAAACTGTAAGAATCTTCTTTGATTATAGCTCCTTTTAGGAGACTCCCATAAAGCCTGCATATGGGGAACATTACTGGACTGCTGATTGGATAGCAAACTTTGGAACTGACTCTATTGGAAGAGAAGGCAGCAATGAACAGCTCACAGAAATTCTTGTTAGAGAATGGGGGATGGCTTTGCAAAGAATTCAAGGGGAAGAGAATAAAGGAAATCTGCAGTGAGAGAAACCAGCTCTATGGAGCCATCAACAATAACAGGTTGGACAGTGCATGATTGCACAGCAATGAGGTGGCAAATATAAATATGTACACATGAAAGAGAAGTAACATGACATAATGCAACTGTCTTTATTGTCATTAATCCTTATCAAATTAAAGCTCTTAAAGGAAGGGCACATTTTATGAATGTTGTAATAATTCTCTCCATAGTCTGAAGTGAAGGGAGATTGGCTCATGTGTGGTGCAAAAGGCCCATTTCGGTTGCTTGACAGAGACAGCTCACTCAAGCACAGCCTATCCTGCATATTCATCATATGGATAAGATATGATAAAACTGGTAATAACTTTCATGTGGCAGAGATTACCAAAGCATCTGAGAAGGACCTTTGTTTCATCACATTTGCTTGCCACCTTGAGGTATTTTCAGTTGTTTATATCTTCATTTCACTTATTAGAACACAGACACTGGTGGGAATATTGTTCACACAGACATGACAATATCTTATGTTCCTCACAATCCATTTGAATGGTTGGTGGTTTTGCTTCCTGCACTGACAGACTCTGTGGACTCACTATTCCCTGTGTGTCACTAATTTGAGAGGAAGGTCGTTGACAGGCTGCCCGGGCATGATTTCAGAAGGATGCAGAGGATCATGGAGGACCTGATACAGTTCATTCTTGCAGAGTTATGAAATTATGTACAAAGAAATCAAGAGAGGCTGTTGAGTGCAGTAGGTGATTTGGAGGGCAGAACTGCTCACATTGAGATGGAAGGTGGAACTGCAGCATTCATGATGCAACAGTGTATAGGGTATATCATTTATAAAATTGAGAGGAGCCATTCAGCAGCTGCACTCTACAGTAGGAGAGACTGGCCATTACATGCAAAACATATTACCAAAACAAATGATAATATGCAAAGGTTTCTGAGAAGGCATATGACCACACTGATCAGGAAACTGTAGGGGGTCATGGCCAGGCTGAAAGTTGAGGACATTGTCAATTGTGAGACTACCCAAAGCCGGTTGAGCACCTGCACAAGGACATGATGATGATGCAACAGTGTCTGAGCAAGATTTGTGGGACCTGCATCTGTGTGCTTAACTTGCATTTGGTTTGTGATTGTTCTACATACCTATCCCCTAATCTTTTGTATACTGCTTGTGGTTGTTTCCACCCTCTGTGGGTTGTAGATGTAGAGCATATATATTATGTATGATTGCAGTTTTTTGAGAGATTTGGTTGTTGTAGATAGTTTTGAAGCTGAAAGGTTTGACTATGCAAAAACTTAAAATCATAAACATTAATGAAGGATGTAATACAACTGAGAAAATAAGGAAATAATATGAAAATTTAGTATTGTACAATATAACTGAAAAATTGTAACTAAAATTTCAAGAAGGCACAGCAAAGATTACACAATACATACATAAAAAGGAAGAGGTATTTTGGGTCAAAGCCTACACAGCACCCTACTGGGCTTATGAAATCTTATTGTTGGAGCGAAGTTGCAAGCGACATTTTTCACTTCACCTGATATATTAGTTCAATTACACCTCTTTGGGTTTCAACCTATGACCAAGCTCGTGGAAAATCAAGTCTTGCCATTCCATCTAAGCCTGAGGTGAAAAATCTCAATTGATAACCTGCTATAGCTGTAAATCATAAGATTGCATAGGCTTTGCTTGCTAGAGGAAGTAGATTATACCACTCTCAAGGGAAGATAATCTTGCAGTCCAAGGTTTGATTCCTCATTGGATTCCAATCCCTCCAATCCCAAAGACAGCACCATGGCAAAGCTTAATGGGAAAAAGGGGAAGTTTCTCATTTTGCCTGATACACAATAGTTCAATTATAAACCTCTTTGGATTTCAACCCTTTGACCAAGCTCATACTAAATTGAGTCTTACCGATCCATCTAAGCCACTACATACACATGTATGATATGTCGATTTGTGCATATGTATAACACGCATATGATATATTGTATATATCATGTGTGTACATTTTATTAAATCATACATGCAGTCGTATATGTTTGTATGTGTATATAATTGTTTTTGGTTGTTTCTTTTCCTATTGCTATGGGGGAGCATCCAGATATCCCGTGTGAGACCACAGGAAATCCCCGATATGTCTCCACATTCCCAAAGGCACAAGAAACATAGGAACACATCACAGACAACCAAAGACCATCCCCTATTTAGCAATCTCCATATCTTCTGCAGAGATCACCGAGAGTTGTATCTGCCCTTGGCCACTGAGATAAGCCACGCCCAGAATTGGATATAACAGGTTACTCGAATGAAATGGCTTCCAAGGATTTGAATCTGTGGCTTTGCCATGAGAGCCCCCTTGATTGATCTCTTAAAAACAGCCCAGTTGAGATACATTCATAAATAATTTCACATAGACAAACCAAAGAATGAGAAACTACCTCTAGATAGTATAAAATAAATTCCTTAAAGGCTAGCGACAACTATTATATGATTTAAGAAAATTGAAAGAGCATGGATTTGTCACTTTTATTTGAGGACTACCTAAACATATCTCTCAACAGAATCATGAGAAATTAGTTAGTTAATCAGATAGAGATTGTTCTAATTTACAAGCAGTGGGGAACAGTCCTAATCATAGAAAAATCAAAGAAATGACTAGAATTTTGCATTAATTGAAAAAACGTTTGAACTAGAATGGGCAGGTTTTCTTTTGACTAGTTGGCAACTGATAACCAGCAATTCTTCCGCTGAGCCATGCCTCTTTCAAATCGAAGCCTTGACCTGTTGAAGAATTTGCCTCCTAGCATATCTCTTAAAGAAAAGCTATTATTTATAGTTTTGACATAACAAAAATGTCGCATGGAAAGACAATGGTGAGAGATCTGTACCAATCCTGCCATGCTAACCCAATACTGCTCTCATCTGTATGTTTCACGTCTCTAGAACTCAAGCTGCATTGCAATAATAAATGACATGCTCTTGAGGTGAACTTTTGGAACATTGCTACACACTTCTATTTTCTGATTCCCAAAGGTTTCCATATGCTTAGCTTTTGATTCTGAAAAATTTAAGAAGAAAGTCTTTAAATAAAGACCATGGTCTCCTGATTATTTAGCTTTCCTACAAATTTGGAATAAAATTGCCAAATATCTTGCAGTGTTTATGAGGAAAAGTGACTGTAATTGCTAGTGACAACAAGTTGGGATATTTCATTTCTATGGCAGAACATTTGCTGAAATAACTTATTAGTCACTTATACCATATCTGCAACAAGGTGGATCTTTGTCGGCTTGAGGTTAGCATTTTAATTAGGGATTAGGTATCACTATAAATACCCCCCAATAACTAATCCATTGTATTAGTTAGTGATGTCAGATTGTGGGGGTGCCTACAGGCAGCCACCCCTTATCCTTTTTGTCAATTCTCTCTCTCTCTCTTCGTCTATTATTCTATCTTTATTTTGCTCTTGTATCTTTTCTGCATATGATTGTGGTGAATGTATGTTTTGGAATCTTTTTCAAAAGTATTGTGAATTCCAACATAATTTTATTTATATTTTTTATTATATTTTGGAAAAAGTTAACCTTTACATACTTCCCTTATCTACAAAGGAAACTTTCCCAACTCATTCTGCTTTCCTTTTTTTTTTTTTTTTCCCTTTACATACTTTCCTTTTTTACAAATGAAACTTTCTAAAATTCATAGCTTTTCTAAAAGCAGATTTCCTAAATCAGCCCTCCAATACATGCGTATTTCTTGTGCATGCACACATTTTTAGGTGCATGCTTGCTTTTTTAGTACATGCTTGCTTTTTTAGTGCATGCATACATTTTACATTGCATGCTTGCTTTTTCAATACATGCAAACATTTTTTATTGCATGCATGCTTTTTCTCTCGTGTATGCATGCATTTCTCGAGCACACAAAAACATTAAGCTAATAAAAGTATCTAACAATTCTATGATCAAGTTTTTTTATTAACCTCTTAATCTTTTGAAACCTGCTCATTCAGTAGTTTATCACACTGATATAAATTCTTGGGTGAAATGTTCAAAGTAGGACTCCTACAATCTTGCTCTCGCTTTGTGTTATTTTGGTGCACTCCTGCAACTTGCTTTCCTGATGTATTACAGGCTGACTCCGCCGGTTCCTTTGTGCTTTTCCCAATTTCACTGGAAAAACACACAGCTGAGATCCATCTAAAGCTGCTTTCTCTTCTTGGTGAGGTGGAACAGAATAATGCTTTTCGGTAGCACCCTTCATCCAAGTAGCTTTTTGTCTTCTTTTCTGCTGTACGACTTGAAAATCGTTATCAACAGAAGCGGTTTGATCTTCTACCTTCTGCTTGACTTGAATCTTCGTTCTTTTGCTGGAATCAGCTAGGCGACTATATTCAAAGCATTGTCTGCACCTAAAAGCAATATGTTCATAGTCCACTTTCTTGGTTCTAGTGCTGAACTCCACCAAATCAAGGAAAAATCTGTTGAGAGGCCTTTGCTCAGATCAATCTCCACACATAAATGAGCACATGTGGTCTTGTATCTTTCACTTGTTGATGTGTCTAGGGAAATAAATTTCTCAATGGCATTACTGATCTGTTCAAGAGTCAAAGGCATCCAAAAATGCAAAGGCAAATTTGGCAGCCTAATCCATTCGAGGAGTGAAGAGAGATTCTTTACTAATGGATCAAAGTCTGCAAACCAAAGTTTCATGAAGAGCCCTGCTTCTTTATGAAACCAAGGACTCCCATTGTAAATTGCATCTAGTAGATCCTTCTCCTCTACAAAGAGCGCAATGAAAAAACCTTGGGCACAAGGGTGACTCTCAAAATCATCTTGAGATGAGCGGTGACCCATCCAAAGAACATTTGATGTGTTGTCTGATCCTCTATTTGATCCATCATGTGGTGATTTTAAGGTCACCTTTACCCAGAAACTTTGAAGATTTTTGATCAGCTTTGCTTCATGTTTGATTACCTTCAGAGCTCTTGCATGTGTTAGAAAATATAGCAAAATTATGTGCAAGCAGAAAAACACAATAACGCAGGAAAAACAGTAACACAAATTTTACGTGGAAAACCTACAATGTGCAGGAAAAACCATGGGGCAATGGCAGTTTGATCTTTTATTGATTTTGGCAGAATTACATTCAATCAACATTTACATGCAAGGGGTCATTTCCCTTTTATAGAAAAACAAACTGTTAGTTTCCTCTCCCAAAGGAAGACTCCAAAAACTGTTCGTTTCCTCTTCCAAAGGAAGAGTCCAAAAAACTGTTTGTTTCCTCTTCCAAAGGAAGACACCAAAAAACTGTTTGTTTCCTCTCCTAAAGGAAGACTCTAGAAAACTGTTTGTTTCCTCTCCATAAGCTGCACCACCATGCACCTCTTTGCTGAAGAACATTGGAGATCTGGATATTGAATTCACCTCCTAACATTCTCCCACTTGAAGTCGATATACATGAATTCTTTGCCTATGTTTTTTCCATCCAAGTGCCAATTGCCCAATGCTGCCCTTATCACATTTTCAGCAAGCCCAGAGAAGTTTTGCACCACTCAAACTTCTCTGTATTGACTGGCTTAGTGATCATATCTGCAGGATTCACTTCAGTGTCGATTTTCTGCAACAGGATCCTACCTTCTTCTATCACATTTCTTATAAAGTGGTACTTGACATCAATGTGTTTAGTGCGATCATGGAATGTTGGGTTCTTCACTAGCTGAATAGCACTTTGGCTATCACAATGCAACGTAATTTTCCCCTGCATTACCTTGAAGTCACCCAATAGTCGCTCTAGCCAAATTGCCTCTTTGCTGGCATGAGTCGTTGCAATATATTCTGCTTCAGTGGTTGATAAAGCCACCACAGACTGCAACTTAGAAGCCCAACTCACAGCTCCACCAACAAGAGTGAAAGTATATCTTGTAGTGGACTTTATTCCATATCTATCTCCACGATAATCAAAATCCACAAAACCTTTAATTTGTAAACTATCCGATCCGTAGTAAATAGTAGCATCTGAAGGGCCTGTTAAATATCTGAATATCCACTTCACCGCATTCCAATGCTCCTTACCAGGATTTGCCATGTATCGGCTGACTACTCCCACTGCTTGGGCAATATCCGGTTTGGTGCTCATCATGGCATACATGAGGCTTCCTAATGCTGATGAATAATGCTGATGAATACGGTACACGAGACATGCTTGTCTTCTCTGCTTCTGTTCTAGGACACTGGTTGGAAGACAACTTTAAGTGTGAAAGAAGTGGGGTACTAACTGGTTTGCATTTTGTATATTGAAGCGTTGCAGAATCTTTTCTATATATGATTTGTGACTTAACTAGATCTTTCTTCCTTTTCTGTCCCTCTGTATCTTCATCCTTGGTTTGTTGCTCCTAAATCCTTCATTTCAAATGTCCTAGCAGCCTTATGATCAATGATTTTCTTCATGGTGGGGCCTGCAACCAACATATCATCAACATACAATAGCAAAATTATAAAACTGCCATCATTAAACCTTTTATAGTATGCACAATGGTCAGCTTCACTCCTGCTGAAACCTTGGCTCTTCATGAAGGTGTCAAATTTTCTGTACCACATCCTTGGCGCCTGTTTCAACCCATACAAAAATTTCTTCAGTCTGCAAACCAAATGCTCTTTGCCTCTTTCTTCATAACCCTCAGGCTGATCCATATAAATCTCCTCCTCAAGATCACCATGCAGGAAAATAGTCTTTACATCAAGCTGCTCCAGTTTCTAAATCCTGTGTTGCTACGAGTGCAAGTAAAACTCTAACGGTAGTCATCTTCACAATTGGAGAAAAAATTTCATTAAAGTCTATACCTGACTTTTGCACATAGCCTTTAGCAACCAAGCGAGCTTTATAGCGTTCCAACAACCCATCGCTGTTTTTCTATACTTTGTAAACCCACTTGTTTCCAACAACCTTTCTTCCAGGTGGGAGATCCACAAGTTCCCACTTTTTGTTCTTGTGAAGTGCCTCGATTTCCTCCTCCATGGATTTCCTCCACTTTTCTGCATTCCCAGACTCTTTAGCTTCCTGAAATGAACTAGGCTCACCATCATCAGTTAAAAAAGCAAAAGAGGACTGATAAACATGAGAATACCTTTTTGGACACTTTTGTGGACGTGTAGATCTTCTAACCCAATGATCTATTGATTGTGGCGCTCGGTCTTGTGACTGTTATGGCTGCTCTAATTGCTGTTCTACTTGCTGTTCTGCATGCTGGTCAAAAAATTCATGTTCAAAAATTTCAGCATGCTGATTTTCATTTTCATCTTCGTTCATGTCTACTTCAACTGGTACAACATTAGGTGTGTGCTGTACCTCCTTCCTTTGCATGGATTTTTCATCAAAAATAACATCTTGGCTAATAATTACCTTGTGGGCAGTAGGATCCCACAGTCTATACCCCTTTACAGCATCTCCATAGCCGAGGAAAACACATTTGCTTGGGTCAAGTTTGGACCTTTTTTCTTTAGGCACATGTGCAAATGCATCACAGCCAAAGGTACGCAAATGAGAGTAATCAAATGGCTTACCACACCAAACCTCCTCTGGAATCTGTCCATCCAACGCAGCTATAGGTGACCTGTTAATGGGGTAATCAACTGTATTAACAACCTCTGCCCAGAACCTTTTATCCAACATGGATGCGCTGAGCATGCTTCTTGCACGTTCCATGATTGTGCGATTCATTCGCACAACCACACCATTTTGTTGTAGAGTATATGGTACAGTACAAAATTTATCAAATGCCTTGGAGCAATATGCACCCCCATTATCTGACCTAAGACATAAAACAGGCTTGCCCAAACTTTTCTCTACTCGAGTTTTGAACTCTTTAAATTTCTGCAAAGCTTCCGACTTCTTCAGAAAATAAACCCACACTCTCCTAGAATAATCATCTATAAAAGTCAGAAAATAGATGGCACCATTTAAGGACTGAGTGGGGACTAGTCCAAATATATCCGAATGTATAAGTTGCAGAAAATCAGAACTCTTACCAGGGCTTGCAATAAACTGAACCCTCTTTTGTTTACCAAAAATATAGTGCTCATACAAGTCTAAATTGCAAGACTTAATCCTTGAAAGCATACCTCTGTCATGCAGATTTTTCAGACCTTTTTCACTCATGGCCTAGGCGTTGATGCCATAGCATTACTGCATCCTGAACATAAGTTGTTGCTGCTGCATGGTTTGTCACCGTATCACCGCATAAACGATATAGGGTCCCAGAAGATTCTCCCTTTGCTACTACAATAGCACCTCCGGTAATTTTGCAATAGTTGTTACCGAAAGTGACAGAATACCCTAGCTTATCCATCATCTTGATTGAGAGTAAATTCTTTCGCAAATCTGCACATGTCGTACATCACATAACATCCTTTCTCTACCATCGTCCAACCTGATCCTTATGTCCCCTCTTCCCACAATTTCTAAAGGGTGATCATCACCCAAGTAGACCTTCCCACCACTATATGGCTGATATTTGTCAAACCAGTCTCTGTGAGGAGACATGTGGAAAGATGCACCCGAGTCCAAAACCTAGGTATATAAAACATATTTGTTGTTGCTGATACAGAAAGCCTCACATGTTTCCGTCTCTCCAGAATTTACTGTACTGGCCTGAGCTGATGGCTGAAATTGCTTTTCATCATTTTTTTCCTTTTTTAACTGCCAACAATCCTTCTCTGAGTGCCCTGGTTTCCCACAATGCCAACACTGCCCGTTCAGCTTGTGTCTTTTAGACTTAGATCTGGACTGTGATCTACTTTGTTGACTCTTCTCAAAAGATCGACCTCTCACAGCTAGGGCTTCATTGGTTGAGGGTTCCAAAGACGTTTTCCGCCTCAACTCTTCTGCCAACAAAGCGGCTACCACATCATCAAAAGTTAGAGCTCCTAATGATGAATTGTTGATGGTCATCACCAAATGATCCCAAGTCTCCGGGAGGGAACAAAGTAGGGTGATAGCTCTGTCCTCATCCTCCATATTCACATTAACTGAACCAGTCTACTGATAAGGGTATTAAACTCATTCAGGTGATCTGCCACAGATGAACCCCCCTTCATCCTTAGGCTGTAAAGCTGTTTTTTCAGAAAAAATTTATTTGTTGCAGATTTTGTCTCATACTTTCAAGCTTCTTCCAAAGGGCTTTTGCGGTCTTTTCTTCAACAACATTGAACAAGATGGAGTCTGCTAGGCATAGATGGATTGTAGAAACCGCCTTCCTATCCAGCGTTGCCCACTCCTCATCTTTCATGCTGCTTGGTTTACTCGTGACTCCTTTCAAGGCTAGGGCTTGGTCATTTTTAACCAACAAATCCTCCACCTTCATCTTCCATAGGGCGAAGTTCCTACCATCAAACTTTTCAATCTCAAACTTGGTTACACTTGCAGTCATTGTTGCAGCTCCCACTCGCACAAAACCCTAGGCTCTGATACCAGATGTTAGAAAATATAGCAAAATTATGTGCAAGCAGAAAAACACAATAATGCAGGAAAAATAGTAACAGTTTTTACGTGGAAAACCTGCAATGTGCAGGAAAAACCACGGGGCAATGACAGTTTGATCTTTTATTGATTTCGGCAGAATTACATTCAGTCAACATTTACATGCAAGGGGTCATTCCCTTTTTATAGAAAAAACAAACTGTTAGTTTCCTCTCCCAAAGGAAGACTCCAAAAACTGTTAGTTTCCTCTTCCAAAGGAAGACTCCAAAAACTGTTCGTTTCCTCTTCCAAAGGAAGACTCCAAAAAACTGTTTGTTTCCTCTCCCAAAGGAAGACTCCAGAAAACTGTTTGTTTCCTCTCCATAAGCTGCACCACTATGCACCTCTCTGCTGAAGAACATTGGAGATCTGGATATTGAATTCACCTCCTAACAGCATGGAGCAACAAAGCTCTTACTTGCAGTATTAGAGATCTTGCATGTAATCTCAGAAGCTGGATTTGAAGAATTCTCCTTAGATGAGGTTGAATCTCTATGTTGGCCGTTGCATCCAGACTTGGATATCGATTTTAGAAGCTTCCCCCATTCTGAACTAGGTTATATCTCAGATCATCCATCAATTTTATTTATATTTTTTGCCAAAATATAGGGGTGTTTCTAGCTGTCTGCTCTTCGCTTCCCTATGTCTATATTCCCACCAAGAGGGGTACTGTATGGAACGTAAGACAAACTTGGATTGAAGTGTAAAGCCAACAACCATAGACTTAGCAAAGTAAATCAACATTTCCACTCAGATATATGCTAAAGAGAAGGCTAACCCAATAGGCTTAGCCAGTTGACAGTTCCAATCATCTTAATGCTTCTGCAGGTTTTTTATCTTTCTGTAATATTTTCTCTATGCCATCTTCCTGCTGAATGTTTTTCTTGTCAATTTGTTTACTTCAGTTAACATCTATTGTTTATTTGTCTCTCCTTATATCTACAAGAAGTTCATTTTTTTGTACATAAGTGATAAGTATAAGCAAACTCTGCTATAGTAGCTGAAAAGTATGTCTGCCCATAGCTTTTCCTTTAATTAGAAATTTGGAACATTTTTCTTTCAGTGATTTTACATCTAGGAACACCTACTTGCACTTAGGATTCCATAATCCTATATTCCTTAGTAGAGAAGCTAACTCCTCACATCTCAACAGGATTACTGAAACACAGAAAGTCAACTCTTCTGCTACTCATCACAGCTACAATGATAAAACTTCTACCTAGGACATGCTTGTCAGGATTTGAACCTGCATCATTGTGGCTTTAAACAACTTATCTTACTCTGGTAAACTGTAGCCTGGCATGAACCAAATGATTTGAATGGTTATATTAAATGGTCTTGTGGACGTTAAAAACTACTTTACCTTTAATGCTAAGATATGAAACCCTTCACCGGATGCTATGTTTAGCCTGGTATTTTGAATATTATTAGTAACCAATTTTTGATTCCAAATTGCATTTTCGAACATTATCTTCAACTTAACATTATGTAAGACTTTAGAACTTCAAATAGGAGGTCCAAGGTTTGAATCTGGTGGGGGGTGGGGTTGTACACCATACACCAGTGACTGGAGTCTAGTTGGATACAAATTGGATAAACAATATCCTCCATGAGGATCGTCCCATATGGCCTATGGCCTCGTGAACGTTAAAACCTACTCTACTTTTATTTCAATCCTTAGAAGACCCATTCAGTAACAGAGTTCTTTGGGAATTTGTGATTATTTTCTTGTTCGGTGTGCCTTACGTACTTTTCATTCCCATCCTTAGAAAGTCTATTCAATAACAGAGATCCTTGAGAATTTGTGCTAATTTTTTCTGTTGGGCTAGTTTTTGAATTTTTTTTCTTTGGTTGTAGAAGTTAAAGAATTAGGAGACACTTCTGTAAGCTGTTTATTATACACATATGCAAGCATCTTGTATATATGGTCCTCTGACAATGCTTTCCAAACTTCATTGAAATTTGATTCAAATCATTATCTTTAATCACTATCTTGGCACTTAAAATCTTCAACACCAAGTCGACAATGCTCTGAATTTGAGCTGCACATTTGGGGCAGCTGTAATTATGAATATAATCAATTTCCATCATGATATCCTGCAATGTTCACAACACTTAATTTATGGATGCATTGTCATGCATTGTTTTAGCTCCTTTCCAAGCATAGCAGGTCAAAGATTACATATATTTAGATTTAAGATTTTGGTTTATCTTGTGATAGTTTAACGAGGTTTCATGGATGACTAGTAGATTAAGGTGGTATGCTTAGGATTTGCTGATGACTATAGTGCATGTGAACCATGGAGGAATCTCACCTTTGTGATGAGGATTTATGAGTTTGTTCTTGATGAATGTGGATGTGATTAGGGTTGAAATGATAATGTATTAATAGGTTTAATTACTGTGATTTGTAAGAGGAATAATTATTAATGGTTGCATAAAAGATTGTGCTTCATTAGGTAATCAATAAAATTAATTTAGAAATACAGCTTGCAAATGGGAGGTTTGCAGTTTATTACATTGGAAGTAGAGGTTGCAGATGAGAGCTCTTTAATGTTTAACTAAATGTATTAACACATTGTCACCATAATCACATCAACATTCATTAAGGAAGAAACTCGTAAAGCCTCATCACAAGGTGATATCCCTCCATGATTTGCATGTGCTAGACTCATCAGCAAGTCCCCATCTTACCACCTTAATCAAAGAATGATGAGTTTATTTAATGCTTGTTCAAAAACAGGTGCATGGCCTGTTTTCACCGCTTTTTGAGCACAGTGAGGACTACCAGAGGTTACATATATTTATATTTGAGATTTTGATTTCTCTTGTTAAAAGAAAAAAAAAAGAAAGGAAAGAGTCCACCATTTGGCTACCTGTGCCTTACTTGCATGCACAAGCTCTTTCAATGTCATCATGGAGCTCATGTTGTTTTAGTTATTATAGAGGCATGTTTAGTTTTTTACTGTTGGTGCTGATGACTATTGCAATTAGGTCTCTGTCCTTGAACAAATATTTCCAGAAACTTCTGCAAAATACTATGTAGCTTCATTTAGCACAATTGGCTAGAAACTTTGTACAAATTATTTGCTTTTCCTACGTACTTGTGGATGCTATTGTGTAATTCTTAAATAGTCTGTGGAGCTATTAACCTAGTCGCAGCTTATTGTTAAGCCATTTTCTTATGTCCCTAAGCTTCCTTGTATGTAGCTACCTAAAACATTAGGGCATTAGAAGTTCTTCTAAGCCACACTCGTTATCACCTCTGTTGAATTAGCAGACAACTTATTTTTGTTGGGATGTGCCTGAACATAAAACAAGTTAGCGATTTATTTGCAAATATAAATAGTTGTTTGCAGGGTTAGAAAAATATGAAAAATATGTGTATGGATAACATGATTTTGACTTTTGCAAATTCCTGTTATAAAAACTTATTATGACATACTACAGTTGGAATGGTATGTAAGAATAACATAGGTGAGCAGTTTATTTGCAAATTTAATCATCTCTTGCAGAGGTAGAAATGTAGGATGTATTTCTACAGATGATATGTTTTCGGTTTACTGTTTAGGGACTTTATTAGGCTATTAAAACTATCCAGGATATGACTTATAGCTATATTTGTATTTATCAAGGTAACTAGTTTTTATTAAGTGAATAATATCACACTAGTAGTGATTAAGGTAACTAGCATTGTGAGCATGATTACTTTTTTTTAGATCTTATTCTGAGTTACTTTTTTCCCTGTTTGATGCTATATTGTAAATGGACAGGCCGTAGCATTTCCTCAGCGATTTCTGCTGGTGCCGCGCTGGCAGCTACTGCCGCAATTGTGGATGCAAGTGGGCAGACCACAAGGATTGATAATGGAACAGAGTACTTTCCATATACTACTGGAAAGACCTCTGAATAGTGCCTGTGAATTGACCTGCAGTTTATATTGGTTGTTCTGGCAAAGCTTAATGTTGGAGTCATAAATGTGACGTGGGTATTTTCCATGGACGAGTGAAAAATAACTGGCATTTAGAAAGTGGTTAAACCTTTTCAGTTGTATGGAGAAAACATACTTTGATATTCATTTCTTTTGTTTCCAACATTGAATAATAAAGCTTTTCATTTTACCAGTAGACATTTCAAGTTTTGTTCCTTTTTTTGGCATTTATTTATTTCCTTCTCAGCAAAAGAATATCGAAAAGCTAGAAGAAAGGATCATACATCAAGTTAAGAATGGGTGGTCCACATTTTCTAGTCACATTATATTTGCTCTTTAGTGAGGAGGTTGCATGGTTAATATTTCTTGGATTTTAAGATTGGCGCCTGCCAATAAGTTATACCATATTTGGGGAATGTTTTTCAGGGAATTCTATTTCTGGCTTGCATATGGAAGGTACGAACCTACCCTTTGAACCAAATTTTATTATTACCAATACACCACACATTGCTACCTCTGTTACCAAGTCTGGCAAATTTTAAGGTTAAAAAAATTATTGAATTAAAAATCCCCCTGAATGCTTGAAGGCAATTTCAAATGTTAAAGTCTGGTGAATAAATCATTTGAAAATAGGAAAAAAATGGTTCTTTGTCAGAGTCCGCATTTACTCACTGAAAATGGTGATCAATGATCACAGGGATGAACAAAAACTGTGCGGGGCCCAATGCAGATATCTTCTAATGTTATTATAATCTCCCTTCTTGGCATGTTGTCCCACTAACCACATCATTTCCTTCCTCAGCATTTTACCTACCTTTCATTTTCAGAATTATGACTGCAAACATTCAGTTTTAGGGCCCATTACCAGGTTTTCATGTTCATCATTTGATTGCAGGTTCAACAGCAGGCATTGCCATTAGGATGCTCGATGGCAGGCAGTGGTACTGGCAGTTTTATTTATTGAACTTCATGTTGAAATTAAAAAAAGATGAATTTATTTTGTCTTTCGAAGTTCAAGCTTTAATGGACTTAGAACAAGAACCTGGTGACTAAGTTGCAGTTGAAGGATTGAGCATGGAATAGGATGATTCATTCAAATTCCAACAACATGGCTGTACATCATATATACATTGAGAGGTCTCTTGAGTTCTCAAGAGACTCTTGGTGTTTCACATTTTGGTGGAGACTAGCACTTTCTCTTAACATCCCTGCTTATTACATTATTTGGTATACAAAGAGAATTGCGAAACAATTCATATTTGACATGTGCAAGTGCCTTTGTGAAAATATTTGCAAGTTGATCTCCTATGGGAATGTACTTGAGTTGTATATGGTGATTTTGAACTTGTTCTCAAATGAAATGGCATTGAGCATCAATGTGCATTCTCATTTCATGAAACATTGGATTCTTGACCAATTTCAGAACACCTTGATTATCACAGTTCAACAAGGTCGGTCGATTATTGCGCACACCCATATTTAACAATATGCTTGTAACCATATTGATTCCCATCAAGGTCGGTCGATTATTGCACACACCCATATTTAACAATATGCTTGCAACCATATTGATTCCCATGCAGCTCCTCATGCAGCAGACTATGATATTCTGCCTCTGTGGATGCCACTGGATGTTTTTTGCTATGCCACGAGACAAGGCCAAATCTTCATATGAAACACATCCAAATGTTGATTTTCTGTTATCTACAGATTCGGCATAATCTGAGTCTTTGTGTTCCTATAGGGAAAAATTATCATTCTTATATTTAAGGCCATATTTTACTGTACCATGGACAATGCAATATCCTCTTTGCAACTCCCCAATGACTCCTTAGGATCCTATATGAATCTCAAAAGTTAACTTACAACAAAATTGATGTTATGCGTGGTCTCTCGTGTATATGAGACTTTCGATCAAATGACGATGAAGTGTAGCATATACTAGAGGTGATTTATCATATTTGGACAATTGTAACCCTTGTTCCATTGGTGTCACCTCAGGTTTATCATCCTGTATATTTCTAGTAGTGTCTTGGCATACATTGTCTGTGTGTCCATAATATGATTCTTTCTTTGCCAAACTTTCAAACCCAGACAATTGTACAGAAGCCCCAAATTTGTCATGTGAAATGATTTTTTCAAGTCATTTTTCACATCATTCACAAGTTTGTTTTAACTACTAGTGATGACCAAATCGTCAATATAGAGCACAAAAATTATTATCTTAGATCAATTTTCTTAACATAGAGATTTGCATTGGAGGGACTTAAAACATGTTACAATAGGTGATCATTAATTTTGATAGACCGAGCTTTGGGAGCCTTTGCTTCAACCCATATAGTGACTTTTTTAGTCTTTTGACTTCTTGACATTGTCCCTTGCCAACAAAGCATTTAGGTTGTTATGTACACTAATTCAAAATCGTTGTTCAGGAAGACACTTCTGACATCAATTTGATAAATTTTCCAACCAAACTTGCGTTGCCCATGCAAATAGTGCACGAGTAGTGATCATTTTTGTTTTAGGTACGAATGTCTCTTCATAGTCTATTCCTTATGTGCATAGCCCTTTGCAACATGTTCTCCCTTATATTTGACTTTGAAAACCCACTTGTAGATTATGAGCTTATTTCCTTTTGACAAATCAATGAGATCCCATGTTTCTTTCTTCATTAGACGTGCACTTTGTTTTCATGGCTTCCTTCCATTGTGGTAAACTTAGTGCTTCCTTTATTGAGGCTAGTTTTGCATTCTCCATTACAAAAGTCATCAAGCCTAGATTTACTTCCTGCCTTGTACTACTATGAGTATGTGATTGTGTAGAAGTGAGGTTAGCGGGTGCATCAAGTTTAGCATCTTCGAGAGTATTAGTGAGCCATTTCAGAGTCTTCCTTTGTTGTGAAGGAGCAACCACTATTGGTTCTATTAATGGTTCGTCAACAACGTCTGAAACTAACGGATCATTTGGAACTTCTTCATGAACTTTTTCATTTAACTTGATGCTTACAATTGGAGATGTGACACCTTTAGACTCCTTAGAATCCTCATTGTTTGTCTTAAATTCTTCATCAAATACCATATCTCTACTTATATGTATTTTCTTGGTGATTGGATCTATCAATTGATAAGCTTTTGATGCTTCATCATAGCCAAGAAATATGCAAGACATGGTTTTTGCCTCGAACTTGGTCCTCTTTTGCTTTGGCACATGCATGTATGCCTTATTCCGAAGACTCTGATATGTGCAATTGAAGGTTTCCTCCAAGACTACTTTTTCAGGTGTAATCTTTTGAAGTGCCTTTGTGTGCACTCTGTTTTGAAGATACATCGCAATATAGATAACTTTTGCCCAATATTGCTTCTCTAGTCCGACTCTTATGAGCATGCAACGAATCATTTCCATGATAGAACAATTTCTTCTCTCAACAACCCCATTTTGTTGTGGACTGTAGGCGGTAGTAAGTTGTTGCTTAATCCCATTTTTGCTTCATACACTTTGTAAATTTGTTTGGCCATGAATTGTTGAGGAGATATTACTTAGCATTGTCCTCAATCAACAATATCTTCTATAGGATCATAGACCATAGAGACCAAAATGACCATGTGTAAGCATTTTAGTATTAAATAGGTTATACTATTTTGATACTTGTAAAATCACATTAAACTTATTTTAAAATGACTTAAACTTTGTTAGATCTAATGCTTTTATTTAGGATATGGTTGTAAAGCTAGTTAGAAATGCATAATCACCAACCTCCTCTATAAAAGAAGGATTTCTTTTCAAAGTATGACTAATATTTTAGATTTGGGGTATAGGTTTATAAAGAAAGAACAAAAAGATAGTAAAGAAGATGAAAGTAATATAAATAAGGTTTGAAGCTCTTTCTATAAGGATCTATATGTGAATGTATTGTAGTTATTCATATACAAGTTTTATTATGAAGATAATATTTTACATGTTTCTAGTTTCATCTGTTACTTATGATATTAAAATAATATGTAGAAATTTTATTAGAAGTCTAGTCAAATCATATATTTTATAGAAGCTTAAATCCTCCTCGTGTTATTTCCTTTTAGATGATGTTTGGCGAGAATTTCCATGAAAGGATGCATGTCTTAGTGGCACATATCTTTATCCCAAAATTACTTTTTCAACTAATTAGTTTCATCTTTTAAATCATAGTTCTTTTGTTACCAATCTTAATAAGGAAAATGTACAAAGAATATCTTGTAATACACACTACTTTTAGCCTCTATTGTTCTCCAACATGATGCAATTGTTCCTAAAACTTCAAAATCATTTTGGACCAATGGTTTTTCCAATTGGTTTTTTGAGGTCTTCTTCTTTTGCAAGCAAGCTAACTCGCAAGTGTGGAGTGTGATCTATTGAAGCTTTGTTTTATGTTGCATTAGATTACGTGTTGTTGTCCTTGGTGGACAAGTGTTGAAGCTCTAAGGAGGAATCTACTACTTGGAGGTCTCCATCCCTTTTGCTTTCTTCTTCACTACCACTAGGTTGTTTTCACTCTTCTGTATTTTGCATATTAGTTAGGTTTTGATTATGCATCTATCAATTCACATTTTTTGAGTTTTCTCCTCGCTTTTGCGAAATCACACTCGATCATTTCAGGGCACGATTTCGTACATACCATGTTTGGGGGCAAGCTGTTACCCCCAAACCCTAGATATGTGTTATAGACTGCATTTAGACCATATTAAGGCATTTTGTACTCTGTTTTATCATTATATTCTATTACATTTTGTTATGCTTGTTCATCTTCCAAAGGGCAACTTTCGCTTCTGTTTTCAAAGGTCAGCTAAAAGGACCTAGGGGGCTTGATTGCTGTGCCTCCAAGCTTTGCTATACAATAGCCTAAGCAGGCCCCCTAATGCTAATCATATTTTTCAAGTGTTTGCCAAGATATTTTGTAGGAACAAGAATTATTGGATATTGGGGGATAAAGGATAAAAGCTTGGATCAACCACCGGATAAGATAAGTGCCTTGATTAGTCTTTAGGTTGTTTGTTGAGTATTTGTCCTAGATCTTATTTAAAAGGAATATATATTTAATTAATTCTAGGCATTTGAAAGGAAAATAACATATAGTGTGCACTTAGGGTTAATACTGTTTGTGCATCCTCTCTTGAGCCCTTCTATGCTTGAAGGTTTTTTGTTTTGAAACCCTAGGGTTAGAAAACATTCAAACAAAGAATCATTCTAGGGTTAGCTCTTGTCTTCTTGCATTCTATATTTTTGCATTGTCCTTTATATTTCATAGCATAGATCTAGAAAGGCCAAACATAGGTGATTGTCTTGAAACAAATACATCAAACATTCTTGAAAACCATAGGACTTGGAGAGAGTCCTAAAACCGTTCCTGGTGAACCCTTCCCCACTCTTTTACATTGAGTGTAGAGAACAACTTACCCCCACGGTCACCTTAGCTCTCTCTTGCGTATCCAGCCAAGAATTGTACACGGTAGGGCGGATTTCCCCCTCTACAGATTGATTATATGCTATGATCCATGTATAAGACATAATGGAGAGATTGGATCCAGAGTCTAAATACAAAGATCATGCAATATATTTGATCAAATTCAAATAAGAAGATTTTTACCACATTTTTAGAATCTAAGCAATAATTTTAGATTGATTTCCAAGGATCAAGTTTGAAATTTATTCTTTGATGCAATTATGAGTAAAGTGGAAAATAGAGCAAGAATAGTCAAATCTCCAAGTGGAGAAATTATCCCTTATGTATTATGCTTGCAATTTGATTGCATCAATACCATAACTGAATATGAAGCACTCCTTCATGGTCTTCAACATGTAAGGAACTTGGGGATAAAGTGTTTATGAATGCAAGACTCATCATAAAGTAGGTTAGAAGAGCATTTTAATAAAGAACACTTGAATTAGATGTTACAGAAACAAAGTATGGGATGTTCAAGTTATTCCCTAAGTTATGAATAAAATTGTTGATGATTTAATTGTACCAATATCTATATTTATGCCTAATGCATCCCTTTCTATTTTGCAAAATTTATGGAGATTGTATTCAAACCTATGGTTCTGAATAATGTAAATCATTGGTATATCTTTGAGACAATGAATATTTGAGATGTTTCCTTGAACTCTTGAGAAGGTTCAAAAATATTTACTTTGAAGGAGATAGACCTATGGACTTTTTTGATTCTAATCTTGAAGTAATATTCAATAAACAAATAATTCAATTAAAAACCAATAAACCACTATAAGGGTTTTGTATCTCTTGAAGAACTCTTTGATCATCATAAATGCTATGTGAAGACTAAAACGTCGTTTGTTGGAGATGATAATAAAAATGTGAAAAAGTAAATATTGGATCCAAAAAGATCTAAAAATTATTTTGACTAGTTGATGTACAAAGAGAGAAAAGGTTGAACTGACCTCATTATTTAAAAATACTAGGATGATTTTTTTGTCTTATGAAGATCTCAAATGTTACAAATTTGATGAATTATGACATGTTATCCCTTTGAAAGAGGGTGCCAAGCCTTTCAAACAAAAAAGGTGGAGGTTCAATCCGATAATTGAGGACACCATCTATATGGAGATACAAAATTATTGAATGCAAGAATTCTCCTTCTAGTTAGACATTACATATGGATTGCCAATATTTTCCATGCGAGAAAGAAAATTGGTGAATTCAGATTATGTAGATTTCTAAAATCTGATTCAGGCTTATGTTAAAGATAATTATCCAGTTTCTATCATGGAGCATCTCTTGTATGCAATTAATGATTCTCAAATGATATTTATATTGGATGGTTTGTTTAGGTACAATCAAATCTAGCTAATTGAAGATAAACAATATAAAACAAAGTTTGTCATTCTCTAGGGAACTTTTTCTTACAATAAAATGCCTTTTGGCCTTATCAATATAAGCATGACTTTTGAAAGAGCGATGGATTATGTTTTCAAAGATATCAAAGGTAAGTACATTGTTATCTATTTGGACAACCTTGTAGATTTTTCTAAACAAATAAGAAAATCACATCAAACATTTGTACAAAGTGTTTTAATGATACAAAAAGTTTGGAATATCTTTAAATCCCAAAAGGTTTATTTTTGTTGTCATTGAAAGAAAATTGTTAGGTTATATTGTATTTAAGCATTGAACTAAGATAGATACATAAATGGTTAAGGCAAGTCTTGAACTCACACTTCATGTAAATGAGAAGGGTGTTTAGTCCTTTTCAAAGAAGGTAAATTTCCTAAAGATGTTTATTTTAGAATTTGTTCAAAATTTCCATCCTTCAATTTATTGCTTAGAATTAATGCAATTTTTATAATCCAAAGGTAAAAGGGATTTTAAATAAATAAAGGTCATTATTTCCGTGGCACCAGATTTAGTATGCCCAAATTATTATAAGGAATTTATTCTCTTTTCTTATGCTTCTTAGCATACCATTTCATGAATCTTGATGCAGAAAAATTATCAAGGTATTAGGCAACTGATTGCTTTTGTTGGTCATGGTTTAAAAGACCATTAGATCAACTACAATCCTCTTGAGAACCAAGTATTTCCTATAATTAAAGAAATTAAGACATTTAGATTTTATATCTCTATCTTCAAGGCCATAATTATTTGTTTTAGATGTTGTTATTAACACTTCTCACACAATAGAAACTTGAAGCCAAAGTAGGATCAGGGATAGCTTAAGCGTACTAATTTGACTTGGATATCAAGCCAATTAAGTTGGTAAGAAGAAAAGGTCTATACCAATTAATAAAATTAGACTATGAGAACATTGAAGAAGAGGTTAGGAAGTTTTACCCAATGTTTAGATCAATAGATTGTAAAGTCAATTCATTATTTCACTCATGAATATCCTCTGCTTGATTTAAATTTTTGGAAAAGGAAAAAACAATGAATGGAAGCTTCAAATTATTAGTTGATAGATAATTTTTATCATAAGTTCTATGATGGTACTATGTTAAGATGTTTACCTTCAGATTAAAGTTCTAGAGTGATGAAGAAATACCATGCTAGGGTTTGTGGTGGCCACTTGGCTCTTGGTCAAAATGGTTTTTAATTCTTGAGAGCCAATTATGTTTTGGCCTTCCATCTTCAAAAATTGTTTTAAAAAAGCCAAATCTTGTTTGGCATTTAAAAAGTTCATTAGGAGAAAACAATGATGAAAATTATCTTTGAGTTTTGTGGTTGTTGACTTTCCTTTCAAGCAATAGGATTTGGATTTTGTTAGGCCTATCAATCCAAGATCTAGTCAAAACCATGCTTATATTTTAACTGCTACTGATTATTTTTACTTGATGGGTTGAAGCTATTCCCACAAAGAAATTAGGAGAAATAGTCACTAACTTAATGGAATACCATATTTTCCTAAGATTATTTTTAATTTGTAAAGTTTCTTGATTCATGTAGACAAGATAATATCATATGCAAAAATTCCTCTAATTATTATCCACAAGTTAATCGATTGGAAAAATCTTCAAACAAAAATATTATCAAGTTCTTAAGAGGATTATATCTAATGACAATGCAAATTTTCTTTTGATAGATAGACATTATAAACATTAAAGATTCAATGAAAACTTCTTAAAATTACTCTTTGTTGGATGGAAAAAAAACTGCTATCCCAATTAATATAGAGCCCCCATCTTTAGAAATGCTAAAAGATGCTGAAATAATGCAAGACTTTGAACCCCTTTAGCTCAAAATAAATAATCTTTTGAAAATTGAAGAATATAGACAAATTGTCCATAAGCATTTCATTCAATAGCAGAATCAAATCAAGAATCCAATCTAAATAAAAAAGAGATTAATGATAGAGGCCTGGTTCTTTTGTAGGATAGTAGGAATGAGAAGTTTGATAAACATTCCAAATTTTAGTTACTCTGGCTAGAACCTTTCAAGCTTCAACAAGTTGTAGGACAAAATTCATTTAATATTATAGAATTGAGGAGTATTTATTTATTGTTTTCATTCAGTGGACACCATATAAAACTGTTTAATTTAGAGATCTTTTTATTTTCCTTTGTATATACTTTTTCTTTTTTTTATTTGTAAATAATAAAGATATTTTAAGTTTATTTCCCTACATCTGGTGTGGATAGTCAAATTTGGGATTCTCAAGTTTGATTCTAGAAAAGATCCTTTGAGTTTATTTTCATGAATTAGGTGGAGTTAGATGAACTTGAGATTCCTATAAAGATCCTTTGAATTTATTTTCTTTCATCATGTGCAAATAGATGAATTGGGATTCCTAGTTTTGATTCCAATAAGATATTTCGATTTCATTTCCTTACAATAAGTGGGGATAGAAAATCTTAGGATTCTTGATGGGGATAGGTAAACTTAGGCTCAATTTTAAAGCCTTTGTGTTATAACTTTATTATAGTTTTGTAGGGCCCAATGGAGAAGGCACCAATATATTTTAACAATTGTTTTGGGCCATTTCACTCATCATAGAGATGCACATCCCCAACTAGATCCATAATTATGGTGGTAATTTTAAACTTTATTTTTAACCATTTTAGCTTAAATGATTAAGACATGATTAAATAAATCTAGAGTATGTAACTTGTTTTGCAAAATAAAAAAAATAAGGTTAAAAATGGTTAGATCATTACTCTATGGGTCATTTGATCAATCAAATATAACCATCATAAATATAACCTTTTCTTAAAAAAAATAAAGTTCTTAAATAAATAAAACAAAATACCACATTACTTCTATCCTATAACACAAAAATATTCTTTCCTTTATCCTTCTAGAATATTTTCCCTCAAAAAGTAACCACTCATTACCACAAGAGAACCCTTAACCAAATTAACCATTAATTTAACTAGGGTACCTTTCTCTCTTTAATTTAATTAAAAACCAACACATTAATAACCAAGAACAACAAGTTACAAGCTTACTATAGTGGTAAGGGCTTTGGCCTCTCTTTGAGGGGTCCAAGGTTCAAACCCCATTTAGTATGAGGGGATCGGGACCTCTCATAAAAACCTGTGTAAACTCACTAAAAAAAATTAAGTCCTAATAGGGACACCACAATGGAAAAATTTATTGGTCTCTCTTAACAGAGACCCAAGGTTCAATTCATGGGAAGGGTGGCCTTAATATGTCATGGCTTTTCAACCTCTTTAAAAAAACCTAGAACAACATAGAGCAATACAAAAGATAAATAATGACTCTAATAAAATAACTTAGATTATTGGATATTACAATAGAGATCTTCATAAGCTATTGGAAAATCTAAACACTAACATAATTAAGTGAATCTAATCTTCTTTTAAATTCCAAAATTAATAACCTCCATTTAGAATCTTATATTTCTTTAATTTCAACTAATTACAAAATCAACTTATAAAAGACAAAGGTTCTATAGATTCTTAAATGAAAAGGAGATATCCATTCCATAAATCTAAATAAGCTTACACCTAAAGGTATTTTAAACTAACAAGCATCTAAGACCAAAATCATGATGTCACAATAAAAACACCTCTCAACATGCTAACAAAACAACATAAAGACCAAAATAAATGAGCAACCAAACAATAGATTACTCAGGTTGCGTAGGTGCATGAACCAAAGTGCTCCATTGGGCATGATTCTCCCAGAACCCTAGTACTTCTCAACATACCCACAAGCAAAAATTCAAGTAACCATCACCTTAAAAGCACTCGAATCAAGTGCCATAAACACTATAACTGAATGATCAAATATCCAAGCAAGCAATCACAACAAGGCCTCAACCTTAGCTAAATTATCCAAGCGATAATTAAAGAAGCTTCCAAGCAATAGGGATGGCTCTAACACCACAAATAATAAAGGCTAACAACTAACATGATTAGCTAGATGTACATGATAGATAATACAAGCAAGCATGGATCCAAAACAACACCAAAGCTTACTACAAAAAGCTCAAAGAAACCAATGAAAAACAAGGTAAGCAAAGATGTTGGAAATATAAGCAAAGCAGGCATTTAAAAACTAAATCAACCAAAAAAATTAATAAAGTCATTGATTATTAACGTGAGAGATCGTACCCATGTTTTGTATGTGAGTTGGAGAGGGTAGGGCAATCCTCCAAGGGAGGTCCCTGGTTTGAATCTCTACCCTACAAAACGCACATCGGGTACCCAAAATCCAATTGATATTGCTGGTGTGGTCAGGGTCGAGCATGACTCCCAGGTGATTTTAACGGTGGAGAACCCCTTGGTCGTGGTTTCTCAGACCAAGGTGACCCCGCAAGGGGTTTTTTGCTAAATTAAAAAAAAACTTGATAGATCGATTATCGTTGTAAGCACCTCTGTAGTGACTTCTCTTTCCTCTAGATTTTTTCTTTCAACTCATTTCCTTTGCTTGTCCCTCAATCAACCATTCCATAAACATTATAATGCCCATCAAATTTATGTTGAAAGCCTCTCTTCTTGCATGCCATTGACGAGCACAAAAATGTAGATTCTCTACATTACAAGAATTCACTCACATTGCCACCCAATGCAATGTTCCAACAGTAGTTGCCTTAATCAATTATTATGAATTAGGGTTAATTAATCTTGCTTTTTATTTTATTTGAAGCTTACCTATTTATAAGGCAAAATATAAGTAATTAATCTAATAACTCATCAAATAATATTATTACCTCTTAATGTTAGTGTTAATTACTAACAATAAAGTAATTGGATTAATTACTTATTAATTAATACCAAATGTTAATATTAAATAACTAACATTGATATTAATGTTCAAAGTTTTAATATTACTAACCTTATTAATTCTTTATTGGATTAATTTACCAATTCTATGCTTCCAAAACACAAGCAACAAAAATACTTTGCAAATAGGATATGTAACAATAATTTCTTTGAGTAGAAGGTTTTATGATAACTAAATTAATAGCAACCTGCTTTCCAAACAGTGCATTAAATCAAACATACGCATGCAATGCACCTACATGAATGGTTTATTTTACCCTTGAGCTATCAATGAGAATGTCATCCATAATTTCCCATTTTATCTCAACTATGGTGGTTGTCCCATACCAATCTACCCATGGGAGTACTTGGTCCTGCAACCATAAATTCCATCAATAGTACCATATTCTAAAATATTATAATCAAGCATAAAATACAACTACCAACATGTATTAGTAACATAAAATAAAATTATGCATTAGATATCCATGCATAAATACATAAAACAAGTATCAAGATCATGTCCTTCCAAGGAGGGTCATTACAAGATCACTCTTAGGACCAAGAAACACTTGTATTTTTTATATTGTAATATTTTCATCTTGGTATGAGCACATATGTACTTACTATTGACATAATACTCACCAAAATATTTATCAAGATTTGAGTGAAGGGATATTCCATTGAATTTAGGACCATTCTAGTTGATTGAGGTATCACTTACAAGATGGGACTTGACTTGATACTTTGTAAATACATAAAGGATGAAATACATAATGTATTGAAGGAAGTTACAAAGGACCAACATGATGGCACATGGGACTTAGCATAATAATGAGAAAGTTACTGTTTATTAGGCTTCAATGGTCTATCCTATTTTTTAACATGAGAGAATTTGTAACATCTTTTCACATGTGAAAAGTGATATAAAAGTAGTAGAGATAAGACTTCATATCATCTTTCTCTACCTTAAGAACTATTTAAGCAATGGGATTTGGAATTCATCAGATCCTTGAATCATAGTGTTGAATTGTGGAAAGGTTAAGTTATTTTTAACCTCTGGATTTAGGTTGACTCCCCTTTGTCCTTGCTAAATTCTAAATTAGTTTAATTTTTTTGCATAAACTAAATGTGAAAAGTAAATGTAGAAATTAAAATGCATAAAACTAAATTATGAAGTTTTAAAGTGTGAGGGTTTTAAAGTAAATAACAACCAAAACCATAATAAGGAGAGTGTGTGATCAATCAACACACAACTGTTAGTACCATAGGTCCCAGATATTGATGATATAGTTTAGTCAATTAAATTTCAAGAAATTATGTATAAGCATACCTTTATATTTATAGAAACACAAGGGTTACCACCATGATGCTCTCACAATAATACCATCAATATTTTTTGAGAATCTTACCATTGAACATTTATCCCTACCAATACCCATATATGCAAAAGATTAAAATTGAGAAAATGGTATAGGACTTATTAGCAATAGGGGTGATTTGACTAAGTATCAATCCATATTCTTCTCCAATACTCATGATTTGTAAGAAATATAGGTCTTGGTTTATGTGTATATTTTGAGAACTCAACAAAATTATCATCAAGGATAAATTTCCCATTCACGTCATTGAGTTATTGGATGAACACCATGGTACTCACTTCTTATCAAATATGGATCTTTATTGAGGTCATCCTCATAGAAAATTGTAAGCATAATATATTATGAAGATAACATTCCACAATCATGAAGGTCATTATGAATTCCTCATCATGCTATTTGGTCTTACCAGCATATTATCCACCTTTCAAAGTCTCATGAATGCAACCTTTCAACTATTTTTGAGTAAATTTAATTTGGTCTTTTTTGATGAAATTTTGGTTTATACATGGGAGGAAAATTTAAATATTTATATTAGAAATTGCAACTCTTGGCTGATAATCACTTGCATGCTAAATGATCCAAATGTTCATTTAGGATGCAGGAAGTGGAATACCTAGACCATATATTTTTAGAGGAAGGGGTCAAGGTGGACCCTAAAAATATTATATCCATACAAAAATGGTCTAAACCAAAGACTCAAAAGTCTTTAGGGTTTCCTATACCTCATTGGCTATTACCAAAAAAATGTTCGTGATTATGGGAAGATTGCATTCCCTTTATCTACTATGTTGTAGAAGAACTTGTTTCTTTGGTCAAAAATAGCCAAAAATGTATTTCTATTGCTCAAGAAAGTTATTCTCTCTACTCATCTCCTCACTATACCTAATTTCTCTAGGTCATTTATGGTTACCTCATAAAGTGGAATTGGTGCTGTGATTATGCAAGAAGGATGACCATTGGAATTTACTAGTAAGACACCATTGGGTAAAAATCTAGAAAAATCAATTATGAGGAGATGATAGTGATCCTACATGCTATAAATCAATGGAATTACCTTAGGGGCCTATATTTTTCCATCAAAATAGACCACTGTAGTCTTAAGTACTTTCTCGAGTAGTGCATATCTACACCAGAATAACAAAAATGGGTTATCAAATAATTGGGGTATGACTATGAGATCACTTATAATAAGGGTAAGGATAATGTAGTTGTTGATGCACTATCCTGCAAATATGAAGATCAAGGTATACTATGTGCCATATTTTCTCTACTCTCACCCACCATCTTCAAGGAAAAGTTACCCAAGATTCAACCTTGCAATAACTAATCTAGTAACTTCAATTTGATTCTATAACCCAAAATATACATGGGATGGACAATATCTCTGATACAAGGGTCATCTGATTCTCCCTATAATTTCACTACTCTATGAATCTATACTATAGGAAATGTATACTTCTCTAACCACATTAAATTTAGGCTTCTTAAAAACTTATGAACATACTAAACACACTTTTTTTGGATAGGCATGAAAAAGTATATCAAGACCTTTACTATAGAATATGATACTTATCAATGCATCAAGGGAAAAACTATTCACACACTAGACACACTCTAATCTATTCCAATACTACAGACCATTTGGATAGATATTTCTATGGGTTTTATTGAAGGACTCCCAAAATTTAGAGGTAAAAAAATAATTCTTGTGGTGGTAGATCATCTAAGTATGCTTATTTTTGTCCTTTAGACATGGCCTCAACTATTGCCCAAATATTCTTTGATTTCATTTTCTACCTTCATGACATGGCCTAGTCTATCATATTTGATCATGATCCCATATTCACTAGTCACTTTTGATAGGAACTATTCAAGTTGCAAAGGACACAACTTAATATGAGCTATGCATACCATCCATAGACTTATGGGAAAATTGAAATGTCAATAAGTGGTTAGAGACTTATTTACATTGCTTTGCATTTGAACAACCAACTCACTGGGTCAAACAACTTCCTTTGGATGAGTGGTGGTATAATACTTCCTATCACTCCACCAAGATAAAGTAGTTTATGGACATCCACCATTGTCATTCCTATCATACATTTTGGGTAGTTCTAAGGTTCAAGTAGTGGATTCCACTCTTATAGAGCATGCACAACTACTCTAAAATCTCAAATATAATTTGATCAAGGTGTAGAACTATATGTTAGAGGTATTATATTATTTGGTACCTTGTAAATATTTTAGATTAGGGTGTGTTTAATATTTGAGTCCATAGTATGTGTCAAGTTATTAAAGTGTGAGTATGTGTCATAAGTGTGGAGTGTGTGAGGTATCATATTAGTAAGCATGAGTTATGTTAGTGAAGTGCTATGTTTAGAAGTGAGGAGCTATAAGCAATGACAAGAGACTTTGTCTTTATGTAATATGTGATATTTATTATTATGTAAGAGATAAATATGAAGAGCTAAATTTCCCATAAGAATGAGGGGATGAAAATTTTATGTAAGTGCAAAGGTCAAGAGTCATGTGAACATGAAGAGTCTCATGTATGTATATATTGAAAACACAACTATGTAATAGATTATTGAAGAAGTATTGGATAGGTCCCTAATCCTCTTCACTTGATCCATGATATTTTATTTTGAAGGGATGCAAAAGGCCCTAATGGATTGAAAATAAATTAGATTTATTATTGAGATAAGATAAGTGAGGCTCTTGAAATATCTCTATTAAGAGGATGGATGGTGGTCTAGATGTTATCAATATTGTATAACTATTTCATCAATCTACAATTCCTTTGAAAAAAAAAACTTGTGCATTGAATGGCCTGATTGTTGCTAGAATTGGATTTCATATTCTATGAAAATAGATTAAAATTAGTAATAATACACATTGAATGCACATTCAAACCTTTAGATAAACTAATTTTCCTTATCACTCCAATTATGAATACTTCCAACCTTCAACTTTTTATACCAAAAGAAAAGTTTACCTTTCGAGAATAAAACTAATATATAAGTAATAATATCTTCATTTGAATGGAATACATATCTTTTAGCACATTCAAAGCTTAAAAATGAATATTTTTTCTTCCCTTTAGATCCATCAAAAAATGGAAGAGTCTAAGAAGGTATTTAATGATGATGAGTATCTAACACTAAGGACCTATGTCATCCCAAAATATAAAATCTATTTGTCCTATTATTGATCGAGGCATCATGTTTTCTCTTTTATTTGTGAGCCAATGTTAAATTATTGACTTATTTTAAAGTTTTTTCTTAAGATTATAAAAATACCAAAATCCCATAATCATGATCATAATTTAGTACTTGATTGGATTTTTTCTTAGTGGAGTCATCATAATAAACTAATGATATGCCGACTATCCTTACTATTGAACTAACTAATGGATATCTTATGCCTTAGGCTATAAAAATCTTGGATGATCAAGTTCACACTTATTCACCCTAGGGTAAGGGACAACTCCTTGATTATTTTTGTAATTTATAAAAAATGCTATGGAGAAAAGGGGTTAGAAATTGTAAAAAAGTATATTTAGTGTTGATTGAGTGATCTAATTAGTTCTATAAATACTTTAGATCTATGATTTACTTAATATTATAAATATTATAACATACAAACATTAGGAGTATTGACATAAATGAAAGATCCAAAACTAAATAACTATAATAATAATTCTCCATCAATACCAACATAATGAGGAGCAAACAAATATACAAACCACTAATAAAAAACCATGCACTATTGATGAATAATTATTGTAAAATTTTCCTAGAACTATATTGAGAAAAATATGAAGAATAAGTCTCTAGATAACCAAAAGTATCCTTACAATTGTGTTGTGACACTTATTTATAAGAAAAAATTAATTTAAAGCTTCTAAAAGCAAACTACTGCTCTATCGTCTATATAAAAAATAAAAGCATTGTTCTTCCAAACAATTATAAATTGACATGTTATTTTTCTAGTGAAACTTCTCTACAAAGCACCAAATTAATGTGGTAATCAATTACATGATTGGGATATTTAGTTATGGTACCTAATTTTATCTCCTATGTGGCTTTTTCCCTTGAAATTTGATTACTTTTCTTAAAAATATATTTTGAGATGATTTAAATTCTATTTTTTGGGTTTTTTGGGCATTGATTTTCTATTATGGTCTTTAGTTCTAAATATTAATTATCTTTCCCTCCAATTTCTATATTTTCTACCTTTTTCCACCTAAAATACCTTTATACTTTAAGTTGGTCATCAAATAAGTTGACTTCACGTTAATGTTAGCATGTTGCATCAATATATTGGTGCCTCTATACTCTTAGTACTCTATTGCCATGGTTGCATTTGTTAAATTGTATATTTAGTGATTTACATACTACATGAACAAATTTTGAGTTAAACTTTTATCTATTTTTGAGTGATAGTCTAAATATGCTATAAATCAAATTGTCTCCTTTTAACCATATCTTGGGTTTTTTTTTATCTGCCTTAATAACCAGGATGATGTCTTACGAATTCTCATAGGTGAACCCTGGTTTTATGGTTGAAAAAGTATTTTTTTGTGGAATTTGGGTGAAGATTTCAACCCGAAACTCAAATTATTAACTACGCTCCTATATGGGTTTGTCTTCCAGATCTGTCTATCCCGTTCTAGCATGAAGCCATCTTGCATGGCATTGCTAAATCCATTGGAGAATTAGTAGCTATTGATCCTATCACTAAAGATCCAACTCACATGATTCATGCAAGAATCTACGTTAATGCAAATTTGGATTCTCAACTGCCAACCCATATTAACTTGGTCTATGGCTCATATCATAGATGCTAGGATATTGAATATGATAATAAGCTCACTTTTTATATTGAGTCCCAGAATCAAGGTAACCTCAAAGCTCAGTGCCCATATCTCAAACCCTCTAAAGAAATGGCTAGCTCCAGATCCCATGTTGGGCATCCAAGCGACATGTTCCAAGGAAAGCAAAAACCATGCTGGGCCTTACCAAAAAAATAATCTGAGTTCAACTACACTTAAAGGAAGGCAAGTTGTAGTTTCGAATCTGGTGGATGACCAAGCTAAGTTTAGCTCTCCCTTTGCTTACCCTAACAAATTTGGTGTGTTAGCTAAATTTTTTATTTTTGAGTCTATTTCCTTTGATGAAACCCTATTGCACGAGTCTGCATCCTTTGGACCCATCACTATTATCCAAGGGGAAACCCACTCCTCGTACAGATCTAGAACTTACCATATTATTTCTAAACCTCAGCTTACTCCTAAAAGGCATATTGAAATTTGTAGTTCTACTCCTATCAATAGTGACTCTAAAAGTTGTAACCCTAACTCAGCCAAACCTGAGTTCAACCCTATCAATACTAGAAGTTACAAGAAAGCCTCTATGGATATTGGTAGTGAGAAAAAAAGGGAAGAACTTCCACAAATGCTCAAAAAAAGAAAGAAAAGGATAACGAAATTGCCAATGGCATTCAAAATACTCTTTTCCAGGACCTTTTCAGTAAGGAGAAAGATGAATAAAAAAGATCCAAACCTCCCTTACAGTAGTCAAAGGGAGGCAATTTTTTTTCCAAAATTTCTAAATGAGGATTCTCTCATGAAATGTGAGAGGCCTCAATAGTGATGTTAAGCAGAGACTTCCATGCACTTTGAGGAAGGAATACATGCCCATTATCATGATTATGCAAGAAACAAAGATTGACCAAACCAAAATCCAAAAAATTGCTAAATCTATTTGGAAGAATAGTGATTTCAATTTTAGCCTTGCTCAAGGCACTTTAGAGGGATTAATTTATCTATGGGATTCCAGTAAATTTGAAGGTAGAATAATATTTTCATTAAACAGAGTTCTGAACATTCTGTTCCACTGCAAAGACAACAATTATTCATGGGTTTTATCCAATGTTTATGCCCCCAACAATCCAACTAATAGAAATACCTTATGGGATACCTTGAGACACATGAGGAATGCTTTCAAAAATATTTCGTGGATACTTGTTGGAGATTTTAACTCCCCTCTTTTCCCATCAGATAAGCAAGGGGGAAATATCACTCCATCTAGAAGTATTGAAGATTTTTATAATTTTGTAACTGATAATGAATTAATGGACATTCAAATTAAAGGAGCAAAATACACATGGAGCAACAGGAGAGTTTGGGATCAACATATCCAAGTTAAGCTTGATAGATTTTTTCTTTCTCAAGAGGCTATTCCTATTATGGATGATGCTAATATCATTTATCTTCTGAGAGTTAGCTCTGATCATTGTCCCCTTTTGTTTGAAGTTGACAAATACCCCAATTCAAGATTCCTTTCATATTCGAAGCCATGTGGATGCAACACCTTGATCTTCGTAACCAAATCTCCGATTGGTGGTAGTAGGATTTTTCTAGGTCTTTCATTACTCAATTTCCCATAAACTCAAGGTTGCCAAGAAAAACCTACAAATCTAGAATAGGGACATTTTCGGTAATATTTTTTAAAGCAAAAAGCATATTATGGATAAACTAAAAAGCATTGAAAAAATATACAAAATGGCTAGTTAAGTGATCAAGTTAGAGTTGAGGAGAAATAGCTTTTAGCAAAGTATCATAATATTTTGGGCAAAGAAGAGATTCTGGAGGTAGAAATCCAAAGCCCTTTGGCTCAAGGAGGGCTATTCCAATATAATTTTTTTTTACGCTTCCACCCCCATGCACCAAAGTTCAAATAAAATCAAGGAATTGACCAGAGGTGATGGCTCCATTACCAGGGATATTTTTGAAATTCGAGATGAAGCCTCTTATTTTTTTGAAGATATCTAGGGTACCCAACCCCAAAATTTTGATCAAGCCAAGAATAAATTACTCAATCACATTCCTACCCTGGTCACTCCATAAATGAATTCCTCACTCATCAAGCATCTTTCTTTAGATGAGATCAATCAAGCTTTATTCACTATGCACCCTGATAAAGCCCCTAGGCCTGATGGTTTCTCCCTCCAATTTTTTTAAACCTTTTAGGACATTATTGGGCAAGATGCGTGCAAGGTAATCACTAAAATCCAACATGTAAAATCCATCCCCAGAGGTATTAATTCTACCTTCATAGCTCTTGTTTCTAAAGGTCCTATGTGCAAATATATGGTGGATTTTAGACCCATCAGTTTGTGTAATGTAATTTATAAAATCTAACCAAAGCTATGACATCCAGATTGAATGAATTTCTTCTCCAAATCATATATCCCTACCAAGGTAGTTTTGTAAAAGGAAGATCTATAACTGATGGTATCATAACTTTACATGAAGTCCTGCATTCTGTCTTCAACAACAAAAAATCTACCTTGGTACTTAAAATTGATATGAATAAAGCTTTTTATAGGGTCAATCGAGAGTTCCTGCATGCTATCTTTCTTGAGTTTGGTTTTCATAGAGAGTGGCTCAAACTTATTCAAGACTGCATTTTTAGCCCTTGGTTCTCAGTGTTAGTCAATGGGTCTACAGTAGGTTACTGCCCAAGCAACAGAAGACTTAGGCTAGGGGATCCCCTGTCACCTATTCTCTTCATTATTCTTGCTGAATCCTTTGGAAGATATCTCAAAGCTGCTTGCTCGGATGGCACGATCTCTAGTATTAAAGATGCTTCCAACGTGAGACCCCTTTCTCATTAGCAGTTCATAGATGATACTATCTTAGCCACCCATGCTTCATTTTGGGGAGCATAGTCAATTAAAGGTATTTTAGATCTCTACAAAGAGGCTACAAGACAAAAGATAAACTATGCCACGAGTAAATTTTTCTTTCTCAATACCCCCTATCTAGACAGGTCAAGATTGCTCATATTCATCAGTGTGTCATATTTGAGCTCCCCACTATCTATTTAGGGCTTGCCCTGTTCACCAGTTGCCCCAAATAGTCTATGTGGAGCAATGTTATTGAAATAATCAATAAAAATATTGTAGGTTGGAAAGGGGCCCTCCTATCCCAATTAGCCAAAGCCATTCTCACTATGGCCTATCTTCAAAGTATTCCTATTTATTTTATGTCAGTCTTCAAAGCCTCAATTTCTGTTTATAACAAAATTGAATAGATTCAAAAGATAAAAAAAAGTTTCATCTGGTCAACTGGGAAAAGGTTTCCTTACCTAAAATTTAGGGAGGGCTGGGTATTAGAAGAATTAGTAATATGAACATGGCACTGTTGGCCAAGCAAGCTTCGTAGGTGTTTACCAATTGTAATCTTGAATGGGTTTCCATCATCAATAAAAAATACACTCACATCTGGAATTTTATGGATGAAATTATTCCTAAAATTGGGTCTACCTTCTGGAAATCAATCCTCTAGACCATACCTCTTATTCAAAGGGGAACCATATGGCAGCTTGGAACAAGAAACATGATAAATTTTTGGTCAGATAGGTGGATCTCCAATCAAACGCTTAGTAAGAACAACAGAGTCTCAGTGGTGCAGCCTTTGCTAGATACTCTCATAGGTAAAAAGGTTGCTAATTTCGTAGACTCTTAAATCCAACCCAATAGATGGGAAGAGATCTACATTGCAAATGCTGATGTCCAATTTCAAGTGCTATCACAAAATTATCAACATTGCTGAGGGCAACTATAATTCCATATGGTATGTCTCATGATTCCCCTTTCTAGAAAAAAATTGACTCTCGTCTTTTTTTTGTCAAATCTGCTCATCTGTTGACTTTCAATCCCCAAACTTCTCTCATTCCTTTCAATCTGGTTTGGCTTAAACACCTCATACCTAAATTTTCTATCTTTTCTTGGTTGGCCATCCAAAACAAAATCCTCACTACTAAAATTATCATGAAGAGAGGGATGGTTATTCCTAATAGATTCCATATTTGCTTGGTATCCTGGGAATCTTTCAACCACATATTTATAAAATGTTCTTTCTTCCACTATTCCATGGATCATCTCATGTCCATATTTCACATCTCTTAGGCCCAGCCCAACTCCTTGGATCTTTTTTTCTCCTATTGGCCTATGCTTTTTAGAAATTCTAGGTTGTCTTCTTTGTGGAAAGTTTATCTCCATTATATTTTGTAGTAGATATCGCTCAAAAGAAACAATAGAATCTTTTCAAACACCCTCAAGGAATCTATCTCTATTACCAACAAAGCCATCACCTTTACTATTGAAAATTCTAAGCTTTTCCCTTGCACCAAATTACCTGACTAACCACTATGCTGAAGCTCGTGCGTTGCGGAAAGAGCTAGCAGTTCTTAGAGATTATAGGGGAAATTTACAAATTGAAGGTGATTCCATGAATATTACAAACTCTATCATTAGTGACTCAATTCATTCATGGAATGTGTGCACTGTTATTCAGGAAGCTAAGGTCTTGATGTAGAATTTTTGCAACACTACAACCTGCCATGTGTATCAGGAAGCTAACAAGTTTGCTAATTTTCTCACTAATATTAGGGTTAGTCACAGGAATATGTCCATCTGGCACCAAAATTTCCCTCAAAATGTTATTAATGCTATTGTTGTTGACTTAGAAATGCACAACCAACTCTAAGAGGTATGTTCACCTCAAAAAGTCTGATGATGGGAGTGACATAACTACTTCTCCAGTGGCCATCTTCAACTTGATCCACAACACCATCCTTATTAGCATTATCAGTGGCATGGATAGCATCAGTGCCTCCCTAAAACTGCTAGTCCAAAAACATGGCCAAAAGAGCTCTATAACTGAAAATTATCGATGATTAGAGTTGGTTTATTTTGTCTCTCAAGATCTATTCCCCTGCATGGAAATTTTAGGACTAATATTTTGACCCCTGCATGGGTACTGGTTTGATTTTGATTCATGTTCTCCTTAGCCCCTGTGTGGGCTCTCTCTTTTGATCTTTGTTTTTTTGTTAAACAACCCCTGTGTGGGTCTGTTTTTCTCTGGTCTGGTTCATGGAGCAACTAGGGTGTAGACACCTTGGTTTGTGCTTCTATATGTACTTTTTGTCATATGCTTATGTTTCTAGTTTTGGGCACCAGTTAAAACCCATTTAATGTAATTTCCACTACCTACCAATTTTTTTTGACCAAGCTATAACCAAACATTTAGTCTATTTAAAACAAAAATCTAGGAATGGAGAGATTTTTGGAGGGTTTGTTCTTGTTCAATTGGCAAAGTGAGGGTTTGATCTTATTTGTGCTGGTTTCAAATGGTGTAAATCTAGTTTTTGATAATTATTTGAGGAACCAATGATTTTTTAAAAAACCAGGAAAACAATCCATAGAATATTTGTGTATCAAAGAAGGAATTTAGGATGTTGGTGGAAAAATACAATAGATCAATTGAAGGTTTTTGAATTTTAATAGTGGAATTTTTTAAACCTGAGTTTGTTCTTGTTTGTGCTAGTTTCAAATGGTGTAGATCTAGTTTTTCATAATTATTAGAGGAAGTAAGGATTTTTTAAGTGGTGGTAGCGCTTCTACTTTTATAAGAAAATTAGATGGTGTAAATATGGTTTTTGATAATTATTAGAGGAAGTAAGGGTTTAAAAAAACCAAGAAAAAAATATACAAAATATTTATTTCAAATAAGGAAAATAACATGTTGGTGGCAAGATATATTAGAGTAAGTTTGAAAAGGAAAAAGAGTTTGTGTAAAGTGAGGGATTATTCTTGCTCAATTGGTAGAGTAAGAGTTTGATCAAATTTGTGCTAGTTTCAAATTGTGCAAATCTAGTTTTTGATAATTATTAAAGGAAACAAGGGTTTTTATAAAAACCAAGAAAATAATCTATAGAAGATCTATGTGTTGAAGAAGGAAAATAGAATGCTGGTGGTGAAATATAGTATACTAATGGAAGGTTTTTTAATTTTAGCAATGGAAATTAATAGTTTAAAGGTAAAAATCAAATTTCTGGTAGGAAGCTAAGGTTTTATGGAACATTTGTATTTCAAATTTGAAATGGTAGATCAGGCTTAGAGGAGCGAGAAAGAAATTCAAATTGGAATCCTTAAAATAAATGAAGGATCACAAAAGGAGGCAAAAAATGGGTTGCTTAGGAGGACTTTTAGGGCCCATTTTATAAGGGTGTTCCTCATAGACTGAAGGAGATTGAAAAGGAGGTCCAATTGACACCAAAGTAGACTCGATGGTATGATATAGTGAAAGGAGATAAAAGAGAAGAGTTGAAAGAGAAATTTTTAATAACTCTAAAATAGACCATAGAGGGGTTGATATTGAAGATTGCAGACAAAGTGGTGGAAAGATCTATGCTAAGAATGAACAATTGGGAAATTCATTGGAGTTAAGACCAACCATTGTGACTATTAGAAAATGGGCTATTTCTAGATGGAAACCTTCTTAAAAGATCATTTTTAGTATCCTTCTTAGCCAAGGAGGAATACAAAAAAACTCTATTAGATGGCCCATGGTTCATGGGAAAATTTGGACTTTTTATAAGAAAATGAAGACCAAGCTTTAACCCTATCACAAAAAAATTAATGTGGAACCTCTTTGGATAAAACTCCTAGTCCTACCTCAATATTTATAGGATGATGATGTCTTAATAGTAATAGCAAGGTTGATTGAACACTAAGCATAAGAGAAGAACCACCTTTGCTTGAATGTGTGTAGATGCAAATATGGGAAAGGAGCTACCATCCTCCATTAAAATACTTTACAAGTTTAGAATTTAGGAGCAGATGATTAATTATGAGAACAAATATTCTAGTTGCTACAATTGCTCAAAAAATAGGACACTTGGCTAGAAACTATCCAAACAAGAAAACAAGATTGAAATCATCTCAATAATAATTTTAGAAAAAAACTATGATCGATGGAATGAAGAGTAGGAAAAATATCGATCACCAAACAAAAATTAGAGGATCAGTCCAACATAGAGGATAAATAGAACCATGAGGATCACGAAGAAGACAAACAAGTTACGATGAATATAGCCTAGAAGTATTCAAAGGAGAATTCCTAGATGGAGATAAACTTTTAAAGCACAAAGAAGAAAGAGGATGGAGATGAACCAAAAGACTCTAGGTTGGAGGATCAAGCTAAGACAATAAGCCTTACAAAGGAACCATATGAATATTAGCATGCCAAGGTAGAAATCACTTTTGAGATTGTTAAATGTTCTTTAAATATTTCAAGCAAGATTCCTAATCTTAAAAATGAAATAGAAAAAATCCTTTGAGATTGATAATAAATCTGAAATCAAAAGGAGTAAATCTTGAGGAAGAACCAAACATAAGAATCATAGGAAACACTAAAAAATTGTATATGTAGGAATTTATTCTAAAAATACAATTAGAAGGCCCATTCTAGCCGAGGTTAGGAGAAGAGAGACTATTAGATACCTAGAAAATGGTGCACAAAAAATAATAAAGCTAACTGGTGGATTGAAGTCCACCAATAAAAATAAAAAATAAAAATAATATCTTGGAATGTTAGGGGTATGAAGGCTCCTAACAAAAAAAAAATGGTTAAGATCCTAAGGAAGGATAACCAACATGATAAACTTTTACTTCAAGAACTAAAAATTAACTCTCAAACCTTTGAGTGTGACAAAAATAGTATTTGGAAAAAAGAAAATGGTGTAAAAGTAGAATCCAATGGAGCTTTAGGAGGGATTATGACCCTTTGGAATCTGGATTTGTTTGATGGAGAAGTGGTGGTTAATAGCATACATCACTTAACTATCTTGTTCACATATAAAATAAATAATCTTTTGTTTATAATCACCAATATTTATGCTTCAAATACATGTAGAGAGAAAAAAGATCTATGTAGGAAATTATATGGATTCAATAATAACATTGGAGGCATTAAATAGATAATAGTAAGAGATTTCAATTCTCCACTATCTCTTGGAGAGAAAAATGGTGGAAATGAAGTTTATTCGGAAAGTATGGAGGATTTAAGTGAATTCATTCACAAGAGTGGGGTCATAGATATTGATCTTAAATATGCAAAATTTACCTTGACTAACCATAGGTTTGGGGATAATCTTATTCAGGTTAGATTGGATAGATTATTCATCTCAAAAAATTGGATCTCTCATAAAATTGGATCTAATCATAATCATCTTACCGTAAGATTGGAGACCCTAAAGAAGAAAGGACACAATCATTTTAGATTTTAATTGATGTGGTTACTTCATCCCAATTTTAATAATGTATTGAAGAAATGGTAGAACATCCCCATTCATGGCTCTAGCATGTATTGATTTGTGAAAATTTTGAAAAATGTGAAAATTTGGAAAAAAAGTTTTTGGAAACATCTTCAAACAAAAAAGAAAAATTCAAGATAAATTAAAAGAATTAGAGGATAATACAACTTTGAGAGGTATGAATGTTGATTTGTATAGGGAAAAATAAGTTTTGCTATCTAAATACCACTCTTTAATAGCTAAAGAGGAAATATTTTGGAAATAAAAATTCAATGACCTTTGGTTGAGGGAGGGGGATAGAAACACAAGATTTTTTCATACCACCACCTTGAAACATAGACATGCTACCAAAATAAAGGAAATAATTTTTGAGGAGGGTACTCTAATCAATGATGATGAAAAGATAAAAGAGAAAGCAATTTCCTTTTATAGAAATTTGCTTACATCAAATATGGACATTAATGAGGAGGCTACAAAATTAATTCTACAACATATCCCCAATCTCATTTTAGAAGAAGTAAATAAAAAATTGTTGGATCAGGTTAGTGAAGCTAAAATTAAGATTTCCCTTTTCTCTATGAAAAGGGACAAAGCCCCTAGACCTGATGGATTTCTAGCAGGATTCTTTCAAGCATGTTGGGATATTATTAAAGAGGACTTAGTGGAAGCTATCCAAGATTCTCAAAGATTGTGTAAGGTCTTGAGAAAACTCAATAATACTTTTCTTGTCCTGATTTCTAAGAGAAAGGGGTTTAAGGAATTTAAGGATTATAAAACCATAAAATTTTGTAACACTGCTTATAAAATCATAATAAAATTCATGTCCAATAGTATGCAACCTATATTGAACTTTATTATTTTAGAATAGTATAGAGGGTTTGTTCAAGGTAAGCAGATTCTAGATGGTATTATTACTATTCAGGAAAATCTTAATTTCTTGAAAAAAGTGGAAGAGAAGGTACGATTATAAAATTAGATATGAATAAAGCATATTATTAGGTTTTTTAAAGACTTATGAATAGAATTATGGAGAAATTTGGTTTTAGGAAGAGATGGAGAAGATGGATTTTGAGTTGCATAACAACTCCTATGTTTTGAATATTACTGAATGGCTCTTTAATAGGATTTTTTGGAAGCAATAGAGATATTGAGCAACAAGATCCTCTATCCCCACACCTATTCATTATACTTGTTGAACAACTAGGTAGAAGTATTATAGCAGCAAAAAATAGAAGAGATGTTAACGAAGTTATATTGGTTTCCCCTTTGGAGCTAGTATCACATCAAAAATTTGTTGATGACACTATAACTTTGGAGAAAGCTACTATAAAAGAAGATAAAGGATTCAAAAAAGTCTTAAAGACTGATGAGGAAGCTTCCCAAAAAAAGATGAATTTTGACAAGAGTTAAGTATTTTTATTAACACTCCCCTTGAAAGACAGAGAAGGATATCAATATCATTAGGATGTGAAGTTGGAAATCTACCTTCAATTTATTTGGGCATGCCCTTATTTTATGGGGAGAAACAAGACTCTATATGGGATCCTATTATTGACCGATTCCAAAGGAAGTTGGCTAGGTGGAAAGGTAATTTGTTAAGCCAAGGTGGTAAACTTCAACTTGTTAAGAGTGTTTTGCAAACCATTGTAGTCTACTTTCTCTCAATATTTAAAATTCCATTCAAAGAAACCAATGTTTTAGAGAAGATCCAAAGAAACTTTTCCTAGACAAGAGTTGAATAGAAACAAAGATTAGCTTTTGTGGCTTGGAAAAAATATATAAATCTAAAAAGCAAGGAGGAGTGGGCGTTAGAAATATTAGAATTAAATGAAGCTCTGGTAGGTAAACTTTGTTGGATAATGATGAGAGAAATTAAGAGTTAAATGAAGCTCTAGTAGGTAAACTTTGTTGGAGAATGATGAGAGAAATTAACAACCTTTGGGCCAAAATATTTTCATCCAAGTATTCGGACGATCAAGACAAGCATAGGGTGATTTTTATTTGAGACCCTTGTAAAGGTTCAGTGATATGGAATTTCCTAAATTAAAGCAAAAAATTATTGTGGACAAATGTGAGATGAAGGATAGGAAATGGGGACTATATATCCTTTTGGGAAGATGTACGGTTGAAGCAAATACCTCTAAACAACATAGATAAATGAAATAACATAAAGGATGACATCATAACCAAATATGGCATGTACATTCACAATTACATAGAGGTAGTTGAAGGGGAAAGGATATGGACCCCACTTAGATTGGATTTTCAAGACAAAAACATGGAAGTCTAGGAACTAAATGAAAAGTTAGGATAATATTATTTAGGCCAACAAATAAAGAAAAATAAAATAATATGGATAACAAATCCCTCAAGTGAATACAATGTAAAATCAAGTTATGAGAACATATATTCACAAGAAAAAGGAGGTTAAAATTGGGGAAGTATATGGGAAAATTCTATCACTTCCAAGATCAAATTAATTAGTTGGTTAGTGGTTTAGAATAGGATTCTAACTTTGGATAATCTATATAAGGGAGGTTTTCAATTCCCCAATATGTGCTATCTTTATGGAAATGAGGAAGAACTAGTCAATCATTTGTTCCTAGAGTGTGCTTTTTCTAAAAGGACTCGACAACTATTACAAAAAGAACTTGGTGTAGCATAGGGCTTTCCAGATAATATTCTTGATTGGAACACCCAATGGGTTAATCCTTATAATAATAATAAACTCAAATATTTATGGAATTTGATACCTTTTCATTTTATGTGAGGGATTTGGTTGGAAAGGAATTAGAGAATTTTCAAAAATATTAAAAAATCTAGTTTTAGATCATTCTTGAATATTAAAACTAGTATAGCAAATAACTTATCTATCATTAATTTCAAGGAAGGGTATGAAACACCATATGAATATAAAATTACAATCAACTAGAATCTTAAGGAGATGAAAGGGGTACAATAAGATGGTATTAAGAAGAAAATACTAAATGTAAAATGGGAAAGACCAGATAATGGATGGTCTATGCTCAAATTTGATGGAGCAACTAAAGAAAATTCAACAAAGGTAGGGAATTGAGGGATCATTAGGGACTCATAGCGGAGGATTATTATGCAATGCAAAATATTATGGAGTAGATACCAACCATGTGGTAGAGGCTAAAGCACTATTGATTAGGCTTAAATTGGCCAAGAATATGTAGATAAGGAATTTAATCATTGAGAGAGACTCTCTAAAAATATTAAAAGGTTTAATACAAGAGAATTTAGTTAGTTGGACAATACATGATATCATTAATGATGCTATCTATATTAAGAATTTTTTTATATCCAACAAGATCAAGCATATTTATAGGGAAGGAAACATGATAGCAAATTGGATAGAAAACTAGGAAATACAAAGAGGCATTAATTTTATGTTAAAATAGTTAGAAAATATTTCTAAATTTATCTTGGAGATGGCATAATAGGAAGCTATGAAGAGATGACAAACAAAACGAGATCCCAAAAAACATAGACAAGGTGAGATTTAGAAATACAAAAAATTGAAAAACCATAGATAAAGAAGATCTAGAAAAACATAGATAAAATGAGATTTGAATTCATAGAGGGCTAGGGTTTGGCATAGTAATGGCAAGAGAAACATAGATAGAGTGAGATATGGAAAAAAACAAAGTGAGATATGAAAAAGCACAGACAAAGTGAGATTTGGAAACACATATTACCTCTAACATTGGTTTCCTGGGTTGCTTTCACATGTCATTTGGTTGGAGTGCAAGTGACTGACTTAAATTCTATTCTTTCTTTAAGATTTTTAGAATGCTCTAGTTGGTTTTTTTCTCAATCCTAGTTTGTGGACTGTATTTTATTTTTTGCTGGCATTGGTGGTGGTCTTATCCCCTTTTTAGTTTTTTGGCTCTTAATAATTTTTGTAAAAGGGTAAGGGACCCTTCAAAACCCTTTTCTTATCCTTATTAAAAAATAGTGACTTTGATCCCACACACTCAATATACCAAATTTTAGATAAAAATTAGTTTTCAAGTAGTCATTTGAGTTCTCTTTCACCTAAATTTTGAATCATTTAAAAATATTACCTACCGAGTGACTTATAGACAAAAATAAGACACATAATATTAAAATTAATAATCTTGTTTAGTTGCATATTTAGTGATCCAAGCCATGGAATTTTGGCTCAAAATTATTTATTAGCTTTACCTTTATGATAGGAACATATCCATAATATGTCAAATAAAAATGATCTCATTTGGGTCAGTTATTCCTTTTGCATGCTTACTCTGTTAAAATGGTCTTGAATGGATGCATAGCCTATTTACCATGAATTTTTTTTATTCATTGAAAACACTAAAAAAATATTTAATTTTTTTTAAACTCCTATTGGTTAATGACATGATGATGATATCACATTACAATAAATTTATGCCTTTGAAACCTTCTTGGATACTTCTTAAGTCTACTAACCCATGATTTAACTGGTTGTGATGATAACACGGGAATGCCATCAAGTCAATAGATCAGCACTTCTAGATCAACATTATTAGTGACTTGGCATGGTTGGTGGTGTTAGCTTTTGATGCTATAATACTTAATATAAATCTCATAGGAAAATAATCATAGGATCAAATATAATGAAGTTGCAATATAATGGACCCAATAATAATATTGTAACAGAGATAAATGAGACAACTAATATGTATTATCAAGGCTTAACAAGATGTCAAATAACATTCAATAATATGCTTAAATATGAATGTAAAGCCTAAAATATACAATATAACAACACTTACAATACTAGTTGCTCAAATGTATGTAAACTTGTATTACTCTTCTTTTTGTTACAAATATCTCATAGAAAATCTCTCTGTAGACAATGTAGACTATGATATGATATGATATGATATGATTTGATACATGTGATATCCTCTATGGAGTAATATATAGCCTTTCTAGGATGACTCTTTGGTTACCATGACTCTTCCTTTCCATATGCCAAGCCTTATGACTCTTGGCTTCTCTACTTGACACTTGCATACACATGACACTATCTTGTATGCACACTTGGACTTGAATCTTCACATAACTCTTCCTAATATAAGGACACATGTGCATACTTACATATTGGAAACTTGTGCACATTTACACTCATAACACTTGCACACATATTTACATGACACTTGTGCATTTCCTGCACATTATTACATTACATGAAATATTAACTCACACTCTAATCTAGGACACACTCCTAATATAATATTTACAATAATGTACCAAATAATGTAATATTCTCCAATAGGTGGATCAAGAGGTTTAAAAACTCAACACTTTAATGAATCAATACTAAAGAAGATAATAAAATTTGTTCTTGCTTGTTATATGACATCATAATAATGTCACATAATAGTGAATTGGTCTATTCAAACCCCATTCAGATACTAATTCCTCAAAAATTTGGATCCTTGAAATTGATTAGAAGGGGTGATGTCATGTTTATTTCATCAAGTCAATGAATCAACACTATCTATGGATTAATACTTTAGTGGATTAATACTATCAGTGGATCTTCAACAAATTGACACTTTAGTAGATCAACATTATCAGATGATTGAGAGGTTTAGAAGACAAAAACATATGATTTTTTTTTTAAATTATCATTTTATGCTAAGTTTAATTGATTGATTCCTTTAGAGGTTGGCACGCTTTCAACCATTGGCCTTGATGCATCCATTTATTTTACCTAAATATTTTTTATTACAAAATCAAATCATAAATATAGAAAGTAAAACTCGCTATAATTTAGAGACTTTGTGAGGCATACTACTTGCTATGATGAGTGAACCTAGATACTTGCACATTGTCCATTAAGCTATCAAACTATTCTATAAAAGGCATACACCTTTCCTTTAACAAAATGATTCTTGACTAGCACAAAAAATAGCTATCTTTCATTCTTAGACTAATATTCCATACAAGAATCTTCCAACACTTGTACAAGCAATGGAAGTCAAAGAGCAATAACAATGCTTAAGAAGGGACACTACAAAAAAAAAATTGTCGATTAGAAAGTCCATGGATATAAAAATGATATTCTTATTTGCTAAAAGAGTGAGTGGGAGCATGAGGTGTGCCAATGTTTTACAACAATAGCTTCTTCCCCCTTATTCCATTTCATGATGGATCTTAATGACAATAACTATTTTGAATTCATATATCTATATAGCTAAACAACCTACTAATTATCTTATGACCTACAACATAGTTAACTTGGATGATCAAGTTTGCACTTGATCAACCTCTTAAGAGGACCAAATATTTGATTTATTTGTGTATTTTCTCAATGAAAGTTATAAAGGAAAAGAATTAGAAATTATAGAAAAGTAAATATAGTTATGTTTAGATGATACAATTAGTTTCATAAATATTTAAAAGCCGCAATCTTCTTAATCCTAGAAAAATTGTAATGTAAATTCATCAAAAAGACTAACATGAATGAAATGGCTATAATTATTTTTCTGATTCAATGCCAACAAGGTGAGGAACAAAAATACACATAAACCAATACTAGAAGACCACACATAATCGATGAATAATTATTAGAGAAGCATTCTATTAAATAGGAATGAGAGAATAACTTCTCATACTACTAAAAGGATCCTTTCAATTATGCAATAGAACTTACTTATAAGTAAAAATTGCTTTAAAGCTTCTAAAAACAAACTACTAGTCTAAATATTTACATCAAAAATAAAAGTATTGATCTTCTAGACAGGAATCAGTGGCACTTCTTTTTTTTAAAACAATCTTCTCTTCAAAAATCCAAAATAATACCCTCATAAGATGCATAATTGTCATTTTTTATTTTGGTGTCCAATTTTATTTCCAAAGTGATTTTTTCTTTTCTTAGATTATGCTTTTACAATATTTGTATTTATTTGCACCACATCCCCCAAAGGCTAGGTGGATTGGTAGAGGCTTGAGTGGCCAAGTACTTGCTAAGAAGAGACTTAGGTTCAAACCTTAGGAATATGCTGCCAACTTTAGCAAAGGTAGTAGAATGTTTTGAATTCTCTGAGTGCGCATCAGATCGATGACGATGGTATGAACCCTGAGCAACCGATGGTCTCCATCTCACGTCGAGTCAACAACAACGATATGAATAGGTTTGTTGGGAGTAACCCCTGTGGTTTGAACCTTGCACTTGCCAATTACTAAAAATAGTGGTTGTAACCAATTCCCCTATGTAATAATAAAAAAATTATTTGCACCGCATACATACTATATAAGATTGTTCTTTATAACTTGTTTTTAATATTTTCACCTAGTTTTTCTAATAAAAATTGGTAAAAATTAACATTAATTGTTGGAAGAAATTAATGCTATACATTGCAGAATTATTGCTAGTCCACAATTATTACATTTTATATCTCTCTCATATTTATCTTTCTATATATTTATCTAAAATTATTTGTTATGCATAAATAAACTTTGAATCCTTTTATATATATAATAAAATTGTACAAAATATTTGCATTTGGAATTGGAATTAGAACACTTATAACATTCCGGCTTGGACATGTAAGCAATAATATATATATATATATATATATATATATATATATATATATATATATATATATATATATATATAATATAATTCTTATAACTATTATAATTTCGGGAGAGGTTTTTTTTACACAATTTTAATACTTTATATATATTGGGAGGTTTTTTACACTGGCTCACTCACACACCCACACACCACGTTCCATGGAGGTTTGAATCTAGATTTCCCAAAAGAAAGTCCAAAGCACTCAAGGGGATTGAATTACTACTAGTCATAAAGTTAAAGTTAATGCTTTACATTTGAATGTAGAACTAGCTAAGGATTTAGGTGCTAAAAAAGTTAGTTTTGGAGGAGACTCCTTGATATATCAATCTTTTGAAATGGGAAAGAGAAGCTAATTGCCAAATTGATTATATTGTGCAAGATATTAGAGAGATTGCAAAGCATTTTGAAGAAGTTGACTTTGTTCTTGTCTTTAGAGACTACAACAACCCAGAAAACTGGCTGGCAAACTTTGGTGTCGTTAAAGAAGAAGTCATCTCTGAGGGGTGGTCCATGAGAACTTAAAAAAGTTCATTAAAGAGAACTACAACTAATTGAAGTCCAAGATGAATACTATTTATCTTACCGGAAATTTTAGCTACTAAAACCCTTTCAAAATCCTATAAATAATTTTTTTCCTATATGTGATACAAGATTTGCAGTTTTTTTAATCCATTTGTTTGCAATTTTATATCCGCTGTGCATTTTAAAGACTACAACGCCTTCAATAAAAAATAGATATGTAACTTTGATTATTAAACAATAAAATAAAAATGAAACTAAATTTGAAATACAAATAGCTCTAATTTCTCGTAGATAATAACAAAAGGTATTTCATATAAAATTTCTAAATTCTGGTTGCTTCGAAAATAGAATTCTAAATAGAATTGCTTGGTGGTGAAATATGGCATATAAAATGTATCACATTGCATGACGGAAGCCATCCATAAAGATGCTTGAGTGCAAACATTGTATGAAACGTCACGTATCACGTATCACGTATCACGTATCACGTATCCTATCCCGTACCAATATCGGACAGAAGGACGCAAAATCATCTGAGAAAGGTCTAGCTTCCGTAGAATTTTCGCTTTTCTGCTTATGAACAAGGTTGAAAAACATGCAAGCAACAATGTGCTTAAAGAGTCCATGGATCCCGGCCAGCCTAATAGGCTTAGTGCAAAGCCCCTTTTCGCATGCCCAAGTTTACAGCAAAATGACATTAGAACGTGATTCTGTGGCCTTCATAATAATTTGAAAAGCAAAATAACATAAGAAAACAATTCTGTAGACCCCTTCAAAATACTTTGAAAAGCATTACTATGATATCAAACGAAACGAAGGTTGTAGCTCTCGTCCCAGATCATGACCACAGCAATCACTCCACTCCAGCTAGAAGAAGTACAGCCGCGTATTTACAATTTTATAAAGCTGATTATCTTAGAAATATGATTTTTCCCTTTGGCAAGTAGAACGTAAACGAAAATTTCGGAAGCCAATCCCATTGAGCCGCATAACCCTCTGTAGTGGCATTAATCATTATGCCGATTTCAATGGGGCTGGATATTGCAAAAGCAAGAGAATACGCTGCTGATAATAGGAGTGGCCTGTTTGGAATGATATGCAAAGGGGCTATGCCCATCGTCATCGCAATTGAATACGCTGATAGTTGTCAATCCTGCTTCGCTCAATGACTCCGCGAAAGCCTTCAAGTAAAAGCCACCGCAGTAGAAAATACTGAGGTTGAAATTAATCATTTTTCATTTTAGATGTTGAGATTTTCCTGCCCTTGGAACTTGGAACTTCAAACTGGAATTTTTCGGAGTTAGTGTTTTTAATTAAATACTAACCCCGATGTTTCGTATTGACGTACTTAATATAGTTCCGGCCCCGCCAGTATTTTTAATTAAATACTAACCCCGATGTTTCGTATTGACGTACTTAATATATTTCCGGCCCCGCCAACCTATTCATGGTCTGTCCACCTGATGTTAGTGCTAACAGAGAGATATGATTCTGACACCCTTATGGTAGAGGCATTTCTATTCTATTTTTCAGTTATTAACTTTCTACTCGCTGATATTCCATTCTTGCTCTTATTCATGGCCTATGGGTAAAAATGAAATTGGGACTTTTTTCGGACAGGACTACGAAGAAAAGAAGTCCTACGGGTTTGAAATATAACGTACGTTATGAAAACTAAAAATGTGAAATGTAACAACAATGGAACCTCGCTATATCGCAGAGGTTGCCTATAACAAATGGATTTGAAAATAGAAACAAGTTATAGCTTTTGAAAAGCGAAAGTCCCGTGTACATCTATCATTGATCTATCGCTCTATCTAAAAGAAATTGGGTAGAAATAATTTACGCAACATGGTTCTACGCAACATGGTCTAACATAGTTGATTGAATAAGAAAAAAATCAGAAAGTTAATATTTGCAGCCCAGTTATACGTTATACTCTCTCATTCAGAAAATCGGAAAACTGGGCTTCCCGTTGCATTTTTCCTAACATAGATACTATTTAGATATTTTAAAGATATGTAATTATGTAATTAATAAAATGTAGACAGAAGATTAGTGTGGGTGTGAGTGTGAGTGTGGTCTACCCACAAGGGCATCACTTGTATTATCGATGATGTAATCTGGGTTTAATAAAGTGGAATAAAATTTTAACATTAAAATATTACTAAAAATAAATAATAGCTTGTAATATGTTGTTACTTATAGTAAAAAAAAAATTCCAACTTAAAAATATGTTACTGAAAATAAACAACAACTTGTAATATGTTATTAGTTATATTTAAATTTTTATCAAGGAAAAGTCCAAGGATGGTAGTAGTTGTTGTGCCTTAAGGTGAATGTCCTTAAGCATTTAAAAAATATATATATTAAATATAATTTTAAATATTTTAAGTTTTAAAAATAATAAAAAAAAATTATATAATAATTTTACAATTTTAAATATTTAAAATTTTATTATACATAAAATATTGCTTAACAAATATATTGTAATTTTTTTTAATTAAGTATTTATTTTTTAAAGTATTTAAATATTATTTATATAATATTTAAGTTTTTTTATAAAATTGTTTAAGTGTGGTTATAAATTTATTGAATTTAAAGATGTTTATAAATTAATTGAGGGGGACCAATATTCCTTTAAAAATATCCAAGTTCAAACCATTGAGAAAATATATGAATATGTTTTAAAAAATAATCCATGGATAGATGATATTTACTTTTAGAGATGTAGATCATCCTTTAATGTTTTCTTTAAGGTGAAAAATTTATTAGAAAGACATATCCAAAGTTACAATAACTAGACTACAACTTTTGGCCAATCCTAAGATTCTAATAAAACTAACTCTAATATTTCATTGGACCACAAATTTCTTACTATGATCCAAAGAGCAAAAAATCCTATCTTGATTACAATTTTCATTAATACTATTTTAGAGGATCCAAAATTACTTCTTTCTCTTACCATGACTTCGAGGGCTATCCCAAATTGGGACTAAGAACACTACAAGTAGCAACATGATGTTAGACCAAAGGCTAATCATCATAAACATCTACCTTGGTCCCACACACTTCATTACCTAAATCACTATTAACTAGTAATAAAACTTGTTTGTTCATCTCCATCCAGTCTATAGTATCCCTGTCATGATCATATTTCAATTGGTATCCAACAAGATGCTCATTTCTCTTTTTAGCCAAAAATTCAATCGATGCATTCTTCCCTTTGCCTACATAAATTGGAATGACATCCTCAAATTGTTGTCAAATGAATTTAATTTGACTCACAATTTTTTTAATCCAGCATGCAACCCCACCAAAATTTGAGAGTCAAACTCCACTATGATCTATTGAACTTCATTCTCCCAAGCATTGAGAAAGTCATGTCTGATTGCCAAAGCCTTCGCTTCATTATTGATTGTTGCTCCTAGACCTTCTAATTCCCAACGAAGAACCTTATCCTTGTAGTCTCTTTTGAGGAGACCAATGCCTGCTACCCTTGGATTATTCTTAGTTGTTGCATTTGTGTTGATTTTTCCAAGCCTAGGGGTGGGGGTTTCCAAGCCCCATGAATTTACCTCATGGAAACATTCTCTCCTTGTTGATTTTGTTGCTCCTCCACATGAGCTTTTACTATTTCTGTCACCTTGCTTAATATTTCTCTCCACACAAGCTCTATTGGAATGTATACCTCTCTAAAATTTTTGGAATTTCTTTCCAACCATTTATACCACCAAATAAAGCTCGAACCCAGAGAACCACCCAACTAAACTGATTTATTTTTAACCTTCTTAATTCCTAGACCTTCCGTATATTAGTATGTGTTAACTACTGATTGAGATAGGCCTTGAAGATATCAACCCATCAATTCCATAACTTCAGAGCAAAAAAGATACATTGGAAGAGAAAATTATCTATTGCCTCATCTTGGGTATTGCACATGATACATTTAGATGGGGCATGAAAAACCCTATTTTGTAAGTTATCATAAGTAAGGAAGATCTGATGCATAGCCTACTAGGAAAAGAAATTACTTTTTGGTCAATCCTTTGCCAACCATACTCTATCACATGGAACATCTAGTCACACTAGAGAGGGAGGAAACAATTCATCTAGAGAGGGAGGTATGGTATAGATGCCTAAATTCCGATGATCCCAAGCTATCTTATCCTCTTCCTCCTTTCCTATAAGGTGGTATTGCTTTAATATCCTCTCTAAAAGTGGCAACACATTATGAGAGATTGGGAGTGGCCACTATTCTCATTGCTTTAGTTGCATAAGAGAGAAGGTCCCAATTTACCTTGTATGTAGATAGCATGTTGTATTAATCCAAGCTCTAGTCTCCAAGATCTATTGAAGGTGCTACAACTCTAGAAATTCTAAAATTAAGGGGAGGTATTGGTCCCAAGAATCAATCCAAAAAATTGCCTTAAATTCTCTACCCACTTTCCAAAATAGTCTTGGTTTTACCACTTTCTCTCCTAATTTTAACACTTTTCAAACAACAAAAGCTTAGCCACTCATAGGAATACGACCTACTTCTTCATGGGGATTATTACCCAAATAATTACTACTAATAACTTTTCTAAACAATGCTTCCTAATTAGAGATCCATATCCAATAAAGCTTACCTGTTAGGGCTTGGTTATTCAATATTACTTTTCAAATTCCTAATTCTCTGATTGCTTTAGGTTGAAAATTTTTATCCCAACTTACTATATCCCATTTCTTACCCATCCTTGGGCCTTCCCAAAGGAATTTTCACATGAGTGAGTCCAACTTCCTTAGGATTCCAATCAGAGTTGTAAGGATAGAGAATTTATAAATTGGCATTACTTGAATCACTAATTGAAGAAGAGCCACTCTTCCTCCAAAATAAAGCTAGCAATGTATCCAATGATTTACCTTCCCACCAATTCTATCCACTAGTATTTTCTATTCTTCCATCTTCAGCTTCTTATAGTGAAGTGGAATCCCTAGGTAGTACAATGAGAGAGGGAGTCCTGAGAAAAATTTATATTTAGAATCTGATCTTGGATCCCCCTTTCAGTATTAAATAACATTACCTTTGACTTGATTGCATTTACTTCCTAGCCTGTGACTTCTAGATAAGTATTTAAGGCAACTTTGAGCTCTCTTTCCTCCTTGAAATTGGTCACCCCAAGCAACCTTGTTTCATTCATAAATTATAAATGAGTCATATTCACCACTCCCACATGCACTCCTGAGATAACTTCTTGTTATATATCCCTTCAAAGAAATTTGCCCAATCATTCAACAAGCATAATAAATAGGTATGGGGATATAATATCTCCTTATTGAATTCCTCTAAAGGCCTAAAAGGAAACCAAGGGAATACCATTGATGAGGATTTATAAGGAGATCAAAGAGACACAACTGATGATCCACTCTCTCCAACATTGAGATAAATCGAAGTTCTCTAAAATTCAATTCAAAATATTCGAAGGGACTCTATCATTGGTCTTATACATGTCTAATTTGATAAACATACCTCTTGTTGCAAGATTACTCCATCCAAAAGTTATCGATCCTCCACAAATCCTCCTTGTTGTAGAGAGATAATACTATCTAGTACCTTCTTGAGCCTTTTAGCCATCGATTTAATAATGATATTTTATATGACTTTGCAAAGTGCAATAGAGAAAAGGTCTCCAAGGTTGGAAGCCCTTCCCACTTTAGGAATTAAATTAAGAAAGTATGGTTTATAGCCTGTAACATCCTTTTATTTGCACGAAATTCTTCCACTGCCCTAGTTACATCCTTCCCAATGTCATATCAAAAAGCCTAAGAAAATTCAATTGGTAACCCATAAGGGCTTGGACTTATCGGTTCTCATGTTGAAAAATATGTATCTCATCTCCTCCAAATCCATAATTCTAAAGAGATTCTAGTTTTGTTTAGTTGTTATAATCTATGTGATACTATTAAGTATCTCTTGTTGGACTATAAGATCAGGATGGATAGAAGTAGAGAAAATATTTTTAAAGTAGAAATTTGTAGCTTGTTGCATACCTGGAATAGTGTCCATCACATTACCATGAAGGTCTTTTAGGAAGAAAAATGTGTTGGAGTGTCTTCTTGCTAAGCGATGGAAGGACATAGTATTTTGGTCCCCCTCCAGTAGCCAAGAATTTTTGGCTCTTTTTTCTAATAGATCTCCTCTTGTTTTTCTATAATTTATAGCTCTTTTTTGACCAATTCATCTTGTTATTTCAAATCTTCTATGTTTGTTTAAATCTAAAAGAGTATAGCTCGCTTCTCCATCCTTGCAACATGTAGAACACTATGAATATGAAAGTCTAATTTATTGTTTCTTTTCTAGATTTTTAGTTAAGCTTTAACATTTTTGAGTTGTTTAAAGACTCCAAATAATGTTTTCCCATGGGTAGAGTTCCCCTCCTTCCACCAATTTGGTATTTTATTCCTAATCTCCTCCTTTTCCAACCATATATTCTCAAATTGAAATAATTTAGAGAAATATTTATGGTCCATATCCCATTCCAAGAGAATTGGAAAGTGGTATGATTATGTACAATTGAGCATTTCCAGCTTGAGTGACCATCTTAGAAAAACCTCTTCAAACACCAAGAATCTATCCAACTTTACCTTCCTATTTTCCAACCCTGCTTGTTCGTTTATCCAAGTATGAGAAGGCCCTACACACTAGACATCAATCAAATTGAGATGATTTACTCTAGAGATCATAAATTTATCTACCTAATTCAAGTATGAGATGCTCCCTTCATGTTCCCTAGTTGAAAGCTTAGCATTGAAGTCACCAATCACTATCTAATTCCTCTCTTCCTTTCCTATCCTACTTGCTTGTAAAACTACCCATTGAAGACATTTTTCCCCAAAATTTTATGAACCATAGAAATTTGAAATCAACAAAAGTTATCTTGAACTCTTACTCTTAAATATAGATGTAAGAACCCCACTTCCTACAACATGATCAATTGCTATCCAATTTAGAGGATTCCACAAAGTCACTATACCCCCTAAAGCATCCTAGCATGCTACAACCATATGCTCTATTTGTGTCCATGTTTTCTTGGCTATTCTATCCATCACCTATATTGAATATTTTATCTCTTGAAGGAGAATAAAATTTGAAGGATGACTTTCAATTAATTTGTGAATAACAATTTGATGACACCTATTGTTTAGACCTCTAATATTACATGATTGTACAACTATTGAGAATATAAAACCTAATAAGTATCAATATGCTTTATTCTTCCTTGGTATACTAGCTAGTCACCCTCCATTGCTAATTGCTCCTGGTTTGATTTTCATCCCACACTCTTGGCTTGGGATTTTTTTTCTTGTTTCTCTACTTGTTGAATTCCAATAGTAGGCTTCCCTTTGTATTTATTTTATCTTTCATTGAGACATCCTTATCAACCAAGACCATAGCAAGGTTCAGGTTCTTTGAAGTTGTTATGGCAATATGGTTTGAGATGGGTTATATATTGGTTTCCAAGGCTAGTTGAGTTATTGTCTATTAGACTACTTCTATATTTTTAGAGGGAATATTTTCCCCTTGTGGTTCCCCCATTATAGTTATCTCATTATCCATGTCCATTAGGTTATTAAGAATTTCATACTTGTTTAGGTTTCTCTCTTCTGTCTAGTTTGATCACACCGCCTTCTTCTTTTGATTTTTCTTTCTCATAGGTGCTTCAAAATCCTCTTCTAGTGTATTTAGTCTTGAGTTTGTGGGTTGAGCTTATGCTTTCTTCTTAGGCATCTTATCATCATTGTCATTAGCCTTCAATTGGATGGGCTCCTTTTGAATATTCTCAAGGTACAACTACGCAAGTGTTTGTGCTTATGACAAATCTTATATTGAAAGGGGATTGATTCATAGTCTATTTGTTGGATCCAGGTTAAATCCCTCATATCTGTTTCTATTTTAGTAGGTAGCAGGTTATTAAGATCCATCTCAACATAGATCCAAGCATAAATGGTTGAAGCTCCCATCATCATATCTTTGGCTACTCCTAGATAGCATCCCAAGAAATTACCTAATCTTTCAAAAATTGGTTTGCACCAATATTCCATTGGTAGAGCATATAATCAAACCCAAACAACCACTATAGTGGATTCGATTCTTGGATCAAATCTTAGCTTCCAAGGATGCACAAAAAGACTTGATTTTCCATATCTTTTCTTCTATGATTAAAAACCTTTGTCTCTATCTACTCATGAATAAAAACTCACTATATAATATCCATTACTAATTAGGAATATTTAAATATCCCCTAAACGCTTCCAATTATTTCGAATCCATGGGGTCATAAACCCTAGAGATAGTATCATGCCAATAAACTTACATATTAGATCATGGTTACTCCTGTACAAAATATTTCTAGCCACCAAACTTTGTTCAATAACAAGTTTGGAATGGTGGGTAGCCTGGGGAAGACTTGGACCAGAAGCCTTTACCCATTGGCTTCTTGGATGTAGTAGAAAAGATGAATTTTAAGGCATAATTGCTCAAAGATTCATCTTTAACTTCTTGTCTTACCCTCACTATGTCTGCAAAGGAGCGCTTGGGAGAGGGTGTAGAGGGAGGGCCCCTAAAGGGCCCTCACCTATAGCCATGAACATGAAGAAAGTTATTTGAATCTATGATGATTATGTGATAAAATACAAAAAATAGAAATTACCTATAATTTTTCAAATAGTGTTGGATATGAAGAAAGCCAAACCTAAGCCCTGCAATCCATATCCATTCCACATTACTAAGGCTTTTACATTATAGCATTGGTCATCCTCCAATGTGGAGTGCCCCTCTCCATCTATTGATTGCCCAAGTTAACTAGCCGTATAAAGGACCAATCTCTCTCACACACATTAATATGACATTATTATTGATACAACATGTGTTTCATTGTTATTCAAGATATTTTAAGTCATTGTTTATTATTTTTATTCTTATTTTAAGTTGTTGTAGACTTGTAGACACCTAAATCTAGCATAATAAATATTAATTAATTGATCATAATTAATTAATGCATTTAATATTAATTAAATCTAATTAATATTAAATAAGCAATAAATCTCCTAAGTATTAATTAATTAGTTAATTAATTTAAATAATTAATTAGTGATTAGGATTACACAACCTTGAACCCCTCTTTGTGGATGCATTAACCCTCACAAGCACCTCTCTATGTCATCCATGGCACTGGTAGTTCCACCTGTCACTCTCCAAACCCATCACACGCATGAAAGAGACCTTTAACAAGAGAACTTGGAGTTACTGGCAGTTCCACCTCTAAGCCACAAAGGAAATATAATCATGCACCCAGTTAACTAAATTAGTTAACTCATATATGCACACTCAATCACATCATGCACTTAGTTAACTAAACATGCACACAATCAATAGGATCAGTTAAAAGGATAAACATATAAATCTATCCATACACATTTAGTTAATTGATCATGCACACAATAAAATAATAATAAAAAAATAAAAGAAATAAATATCATAAAATTAAATACATCAAATCAATTAGTGATAATTCTAAGGTAAATTTATCTTGCATGCACTCCCAGTGATAAATCCAATGCAAGGAGATAGCTTCCAGTTACAATCATTAACTGGTTGAGCCACCTCCTTATCCTTTCTCGCTAGGAAAATTATAAATTGAGCCTCACCCTCCCTTTGGAGTATGAGGATGGACATTGTAGCGAAGCCTTGATGAATTCTCGAGCAACCACAATAATCACACTCCCAAGATCTCAACATTCCACCATCCTCGTCCTGTGTAGAACCCGTTCACATCTTTTTGCAAGCCCAGATCCGCTCTCAGATACCTTTCAGATGTTATAGGTCATGATCATCCCACCTCATATGGTCTTAACCTGTGGTCATCCGATCCTAGATGGTCGACTCCTAGCTCTCATAGGAAGCCTTTCGACGCATCATGGTTCAGTTATGAAGCAACAACATCCTACGTGAAACACAATGACACAAATAATAGCAACAAAAATCCACAAAAGGCAAAAATAAAGCTTATTCCTTTTTACTTCTACATTTTTATCACTTTATCAATACTTGCATTGATTTTATTTAATTTATGACTAGGCCTTACTTGGGTAGGCTCAACAAATATTATTGACTCTCTACAGGTTTGCATGTGTGTAGGTCCCATAGGTACGAATCGGGTCAAAAATAGAACTAGATAGCAGCAGGAAATCACTTAAGCCCATAAATATACCATCCCTTAATCATAGTAATACACACAACTCGATGGTCTACAAACAAATGGTCACCAACCACAACCATCCACCTACAGACAGTCACCATCCAAAGAGCTACCTGCTCTAGATCAAGCATATGTAGACTCGCACATCAATCCAAAGGTGTAGTTTACAACCCCAATAAATATTCAACTTAGCAGTGGTCACCAGAAACCTACCTTATCAATGTTGTAGCATCAGGATTATCAAAGCACCATTGTCATTTGTATAAGGGAAACACTCCCTATTTTTATTGTGAAACCACTACATGGGTGAATATTGTAATAGAACAAAGGAATCATATTTCAAAGTTTCAATATCAATTTATTTGCTTTTTATTTATTTCATATTGCATGGTGCATACTTTTGCTATCTACAAGATGATAATCATGGTGGGACCCATACCTTGAAATTTTGATTTATGCAATTTTTTGTGTTGCTGTCATTTTATGCTTAATTTCAATATTCTGCTACTTTTTGACTTTTGTTGCATTCAAAAAATTTATCAGGTTTTAGTTTTCTATTTTAACATAGGTCGTAAGATACACAGGAGCAAGATCATTCGGTCCCATATGATCATAGAGCACAACTATCTATGCATAGGCAGTCTTAGATAGAAATTGTTTCATCCTAGATGATCATAGTACATAGTCACCTCTACCTCTGGACTTTGAACAACGTAGGACTATTGGTAGGGAACTATCATTCTTTCTGTTTTGAGTGTATTTTCATAGTTATATTCCTTAAAATAGTTTTATTTTTAGATAGCAATTACTTGCATTAAGTGAGCATTGCATAGCATGTTAGATCATTTTTTGCTTTTGAAATAATGTATGTTACATTTGTGTGAATAAAGAAAGAAAGAAAGAGCATATTAGATTTTTTTCCTCACATTAAAAGAGACTACATTAGGCATCCTAGCTAGGAATCAAAATAACAAAACGAACCTAAGAAAGATAAAATATACATCACACACTACACGATTCATTGAAAAACATCAATGAGTTAGATTTCATCACCAACCGTTGATCGAGACCAGTGACGGTGGGCTTCATCTCCATCCATTGGCTTGCACCCTAGCAACCATAGTGGCCCCCATGAGTGAGTTTTTGGATTTCATCATTGAAAATTCCCCTACTTTTAGGTGCATCCAAAATTAGGAAGGTTAGATGCCCTCCAATTCCTAGGGCTTAATAATTTACAGAATTGCAATTGTCGTTCATTCCCAAGCTCACACAAGGGTGAAGTGAAAGCTCAAATGGGTCGGTAGCAAGGCAATAGACAACGTGACCTCTTCTAGAGGTATTTTAATTCCCTAGATTACCATTAGTTGCATCTATCCATTAGGAAGCCATTTATATCCATTGTTGTACCAATTCTCATTAGAGAGATGAACATCAATACACCCAATTAGTGTGCATTTCATCACACCATCAGTAGATGGCAAAAGTATGCACCATGCAAAATGAAATAAATGAAAAATAGATAAATTGATATTGAAACTTTACAATATGTTTCCTCTATTCTATTAAAATATTCACCCACATATGGGTTTCATAATAAAAATAGGGAGTGTTTCCCTTATACAAGTGATAATGGTGCTTTGATACTCTTGATGCTACAACACTGATAAGGTGGGTTTCTGGTGACCACTGCTACATTGAATGTTGATTGGGGCCATGTACTACGCCTCTAGATTGATGTGCAGGCATGTGGATGCCTGATCTAGAGAAGGTAGCTCTCTGTATGACAACTGTCTATAGCTGAATGACCATGATTGGCGATCATATTTTTGCGAATGGTCAAGTTGTATGTATTACTGTAGCCAAGGGATGGTAGATTCGTGGGCTCGAGTGATTTATTGTTGTTGTCTAGTTTTATTTCCAACTCGTTCGTACCTATGGGACCTACATACATGTAAACTCATAGAGAGTAATATCTGTCGAGCCTCCCTAAGTGAGGCCCGACTACAAATTAGATAAAATAAATGCAAGTATTAGTAAAGCGATAAACATACAGAAGTAAAAGGAGATAAGCTTGATTTTTATCTTCTATGGATCATTGTTGCTATTATTTGTGTCATCGCATTACACGTAGGATGTTGCTGCTTTGTAACTGAACCATGCTACATCAGGAGGCTTCCTACATGGGTTGGGATGTGACCATCTAGGGTTGGGCTTCCATGGGTTGAGACCATTCGGGATGGGTCGGTTATGACCTATAGCATCCGAAAGGTATCCAAGGGTAGATCTAGGCCTGTGAAAGGATGCAAACGGGTTCTACATAGGATGGGGATGGTGAAATGCTGAGATATCGAGAGTGTAATTGTTGTGGTTGCTCAAGAATTTGTTAGGGATTCATTATAATATCCATCCTCATGCTCCAAAGGGAGGGTGAGGCTCAATTTATAATTTTCCTAGCAAGAAAGGATAAGGAGGTGGCTCAACCAATTAACGGTTGTAACTGAAAGCTATCTCCTTGCATTGGATTTATCACTAGGGTGCATGCAAGATAAATTTACCTTGGAATTATCACCAATTGATTTGATGCATGCAATTTTGTGATATTTATTTCTTTTATTTTTTATTATTATTTTTATTGTGTGCATGATCAGTTAACTAAATGTGCATGGATAGATTTGTATGTTTATCCTTTTAATTGATCCTATTGATTGTGTGCATGTTTAGTTAACTAACTTAGTTAACTAAGTGCATGATGTGATTGAGTGTGCATATCTGAGTTAACTAATTCATTTAACTAGGTGCATGATTGTATTTCTTTTGTGGCTTAGAGGTGTAACTTTCAATAACTACAAGTTCGCTTGTGGAAGGTCTCTTTCGTGCGCATGATGGGTTTGTACAGTGAGAGGTGGAACTGCCAGTGCTATGGATGATGTGGAGGGGTGCTTATGAGGGTCAATGCATCTGCGAAGAGGGTTGCAAGGTTGTGTAATCCTAAGCACTAATTAATTAATTAATACTTAGGATATTTATTGCTAATTTAATATTAATTAGATTTAATTAATATTAGATATATATTTTTATTATACTAGAGGAATCGATAACGCGTTACAATTTTCTATGCCTCTTCGTGGGTTCAAATATCACTTCTTGTTGCCACTATAACCTCTAGTTGCATTGGATAAACCTTTTACATAGCTAGCTATGCTAATGCAACATGCCCACCGGTAATACGTGTGCGACCTCAGGAAGAGCACACCCCGACTACCCTACTTGCTATTCGATTTATTATGTATACTATTACTTGCACAAAATTAAAGTATTTAAAGCACATGCAACACAAAAAATAAGAAACAAATAAAGATGCTTTATTTATTGATATCTTGAATCCTCGATTACAAGTTCATCCCTCTGAGAGATACCCATCATTTTGATATAAAGTTTTACACAAATATAGAGCAACGATCAGATATATTCCCCGCAAAGGAACGATGCATCTACGCAGGCCTTCTGGTCCTGCACACGAAATTGTACGAGGGCTTACAAATGCCTCCTTCTCTAGATATGGTCCTGGAGGGATCTTTATACTCCTGTTGCTTCAATTTGTTCCTGATGATCTGCACCTGTGTTCATGAAAACAATAAAGCACGCTTAGTAGGATGGGTCGCCTCTTCGGATGAGGCCTTTGTTAGCGGATTTGAATACTCATGATACTAATAATGAAATATGAACATGAACAGAATAATAGATGCATAGAAAGCTAAGAAATACAAAATAGAAGCGTTAATGAAACCAGATCTAAACTATGACCAAGCCATAAATCAAGCAATAATAAAGCTAATCTAACAACAAGAGGAAATAACGCTTATGCCCTAATATGTGTCTGCGGGCCACTGTCTAATATAGCAACCACGATGTGAATCGCTCCTTATGATTTAGGGATTTGTGCGCTATCCTCTGTCAAAATTGATGTTCAAGGGTTGCTGAGTGTGTCTCCTACACTAACTAGTGATCGGGAATGGTGAATCTAAAAACTGATGCATGGGCGTAGCTCAGCCGAACGACACTGTAGTGCTCCTCAAAGTGTTGAAGATTGGTCCTTCGTTTCGATAGGGCTTCACTGCTTAACTCTGAAACTTGGTGGATCCTTTGCTTTTTGTGGGAGAGTCTATATGTAGACTTCCCTCTCAGATCTGGAAATTTGGCTTCCTGGAGAAGCTTCAGTCCAAATTACATGTGACTGACCATCCCGGGTGAGGAGCATCAGTCATAATTTGGCATGGAAGGGGTAGTTATGAGGAACGCAGGGAGTTCCTCATCAAAATCTACCCTTTAGCCATGCAAAGGTGCAGTCAGATTGCATGATCTAGGACCGTATTAATGGCCAGACTATGTGTGACCCTGGCTGCTATCAGGTTTAGTGGCCAGATGTGGCCACTGTAGTCTTCAACGACTAGGTGTGATGGTTGCTCTTCTTGAGAGTGGCCAAGCCTGAATGGGCTAGAACTGCCCTGCTTGAGTGGTTAGGACCACTACTTGGTCTTGGAGAGATCCAAGAGGATTCATATGGTTTGTGGATGTGCCCATATGGGTAGTCTCCTAAACATAACACGTTTTAGGTGTCTACTTATGCCCCTTTTTGGATGTGCTGTGAGCAAAACACAACGCGAAGCAAAAAAGTAGATCGCCTAGGACCATATTATAGGTTGGATGATGATCATTGATCTGATCAATATAGGATGCCCTAGTCATGCAGGAGGACACGAATCCTAGAATCATTGCTTCCAACTAGATGGAAGGCTTAAATTTGTGGAAGTTTGCACTCGCTCATCAAGAAATCGGGTAGCTTCAGTACTACTATAGGTTCGAAGGGAGGGGAGCTACAAACTTAACTGTCATATTTGCTTTTTGCCCCAAAAAAGGGTAAGCTTATGATAGTTGTTGGCAATGATTCATAAGACGAATGCAACTTGACATGATTGAGTGATATTTTGTTGACTTTGATAATGATTGTTGAAAATTTTAACTACCCCCTTAAGCGACAAGTCAATGATGAAAGGACATTTACTAAAGTGACGAGTCGCTTTGACCAAGATGAAATATTTGGACCTCTTTAAAGGGTTGCTCTGTTGATATAGAGTAGTTCCCATCCAGGTGTGACTTCAACCCTGTTTGGTAATTGCACACCTTTATCCCATGGGGCGATCCGGCCGCAATGGCCTTCTTAGGGAATCAAGGTGATAACACTTATGATTTAGCTTGTGTTGACTCACTATTTTGCTATAGGAGAATTAAGATGCATCCTCACTCTCATGGGGTGGTTCGACCGTAAACGACCTTCTTCAGGTTTGAAGGGAAGCATCTCAATTCGACTATAACTGTTTTGCCCCAAGTGGCCTGGTAATCTACTCATCTTGCCAAATTTCATGGAGCGCTAGTCGCTGCAATCGCCAAGAGTATAGAACAAATAACTGATTAAGAGGCTCATTTGGAATTTGGTTGCTATTTGATTTTTGATTTTGCATTTTAGGATTTTTTTTTGGATCTTGATGTATGCAAATTTTTGGTATTGGTTGAGATTTTGGATGTCTCTGATCAATAGGTGCTCTTTATGGGTCATTTTGCAATGCTCTATGATAAACATTTGATGAAACTTCTCCTTATTTGTCGATCGTTGTCAGGTCTAGCAACCCCCAATTGCTACTTCGTGTCCATTGTTAGGTCTAGTGGTCGAGAAGTGTGGGCCGCTAATGTTGGCAGTGGCCAGACCGTGAATTGGGAAAATAAAAGGAAAAATTAGGGTTTGAGCTATTATTGTTGTCAGTTGTCAATTTGTGCTTTTGGAGCTCTAGGGTGTGTTTGTGCAACTGTGACATGAAGCGTTGTCGATTTGCTACCAAGAAGACACGATGGTTGATCAAGATGTGGCTTCGACAAGTAGAGAAGCTGAAGCTTCACGGGTACCTCTCTAAACCCTACCCTTCTCTCTTTTTGTGGTAAAATAAACTACATTCGATCAAGGAACCTCATTAACCCTATTGGTAATGAATCAAACCCATAGTTAGGCTCAATTTAGGGTTTAGGTAGGTGGGTTTGCTTTTAAATTCATGTTTTTGCATTTTTTTGTTATTTTGGGCCCTAGGGAGACGTCGTTGGTGTGTTGCCCACTGGTCGTTGCTGCCTAGAGTGGCCAGTTCTATCTATGACTGGTCGTTGCTACTGTCAGCGACCAGTTTGATTTCCAACGATCATATTTTTTACCATTGGAAGTTGGTCGCTATCAACTTTAGCAATCGATTAATGGTCGCTCCTGGCACGAGCGGCCAAATAGCCTTAGATTATTTCTTGAGACTTTTTTGTTTTTTATAGTCTCTTAATTGATTTTTTTAAACTTTTGAGACATGTTTTTGGATGTTTAGGTGTATTTACTCCTCATGCTTGTTTTCTTAAATGCATCTTAGATACACTGCTTTTCGTCTTGTTTCTTTTTAGTTGTTAGTGCATTTGATTTAAGCTTTATTTTGCACTCTTAGATCTTATCTGCTCGGGCTCGATATCCAAAGTTGCTTTGTAATATCTTGTGTGAGATGGATGACATAGAGTGGACCTGGCTTAACGCTTGAGGCTCCAGTATGTCACTGGCCAACCAATGATCATGTCAGATCAGGCTTATTTGACTACCCTAGCCCACCGGTGGTATCCTAGGACCAACACCTTCCACCTTCCTATTGGCGAGATGACCATAACGCCATAGGATGTTTATAAGATTTACAGGATCCCCTTTGATGGAGTGCCCATTATCTCTTTTCCTACCAATTTTGGAGGGGTAGTGTTCTCAAGGGTCTTTGGGAGGCACACCACCGCTACCTTCAAAGACACTCGCTCTGGCAAGATTTTAGTTTCTCGGTGGTATGAGGTAGATGTCTTTTCTTGGATGTATACCGTGTTGTTGATGGTTATCTACAACATCCTCATACCCGACTGCTCTGGATTGAGGTTCCCATGAAACCTTTTAGCAATGGTGCAGGATTTTATTGACAGTGAGGATCCCATTTTCTATGCCCGGGGGAGTGCACTACTGGCTCAGTGCTATGATAAGTTGTACCGCATATAGCATCGCAGATGAGTCGGTATTGCTTGCAGCTTGCTCCTCTAGATCTGGGGATGGGAGCACATTAAGATTGACCACCTAGCAGGACTTCTAGTGGAGATCACTATGCTAGATAGGGATGTTAAATGCTACATATCCATGTGGCCTAGGGCGCTCGAGGAGCACAAGAGTCGACCCTTTATAGGGGAGTTGTCCCACTACACGACATCCTTGACTGGTTTGAGAGTTGGTGATATAATTTGGAGACCTTACCATGAGTGACCTTCTTGGGATGATTTTGCTAGCTTCACCACGAGGACTCGACATGATTGATGGTTTATTGGTCGCAAGGATGACATTAGAGAGTTCTTCTACTACTCCAAGGTTCTTTGAAAGTTTGGCATTCAGTAGGATGTCCCCCTTGAGCCAATTGTCTACCGTCAGATTGCTATAGAGAAGAACCTACCACCGCCATGAGTTACAACAGTGTTAGAGGAGGATGACCCTCCTACAATTAATCCTAGTGTGGCTGATGCTGGGGTTACAGAGGTGTATAGCATCTGGTAGGGTATACGATTATGGCAGGGTGGCAGCCACCTAGGGTGGTCCTTGGAGGAGGCTGAGGCTGAGGATCCTGATGGGCACCGAGTGCAGGCTCGAATAGATGATTGGGTATAGGCAACACAACAAGAGTGGGTGGTAGAGGGGCCAGCTACGAAGGAGTAGGTTGCCCCCAAGGAGGAGGATTTAGCCCCCTAGAAGTAGGAGTCTCCTCTTAAGGCTCAAATGCACCAGGTTGAGGCCGATCTACAGACATCACAAATCTAGGTTCAACAAAGGGATGTTATTATTGCATATCTCTAGATATAGCTTGCCCAGGTCAATGCAAAGCAAGATGAGACTTGAAGCCAGATTGTGCCACCTCCTGCAGTGCCTCAGGGACCTAGTGGTCTAGATCCGGGTGTGAAGATCCATCGCCTGCATGGATTGTTAGTAGATGATTTGGAGGAGCGCACTTGAGATGCCACGTATATCCTAGAATTAGAGCATGAGGTCAGGCTCTGGGGAGACCATCTATCAGAGAGGCCTGGGGTAAGAGGTTCATAGAGGATCTACCGGAGCACTTCACGATAGTCATCAGCTCGATCGAGCCACTAAACTAGGTCCTAGATAGAGAAGACTAGGGGTGTCAGTTCCATGTTGCTTCCTAGAAGGGGAGGTGAGGACAGAGATGATACTAGTGGTGTAGGCCACTCCTGAGCACTATGGCTCCTTAGAGACTTTGTACCTCTTTTTGGGTGTAAGGTCAACTGACCTACATAGTTGTAGCCTTATTGACACTTTTTGTACCTACATGTACTTATTTGAATACACTTTTATATGATATCTAGACTTTGAGACTCACCATGTATATATTTGCTATGATTATGCTTTTATGTTTATGGATGCAGTATATGATTTTATGTGATGTGATGTGATGTGATGCTTTAAATGTTATGATGTGTGTGTATATGGACTACTTTATGGTATAATGCTATGTGACTTTCATGCCTTATGTTTTATGATGTATGGATGCTTAGCTAGCATGATCTAGATGATGATGATGGATGCATATATGGATGCAATGCTTATTGTTACATGCATGTTTGCTTTTGATGTATTTGTATGCATCTAACCTTATGTTGTTATGATATGGAAAATGGAATATTTTATGTTATACTGATGATCTAATGGAATGAACTTGTATGCTTTAATCACTTAAAATAAGGTATGCATGTGATATGAGTTTAAAAATCTAATAGGTGACACCACAGAATGTAAATCAATCATGAATAAATAATAACTCTTATAATAAGAATTAATCATTTACACCTTCCAATGTTAGATGATATGATGTGATATGTATGTACTTTCTTTATAAGCTTCTGTAAATTAAAAGATATGAAGCCAAGAAGTTATTAGGTCCAAGAAAGGTAACTGCCCATTCCTGATTCTTCCCTGCAACTGACTATGTATGTCGTTATGCCTATATGGCTTGTGTAACCTCTTTAACCGTGGTGCAAAAATTTGCTTTTGGCACGACCACCTCGAGGTGAGATGACCTTGATTGAGGACCATCTCGTGGTAAGATGGTCTTTGGAGGTCATCCTTTGGTGGGACAGTCCTGGCTACAAAGGGAAATTCCTCCCTACTTGAGTGGTATAAACCACTATTGAGCCCTAAGGTAGCCCAAGGTGGGTCATATAGCCTTAAAGGAGTCCATAAAGAGTCTCCTCAACATGACGTGTTTTAGGTGTCCATAGGTGGATGAATCAATCTCATAATTAGGGACTAAGACTAGATGTTCTAGGATAATGGAGGCAACACGAGGGGACAAGAGCTTTGATCAAGGTTATGTTCTCACTGGAATCCTTCCAAGGTAAGGTCAATTATTAGAGAAAATGACAAGTTGATGGGTTATATTAAAGAGAATGGGGTCTAGGATGATCTTCTTGAAGAAGATATTTAAAATTAGAGAGATAGTTTGAATTCACATGGGGTATGTAGGAGGTGTTTGCATAGGGTGCAACTATGGAGAAGTGTTAGAAGATAAGACATACTTGGAGCATTTTTGTGAGGAGTCATAAGCAACATCTTTACTTTTCAAAGAAGTGTGTTGAAGGACTTAGCACCAAATGGAAATGGTATTAGATTGGGTCAAGGAGTTGGCATAAGGCTGACTCTTAGATGTGTAGAGGAATCGTTCAATTTGGAGAGGGTGTACAACTCAACAAGGATGAAATTGACTAGTGTTTCTTAGGGAGGAATATGGGTTGTGGGTTTAAGGAAAACTCATGAGTTTAGGAGATGACTTGAAGCTTTTATCTTAATGGAGGAAGGTACATTAATCTTTGAGGAGTAAACACCTTAGAGGAGTTCCATGTGGGAGTTACCAAATTAAGTGGGGAAGATTATGCTAGGGATGTAATTCTTACCCATGCAAGGTAAGGGAGACAGACAACCTTGACCACATGTTAAGTGAAGAAGAGTATCCCACTACCCTTGGAGTTGAGGACTCTAAGACATGACAAACCACAAAAATGAGTTAATGGGGTTTATCTAATTTGTCAGCACCATAAGGTAGATTTGAAGGCATTCAATTAGATTTGGAGGGTCCTCAAAGGCATGACAAGGTGTGCCCCCACGCCTCTTGGAAGTTTTGGGTCTTTTGAGTGCCTAAACTCGAAAGATGGTTTTGAGTTAAGAAGGTTTTCATGGGAGTAGACTAGGATGAGTACCCAACTAAGAACATACCAATGTTGTACCACCCATGGATCAAATCCATCAAGGAAAGAGGGAAATCCTTGTGCAAATGTTTATGATGAAGGTCGACTAATGGATCTTATGTCAAAGGGTGGCAATGGGGCAAGGCCTTGTGCCAAACAAAAAATGACAAGACTAGGCCTTGGCCATATGGACATGGCAAGGTAGGACTATGGACCAAACAACTAAGAAGGTCAAGGATTTGTGCCACAATGTTTAGGTTGGACAAAGAGATTGGGCAAGCTAGGAACCTTTTTGTGAAAGAGGCTATACAATTTAGGAATTGTGCTAGCAAGAGCACTTGGCTCAGGAATAGAGAAGTGAGTGATTGGTAGGGTTCAACAAGGTGCCTCCATGGGCAAGTGGGAATATGTCTAGTTGCAAGGAAGGTTTGTAATGTCTAATGTGGACGAAAGGGGCCAAGATGGAAACAAGGGACTTAGACAAACCACTTGGGATGTGCAGTCAACAAGTTACTTGATTTTTAGGGACAAAAGTACTAAAAGAGTCATGATTGTGTAAGTGAACAACAACCTTGGGCATGACAAGCGGTATCATGGAACTAGCCATACTTTGATGTTTAGTTTGATTGGCAAAGTGACACGAGTGTTAAGGTATAATTGGCTTAAGGGTTGAGCGATTATGTGGGATGAAAGGTGTTATGGTTGGGATGTTGACTAGGATAGGATGCTATCCACATTGGGAGGTCTATGTGAAGCATTAACAAGCTATTAGGTTGTTTGGAGATCAACATGAGTGTTAGAAAGGAATGCCTTGAATGCAAAATTTGGATGGTGAGTATGTTGTTTGGGGATCCTCGACATAAAGGCATGCAAATAGTATGTTGCCATGGATGACTTGGTTTGTTGACTTGGAGAGCTACCAATATGAGGTAGGTTAATCCAAGAGGATATTTGGCTTGAAAACGTTAGGTTGGTAGGGATGTAGACTTAGGAGGATTAGGGTGCATCGATATGTTTAAGTGAGCTTGTAGAGTGAGATATGCAATTGATGGTAAGATGATAAACTTAAGGTGTTCAAAAGATGTTCAAGGAACATTTGCAAGGTTAGGGAGTGTGTGAATTAGATAAGACTACTTGGTGGGAGTAGGCTTAGTCAATGTGTGGTCTGATAAGGTAAGTATAAATTGTTCATGTAAGTTAAGTTCTTATGGACGAGACATTAAAAATATGACAAAGTGGAAGTAGGGAGGCTTGCTATTAGGCAAATCCACATGAGGAGACATGCATGGACATCAACAAGGGTCGATGTAACTTGGATGCACATGATGTGGAGTAGATTTAGAGGGGTTGAGTGAGGTTTTATGTTGAGGCATGGGGTGAAGTATTCTACTATTTGAATTGGATCAAGTGTAAGTTCGAGGTATGGGGCTTAGGCTTAAGGGGAATTCAAGTGGAGGTGTAGTTTGGGTTATAAGAACTTAAAACCTTGTAAAGTAAGTGTTTTAAGATGTGTTTTAAGGTGTTGATACTATTAATGATAGGTTAATTCTATGATGATAAAAACTTGTTTATATTAACATTAAAAAATCCATTATATATCCTTAAATAAATTATAATTATATTCCTAATAACCTCCTTTACACCTTTAAAAATAATGTTATTAAAAAAAAAACTTTACACTCTTACTTTAGTCACGACCCTTAAATATCTAGGGATAACTAGCTAGCAAATCACATTTTACAAACAAGGAGAAAAGAAAAACAACTAATAAATAAATTGACTTTATTGTTGCTAGGTGGATTGAAAGACGTCGGGCACTTACCAAGAAGAGATATAGGTTCAAACCCCGGGGCATGCCCAATCTAGGCAAAGGTAGTTGTCTGACTTGAGTCCGTTGAGTGTGCGCTAGCTTGATGACGACGATACCAGCCTCCAACCACCAGGGGTTTCCCTCACTCCGAGTCATGTTTACCGAAGTAAGACAGGGGTTATAATGATAGCACCATGATTTGATTCTACGATTAAAGGTAATGCAACTTGACCCTGTGACCAGTTCTTCAAAAGGAAATGGCAGTTGTCGATTCTTTTATGTATAAAAAATAAAAATAAATTAACCTTATCTAATAGCAAATGACATTAAAAAATTCTTTAAAAATAAACTTTTTCTTAGTGCAACTTATCCTATTTTTTATTTATTTATTTATTTTTTATTTTTGTTACATATGAGAGTTGGTCACAATCGCACTATTTTTTAGTAACTAACAAGTGCAAGGTTCAAACCACAAGCGTTGCTCCCACAAAACCTATTCGGATACGCTATTGTTAACCCAATATGAATCTGTTTTGTTATTATTAACCCAACATAAAGAAGATCACCGGCTACTTAAGATTTAGCTCTATTTATCTTAGTACAACCGTTTTTGTTGTACATCCAATAATTTCCAAGGACCATTAGGCGAAAATTTTAGTGAAAAGGTTACAATTGTAGGTTTAGTACTTGAAATAAACAAATTTAGGGTCAATATTACATGTGTTTACTTGAAGATGACGTTATGAGGTGACTAATGATTGAAGCGCAGCTCTGCATGTTCGTTTATGTCCATGAATGGACACCTGTTATAAAAAAATCGCAGGAATATTTTAAACTTGATTGTAATGTGAATAAGGCTGATACCTACCAGCAACGTTCATGTTTGATGTTTATGTTGGGGTTTTACCGTGGGTGGGTGCGGAGTAATGTACATAGTTGACATATAGATGCGTGACCGCGTACATATCCGCGTGGAGGATGGAAGATGGAAAATGGAAGAGGACGCCCACGTTGCTTAATAAGCCCACCATTGCTTAGTTGTAGTCAATGTATTATTTTCAGTTTTTAAATAGTCAAAAGTGAGCGTGTGGGAACCAAAGCACAACAGAAATCACATCTTATCTCCTCTGGATTGTGGACCCATGAAAAATAAAAAAATGACATGGACACAGATGATGAAGCAAAGCAAGCTGTCATGGCGGTTTCCAGCGACGAAATGGAGTAGATCATACGAGGACATCACCTCGGTTTTAAGGCAAAAATGGTATCCAGCTCACCCAATTTGAATTATTGGCGGTCCCGAGGAGCTTCACAGGCTGTCTCGCCGGGTTTCCAAGTAGCCGGAGGCCAACGAGTCCCCCGGAGGCCAACCAATCCCCTGCCCCTACCCCTGCCCGGTCGTTGTGGGCAGGCGGGCACCATTTTTCTCACATAATGTCAGGTGTCGAAAAAGCTGGCTCTGTGCAACTTCCCAGCAAATACCTGTTGCCCTCTCAAGTCTACCTCTATAAAACCTAGCCATATCATCTCCCGAATTCGTGTCTGAGAATCTCAAATTAGGTGCCTAATTTGTAAGAATTCTCTCCTTGTGTAGTATTTTGTTAGGCAAAGAATATCAGGATCAGGATGGTGAGACACAATAAAATGTCATTCATTTCTATTCCGGCGGATATGATACACTCCCTCCCTGTGGCTGCAGCGCTTCTCTCACCCAAAAAGGCACTTCAGCGAAAGCATCAACAACAACTCCAGGCAAGCAAGCGCGGTAGCATTGCCAAGACCTCAACCTTTTGGCTTGGTTTGCTGATTGGATGTGCCTGTTTCTCCCTTCTCCTCCTGACCTGGCGTCCTCCTGTCTCCGCTGTTGAGAGCTCTCCCTGCAGGCAGAGGCAGGCGGAGTCACAGGAACAAGTGAATGCGAATGAGAAGCGAATGCCCCATCAAAACACTATTTCTACGTCACCGCTTCCAGCGCATAAAATGCCTACCAATTCAACAGAGGAGGAGAAGGAATTTTGGAAGCAGCCGGATAATTTGGGGTATAGACCGTGTGTGGAGTTTAGCATGGAATACAAGCAGGCATCGAGGTCCATTGTTGGCCAGAGGCGAAGGTATTTGATGGTGGTGGTGTCGGGGGGATTGAACCAGCAACGCAACCAGATCGTGGACGCCGTTGTGATTGCTCGTATTCTTGGAGCCGCTCTCGTCGTGCCCGTTTTGCAAGTCAATGTCATTTGGGGAGACGACAGGTACTTGGGAGTATTGTGTGTGAGAGCTTATTACTTTTCCTTAAACATAGCAAAGGACCCTTTTTACTAAATGTGCAAAAAACGAAAAAAATTGTGGGTTTGCAGTGAGTTCTCGGATATCTTCGATGTGGAGCACTTCAAGCAAACTCTTAAGGAGGACGTCAGAATTGTGTCTTCTCTGCCATCAACTCATTTAATGTCAAGGCCAGTCGAAGAAAAGAAGACCCCTCTGCATGTTAACCCCGCTTGGATTCGAAAGCGCTACCTCAGGCAGGTGGGTGAGAACATATGGATCATACATATACAATTATCATTCATTTCTATAGTGAATTCATGTCTGAAGGAGCATTGTGTGCAAGTGCAGTTGAATAAAGAAGGTGTTCTTCTTCTTCGCGGGCTGGACTCAAGGTTGTCCAAGGATCTTCCTCCCGATCTCCAAAAACTTCGTTGCAAGGTATGCGCACCCATTCAATTTTATTAATTTATTTTCCTTTGTCAAAGTTGTATTGATTTAGTCGTGTGAAGATGGATTGTTGTTTGATATTTTTAATTTGGCTGGCACTCCCAGGTAGCATTCAATGCGTTGCGATTTGCGGCGCCAATTCGGGCTCTGGGGGATAAACTTGCGGAGAGGATGTGGAAGCAAGGGCCGTATGTTGCTCTGCATTTGCGAATGGAGAAAGATGTGTGGGTGAGAACGGGATGCCTCCCCGGGTTGAGCGCCGAGTACGATCAAATCGTGCGCAAGGAGAGGGAAAACCAACCAAAACTGCTGACTGCGCGGTCTAATATGAGTTACCATGAACGCAAGCTTGCAGGACTCTGCCCTCTCAATGCCATGGAAGTTGCCAGGTAATTTCCCCCTTCCGGAAACCATGAACACCTCGGGCATAGACATAGACAAAAATTTTCGCTTGATATGCGTCTCATCTTTTTAATCTGAAAGCAGGCTTCTCACGGCCATGGGAGCGCCAAGTAATGCACGCATATATTGGGCAGGAGGAGAACCTCTTGGTGGAAGAAAAGCCCTGGAGCCTCTGATGACTAAATTCCCTATTTTGCATAACAAGCAAAACCTTGCATTGCCAGGGGAGTTGGATTCCATCAGTAACAAGGCGTCCGTTCTTGCTGCAATTGACTACATTGTCTCGTTAAACAGTGATGTTTTCATGCCCTCTCATGGGGGCAACATGGGCCATGCCATTCAGGTGCAATTTCATCCTCCAGATGTTGTCATTTGTAGGATTCTAGTTGTTCCTTTATAATGTATTTGAGATTTTAAATATGAAGTTAGCTCATGGATTGTGTTATCATGTAACAGGGTCACAGAGCATATGTGGGTCATAGAAAGCACATCACTCCCAATAAAAGGCAGATGCTTCCACACTTTCTTGATAAAACATTGTCTGAACGAGATTTCAACACCATTATTCGAAACCTGCATAACGATTCACTTGGTCAACCAGAATATAGAACAAATAAACCAGGGCGTGATGTTATAGCTTACCCAGTTCCAGAGTGTATGTGCACATCCCAATCCACGATCAGAACCCCAGTTTTATCTGCTCAATGAATGCATTTAACTCTTGGATTGACTTCTTTCTAAAGTTCAATGAGCATCTAAGGCTAGAAGGGTTTCAGGCTAACCCTAACACTTACACGGGAAACTTTGTTCTCTTTTCTGGCATAGGAATGGATATGCTTGTCCAGGACAAACATATTAAACATGCCTTAAGGGGTACCAAAATGACGAGGGCAGCAAGCTTAGTTCACAAGGGACAAACTGCAAATTGGTGAATCAAGGGGACGAACTGCAAATTGGTGATTTGAATTGGAGTGATAGTCTTTCATGTTGCTGCAAGGCAATTGCCCATGATTTCTGGTTTGATAGTTGTTGCATCTCCACGAAACCTGGGTATGGTGATGAAGTGGATATAATGGTCCCCGTTTGAACTGCCTAACTCTTTATCTTTCATAAGGGGGTTGGTCATGCACTCAGATTGGTTGAGTATAATGTTCATACCCAAATTGGAATCCTTTTGTTCTTCAGATGGGGGAATATTAGTCTGAATTAAGACTCTTGGCAGCAGATATGGTTCTACATGGCGCATAATCTCCTCATTGCCTGATATGGCCTACAAGAAACCACTCTACCAATGCAACTTTTAGAATCTATGGTATTATGTTTAGGTAGCAGGTTCATCATGCATAGGGTGGAAAGTGAGAAGAATATGAACTCCAAATCAACTTGTATTAGAGACCTACAAAGTTCAAAGTAACATTAGCTAGCATTGCTAAAGCAACTGCTTTGTCACCTTAGACGATTGAATATGGGGTTTCTACAATAGCAGTTTCTATTGTTTTAGTGACAACAAAATTTTGCCAAAAGTCATCATGAATTCATTTTTGCTGCTATTTCAATAGAAGCCTATTGAAACATGCTTGATATTGCGTAGGAAGACATCCTGCTTCTGTTTGTTTTAAATGTAGGCATGCAATTTTGTTGTCCATATTATTCAATTAAACCTAAATTTGAACTTCAAAAGCAGCCTAAAACTAATAGGCATTTGTAAAATTTCATTTCATGGAGATATTAAAGTATTTTTATAGCAAGTTTTCCACTTTATATTTTACTGATAGTAACACAGAATTAGATCCCGCCATTGTTCCTTTTAGACTTTAACATAACCCTTAAGCCATATTTTTGCAGATATTCTGTTTATTTCTAAACTTCTTTAGCAACATACAGAGGATGCTAAAAATCAGCAATTGGAACTTTGCTGTTTAACTGTAGATATTCTTAATTTTCTTTCATATTTTTAAAGAGATTCTGATAATTATAAATCAGGAAATAAATATCAATATGAGTTGATACAGATACAGTAAACATTTTCACGAGAAGCATACTCTTAATGGGAATTATTCTGTCTGTTGCATTCTGTTATAGAAACGGCATCAATATCAATAACCGAAAAAGTACCTGAGGTGTTTGGAATCTAGGGTAAGGTTTTTAATATGGAAAATTATCATTATGTCCAAGACACATTCCTTCATGAATAGTTGCTGCAAAGTGCAATGGGGCTCTCCATAATTTGGAGACGGAAGAATCAAATCAGAAAAAGGGAATTCTCGTATCTTTTTAAATCCTAGTTTTATCAAAAATACTTAAAGAAAGTCCACAACACAAACCACAATTTGTTATAGTTTTATAGGTTTTTTACGTAGTTATTTCTCTTAAGCAATCTCTGCGTGGGTATTGTTCGGACTGTATTTTTGTTTATCTAATGTCAGTGTTTCAACCAGTTTTCTCTGCTGCTGTTTGGACATTTTTGTTCAGGTTGTTGTTGGCCAATATGCAGGTCTGTGTATATGCAGGTCTGTGTTATCTTATGCTATTGGTTTAGCTGCCAGTTTATGTACTTACATACTTGGGTTTGAGGTCATTTAAACCTGCATTTAATCATTTTTACCTACCATAAAAAAACCTCAATCTGAAAAAGTAGGAACCGTACCGTTTAAAAAACTTAAAAAACCCATAGAGAACAGGTGATACAACACACCTCAAAGAAAAGTTCACAACACAAAACTCAACAAAGAAACCCATAGAGAACAGGTGATACAACACACCTCAAAGAATAGTCCACAACACACAAAACTTAAAAAAGAGTCCAACACAAAACTCAAAATAAAGCAAAAAAAAAAAAAAAAAAAAAAATGTTTGATAAGGACAATGTAGTAGTTAGAGCTTTGGTTTTTTTTTTGGGAGGGCCAGGATTTAAACCATGGAGTACCTAGAAGGGGAGTGGTTAGAGCTTTGGCTTTTCTTTGGGGAGGTTCTAGGTTTAAACCATGGTGTACCTAGAAGGGGATAGGTTGGATGGTAGTGATCGAGTGTTTTCTGATTGGCTATCCCAATTAAATGCCTTGGAGGGTCGGGGTCTTGTTGACTTCGTCTAGCCCAACAAATTAGGGTTTATAGTGGTAGCACCTAATGCTGTTGACTTCGTTTTTAGAGAACAAGGAATACAATCAAAGTTGACATTTTTTCTTAACCTTTATAAACCCTAATATGATAGGTAAAGACAAAGTTAGTGGGACCTCGCCCTCCAACGGGACAACCAACCATCAAACATTGGACTGCTACCAACTAACTCGCCTTCCAACTGGACAACCAACCATCAAACATTGGACTGCTACCAACTAACTCGCCTTCCAACTGGAACAACCCACCATCAAGCATTGGGCCGCTACTAACTAACTCGTCCTCCAATTGAGACAACCCACCACCAAGCATTGGGCCGCTACCAACTAACTCGTCCTCCAACTGGGGCAACCCACCATCAAGCACTCGACCGCTACCAACTAAACTATCCTTTTTGGGTAAAATTTTAGTGTAAAGCACAAGTTTGTAAAATATACATAAGAGAACATATGCCTTCTGAGTAAAATTTTAGGGTAAAACATGAGTTTGTAATTTTTTTTCTAATATATATAGGGGAGTTGGTTCCAGTTACACTATTTTTAGTAACCCGCAAGCACATAGTTTAAATTACAAGGACTGCTCTCAAACAAACATAATCCATCTTATTATTATTGACCGTGTGAAAAACCAACGGTCACTAGTTAGTTAGTCCCGTATGTCTGAGAGGTTGTAAAACTTATATCTAAGAAGTAAAAAATGGTCTTAAGTTCTGTCTTTTTCCTCTAATTGGTAAATATGAAATTTTTCCTCTAATTGGTAAATATGGAACCTAAAGTTTTCCTTAAGAACATTGAAAATTGTGATGGATTATCACGCCTATTATTTGAAATCCACAAACGTTTCAAATACATATTTATATATAAAAGAGATATGAATAGATAGACACCTTTCTACATGATAATAAAAGAATATTTATCTTTTTTTTAAGGAGTTTTGAGAAATTATTTAATTGGTTAATAATAATGTTATATAAATGTATATATTTTTTATTTGGTTATTATGAGAAACCTTTCTACATGATAATAAAAGAATATTTATCTTTTTTTTAAGGAGTTTTGAGAAATTATTTAATTGGTTAATAATAATGTTATATAAATGTATATATTTTTTATTTGGTTATTATGAGAAACCTTTATGACCGACATATAGGGCTGAGTAGTCTCCTTCCAACCATGACCCCTCGTAAAGCCGAGAGCTATACTTATCAATAGAGAATTTAACACAAAGCCACCACACACCCACCCTCTCACACACTCACCCACGCCGCGGTTTGAACCTTGGACCTCTCGAAGAAGAGCCAAAGCTCGAACCGTTGCGCTCACCCCCATGTGCTAATGGTTAGATAAATATTAGGATAATATAAGAATATAATATAAATATATTATAAGAGATAATAATATAATGGTTAGATTTATTATATGTTTCTTGAAAAAATACTATAATTTTAAAGGTTTATTAGGAATTTTCAAATAGCAAAAATATATCGGGTGCAAGTCAATTATCGGGTTTGTACTTGTCACATGTCAAGTGATCCATCAACCTCATTGCATGCAGAATGACCTACTGCCACGTGTCCTCCTACACTCGATTTTTTCTATAAAAAGGTATTGACAGTCATTTTTTTCATTTTTTTCTGTGACCCGAGCAAAGTTCGAACCCTCCTCGATTGACCTTTACCCCACACCCTTCCGAATCTTGAATTCTCGTGTTTTAAGAACATAATGGCCATTTATCCCACCGCTACTGGGACTCCAAAAATAAACTTCAAGAACATTTCTTGCACCTCCATGCAAGATTTGTCAACCACCCTTGGTTATGACCAAACATGGCTCGTTGATGCAGGTTTGCAGATGTTGCTTACAATACCCCATTTCCACACAGACAAGCATATTCTGCAAAGTATCATTGATGGTTATGACCATGATCACGCAATAGTGAGACTGTCAATTCGAAATAAACCACTTTCTTTCACAATCACACCTGCTGACATCGAGAGATTGACAACTCTTCTATACAGGGGTTTTCATGCCATCACTACGAGGTTCTCTCTGACTCAGGAGGAGATAAATTACCTGGAGGGGAATTACAATGTCAACTGGAAAAATTTATTGGGTATAATTCTTGTCAATTGATTCTATTATTATTCAAAATTTAATTTTTTTTTTTGCCATCTAATTTTTTTGTGCAGCTTTCACCTCCAAGTCGAAAAGAGGGTTAACAAGCACCTCTATTCAAAATGAAGATCTAAAGGCCATTATTGAGTTCTTCCAAGGAAGACTATTTTTGCATGGAAGATCGAAACTTTCATACTGGGCATTGGCCTATATCATTCACTGCCTTCTCTGTGTGAAGTTCGACTGGTGCACGCACATTTTAGATCGCATCAGATTTGAGTTGCACGACGTCCAAACCAAGAAAGTGACCATGGTGGCCACTGTAAATTTTATTTTAGCTCTTTATTTTGAAAGTTTACATAATTTGAAAAATGTTGATGTACCAATTGTAGTGCATTCGACACTACTAGGGCTTGGTATGACAACAGAGGAGTTGAGGGTAAGTCTTTGTTTCACCACCATTTTTTTAATATTTTAGCTCTTTTTTCATTTTTTAATTTTTATTTGCACCTAAATGCAGAGTAAGGCAATGATAAAAAGGATAAAACAGAATGTTGTCGTAAGGAGTCACATGCATGAGGCATGTGGTGATTCTGAAGACACTACATCAGAATCATCACCAATGGTGAGGCCACAAAAATGTACGCAGTAGTCTCCTTCTCCTAATCCTCGGTCTTGTTCTCATCCAAATGTAGTTGCACAAAATGTGCAATGTGAATCTAGTCAAATCAACCCTCCTACACGTAAGTTTATCTTTCGATATTTTATTTGTATATATTTTTAAACATAAGATTATAATAAATTTTATTAAATATTTTCATATGTTTTCAAAATTTTGCAACACCAACATTCGTAATATTGTACATGAGATCGCATTATCATCAGGTAAATCAGTCTATTTACTTAAAATTAACATATATTTTTGTTTTTCTCTTTTTTAAATAATTTTGGCAAGTTCTTTTTGAATTGTTTGTAGGCGACTCTCAACAATGGTTAGTGAGAAGCCAGGGCCAACAATTCATGCCACCCACCACCACCACCACAACGACCACAGGGTCAATAGGTTCAACAGGTTTAGTGTTCAACATATGAGAGGCCACATCAATGTGGCCCGTGGAAGGGGAAAAACCCTTCTAGCAATGAGATCGTAGCCTGGATTTTCCTCTTTTTCCTTTCACTCCAATATAGATGCAATGGAGGTCTCAACATCAAGATTAGATCAAATTCAGCTTGATGATGATTATTTGTTGTAGGGCAATATTTTTGGCTTTGAGGTGATAGATGTGCTTGAAGATCCACAAAAAGAAGCACAAGAAATAGCAGCCCCTATGAATGAGAAGCAATTACCACCTCCTACTATGGGAAGTAACCTTCATCCTCAAATCGAGGATGAAAAAGTTAATTTTGATGTAATATCTTCACTGTGTGATGGTATGGAAGCAACCATCCAAGACAGGTTGCATCAAGATTTAAACGTGATGAAGCTCATGAAGGAATGGGAAATTCGGGCAAAAGTCCTTATAAAGGAAATTAATGCCCATTATAAAAAAATTTCAAAAAGGGAATCAATTTTTTCTCTGGTTGAGCATGAACCAGAAAAGCTTAGTGTTCTACTGGATAAGGCCAAATCAGGATCAGTGAAGTGTAGGTCTTCATGCGATGATGAAGTTTTAAAAATTATGTTGAATAGAATTGAGAACATTAATGTTGAAGCCCAGGCGTACTATAACCAATGGGCTTCTAATAAGAAAAAGTTGAAGTCGTTGAGGCTGCAAGGGCTTTGGTCGAGGTGAGAATTTAGCTACAAAATAGGTTTGGCTGGACCAAGTGTAAAACAGGATACGATTAGATCGGGAGAAAAATGGGATTCGATCAAATCGGGTGCAAAACTGGTACTGGTCATATCGGTGCAAAATTGGCTATGGCCAAAATGGGTAGAATTATGAAAACTTTCAATTTTATCATATTTTTCTTTAAATTTACTCTACTAACTTATGTTTTCTTTTTCTTTTGCAATCAAATTTTGAAAATTTGAAATTACAAGTGTAGAGCATGGAAGTTAATATAGAAGTTGCAAAGAAGTTTTTGTTAAATGCAATCTATATGAAGAAGACAATGCAATCCAAAGTCAAGGATAATAATATTTTAAGAAAATATATCAGGGATAAACTTGGTGCGGATCTAGATCTCGTGCTTGCGGAGGTGAAGGAGAAAAATCCTCTTTTAATAGTGCTCGAAGATCCAGCCCAAGAGGAAGGCGCATTGTTGGGAAATTTTGAGAAAGTGGAAGAGGGATTCATCAGATCTGGAGCACTACCAACAAAGGGTGTACACAAAGGAGAAAGTTCAAAGGAAAAGGTAACTCAAGGAGTATCTAGTTCAACCAACCCCCCACCTCTGGAATAGGATGAAATGTTTACTAGTTGACTGCATATTTTGTTGTATTGCAGTCAACAATTTTATACGATGTAATATAATTTTGAATCTAATTAATGAAAAAGGTGTTTACTAATTTTATGTCTTGTTTCATTTAATGGTTATTTCTATTTATTATCTTTTGTTGTTTTTTAGTTTATGACGATACAATTATATATACACTATTAATCTCAAACAACAAAAAAATATTACTATATTAAACAACATAAGAACTCTGGAAATACAGTAATATTGTTGTCAATATTGTGTCATCAATGTTGTGAAATCATGGATACAATAATATTGTTATTCGTACATTAACAATACTATGATTTGAAAGCAGTTAAAACCATTTCAAAAACCAACAAAAATATCATAGAATTCAAATTTATCAATGTTATGAAACAATATAGTGAAATCTAATAAATCTGGAACAATATTTGTGAAATCTGCTATCAAATGAATTCATGTTTATCAATGTTTTGAAATCATGGAAAAATTACAATTCAGGTAGCTGAAACAAACACATATCAGCTTGTCCAGAATCATTATTAAGCATAGCGAATATCTGTGTCTCCACAATCTGGTCACTGCAAGCATCATTATCCTCCTTATCATTCACATTCATGGTACCCCTTCTGTCTGCAATGGATTTCCAGTGTGCCAATGCTCTATCATAGGGAAATTTGTCCAACTGATATGATGACACATAAATTCTCAAATAATTTTCCAAATTTTTGTCCAGCCTATTGCGGATCTTAGATTTAACAAAAGATAGTGCATTGAAAACCCTCTCATCTTCCACAGATCCTAAAATCATTGTTTGACATAATTCATATAAACAAAAGTATTCACTAATCATATTTTGTAAGATAGTACTAGGATACAATTTTTGCCACAAACGTGCAATGGAACCAGTCTCATGGATGTTACTCAAAATTGATATTTGATAAACCATTGTGCTTCCAAAATGAGATGACTGTTCTTTTAAAAGTTCTTTGTTGAGTATACCTTTGATTTCAACACCATTGACTTCCACACTTTTACTGAAATGTTGAATAAGCATGCACATATATTTAATAAACAACTCATGTGCAGAGTTGTGGTCAATACAAGGACCCCAAAACATAGGGTTAACCACACCCATGGCCTCAAGCAACTCATCTCTTTGAAATCGATCTCTTATTTCACTTGTCAATGATTCTACTATTTTTAATAATTTAGTCTTAGTATTGTGTAAAACAACTTCAAATCCATTGTGTGTTATGGGAACTTGTTCACCATCATCTGTAACTATATTTGAATGCCTTTCAAAACAATATAGAGGTATCATATTTCCACGAACATTAATACAAATATGATCATTGATGTCAAACTTCAAAAAGCTTATTGGATCATTCACGTTTGTCAATGTATTCCAACTATCAAACAAGGGATCTATAAAATTTCCTACATATAACCTATCAATAATCACACATATATGTTTTCTCATCCTCATGAAATCAACAATATAGATGGATCTTTCTTGTGCAAGTTTAATCAATCTGTTCATTTCTTGTAACATTGGAAGAATACCACATAATGTTAAAAGGGTTTCCAAGTCAGTCAAATGGAATAGCAAATATTTTGCCTTATCAACTACCCTACGATTTACGTACATAAACCTCGTTAACGATTGATATTCTATAAAAACTCTATGTGTAGGTTCATACAAAGAAATCCACCTTGTATCCACATCTTTTAACAATTTTTTTCCTTTTGTAACTCCTAGTGCAAACTGTTGAAACTCTACAAACCTTTTTGAACTGCAAGAAAAATAAGAATGTATTTCACGAATGAGGTCTTCCACTCTCGCAACATTATCAAAAGTGCTCATGATTTTATATGCAAGATTCACTCTATGAGCCATGCAATGAATGGGTATCATATATGGGGCAACTGATGTTTGGAGTCGAACACAAAGACCATTCCTGTGCCCTTGCATTATAGCAACACCATCAGCTCCAACACATATTAACTTTGTGGCTATGTCTATATCATTCATTCCCACAATATCCTTTAAACTAGTTACAACAACATTATAGATGTTTTCTGCATTGGAACTTTCCACCATCTTATGTAATCCTAGCAAACTAGGTTGCCTTACATGATTTTGAAATGTGTATATATGCATGCAAATCCAGGATGTGTTGTCCACAACCATCACCTCATCAATAGAAAGTGAAATGAATCTGGCAAGTTTTACTTTCTCCCTCAGGTCCTCCTTCTCAACTAATGATAGACATTTTACCATTTCCCAACCACTTCGATCTGACCAATGGGAACTAGGAAGGTTTTGCACATTAGCTAGTTGAAGTAGGTGCTTATAATCAATAAAATCGGACATTGGTCTACCCTTTTTGAGAATACTATATACAACAACAAATTACAAACTTTTTGAAGCTAAAGTGGTGTTATAGATTTTATGAAATTGGGCTTCAATCATTCCACCTTTCTCAACAAGATATTATTGTTGCTTAAAGTGATTGTCATATTCTATTGCATATCTAACATGCATACATTCTGATGCATCCTTCCACCTAATTTCTTTATTAAGTTTACCATCACTTCCTATAACTTTTACATAAGCTTTGCCAACATGTTTTTCTATTGTATCTATCTTATTTTGCAACCTATGCTCCTTGCCTAGTTTCCAGCTACAAATTTTGCATTTACATTGTTTGTCATCGACTTTGTTGTCCGCAGTCAGGATTGGCTCTATGAAGGGAAATATTTCTGCCCATTCATCTTGAAATGACCTTCCAATAGCCCAATTAGATGTCTTTCTCTTTTTAGTATTTTTGCTTGAAGATTCATTAGAAGGTTGTAATGTATTTGATTTATCGCTTTCATTTTCAATTGGAATGTCATTTTGAGGAATATCTTCAAGTGTTTGTTGGATGTCATTGTTAAGTGAATTTTCATTAGAAGGCATCTCTTGGGGAGGAATATCTTCAAGTGGAGGCATATCAGGGTCAACAGGGTATTCTGCATAGTAGCATACAATAATATTCTTTATCATTTTTGGATTTAACAAAAAAACTTACAAACAGAAAAAATATTTATATCATCATGCAATATGGCCAAAGGCACATATTGAGAATTAACTATTTGAGGAAGAAAGCATTATTTAAAATAATTACAGAATACACAACTAACTGTTTAGTAGTCAAAAATGATTTGTACCTTGAATTTGCACAGATGTCGATGGCTCGTTGGATTTTGACTTATGGGAAAAATATTTGAGGATACTCTTTTCAGCAAAAATTTTTGCCCCCTTTCTATCGCCAGTAGGTGACATTTTACCTTGTAAAGAAAATGTTTCTCATTTTAGAAAATTCATAAAATGTTGAAGAGATCTTACTACTATGAGGCCTCAAGATAATATTGTAACTAGAATAAACAGAGAATCACAATGTGTTTAGAGAAACAAACCATCACAATGGAAATAGAGAATCAAAGTGTCCTAACAGAAAGAGAGAATTACATTTCCTCAAGAGAAAATAGGGGAAAACATGCAAAACAAGGCAACATAGAGGAAAACATGGGAACCAGAGCATGTACCTGTTAAGAAATACATCAAAACACTCAAATGTGGAATAGAGGAAAATAGGGAAAAATAGAAAAAAACAAAAATAAACCTGTAGTCGGTTTCAGGTGTAGAACAAGATCTGATCATGCTAGGAATAGAATAGGGTTCGTTAAATTTGGGCACAAAATAAGGTTCGATCTCTCTAGGTTTAGAATAAGGTCTGGTCGATCCAGGTGCAAAAATAAGATCCGATCACTCCGGGTGCAGAACGAAGATTGATCACTCCGTGTGCAAAATAATGTTTGGTTATCAGTTAATATCAAAATTGATTTCGATCACTTTGTGTGCAGAATAGGATCCGATCACTCTAGGTGCAGAACAAGATCTAGTCACTTCGGGTGCAGAACAGGATTTGATCACTCCGACTATAGAACAAGGATCGATCACTCCATGTGCAAAATAGGGTTCAACGTCACTCTAGGTTTAGAATATTGTTCGATCACTCCGGTTGTAGAATAGGATCCGATCACTCTAGGTGCAGAACATGGTCCTATTGTAGAAATTTTTGGTAACCAGTTCATCTTTTCGCTTGGAAGGTTTTACTTTTTGCTACGGTTGCTCGATTTTCTAATTGTTTGAATGTTTTACATGAAAAAGTATCGTTGGCGTGTTAATTATATATAGTGGTATAATTGGCAAATTTGGCGAGATAATTTAAAAATGTTATAATTTTAAGGTGAAAAGGGTCCTCGATTTAGGTGGGAGTGCTGAAAATTTTAAAAAATCGTAATACTATTATCAACGCACGGTGAACCGACCCCTCCCTAAATTTTGGGCAAAAGGGCCAATGTCCAAGGTCCCCCAAATTCACCAATTTGCATTTTTGAAAATGCTAATATTCACCCAATTGGTGAATATTCTCCGCTGTGCATAATTGTGCATCATCCTTTTCAAAAAAATTAGGAGCAAGATTCATTGTATTTTAATTTTTGATCTATTTTATATTTTTGTGGGATCATATCCTTTTGAATCCTACATCATGCCTTTTTGTATATGTGTTGAAACTTTTTGTAATCTCAAGTCACATCCTTTTATATCTCATGTTACATATTTTGACTCTCATGTCATACTCTTTTGTATCTTTGACAACACCCTTTCATATCGTGGGTCGCACCTTTTTGTATCTTGAGTTATGCGCTTTCATATCTTGGGTTTCACTATTTAGTATATGGGGTTGTACCCTTTTGTATCTTGGGTCACACCCTAACATATCTTAGGTCACATTATTTCATATCTCGAGTCACACTCTTTGGCATATTGGGTTGCAATATTTTATATTTCAAGTAGATAATTGTTAAATATTGGGTGAATTAGATAAATATATTAAGATATATAATAAGGGATTTAAGGATGTAGGATTAGTTCAAGCATCCTCAATTTGTTTTACATGTATTGTTGAGGCTCTTCATAATGGTTGTAATTGCGTTATTAATACCAATAAACTTATCAACATATGTAATATAACATGAGATGTTTCTTTATCAATAGAATGTAAATTGTTAGAATGCCACATCCGTACATTCTTTAGATATTTTACTTAATAACTTGCCACATTCGACTAATAGATTTGCAAATACGATGGCCTCCCTTGGATCATTGATTTTAAAAGACTCCTTTGGAGAGGTACAACCCCTTATAATTTTCTTAGTCTCTAAATCTGCAATTATCCGTGCTAAATCAAAAGATGAAAAATATGTTTGCTTTATCTAGTAGGATTCATATGAGCCTTGGTCGAGCCAAATAGTAGCCTTTCTCAAGTTTGGAACACTCCCATATGATATGTCTCAAACTACCAAACGTACTTTCAAGCAAAAGGTAACCCGTTTCATTCTTTTGAGGGACGTGTTGTATAAACATGGTTATGATGGAGTCCTCCTTCGTTGTCTTGAGTCTAGTGAGGCACAAAGAGCCATAGATGAATCCCATGATGGTACTTGTGGTGGTCATTTTAGTGGAATGACCATTACAAAGCATATTTTAAGCATGGAATGTGATTGTTGCACCTATGTCAATGGAATGTGATTGTTGCACCTATGTCAAACATTGTAAAAAGACCAAGAACATGCTAATTTAACTCATGAACCATCACAAGCCTTACAACCTATTCAAAGCCTTTGGACCTTTTCACAATGGGACCTAAATATAATTGGTAAAATTTCACCTCCTTCTTTGGGACAACATACATTCATTATCACATCCACTGAATACTTCACAAAGTGGGTTGAGGTAATTCCTCTAACCAACATGATAGGACCTAGAATTATGGAGTTTATACTTCATCATATCATTTGTCATTTTGGTATCCCATCAAAAATCATTTTATACAATGGTAAGTATTTCAAGAACAAGGATGTTTGAGCACTTTGCAAGAAATATAACATTCAACATAGTTTCTTGACTCATTATTACCCACAAGTAAATGAACAAGCTGAAGCTTCCAATAAGACCTTAATTACTATTCTCAAGAAAATTGTCAAAGAAAATCATAGAGATTGGCATACACAAATTCCCTTGACATTATGGGCTTATCAAACAAGCATATGCATGCCTATAGGGCAACACATTTTTAATTGGTCTATGAAGACAAAGCAATCATGCCTCTTGAGCTTGAGATCTCTTCCTTGCAAATTTATTTGCAAGAATTCATAGATGACGACACCACTAGACAAGCACATCTTGACCAACTCACACTTCTTGATGAGAGGCGAGTCAATGCTTTAGAGCATTTACGAGTTTATCAGGACCACCTCAAACATGATTACAATGCCAAAGTCCATCTACATGAATTGTAAGTAGGATATATTATCCTTAAAGAGAACAAAAAAAATACCAATGCATTTTTGCATATTTGTGATAAATTTGTGGCTAATTGGTTAGGTCCATACATTGTTACACAAAGAGTGGGTAATGGTACTTATAGGCTTGCCAATCTAGAGGGAGAGGAAGAACTCGAACCACTTAATGTTATACACTTGAAATTATTCTATGCATGATTTGATTATTATATATGCATATATATACATGGTTAATACACAAAAACATTTCCATACACTTCATTCATAACATTGCATTTCACTTGCATTCACATTCCAAAAACAATGGATTCACCCACATTTCATATTGCATTTCACAAAATTGCATGTCATTACATTCACATACACATTTTACATTCATATTAGGGATCATTAATCCAGTTCAGGGTCTTCATTGGTCCAACAAAAGTCATGTTGCCTTAATTAGGGGCACCCTCACAAAGCCATCCACAATTTTACTAAGTCATGTTGCCATTAGCACAAACCACAAATTCACAAGTCCTAGGTGTGTTCGGTCACTCAACCACTCCTAGTGTTTTAAGCAACCTCAAAAATATATGTTGAGTTCAGTTTAGGACCATTGCACATCTTCACTAAGAAAATGTTGAGTCTTGGGAATTGACTCCGAAATATTCTTGAACTAAGCACAATTTCACATATTAAAAACATCTTGTGTCAAAGAGGGATAACACCATACTTGGTATGAACCTCGAAGTGAAAAGGGTCATCCTTTCTAGTCCCATAATGCAACATAGTCCATAAAAATAGTGGTTTTCACCACTATCACAATTCTAAAAATAAAACAAACAGTAGGGAAAAATCCCTAACAAAAACTCTAAATATTTTAAATCACACACCACTGATCAAATGGGTTGTAAGGATCATACTACATTTCCAGTCAAATGATTAGGTAGTCATCCCCAAAAATTAAGAGATCAACAATAAAATTTATGGACTATGGAGTGAGCCTCCACTGGAGCTATAGATGCTTGACTGGTAGTAGAGTACGCTCATGTGTGGCGACATGTCTCTTTTTAAAGAGACCTCTGACCACTCATACGGACAAGCTAGCTTCTTGGTTTCAACCATAATAGGTTTAGCCAATTTACTCAAGATGAGTTAATGAATTCAATTGCACACACATTGGTTCTTGATTACCTCGACTCATTACCATGCTCTTGATTCGGTAAATGAATTCACTGCACACACATTTGGTCCTAGAGGGATTAGACAATTTTAGTGAGTTTTTCGATACCACTAGTATGTTTGAGTCTCTACAAAACAATCATTCTTCCATATCAACATCCATGTATTCTTCCATATCAACATCCATGTCTTATTTCGTGTCAACATCCATGTCACGTCATAAGCCATTTCTCCCATACGCCACCAAGTCTGGTGCCCCTGATTAAACAACAATGCTTGAAAAGGGTCAAACAAAAATCTAAACTATAAATGATCATTAGCACATGCCATATTTCAACAATCATCCATATATTTTGTCTTGCATTAATCATCCATAACATAGCATATGCATTCATCATCAATAGAAAATATGCATAACACAAAAGCATTCACAAACACATAAAACACAAAAGGTAAAAGCCATGTATATATGTATAAATATCGCATGTACAATGAGTTCCCAAAGGCTACATACAATAGAGCACCAAGGCTCATATACAAAAAGTGCATCTAAGCACTAGCTAATGCCTATGAGTGGACACCTGTGACCTACTAGGAGCCCTAGACCTAGAACTCTGCTTAGACTCAGTTGGCCTAGTCGACTACATCATTGAGAAATATGGAGGATCTGGCAACATGATATGATTAGCCATACATAAATCCTCCAAGGAGTGCACATATGCCTCGCTCACCCAAAGTCACCGCAAGTCCAACCCATGCCAATGTTCCTTTCCTAGAAGCTCTACATGGAGCCTCACAATCATATCCTGATCATCCCCACCAGCTCCTCCAATCACTTGCTCTGCCTCCATTTGAGATATAGTCGTATCCCATGCACTAAGATATGCCTATAGTCATACCACATTCTCACCATGAGATTGCACCAAAGCCTCTTTCTCTGCTTGCAACTACTTTATATTGGCCTGTAGCCTCGCCACCTTAGATATCTCCCCCATATCATCCTTCTTCTCATCCTCCCCTCCACCAACCATAGGATTCTATTGTCCTGCATCTCTCAATTTCTTCCTTCGACTGCTAGCTCAGAGGGGTCTTGATCACTTCGAAGTCCCATCAGACTCCTCAACATCATTCTCACCATCGACCACCACCTTAGGTACCCATACTAGTTGAGCACCAAACCACACAACATACTCTGGGGTCATCCCCACATCGTCCACATCAGGGACCTCCAAATCCTCATCCTCCTCAATCACTACCCTCCATGGCTTCACACATAGAAGCCCCACCTCCTCTTGGTACCTCCTATAAATCATTGGCCCATCTGGTACTCTTTGTATTAATCCAAACTATTGCAACACCTGTGATAACTGGAAGTACTCCACCATATCACCATATGCCTCTCAACTATCCACCTCGGCTACCTCACCTGCCGTAACTACTCTCTATCTCCAATCCACCCGATCCTCTACCAAGGCCTCCACATCACTTGGGCGGATGTTAGTGCAGCCTACATATCACAGTACCATTGGCTTGATCACACTGGACAATTCAGTTGTACGTCCTCTACCACAACCCATTTCCTAGCATAGGGTTGCACCCCATTCCACTCAATATAGGGTAGACCCTCCAATCATGCCACATTAAAGTGCTCCCATCCCAAATATTGTTAGGATTAATTAACAAAATACGAGCAATAATATAATGCGGAAATAAACACAAAAAAAATTATGCAATACACAATAGACACAGATATAACGTGGTTCACCCAAATCGGGCTACTCCACGGATAAAATAACTAGGCCCTTTGTATTCCATCTAGAAAACCCCTCTGTACACAGTCGTGCACCTCATTACATTTTTAGTCATCGTACAACCTCCTCTTATAATAATGCATTACAATTTTAGGGTAAAAACCCGCCTAAAATCTACCGTTCGATCTATGACCTAATATCAAATGGTCCAAATTTACATAGAGGAAAAAACATCTATTTTTAGCTTCAGGGGCATTGCCCCTGAAACCCCCATGGGGGCAGCAACAATAGTAGGGTGGCTAATGCCCCCCTACATCCCCCCTCTTTCACGTAGTGGGTCCAAGTGCGGCTGAAACAAAGGCCTCCGATTTAATTAGGCCCCATAATCAACAAATACTGGAGAAGAAAGTTGCATCCCAAGTCCTTCCTCTTCCACCATGTCACCTCATACAACTTTTGGTACACCTGTACCAACAAAGCAAGTGCCCATGCATATTTTTATGATGTGGTGAGTAAATCACTCACCAATCTCAATAGGTTCCATGGGAACCTACACCCAATACTATCGGGGATCACTATATTCGCTAACATGAACATCACAAAATCCATGAGGAGCTCCAACTTCTTGGCCACATACATGGTCAAGTATGGAATCCCCCCACACTACACCTTCACCTCCTCCCATCTATCCCCAAACATCTTGCTCATTTGGATATTCTTATCATGGACCACCTCCACCTTCAACCCCTCCACTAGCACCTTGAGAATGTGATATACATCCTTAAGGGTAATGGTCACCTCCCTGATCGACATCTGGAAGGTCCCTCTATCCACATTCCATATTTCAACCAAAGCTGAAAGATACCCCCTCATCCACCCTCACCACGTCCAGTTGGGCTGTCCTCTATCCCCATCGCCTTCAACATATTCTAATATACCTTTGACAACAATTAGGAACAAGAGAAGAAAATTGATGTCGGGGCTTTAAAATCTGCAACTGCAGTAATCAACACATTTCAATAGTAAAAAAAAAACAACACAAACAACAAAATTTTGCACAACACAAGAAGTCTTCAAAATAATTACCTTGGCAAATCTTGCCTCTGCTCTAGCCGCAACACTCGTTCCCTCCACCGCCATAGCTTTCACACCAAAATTCCACTACCTCACACCACCTCACTTCACTCCTTCACTCCACTCCACTCCTCAGACGTAGCTTCTCAAATTTGCAAACGCACAAATGAGCCCTATTTTCCAACCTGCAGGCTATTTATAGCAATTGCAGGCACACTAAAGTGCCTTGCGGTGTTTTAGATAGGCTGAAGTGTGCATGGAAATTTTTAGGTATACTAAAGCATGCAAGGATATTTTCTAGCGCCATGAAGTGCACCAGGTAGGTTTTTTTGGACATAAGAAACACACAAGGGCGTTTGATACATAAATCAAGAAAAGGTAAAATCAATCAAATAGGTAGCTTACCTCCTCCAAATTTCACCAAATTTCATCCACACATCAATTCCATCATAAAATCAGATTTTGTGAAAACATAAATTAGTTTGGATGCATAATTTTTGTTTACGACCAAAAGTCATAAAAAGCATAATTTCAATTACAAAACATATCAAACTGGTCCAAATTTTCATAAAACAACCATCTTCATCATCTGCATCATCATACCTATCATCCCACCAATTTCTATGAAAATCTGAGTCGATTTGTCCTAATAAATTGAATTTTGTGTCCAAAAAGACGTAAAATTGACCAACATGCTATCCAATGTTTGCCAATCAATTCTATTTTTCATAAATCATCACATGTCCTTATAAATTTTTTAAATTTTACCAAAATCATACTCCATCATCCATTTCTTTCCATATGTACCACATTTTAAGTGAATCTTGTATATAGTGGGTTCTATATACTTGGCGATTGCAGCTATTTGCATCCATGCAATTCGGTAAGATGAATGAATAACCATAAGAACACTTGATCATCATCATCATTCCATATATCCTAGTTTGAAAGCACAATCAAATTTGGTTCCTCACATTCCAAGTGAACCTTTGACAAGATTAATCTTGCTAAAAAGCTATCATTGATGGCCTAGTTCATGGGGCTTGAAACATGGATAAAATTACATCACATCATTCCCAATTTCCTTGAAAGTCATCATAGCGACTAGTTATAACTAGGGTGATTGGTTCCATTTGAAAGGAATTATCCCACAGTCACTAGTAGGCCCTCTAAAGTTGACTTCTTTTATTTTTGTATCTTCATATTGCATATCAATGAGGCCATACGAAAAAAATTATTCACCAACCCAAATTTGGGGCAACTAAATTTGATTATGATTTTCCCACAAAGGGATGCATATCACATGATCATGACATTTACATTTGGCACAAAATCCTTCATCTGTTGGGGCAAAAATAGATGCAATCATCATAATTTCTCCAAAAATCCCTCATATGTTGGAGCAAAAATAGACGCATTCATATTTCCCATTCCACAATTCTCCCTTCAACCGTTACGGTAAAAAATGATCACACATTCCATCATTCCCATTTCCTTATTTACACAACATTTTCTTCCATTCATTATTTTTCAATTGGCTTGTGAGATTCATCTACAACTCATTCACCAATGGGTGTAAGATACGTAATAACTCCAAAATTTTAATTCTTTTACCTTCAATTTCGTCTTCACATTCCAACAAGAGAGAGAAGCTGCTTCTGTGCCTAGCCCGATTAGGTGTCTTGTATTTTTGCACCATATTGTGTTTTACACAACATGGTACAAATAGGGGCATATGTAGATACAAAAATCTAGCCACTTGTCCTCCATCCATGCTTTCCCGCCATGTCCACCACCAAAACATAGCCATTTGTCATCCATCCTAGATTTCTCGCCATTTTTGCCTATTATTTATATATATTTATTATATATTTATTTAAATAATAATATTATATATATTTCATAAATATATATTTATATAAATAAATTAATCCCAATCTTTCGATTTCATTTAATCTCATCCGTTCATTTACCTCAATTCATGCCACACCTTAAATTTAATATCCACCCTTAGATATGCTTTAATATCAGCCACACGATTAGTGTCGTTGAAACCCTAGCATGCCCTAGGTTGGATTATAAATAGGAGCTATTTTGATGGCTCAACCTATGAGTGCCTAAGTTTTTTGAGTTTTTGAAAGCCCTAAGTGATTAAATTTCCTAAGTCCCTTGAGGTTACCTAAGATTTCAAAGTGCCTTAGGTTTCCAACCCAATTTTGTGCCCTAACTCCACTCCATCCATAATATTCCCTATTCCCTCGCTCACCACCACCACCATCGCATCCTTCCTTCATCTGATCTGCTTTTGCATATCTAATATGACCTCTTGAGTGCCCTACTACTCTCCACCACAATCTCGAGCACCCTGCTACTCTTCACCACAGTCTTGAGCATCTTGCTACTCTTCGTCATAGTCCTGAGTGCCCTACTACTTTTTGCCATAGTATCGAGCATTGTGCTGCTCTCTGCCATCCTCCCGAGCGCCCTGTTGCTCTCCATAGACCTCCAAAGTGCATGGCTAAATCATACCTCATGAATCCATTATAGTCTCTCTTTAACCAACTCAACATGAACTCCTCCTAGGATCTTAATTATTTGGGCATCTAACTGCCCCATGATGGGATGAATCACTAAAGAATAATACATAAATTTTGGCATCTTCTCCTTTCATTCTTTGATGGCCTCTTGTAGTGTAGTGAGTTATCTGTGCACATTTTTCTCTATGATATCTTCTCTAAGATACATAGGTATTTATCCTCTTTTATTTAGTTGCATATCCAAGAACATTACCTCCATCCTGATACTATTAAGATCTCTTATCCCTAGTTCAATATTAATCATGTCAACGTAATATTTGGCCCAATGTTTGAGGGTAACTTTCTCTATCGGGAATGTATAAGATACTTTATAATCAAAGCCAAACATTTTTGAATAAAATATGGTGTTGAGCATGAACGAAGATTGTAATAGGATTACCTTAGTGTATAGAGCTAGTCCTGCTGGAGAGAGTTTGAAAACCATATGAATGGATTCTTTTGTGATTATGAAAACCTTCCAGTTTTGATGATTGAGAAAAGATTTAGATTTTGGATCGTATGCTGCTGCCATCTAGGACAAGAGGTCAAAGGAATAATAAACCCTAGGATAGATTAGTTTACCTAAATTATTATTCCACATGTTACAAAAAGGTCTATCTTCATACCTATCCCTTTTGTATCTCCTAAATAAATCCTTCAACAACATCTAATGCCACCTGTAATCTTCTTGAGTATGCACAAAATAGTCTATGGTCTTATCTTCTAATTCTTGTTTTAGCTCCTTCATTATTACTCTATTAGGCCTTAACTACACTAGAACATCTTCCTTCTTTTTCTTAATTGGTCTACCAGAGAGATTAAAATTTTTCATTTTTGGAACTAACTTAGGGATTAAACCATGGAGAGGATTTTATCCAACATAAGTGATTATTGGACCAACATGGACATTAAGGGATGCATAAAAAGAGACTTAGGAAATAGTCAATTAGGCTTAGGAAAAATAAATGATGAAATGACTATAGATCCCTCAGAATACTTATGACTTAATGAATTATGATAATGTTTATGCAAACAAGAGGGGGGAATAATATCCTACAATGCCTAGACCCTTAAGTCATGCATGGAAAGAGGGCATCATTGATATTTTAAGGTGATCGCAAATGTATCAGTGATAGAATTTTAGCATGAGCAACAATGAGATATTTTTGTCATTTGAGCTTGACACAATCATTGATTGACTAGCATTGTTGTTGATTGATCGATGATGTGACTCTCTCATTGGTGATAGCAATCTCCTTAGGGAGCACTTAGGTTTTTGGACTTTGGAAAACTTTGTATGAGACCTTAACGAATACCTTAGGAAATATTTTAACATTATGGAAACTTATGATATTTTACACCAAAGGAGGATCTTGTGGATTAATGGACTAAGGGGGTGAAAATATCATGGAAAAATATTCGAGGGCTATGACAACTATGGAATCAATGAGACTCGATGGGAATAATGAAGGGATGACATAATAAAATGGGATATGGAATGATAAAAATGGTGACAATAATTATTGTTTAGGAATGCAAATAACATGGACTTTTTATGATGATATGCACCCCTAAGACTAATTTTCCCAAAACCTCTAGTCATCGACATGAACCTTGCACTTAAATAATCCCAAATTATTTGAGATGACTAAGACTCCCTAAAATCACCTAGACAATGAACTTTGATGAATTTTGAAAGGGGTATAAAGAAAGTTGGGTTTTTTGTATCCCAACATGGGATCTGACTGGGATAGGAGACGTGAATGACTTTAATGATCTTGAGAACTCTAGAATATTATGTTACCAACAAAATAATGCAAATATTCAGACTAAGGACAAAATAAATTGGCTTTATAAAGTAGTATATGTACTGACATTATTTCTAATTAATAAAATTAGAGGTCCTAGTTTAAAAAAACAAATAAGCTTTTGACTCATAGAATTTAAGATCTTTTAGCGATGTCTTCAGATAGAGTTGAGGTAGATTTAATTGAAGATTACTACTATTTCATCATGCCTTGGCTTGTGTGTGTTTGTGTATTCGTTCTTATTCCTTGATCAATCAAAACTTTATCATGTTGGCAAGAGTTAGTCCTGTTAAATATTTCACTCTTGAATGCTATTCGTCTTTGCATTGCTCTACTACCTATAAAAAATTTATAGCTTCGATGGAGATGACCTCAATTCCCTCTAGACCTGCTCTACTACTAGTCGAGCATCTATAGCCCTGGTAGAGGTTATCTTGATAGCCCAAACACTTGTCTAATTTACATTATTTATATTTTTTCTTGATTAAGAATAATTAATATGAATTGCAAAGTTTAGATTTGTGTATTCTAAGTTAGGGATATGACAAGCTAAATAAAGAGTAGTTTTTTTTGGCCTAAACATCATACCAATGATGAAATCATTCTTCATGATCCTAAAATAACCTTAAAAATTATGAAGGATGTGAAGCCTTGGCATAATGCAACATATCTCCAACTTAATCTATTTTAGCTCTAGAATTATGGGATAATTGCTAAAAACTTATCCTATATGTCTTTAGTGTCATTTGTCTTTAATATTGGTTCGATTCTCTTAATTGATTAAGAACAAATCATAATAAAAGTAAAAAAAATTAATAACAAATTTATAATGTGAGACAAGCATCTTATGACGACTGAAGACAACGAACCTAACAATTTTTGCTCAAAAGTAGTCACAAAGCAAAGGAAAAGTACCTTATTGGAATGCTTACAAGAGTGATGACCTTTTTTTATTACTTCCAGATGGCTGTTATTCTTTGAAATGTTTTTCTATGAATTATTCTAGAGAATTACAGTCCACATGGAAGTAAGATAGAGGTCAATGCCTCTTTCGCTTATTAATGATAAAACTAGAGTCGTTCATTTTTTTTTGCTATGTCTTTTCATTGATTATCATTTTTTTATGGAAAATATTATATTTCTTTTTGTAAGTCATTGTTCTGCTTTGATATCAAACAAATTTTCAACCTCTGGATATAGAGTAAGTTTAAATTTTCTTTGTTTTTGTCTGAAAGGCTTGGGATACATTCTTGATTTTTGATAATTCTAGATAAAAAAATCTTCTAATTAAGATTTATGTGTCTTCTCCATCCCCACTTCTATTATGATATATTTTTGGTTTGACTACCTAAATTTTGTGGAGTTCTTAATGATACTTTTACCTATTTCATCATCATATTGAACACTGGAGACTTCGTACTGAAAATGAGCATCATGTTTTTCATGTTCACACGTTGCTAAGTTTTTAAACCTAAAATTCTTACTCTCTTGAGTTTTGAAAATAAAGCCTCACATTCAACAACATAAAAAGAATCAGATTCATATAGTATCTTGAGATGATTATCTACTAAGTTTGCCCAATTCGTTCTAACTCTTGTTTTTGCCTATGATTTTGCTGAATAAGGAATAATATCCTATTTATCAGCATTATAATATATTTCAAAATAAGGTGTCTTCTAAATAGAATATACTTTTAATTTTCTCTATTTTAAAGATTTTAAAACTCTATCCATGCTATCATATGGCTGTTTCAATTTGACTAGATTTTTATTGAAGGGTTCTCCTTTTAAAATTGCTTTTTCTATGTCATGCACAAGAATAGTAGTAAGTGACCTGTTAGGACTCTAATCCTAACTCAAGACCCACATTAACTTCTAATTACATTTCATCAAGGACTATCACGTCCTTTCACTTCTATCACATTAAACATATTTAATAGGCATTCGATGAAGGTTGTAAAGACATCATCGAAGACATCAGATTATATTCATTGATTGGTTAATTCCATCAATTCAATAGTGATTCCTTCTAAATAGTGATTCAATTGCTCGTTCTTCTATTGCATACTAACCAAATTGTATAGGTACCTTACATCTGGTATCAAGGCGGTTCAAATCCTTATGCCTTCGACGTCCTCGACAAGACAAGTCTTGAAGCATCAAATTATTATTTTTCTCTCCAATCTCCCTGCTTGGTGACAAATCACTATCAACAACATTGTCAAAATAGGGAAACCGGTGCAAGAGGATGTTAAACAAAAAAATTCATACATTTTTTTTTATATCCTCCCAAGAGGATGTCATCACTCTGATCACTGAACGAACTAAAAATGCCATATAGAATTCATCAAAATATAACATCATGACGTCTACATTATGTCGATGAATTTTACAAGAAGACAGTGTAAAAATCAAATGAACAGGGTCAAAAACAAATCCTAAACCTGATAAAGAAAAACACCTCTCGGATCTCTCAAGGGAAGCTCATAAAAATTCATAGTGAAATATTGAAGGAGGAATCTACCCAACTAGCGATGTTGAGGTATTTAAAATGAGCAAGGGCATAATATCATTTGCCTAGAATTCTAGGCATAAGTGCTCGCATGCTAGGCAGTGGTGCCAATTGGGGATACGTCGCATTAGGCTCACTTAGTTGACTTTAGACCACCTTTATTATCATGCTCGATTTCTTTCCTATCCACTTGTCGTGCTGTCGCCACTTTCGCTTAGCCACCGCCCTGCCCCTCTACCACTGCCACTTCCTCTCAGCCTTTGTCTTGCTTCTTTGCCACCACTGCATCGCTCAGCATCCCACCCACTCCTTAGTCATCGCTCCACTACTCTGCCAACCCGCTTCCCCCAAAAAACAAATTAAAAAAAAACAAAAAAATTATTGTAAAAAAATTGCACAATTTTTTGCCAAATTTTGCTCAAAGAAAGAAAACATTGACACAAAAATTGAAATTTTTACCTAAACCTACACAATTTTTGCAAAGTTGTAACCAAAACAAAAAAAAAGAAAAGTTGATTCAAATTTTTTATTTATTTTGCAAAATTTGGTACCCTATTACCAAAATTTCAAAAGAAAAGTTTGCAAACCAAGACAAGTAAACTATAAACTTGCCACAACCCACCATGACGGATGGGAGAAGATCACAAGATCTTGCAAAAGATATTGAGAAAGAGGTCTCGAAAGAGGTTTCCAAAGAGGTTGCAAAAGAGGTCCTGCAAGGAATGATATATTGGAAAGATGATTTTGAAACAAAATTAGCAACAAAGATAGCAGAATTAACTGTGAAAGTTGATGCTACTAATACAGAGTTATCAACAAAAATGGACACAACAAATCACTCTATAGACTTGGTGCAACAAAACATGGCACTAATGCAAGCTGGTCAACAAAACATGACCCCCCTACAACAAGCATCACTAGGAGGACCACATACATCAATCTTACCTCGAACCACAAAATTGGATTTTCCAAAATTTGATGGAGGTGACCCACAAATTGGATATATCGAGTAGACCAATATTTCTCCTTATATCAAATTCCAAAAATCCAAAAAGTACGCATTGCCTCTTTTAACTTAGAGCAAATCACTACACAATGGTACCAATGGTATGAAAAAACTAAAGATACTCCCACATGGACCTAATTTACAAAGAACCTAATGCTGTGATTCGGCCCCAACAATTTGAAGATTTCATAGGAGCCCTCACAAAACTCCGCCAAACATCTATAGTAAGAGAATACCAGGTGCAATTCAAGAAATTGGTAAACCTTACATCAGGACTCGATGCATCATTCTTTCAAAGTTGCTTCATCAGTGGCTTGAAAGAAGAAATTCGACTAGAAGTACAAATACTCAATACTATCGACATGATGCATGTTGTGGAATTAGCACAACTGGTGGAAATGAAGATCAATAATCAACGTCGAATAGGAATATTCTCAATAGGGAAAATACAAAATGCCTACACTAGCAAAAAACTGAATAAAGTCATACTGATTAAACGTATTTTTTTTTTTTGGTATAAGGTAGAGGTGGTTATAAGGTCCACAAACCTTTTACAAAGTCAAAATGGGCTGGTTCTAGCATCAAGCCCGTATAATCAAAATACAAAATGGATCTTTCTAAGACTCACATTAAGCCATACTTAGAGTCCACGAGTCCCATACTTGTCGCTTGACTATTCGGGATAAAACAAAAACCAAACAACACCTAGCACTTACTAACACTAGGTTGTCGTATCGTACACTTGTCACCTCCCGTGCCCCAACGAAATGGGATGCCTTTTCTGCCTAATTCCATCTGTCGGATTACTCATCATCAGCCCCTCCGATCTCCTGATGCTCTAACAGTTTGATCTTAGCTCTTCTCTAGCAACCAACACCAATAGTTCTTGAGGGAAGTTATCCTTCCAAATTTGCATCTCCCCAACAGAAACCGCAATATTTGCCATTAGATCCGCCGCTCGGTTCCCTTCTCTGAAGGTGTGTTGGATTCGGGCATTAACCAAATGAGATTTATGAATCTTTGCTTCTAGGATAAGCTCCAATATGGTCCAACTGGGGTCTTTATCCTCCTTAATTGCCTTGATTATATTAAGCGAATCCCCTTCAAAGATAACTTCCTTATAACCCTCAAGTCTGGCAATTCTCATTGCCTGCATGCAGGCTCGGGCTTCTGCAAAATGATTTGTTTGAGTTCCCAAAGGCTCTGCAAAGGCAAGGACCACTTTTCCTTCCTCATTTCTCAAAACTCCTCCTCGCTCCCGCAGCCCCCGGATTTCCTTTAGCTGCCCCGTCAAAATTAAACTTAACCCACTTTTGTGTGGGGGGTATCCACTTGACACCATCCCGTGGGTTGGTTGTAATGTCTAGGTCCGGAAGTTCCTCTCCCCGGCTCCGCAAAATCCTCCTTTCCCTTAGAGACATGGTCTCATTTTTGAAGAAGAAAGTTTTCCAGCTTTTCTTTCAAAGCTCGATTATTTTATTACCACATAACCCGGGATCTTTCTTACGTCCTTTAAATACTCTCTTATTTCTCTCATTCCATATCCCCCATAAAAAATGGGGTAAGCCGAGCTTCCGAGCCAAGTCAAAAGCTTTGCTCGAAGGGGGAAGCCCACCGTATGCGAAGTCGGACATGCTATTTGGACAGACCCAATCTATATGAAATTTGGACAGGATCATTTGGAAGATCGTACAAGAAAAATCACAAGTTAGAAATATATGACTTACGATTCTATTGCTTTCTCACACAAGATACATCGATTGATGAATTGGAAACCTCTCCTTTGCAGATTATCTCGTTGTCGGGATCTTATTTTGAACTGCCAACCAAAAGAAGAAAGCTATTTTTGGGGTTAAATTATTTAACCAAATAACGAAGTCGGAGTCCGCCCATTGAATCCCGAGTGGATTAACTTATAGGCGCTTTTACCTGAATAGATCCCACTTGTAGTTTTGCCCCAAATCGCCTTGTCTCTTCCTCCCCGAGGAATGATCGGGAACACCCTTAAAGCATCATTGAGTTTGGTTAGGGCCACCTTCTCTTGCTCGACGGATTATGAACCGTGATTTTCTTCCAAGAAGAAGTTTCTCGTGCTACAACAATAAAATCCCCTACTTTTCCCTCCCATTTCCTTCGAAAGTTTATGTTGGAGGACCTGAAGGTCTAAGTTATCTTTCAGAGGGGCCTCTTCCAACCACGGGTCTTTCCAAAATTCCACTTGTCTTCCATTACCAATTCTCCATCTGATGCCTTTCCTGACTACCTCCCGACATTCGAGCAAACAATTCCAAAAATAGGATCCTCTAGGAAGATTATCAGCTTTCAGGAATACCGATTAAACGAATTAGCCTAGAGGAAATGAAAGAAATATGAGAGAAGGGCCTCTGTTTCCATTGTGATGAGAAATTCACCCCTAATCACAAATGCATTTCACCAAAGTTATATATTTTGGATACAATTGGAGATTGCACTCCAAAAGAAGAGGATGACATCGAAGTCGAAGTAATAACGAATATTCAAGAAGAAAATAACGAGGATAAAACAAAAATTTCCTTTAATGCCCTCGTAGGATGTTCGACCCCACAAACTATGAAAGTTAAGGGGTACTTTAAGAAACAAAACCCTATTGTGCTCTTAGACTCTGGCAACACACACAATTTTATAGACCCCAGGTTGGCCAAACAAGCTAATTGTTTTATATATCCTTGTAATAACTTTGAAGTCATGATTGGAAATGGAGGAAAAATTTTGTGCAAAGGGAAATGCCAAAATATTAAACTCACTATGGGAGATTATAACATGAAAGGGGATATGTATGTACTACCATTAGGAGGATGTGACATCATTTTGGGAGTACAATGGCTCTTAAAACTAGGCACAATTCAATGGGACTTTGAAGGATTATGGATGAAATTCACACAAAAAGATCAAACGTACACAATTAAAGGGTTAAAATCAGGCCCTTCACAAATCGTAAGTTCCCACAGAATGGAAAAAATTATTCGCAAAGGAGGTAAAGGTATGGTTGCACAACTATTTTCCATGCAAACCACTGATGAAGAACAACCAATGGCACCTAAACTACAAAAACTCCTAGAATGCCATGATAAAATATTCAATGAACCAGAAGGATTGCCTCCTCAACGAAGCCATGACCATGCCATTCAACTACTTCTGGGGCACCAACCCCCTAATATTAGACCTTACCGATACCCATATCTACAAAAAATAGAAATAGAAAAATTAGTACAAGACCTACTCAGGGTAGGGGTCATTAGACCTAGTGTAAGTCCTTACTCTTCTCCTGTCATATTAGTGAGGAAGAAGGATGGATCTTGGTGCTTATGTGTTGACTTTCGTGCCCTCAACAAAATAACTATCAAGGATAAATTTCCTATTCCAGTTATCGATGAATTATTAGATGAACTTCATGGGGCTGCATATTTTTCCAAACTTGATTTACGATCAGGCTACCACCAAATTCGAGTTAAAGAAAGTGATATACCCAAAACAACCTTTCGCACCCATGAAGGGCATTATGAATTTTTGGTGATGCCATTCGGTCTTACCAATGCCCCTTCTACATTTCAAAGTCTTATGAACAAGGTATTTCACCCTTTCCTTCGAAAGTTTATTTTAGTTTTCTTTGATGATATTTTGATTTACAGTAAAACATGGGAAGATCACTTAACCCATATAGATCAAGCACTAAAGACCTTGAAGGACAATCAATTATACGCCAAGAGATCAAAATGCTCCTTTGGAAAACAAGAAATTGAATACCTTGGACATATTGTCTCCAAAGAAGGAGTTAAAGTAGACCCTCGTAAGATTGAAGATGTGGAAAATTGGCCTATTCCAAAAACATTGAAAGGGTTGTGTGGGTTCTTAGGACTAATCGGCTATTATCACAAGTTTGTCAAGGATTATGGCAAAATCATGGCCCCCTTAACAACACTACTTAAGAAGAATGTTTTTTTATGGTCTCCAAAAGCTGATGAAGCCTTCATTACCTTAAAAAATGCCATGTGTACCACCCCTGTCTTAGCCATGCCAGATTTTTCCAAACCATTTATTATTGAGAGCGATGCTTCAGGATTGGGAATGGGAGCCGTACTCATGCAAAATGAAAAACCTTTAGCCTTCACTAGCAAAGCATTCTCAAAAAAGAATTTAGCACGTTCCACATATGAAAAAGAAATGTTAGCCATTGTTCATGCTATCCAACATTGGAGACCTTATCTTATTGGCAAACATTTCATTATCCGCACCGACCACCATAGTCTAAAGTACCTTTTGGAGCAACGTATAACCACACCAGAACAACAAAAGTGGGTTACAAAACTACTAGGTTATGATTATGAAATCATATATAAAAAAGGAAAAGATAACATGGTTGCGGATGCACTTTCAAGAAAGTTTGAAGAAATTCCCCAATTACATGCTTTTTCCTGCCCTATTCCTAAATGGATAGACCAAGTCAATGAAGAGTGGTTTAAGGACCCTACCACACATACCATAATTCAACAACTCCAACAAAATCCCATGAGAAAACCTCACTATTCTTGGAGAGATAACATACTACGTTATAAAGAACATATTGTCCTTTCTCCTACATCCACCTATCGTACAAAGCTTCTCCATGAGCTACACGCCACACCCACTGCAGGACACTCTGGATTCCTAAAAACTTATAAAAGAGTGACTAGATATTTTTATTGGGTAGGGATGAAAAACGATATCAAGAAGTTCATAAATGAATGTGAGACATGCCAAAGAAATAAGGGAGAAATAGTGGCTACACCGGGTCTTCTTCAACCTCTTCCCATACCAACAAAAACATGGGTTGATATTTCAATGGATTTCATTGAAGGCCTTCCAAAATCTGCAGGAAAAACAACCATCCTAGTTGTGGTAGATCGTTTATCTAAATACACCCATTTTTTCTCAGTAACCCACCCTTATACAGCTAGTACTATTGCTCAAATTTTCCTTGATAATATCTTTAAATTACATGGCATGCCTTCCACTATAGTTAGTGATCGTGATCCCACTTTCACTAGTAATTTTTGGAAAGAATTGTTTAAAATCCAAGGCACTCAACTTCGGATGAGCTCCGCTTACCACCCCCAAACAGACGGTCAAACTGAAGTTGTTAATAAATGTTTAGAAACCTACCTTCATTGTTTTATTTCCACTAAACCCCTTCATTGGGTTAAATGGCTTCCACTAGCCGAATGGTGGTATAACACCACATATCACACAACCATTAAAATGACCCCATATGAAGCACTATATGGCCAAACACCCCCATCCCTTACCTCTTATATTCCAAGAAGTACAAAGGTGCCAACAGTAGAGATGGAACTTTCTACTCGAGATAACATTATTCGCACTCTTAAAGAAAATATACACATCGCCCAACACCGTATGAAGCAACAAGCAGACCAACATCGAATTGAGCGTGCTTTCCAAGAAGGGGATATGGTATTCCTTTGCCTTCAACCATATCGCCAAACTTCTCTAAAAATCAAAGGTTCTCAAAAGTTAGCCCCCAAATTTTATGGACCTTATAAAGTTCTACAACGTATTGGGCCAGTTGCGTATAAGCTTAAGTTACCAAAATCCTCCAATATCCATCCTATGTATGTTTCTTGCCTCAAGCCAGTAATAGGCACCCACATCACTACTCAAACTCAACTTTCAAAGTTTACCAAAGATGGGGCACTCATGGTTGAACCAAAAGCTATCCTAGATCACCGCATTCGCCACCTCCGCAATCACACCATCACCGAAGTATTGATTCAATGGAAAGGTCTACCTTTAGAAGATGCCACATGGGAGACACTCCATCATATCCAACAACAATTTCCTCAATTCTAGCTTTGAGGACAAAGCTCGTTTTAAGGAGGGTGGCATGTTAGGACCCTAACTCCTAACTTAATTACATTAACTTCTATTATATTTTCATCAAGGACCATCACGTCCTTTCACTTCTATCACATTAAACATATTTAATATGAATTCGATGAAGGTTGTAAAGACATCATAGAAAACATCAAATTATATTCATTGATTGGTTAATTCCATCAATTCAACAGTGATTCCTTATAAACAGTGATTCAATTGCTCGTTCTTTTGTTGCATACTAACTAAATTGTACCAGTACCTTACATGAAAAATATGGTAGAATTGCATCTCTTGATTTCTTAGCCTTTTATATAGATAATAGAATGGAAAATATAGAATCCATATCCATTATTTTGACCAGTAGTTCTTCTATGATATCAACACATGAAACTTGTCTGTTATCTATCATAGAAATGGGATGACAATTTTTCGTATAAGTGAGACTTAATAGATTAACTACTTGCTAAGTTGTAATGTTATGTGAGGCTCCAATGTAAAACATGCAATTATGAATGGTATATTCATATTAAAAATCTAATCTATATCTGAAAGGAACATATAAGGGCATTAATGTTGGTGGGGTTATGTCTTCAAAATATTTTAGATTTGGAGACCTACTTGTTAATTTTTATGACTAACCTACATGCTTATAGGCTTTAAAGGAATGACTTATGCATTCAGGAGTTGTTATTGTTTATCTTATTCTATGATTTCCTGATAAACATATTCTTAAAAATTAATTATATATTTAGGCTCATGATCGGTTGATTCTATTTCATGGTCTTCCCTTATGTCAGACTTACTAGTAGTACCCTCATCTTTTGACTTATCATTATTAATTGTTGACACTTCATCAAATTTATCTTCTCTAGCCTTTACTATTTTGTTGGAAAATGATTCTAATTTTGACTATTGTTATTACATCTTATTTATATCAATATTATGAGTGTCATCTACTATGTTTTCGATGTCATACATATTTTCAAAAATATTTGCTTTTACAAACTGCTCTTGCTTGATTATATCAAATCTGACACTAGAATATTTATGAGATCATTGTTCTTCTATAGAAGCTAAAGTTATCCATTCATGAATAATAGGACAAACATTAATATCTTCCTTAGGCTTAGTGTGTTCATCCTTATCTTTTAGACTCCAACATAAATTGATTCTGATTTTCATCAAACTGTTCATTGAGGTCTATATTGGGATGCAAAGTTGAGTAGCTACCACAACTAGAAGGATTATGAGGTGCATCATACATAAAATAAAAGAAATTAAATACTATAGCTATATTTATGGAAGGAATGGGGTTGGGAATCTTATCATAATCTTTTTGCACTGCTTTTCTTTTCTAGCCATCAATAACACTTTTATTTCTATTACCTTCATCTACATTGTTTTTGCTCCAATTTTTATTGAGATTCCTTTTAAATGGAGGCCTATTGTTATTTTGTATTTTATATGACTCAGGTCTCTCTCCTTTTTCTCTCTCAATTTTGGATAACCTATTAATTCATCATTTTAAACATCTCAATCAACTGACTAGATAGTCTATCTATGGGATCCAATTTAGTTTTCTTCATAAATGAGAAATCAACATTTTTGGTTTTTTTATCTGCATGGCTTTGGATTTGCTCAGACAAATAGGATTTCATTTTTCCACTATCTATCATATATATTTTGATTTCTATGGCCTTTTCCATGCATTCATCAATAGTAGTAACCCTCTGTTGTCTCAAATCATAATTGAATTCTCTAGGAAATTCATTCTTGTAAAAGCAAATGGATTGGTTATCATTGTGTCTTAGGGTTGTAGGAATATTATTTCTTATTTTAAAAAAATACCTCTTAAAGTAATCTACAAATTCACTCTCTTTCTTCTTCATGATTTCTGATTCAGTCAGTAATGACTGTTCATTTTTTCTTTCTTCGCACTTCTTTAGAAATACTTCTTCCATGAATTGGAAATTAGAGATGTGATATTTTGGGAGACTATTGAACCAATCCCTTGCATATTTTTCTAAGGTATAAAGAAATAACCTAAGAACTACACCCTCTTATTTGAATTTGAGGCTATCTAGTGTGTGCAAGAAACTTTTGATATGATCCTCTCCTGTTACTGCACTATTCCCTTGGAATTTTGGCAAGTATTTATGAGCTTTATTGGGTAGGTTATGCAAATTTTGGGGCAACTAGAAAGGTCTATACTTATTAGTTCTCCAGGTTTGGAGGTTTTTATTTTTTTGATTATTCTGATTCGGGGGAGGATTGGCCATGATGGTTATAGGGGGAGTAGTAGCAGCTACGCTTATAGTAGGACTAGTAGTCAAAATGCTTTTAATAGACTGATCTAAAGTATTAAAACTGTCATCTAAAGGAATATTGATGTTAACAAAAACTATACTACTATGATATGATTTATTTCTATAAACTTAAATTTTAAGAACTATGATTTTCTAGTTATGGATAAATACCTTTGGATATTTGAATTATTGATAGAGTTGTTTACCACTTCTTGTGTGCGCCAAATCAGATTATTGAATCTTATTTGTGTTCATTTAGTTTAGAGTCACCAACACAATTGTGTAAAATTATCTCTCTTGCTAAGATTACTTAGCCTTAACACTCCCTCGATCTCTCAAAAACTCTTAAAGATACTTCTGAGTGATAATATGAAAATTTAGAAAAAATGCCCACATCAGGAAAGTAACATATTTGACACGAAAAATATATTGGTGATAAGTCATCGGGTAAAAGTACGCATAGTCTATGGTCTGACAATTACCAGTAAGAAAACTCAAAATGTCTCAAGGAGACAAACAAAATAATATACAAATTATGTAATAGTCCATCTCGACAAAGGTACCAAAAATATGTTGTAGGAAATTCAAGCATCCTTAAGATATCTATCATTCTACCTGAATTTCCATGATCACAATGAGAAATGCAAGCTCTAGTGGACTTACCTCTTTAACCTAAAAATAGGTTTTACATACAAACTTATATCAAAATAGGTCATGTCAGGATACCCCAATATGAGCTCAGTTATTAATTTAACATTACAAGTGCTTAGCCAAATTAAAGGGAAAATTAGAATGAACTTTATTTTGACCAAGCATTAATAAAGTCTTCACTCTAAGCTATAGATCAGTGAAATATCCTTTGGGCAACTATAGTAGAAATTGAATGATCTCATGAACCAGTGAGAAATGAAAGAGAATAAACTAGCATACCTATGTTCATTCAAATAATTTAATCAACATAGACATTAAATCAACAAAAATAAAACATCATTTGTGGATTCAAATTATGCAATACATAAACAAGAAACATACACAGTGATTATGAAAACACAAAAGAGCAGGGCTAGAATTTCAATATCAAAGCTTAGCAATGTGCTTAGGTCTCTTAGAAATACAATACAAAGTTCACCTTGTTCAAACTATGTAACAAGGGAATCACAATTTCTTGTTCTAAAAATAGTGATACATAAAATCCAACTCCTTAACGCAACTCCTAGAAATGATCTTAGGTGGGATGATTCAACTCTTGGCTATCCCTGCACATAGGTGAGAAGAATTAAGAAATGGGAACACAAAGACAACAAAGAAGATACAATCGACCCAAACAAAACACTCAGAATACCTCTTGCAGAATTTGCTATTCTATTGCTTGATGATGATTTTGGCTCTAGATGGCCTTTTTTATAATTCAAAATTTGAAATTCTGTTATGAATACTTGGTGTAGATGCAGCCACTTGGAGCTCTCTCTGCCACTAATTTTTGTGAGTGCATTGCAACAAAAACTAGGGCTATCATACGCTATCAAAACTAGGAAAATTGGACATCTATCCCCAAAAATGTTACTTCAATTATTCCTATTCTATGACCAGTTTAGCTTCTTTATATACTTATGCAATGGTAGGCCTAATGCTATCTTCTCCTTTGTCCCCTCTAGAATATTGAATCCCAATAGATCTGCAATCTGATGCCAGGATTTATCACAAAAAGAAGAAGTTGAATTAAATGTGTGTTCTATGCTCATTAGCTGATTGATAAACGTTTTAGCCAATGGCTCGTTTTCACTAGTAAACTTGATTGTTTATTGGCGCACTTGGGTTAGTTTGTTTAACTACCTTGCTAACTCCTGCTCATTTTCTCCATTGCATTCAAACTACCTTGCTATTGGTTATGAGCTCTTATAATTTTTTTGCCTTCATGAGCTACTTAAGGAAGTTGCAATCCTGTATTCCAATGTCATAAATTTCTTTTGTCCATTCATCTAAGTCTTGGAGAAAATTCTCCTAGTATGGCCTTTCATGAAGGTAAGTACTCAACTTCTGAAACTTTGTCTAGCAGTCATAATTCTGTCCACCCACAACAGTGACTTATTTGTTTCCAATCTAGATGTATTCTTCCTTGTATTTTTGATAAATGGGATTGATAGCCAATACTCTCTAGTCTATATTCTTGGTGGTTTGAGATATACTCATTATTTTTGCCAACTCTATGAATATATTGGGTAAGGTTTTCACTTATGATTTCACTTCTTCGATCAACCCTTTGCTTATAATGCTCTATAAATGTGGAGCTATCAAATTGTTGCTTAGCTTGGACTTGTAGCCTTTGCTCTTGCAGCTTATAGATTTACTTTTGTAATTTATTTACCTCATATTGAAGTTTCTTGTTTTTAGCTTACAACTGATTTCTTTATACCCTTACTTGTTTCAATGAGATTTTTAAGCTCTCAAATATTTTAATTCTTCTTTGATGACTGCCATGGTTTGAGTCTGAGAGGTAAGTTCAATTTTCATAATATCTATGGTATCCTCCTTTACCTTCATCTCCTTACTCTTTGGATCAACAAATGATTCTATCACACTTTCAAGTAAAGGCAGTGTAATAGTGACATTGAAATATCCTTGTGTAGTCCTTTTCTAGGCTATTAACTATTGGGTAGACTCTTCATCAATTACTTGCTCGAAAGTGGTTCTCTATCCTTCTTCGACACTAAACTAGATATCTGTTTCCTTTTACTTGGTTAAGGTCACCGAATGGCATACTTTCAAAGTTTCACTAGCTTCTATGGTCCTTTTCATTGGTGGGGAACTAGAAGGAGATGTCTCTTCTTAAATGTGTTCTCTCAAGAGATTTCCAAGTACTCCTGCCTGAGTGATCTTCTTCATGGTATTTTGAGGGATCATATGCTTCTTGTCATTGATTACTAGATGCATATCGGGATCATTGCTAACTAATTCTAGTTTTTGCAGAGGGTTGATCAACATTCTACCAACTTCTTCAGTAGTTTTAGGCTTTACTATTGAGACAGTGGCCAACTCCTTACCTTTATCAATTTGTAACACTTTTATAGGATTGAAATTTTGAGGGGCTAGTCCAATTTTCTAGAATTCCATCTCTACAGGTTAAGTCTCTTCGATGACTATCTTAAATTATTCTAGATCCTTTGACTACTTGCAGAAAAGGATCTTTAAAATCATCAGGGTGAATTATGGGGACTAATGGAGAAACAGATTCTATGGTCCCCAATCTGAGCATGTTTAGTTTGGCTCTATTTCTTCCAAATTATTCTATCTGAGTAAAATTTATTTCTTCGATCTTCTAGACATTCGTTAGTGAACTTATGTTCATGATTGTTATTTGCATGGCATATTCAAAAGGATCGTATTCATGCCCCATATCTATTTTAATCACCTTTTGTATTTTTGTATGATATTCTCTCCTTAGGTCATAACACCTCTAGGTAAGCTCAATAAAATTCATAATCATCCATTTTCCATATTGCTCCGAGGAGACTATAATATCCTTTGTAAATATAATGTCCTAGCTAGAAAGGCAAATTGAGCCAAGGGACTTTAGATTTTCTTCTGTTAGCTCTTATTTTTCACTTCTTTGGCCACTTACCTAGTAATCTCTAGTGCAACTATGGACATGGGACAATAATTTGGAAGCACTTTTGGAGGTATTTTTGCTCCATATAACCTGATATACGTAAATTCTTCTACAAAAAAGAAGTCCCCTACCTTGCTTTTGATTAGGAAATTTGTTATTCTAGTACTAATTCTTGATGGCTTCTTCCCAGTTAATTGTGTATAGATGACTGTCAAGAATCTCCCAAGGAATTCATTGTGATTGGACCATCCCTCATGAATCCATGGTAGTCTCTCTTCAACCAAATCAACATTGACTCCTACCAAGGTCTTAATTTTCTAGAAGTCTAACTACCCCATGATGAGATGAATCAAGAAAGAATAATACATAAATTTTGGCATCATCTCCTTTTGTTCTTTGATGGTCTTTTGTAGTGTAGTGAGTTGTCTATGCATATTTTCCTCTATGATATCTTCCCAGAGATACATAGGTATTTCTCCTCTTTTATTTAGTTGCATAGCCAAGAACATTACCTCCTCCCTGATATTATCAAGATCTCTTATCCCTAGTACAATATTAATCATGTCAATGTAATAATTAGCCCAATTTCTAAGGGTAACTTTCTCTATTGAGAATGTATAAGATACTTTATAATCAAAGCCAAACATCTTCGAATAAAAGGTGGTGTTGAGCATGAATAAATATTGTAATAAGATTACCTTGATGTATAGACCAAGAGATTTTGAAAACCTAATGGATGGATTCCTTTGTGATTATAAAAACCTTCTAATTTTTATGATTGAGAAATGCCTTAGATTTTGAGTCGTGTGCTACCGCCATCCAGGACAAGAGATCAAAGGAATAATAGACCCTAGGATAGATTAACTTACCTAAATTACTATTACACTTGTTATAAAAAGGGCTATCTTTGTACCTATCCCTTTTGGCTCTCCTAAATAAATCCTTTAATAGTGTTTGGTGCCATATGTAATCTTCTTGAGTATGTTCAAAATAATCTATGGTATTATCTTCAAATTCTTATTTTAACTCCTCTGTTATTACTCTATCAAGACCTGACTACGCTAGAAAATCTTCCATATTTTTCTTAATTGGCCTACCAGAGAGATGCTTGTATGGATAGGACTCTACGATTTCCATGACTAGGTCGATAACCTCATCGATGACCTTTTGAGGCACACTATAAGAATCCATGACTATTATTATAGGATGTCTGTAAAATCTGCAATATCTGATAGCTTGGCCTCTTATGACTCAATTATCTCTTTCAAACTTTAGTAATATATTTTAGTAATGGTGCTTTTATGCTTTAATTTCCATCTCAACCACCACCTTCAAAAAAATCCTTGATAAATCATGGTCAATTTGCTCTTTTGTGATGACTACAAGATTCTCATCATGAGAGTTCACCTTATGATTGGTTTGATTGATCCACTTTAATTGGTGCTAAACGGTTTATGCTTTTCTAGGACCAATGTCTTTGAGATAACCATGAGTACTTTTTTGATACACCTAGGTCTTAGTTAGATATGTGCATAACTCAAGCCATCATTTGGATTCATTACCTGATATGATATTATCACTTTCTAACCTATACTATCCACCTCATCATCTTTGTTAGATCTCAAACTATTAAACCTGAGATGATTGAGCACTTTCTTCAATGCATCACTGATGGCCGAAGCACCATCAATTTCTTTAGTGAGATCTAAGTCATTGATGAACTCATCGCTTATTTGCCTTCTCCATCACTAATGGATTGGTGATGAGACTTTTTCATTGGCGATGGAGACCTAATATTACAATGGGGGGATAAATGAATGATAAAAAAAATTTCATGTGAGGGAGAATTATTACTCATAAGATCTAATAACTAAAAAATCTTCGTCGATCAAATAATATTATCACTGTTGGATGAGCGATGGGGAATATCTATGAGTGACTAATAAGAAATTGGTTTTACTTAGATCAGTATTATCATCTTATGACTTGTGTAATTACCGTGGATCAATGACAAGGGGATACCATCAATGACCTAAATAAATCTCATTAAAATTTTTTGGCCGATGCTATCGTTGATCTTTTGGTGTGACCACTGATGAATGAGTGATGATGGAATGACATCAGTGATAGGGTATGTTTTGATTTTGAGGACTAACTTAGGGATAAAAACATGGAGAGGATTTTATGCAACCTAGGTGATTCTTGGACCAACATGGACATCTTTGGGGATGCGTAAAAATATACTTGGAAAATAGTCGATTGGGACTAGGAAAAATAAATGATGAAATGACTAAAGACCCCTAAGAATATTTATGACTTAATAAATTATGACAATATTTGTGCAAACAAGAGGAAGGAATAACATACTACGATGCCTAGAACCTTAAGTCATGCATGGAAAGAGGGTGTCATTGATCTTTTAAGGTGATTATCGATGCATCGATGATGGGAATTTAGCATGAGAGGCAACGCGATATTTTGTTATTCGATCTTGGTGTGGCCATTGATTGACCAATGCTATCACTGATTGATTAGTGATGGGACTCTCTCATCAGTGATAGTGATCTCCTTGGGGAACACTTAGATTTTCAAGCTTAGGAAAACTTTGGATGAGACCTTAATGAATACCTTAGGGAATATTTTGACATTATGGAAACTTATAGTAATTTACACCAAAGGGAGATCTTGTAGATTAATGGACTAAGGGGGTAAAAATATTATGGAAAAACATTTGAGGGCTATGAAAACTATGGATTCAATGGGATGATAATGTGAATAATGAATGGGATGACATAATAAAATGGGATATGGAATGATGGAAATAGTGGCAATAATTATTTTTTGATATGTAACTAAGGACTATAACATGGAATTTTTATGATGATATGCATCCCTAGGACTAATTTTCCCAAAAAATCTAGTCATCGACATGAACCTTACACTTAAATGACCCCATATTCTTTGATATGACCAAGACTCCTTAAAATCACCTAGACAATAAAATTTGATGAATTTTGAAAATTAGGGGTATAAAACAAGTTGGGAATTTTGTACCCCAATAGAACTCAAATGGTATCTCAATTCTCTTCCTACCTTAGTTCCCCCTAGACCAAATAAGCATTTTATGCTTTACATAGCAGCCACAACTCATACTTTAGGAGCCTTTTTGGCTCAACATGATGATCAAAATATGTTAGTCTCACAATGACACTGAGAGGGGGGGTGAATCAGTGTAGCTCTTTTAAAACTTAAATATTCAACTCTTAAAGCCGAAACAATGAAAACTTGAAACCAAATAAAGCAAGTATAACAAAAGAACATCACACAATACAAGATGTACCGAGGTTCACTGATTTGGCTACATCTTCAAAATGACTGCTTGGACTCCCATCCAAATCCAGCCTTTGCAAAGCACCAAATTTACAATCAATTTACCAACACCCACTAGAAGGAGCACCAACCCCTGATTTATTTGCACCAACAGAAAGGAGCACCAACCCCTAATTTATCTGCACCAAAAAAAAGGAGCACCAACCCCTGATTTATCTACACCAACAGAAAGGAGCACCACCCCTCTACCAGGCACCCACTTGTTTTTGATATTGATAATAAAATGACATATATGAATCTTCTCTTCTCACATAAAAATTGACCGTTCTCTTAGCTCGTTCTGTCAATTGCTAAAGATTTTTTGGGTATTGTGTAGAACTTTTTCTATGACCTCCTCTAAAAATTTCAACCAAAACTGATATCATATGAGAAATTTATGCCCAAAATACTAAAGTGATGTTTTTCACCTTTTTCCCAAAAACACGGATTTTCACTCTTTATTTTTCTCCACACACTCTTCTCTCCGCACAAAATAAAATCACACTCTTCAATAAAACACTTCTAACTTAAATGCACACACTTGCATTCCTTTTCACTTTTCACTTTCTCCAAAGATGTTTATTTAATGAAACTACTTAAAATAATATAACTCCCTTTTTTATATTGAGAAGGCATTTCGTCAAACACGTCACATGCAAAGAATTGACGCCTTACTCGTTCTCATACTTCGGAGCCACGTGATAACTCAAACCAAAAACAAAATATGATCTATTTGATGCCTTGAAGGTGTAACAACACTGAAACTGAAACTCTGGCGACTCTTCAAGGTCAAAACGGCCAGCTAAAGGATTTTGCCCAAGTGGCACAAATTGACATAAAAGAGACCTATAACATTTTTGCAAAAAACATAACTCTCACCTCATAACTTGGTTTTCTCTAAAATTTGAAACATAGAATATTTACAACACTGAAACTGAAACTCTGGCGACTCTTCAAGGTCAAAACGGCCAGCTAAAGGATTTTGCCCAAGTGGCACAAATTGACATAAAAGAGACCTATAACATTTTTGCAAAAAACATAACTCTCACCTCATAACTTGGTTTTCTCTAAAATTTGAAACATAGAATATTTACAACACTGAATATGTCCAAACCAAAAATCACTACCTAACTCCTTACGGTTCGCCTGTACCACTTCCACAAAAACTGCTACTGATACACTTTTTCAAAAAAGAGTGTTTTTGTGACAGTCTTGCAACGCTTGTAAAGTTCGCCTCGTTTCTTCGTTTTCATTGAAATTTGAAACGCATGTTATTAAAGATAACAACCACATCCAGTTCAAATTTTGCTACATAACTCCTTATGGTTTGTTCGCAGTGCTTCTGAAAAAACTTGCACTTTTTCAGCCTGTACAACCACTTGCCAAATCATCCGCCAAGATATCGGAAACACCACCGATCACTCCAAACACTGTGCTGACATCTCCAATGCTGTTATGGAATATTTATTGACATGCTGGCATGTTCCAAACTGATCCATCCTGTCCAACTATGCCCGTGGTGACTTTTTTCAACTTTTTGATTATTTTGCTGCTTTGACAACTTTCTGACGATTTTTTAAACTTTTGCAAATTTGCACAAACCTATAACAACTTCACCCAAACATCAAAAACATCCTCATAAGCATTCACTATACATACTCTGAATAACCTCTGAACTCCTGTCCACTGCATCAACCGATCTATCTGACTGTGTTGACAATAATGACAATATTGTCGCTGCACCTTGCTCAACAATTTCCCCCTTTGGAATTGTTGGCAACACACATGCAATTTCCTGTAACTCTTCTCCCCCTTTGATAAAAATACCAAAGGGCTGTTGCAAACTCTCCCAAGTCCATGCACAACATTCCCAGGCAAAAATTATTACACTTAGCAAAAATCACAAACATGAGCAAAAAGATAAACAAATACACAAATGCTCCCCTTGAGAATGTCGTCCCGATAGCTAGTCAATTCTTGGGAAGCGTGACCACTCCCAATTTATTGTGAAGGTACTCAAAGACTTCCTTGGGCAATAATTTTGTGAAGATATCCGCTACTTGCTCTACTGTTGGAACAAAATCTAACTTAACCTCACCTTTCGCAACTTTCTCCTTCAAAAAGTGATACCGGATAGCAATATGTTTTGTGCGAGAATGCATAACCGGATTCTTTGAGATGTTAATGGCACTGGTGTTATCACACTTAACTAAAATTGGCTCACTGAAGTTAATACCAAGATCTTTTAGGGTTTGTTTCATCCATAATACCTGCATACAACACGTTGTCACTGCAATATATTCTGCCTCTGCTATGGATAAGGATACTGACTCTTGTTTCTTACTATGCCACGCGACCAACCTGTCTCCAAGATAGAATGCACCTCCACTGGTACTCTTTATGTCATCTACACATCCTACCCAATCTGCATATGAATACACAATAAGGGTGAATTCATTACCTTTTAGATACCATAACCCATACTCCATAGTACCCTTGAGGTACCGAAGAATCCTCTTCACTGCTGTCACATGAGTCTCCTTGGGACTAGCCTGAAATCGTGCTACCATGCATACTGCCTACAAAATATCTAGTCTAGTAGCTATTAAGTACAGTAAGCTCCCAATCATAGATCTGTACATGGTTTCATCAACATGTGGAGATTTGTCATCCTTGCTCAACTTGCAACCTGTTGTCACGGGAGTGCTAACTGGCTTACAATCCTCCATTGTGAAATTTTTTGGCATCTCTTTCACATATTTAATTTGAGAAATAAATATGCCCTTCTCATTTTGATTAACTTGCAACCCGAGGAAATACGAAAGTTCACCAATCATTGACATTTCAAATTCTTTCTACATATTATTTGCTAAATCTTTACACAACTCATCTTTGCTACTGCCAAATATGATATCATCTACGTATACAACAAGAACAATAAGATGACCATTTTCCATTTTATCATATAAATTACTATCCACCATACCTTTCTTGAACCCTTGTTGAGTAAGATAGTTGTCTAGCCTTGCATACCATGCTCGGGGTGCCTATTTTAAGCCATATAATGCTTTCTTCAACTTGCAAACCAAGTTGGGATCATCACCAAGTTGGAAACCATATGGCTGCTCAATATAAACCTCTTCTTCAAGTTTCCCATTCAAAAATGTTGATTTCACATCCATTTGATAAACTTTGAAATTCTTGTAAACTACTAAAGCCAAAAACATTCTAATTGCCTCTAGTCTAGCCATAGGTGCAAAGGTTTCCTCAAAGTCAATACCTTCAACTTGTGCATAGCCTTTACATACCAATCTTGCTTTATTATTGACTACCTGTTTGTCTTCATTCAATTTGTTTCGAAAGATCCATTTAGTACCGATTATATTTTTATTTGCAGGTCTTGGTACTAACTCCCAAGTTTTGTTTTTCTCGATCTGATCTAATTCTTCATTTATTGCCTTCATCCAACTTTCATCTTTGCTTGCGTCAACAACATTTTTGGGCTCAATGCTAGATAATAGAGAGTAGTTACTTACTACTCTTCTTCTTGTCTAAACACCAACTGTGGGGTCTCCAATTATTTAATCTCTAGGATGATCTTTCTAATCTTCAAAAATTAAAAGTAACATCATCTAGTTGTGATAACCATTTTCCACCCAAAATAACATTTGCACTTCCCAGGTTCATAACGAAGAGAGTTCCTCGCCAAGTGTAATTTCCCATTTGGATTGAAACTAGAGATGTTCTACCTACACATTGAGTGTTTTCTCCATTTGCAATTAAAACTTAAAACTTATCTTTATTGGACATATTAATATAAAAATTCAATGCTTTAGTTGTTTTGATATCAATAAAGTTATGTATACTACTTGAATCAATCAACACATTAATACGCTCGTGCCTAATAAATCCTTGTACCTTAATTGTATGATGAGCTTTTAACCCCATAAGTGCATGTACTGAGAGATCAATAGTGTCATCCTCCAATGTTTCTTCATTAGTATCTGCTCAGAGTAATTCCATATTTGTGGGTGACTCTTGCTGAGTTATATCTTCTTCTTCTTCTGCTTCCTTATTTTCAAATTCTACTTAAAATATTTGATGCACTTGACATACTTGATCTCTAGGATGATAAGAATGATATTTAAAGAAAAATTCTTGATGAATGATTGTGAAAAGGTCAATAAAAATTAGAATCACATTTATAAGACACCCCATATTGAAGTTTAGTTTCAATTGCTTGAGCTATTCTGGTAGCCTCATCTAGAGTACGTGGATCATGAATGTCGACTTCTTTTCAGATTTATCCTTGAGACCATGAAGAAAATCAGACACCACTACTATTGGGTTTAATTCATGTAAGTAATAATATTTTTAAACTCCGATACATAATCTTCTACTAAACTGGTCTACTTGAGATCAATGAGGCAGACCACATATGATGAATATAAGCCCTTATCAAATATTTTAAGGAAAAGTTCCTTAAATTCAAGCCACATAAGAGATCGATTATGTTGACAAAACTATCATAACAACCATTGGTAAGCTTGGATGCCTAGTTTACAAGATGCATATGCAACTTGAACAGTTTCCAAAATACGATATAAATGAAAAATACCATCCATCTTGGCTATCCATCCTCTAGGATCATATCCTTCAAAGTGGGCATATCGGTACGAGGATCGTGGGCATCATGAGGCCATTATAAGAATCGAGATATATCACTTGCTGAAGTATCAAAATTAAAGGAATTTTGTGGAGGTATTGATGTTTGATGAGTATTTATAGGTGGAGGGTTGGAATTTATAGGTGGAGGGTTGGGAATGGCTTGAGAGACTTGTTTATTTTATTATAGAAGTAAAATCCACTAACTCTCATATTTGTCATACTATTGAATGCACATTCGCTATATCTTGTTGTTGTTACCCCAAACACTCACATACATTGATGTCTATTGTGAGGGGAATTTTAGAAGTAAGATCTTCTTGATTAATGACAAATTCAGTTTGGTTAGACTAAGAACAATTTTCATTTAAATTAAGAGGGATGTTGGAATTATATTAATTTGGAGAAGCCATGGACCAGTGGTGAGGGTTAAAACTATTAATTTTAAAAGGATATTTATGTTACGTACCTTTATTTAACGATTGTATTCTTGGTGAATTTAGTAATCCTTCATTTGGTCTCTCACTGGTTGTAATATTTCGTTTGGACCTCTATTCCACTTATTGGGAGTGTTATGATCACTCATTCACTTTATGTATAGCCAAAAATTTGAATTAATCCTCCTCTTTTATCAAAATTTCTGAAAAAACTTTGTTTGTAATGACCTCCAATGGTTGCTTTTCCAAGACTTGGAGTTTCGTAATTTCTTCTAATAGTTATATTGGTGTAACGGCTAATTGAGTTTGTAATTGCCTCAATGGATATATGGGTACCAAATTTACTTACAACGGATAGGCTTTTATTTTACAATGGTAGAATCTTCTAAATAGCTACCACTTCAGTGGTCAACATGGTTGGTTTTCAAAAGTTCTAAACCGTTAGCTTCTCTATCTGGTGGTCATCCAACTGTTGATTTTGCAACGGTTTGAAGTAGTTGCAGATGGAATTTTTAATTTACCATGGTCAAAATTTAGACACACGGGGTATTGTGGGGACACCAACTTGGACTATGGGAATTGAATAACATTGCATGATGAGGGAGAAGACACACATATTTAGGAAGCAAGAAGATCAAAGGAAAAGCTATGAGCATTTTGTTATACGATAGTGGAGGACTCGTGAGTTGAATGGACGCTATGTGGGATGACTTTGAGAAATATAGTGAATGTGCGGGGAGTAACAGACAAGTGTGACTACTAAGTGGGATTCACAAAGGTAATATTGCACTTTGGTACCTTTAAACCCAAGCAATTACCCTATTATGGTATATATAGGACTAAAGACATCAAATGAAAATTTTTTATGCCCGATACATGAACTTCTCATTTTTAATGAAATAAAAGCAATTGTACATTAGGATAACATGTAGTGGTGATTCCTTGTTGGTGGAGAATTTTAGATTTTGGCTAGCGAGAAATTCCCTTGGCTAGCAAGTAATTTGAATAATATATACGTCATCAGATTAATTGATGTGAGTGCCCAAACTTCTAAATAGTCACTGATGGAAGACTTCATTGGATGTTCATAAATAATCTCATTGCTTGAATACTAGAAAATGGTACCTGATGTTTCGATCACAAAGGTGCTTGACGAATTAGTCGAAGGAAACAAAAAATCTAAAAACTATTAAAGATAGATTTAATCATCATTGCATGCCAGCTAGGATTTTTGATTGTTTTGGTACTCTTCAGAAGGTATTGAAACATGTATTTTATTCTCCAAATAATACGTATTAATCCTTTATTGAACTCGAGCAGATGGATCCTTACTTTAGAAAATTATTATGACATGATGCAAGCAATTATCAAAGATAAATAAAATAACCAAAATTATTGACACACCTTAGGAAAGGTGAGTACCATATCCATGTGGAATTTCTCCATTGGATAAGGATTTAGGGTTTGGGTTGCAACAATTTATACCCATAATAATTGTAAATTGCTTCATGCCTCCCTGTAAGCCTGCGAATTGCTTCACAATGATCACTGCTTGATCTGAGGATTCTTCAACCTGGTGTTAATATACTGTGATAGCTTATCACCAGTTGTAATTATTGGTGGTTTTACTGGAGGAATTCACCTATTATTTATGCTTGAATAGCAAGGTGTAAAAGGACAATTACGTCCAACGAGTACTACTAATGAATTTTCCTATCAAAAAATACCTAATTTTTGTCAGGAATCGCTAACCATCGAAACTCTTGCTTCTCTATATCTTTCATGTTGAGATGATTTCTTCTAGACTACTATGAACCAAAAAGTAAAAATATGATGTTCCTTTGATAATTTATTCCAAAAAAAAAATTATCCCCGATTTATCAAGATTGTAGCTTTGATACCACTTGAAGTGAAACTTTGTAAAAATAATTTAAACACAGATCGAATGGAATAAATCAAATAATTTCTTGCCACTTGAGGAGGGCTAAGTCCTTTTCCACTTAAGGAGGGCTAAGTCCTTTGCAAATACGTAGATGAATAAATTGGTGATTGATGATCAATTGTAAATCAACCTACATCTATAAATATGAATAAATCAACAATCAATGAATCAATTGGAAATATAGCCGACTAGCTATATTAAAGTTGTAACAAATAGGAATAGAAGTCATCCAAATAAAATTCATATAACAAGGACTTCTTCAAGTTAGGATTTACCAATAAATTATCTAATGAGACAAAGAGAAAGTCTACAGAGTTTATTGGGATGGGTAGAGTGCAGTTTCAACAAGAGAGTGGTTGAAGTAGGACTCATTCACCAATTCTAGAAGTAGATTTAGTTTGAGGAGATAGGAGTAGAAGTCATCTAAATAAAAATCATATAACAAGGACTCCTTCAAGTTAGGATTTCTCAAATAATCATCCAATGAGACAAAGAGAAAGATAGTCATACGTAGGGTTATGCTTAGTGATGAATCATCATTAATTTGTGAATATTAAGATTTTTAAATTTTGAAAATGGTGAGTATGGGGACCCTAGATGTTAGCCCATTCACTTGAAACTTTTGGGAGAAAAAAAAAATTTGGGTCGGCTTGCCCCTTTTTAATAATAATTTCACAATTTTTATTTGAAATCACCAACACTCCTACCTAAATCTTGGACCCTTTCACCTTGAAATTATAAATAATTTTACTTATCCTACCAAATTTACCTCTTATACCACTAGCATATATACCTAATGTGACAATTATACTTATACATCTAAAACATTCATCCTCCTCAAAAAATAAGTTGTAGCATTAAAAATGAATGGTTGTCAAAATAGATGGATTGATAGAATAGGTGATCGATAGTAGGGAAAACAAGGATGATTGGTTGATGGAATAAGCAATAGACAATAAGGAAAACAAGGATGATCAACTGATATAATAGGTGACAGACAATAGAAAAAATAAGGATAATTTACTAATATAATAGATGATAAATGTTAGAGAAAAAAAGGCAGTTGGATGATATAATAGGTGATAGAAATTAGGGTAAACAAGGATGATCAACTGATATAATATATGACAAATAGTAGAGAAAACAAGGGTGATCAATTGATAGAATAGTCAACGGACAACAAGGAAAACAAGGATGGTCGACTAATATAATAGATGATAAATAGTAGATAAAACAAGGGTGGTCAACTAATGGAATAGATTATAGACAATAGAGAAAATAAGGATGATCCTCTTATGGAATAGGTGATAGACAATAAGGAAAACAAGGACAATAAACTAACGAAATAGATGAAAAACAACAAAGGAAAACAAGGATGATCAAATAATATAATAGGTGATAAAAAACACGAAAAACAAGGATAATCTACTGATATATTAAGCAATAGAAAACAAAGAAAATAAAGGCAATCAATTGATATAATAGTTGATAGATAGTAGAGAAAACAAGGGTGATCGACTGATGAAATAAATGATAGACAATAAAGAAAATAAGGATGATTTACTGATGGAATCGACAATAGAAAATAGGAAAATAAGGATGATTGATTGATGGAATAGACCATAGATAACAAAGAAAACAAGGGCAATCGAATTATAGAAAACAGACAACAAGAAAAACAAGGACAATCAATTGTTAGAAGAGGCGATAGATAGTAAGAATATTTCTATTTGAATGGTCATCAACATTGTCATAACACTCCTTTAGCAAACTTTTCATTTTAATATATTTATGTTTTGCTATGCTGCTATGTGGATGAAATGATTGACTATTTCATATTTGTATTAAAAAATACTCATTTATTATGGAAAAATATGATATGTGAATTTTATTATGGGATGTAGTATAATTCCATGCATAATTCTATGAAACATGCATTTTATATGAGAATATTATGTTGCTAATGAAATTTCACTTTTGCAAGAACAAATCTCTTTAAGGTGGTAGAAAGAACTAACCACCGAGAACATAATACCTTGGGGAAATGATGTGATGGGTTATTTGTCGAAAAAAGAGGAAACATGAATGAATGCTCCCTTCATGAAGATGCATATCATAATTTGCATGAAATAAAGAAACATCAAGCTTGAGTGAATTTGTTTAATGCATAATAATTTTCTTAAAGATGGAATTTTATTTGGTAAAGGTATTACTGCATAGGAAAGATGATTGATTTCTTTATTGTTTCCTTATTAAGAGAGCAGCATATAAAGGACTTGCTTTTGCTTGATGATGTTAATGAAATGAATGCTATAAAAAAAGTATTTAATTTATTACTTTATTTTGTATGCTTTGCATTTTGCATACCCAAATATTCATTCTGGAAAAAAAGATAATTTGGAACCCTTGGTGCTGAGTTGCATTATTGTGAATGGGTTATAAATTGCATAGTTGAAAGGATATTGTTGTTTTTTTAACTTCAATTATGCTTACAAATGGCCATAGGATAGAACTATTTATGTTTTCTAGGGCAATATCTCTTAGAGGTCCAAAAGAGTTGAGGATTTAATCACTTTTGGAGAGTGATGCACGTCCTTAGTTTTTTGCCATTTAAGATTGATAGTGAAAATGAAGGTCAGATATTTCTTCAATAATAAAGGAGGAAGAATAAAAGAGAATGGGAATACTTCAACCAAGAGAGAAAGTAGAACACGATTGTCAACAAGAGAGAGGAGATTTACATTTTGAAAGGAAGCTACTTTGGAAGCGACAAATGCTATCAGGTGGTTTTGAAAAAAAAATCTTCTTTTGGTTGGGTTGGAATAGTTTGGAAAAATAACATGCTTATGTATAATTGCTAATATATTGCTCCCAATAAGTGTAGATTGTGTAAGTTTAATCTAGTCATTTAGAGAATTATTTACCAGCCAACGATTGAAACAAGTAATTAAACCTATTATTGTTATCCGATGACATCTACTATAGAATTTAGGTTTACTTATTTTAGAAGATGAAAGTATTGTTATAGTTTCAACTAAATTTGATTGGCTAACTCGGAGAACTAGAATGAGTTGATAGGATGTATTCTATGTTATCGAGGGCTATCGATGTGTTTTAATTGGAACTCTAACTTTGCATTTGTCTATAAATGAACTAGACAATACCTTATATCTTTGTGTATTATAAACTATAGAATTTTTAGTAGAAGAATTAAAAGACATCACCCAAAACTTGGAAGAAATTCTGGATGTTCATCCTATAATTATGGGTGATTACAGTTGGAAACGACTAGTGGTGTAGTAATTTTTTACATGTGTATATGGATGGTAACTTCTCTCTTTTCGGTTGAGTGAATAGATTCCCGTATATAGAACATGTGAATAAACCTTTCTGGTTGGTTATTTTCTAGATGTGTTAGATTGTATAAAGCTTTTATTGTGAAAAGTATTTTGACTTATTTTATTTCGAAAAATATTTGTTCTTGACTATATGGAAAAGTGTTAGGATGAATTTGTTGGAATGAATGAATGGATTGTTTTATTTTTAGTGAAAGATGTGAATAGTTTATGTTGTAAGAATGAGATGTAAAATTAGAAAGATGAATATTGATAATATTAATAGATTTTGAAAAAATATGTGCTTGACTATTTTAAGTTATACTATTGTTTGTTGTAAATTTTGTAACATTGTTAGATTTCTTGTTATATTGTTTGTTACAAGTTATTCTTTATGAAGGAAGAGAAGGAATTTATTGATGAGTTCTTTTAAGTTTAGTTGAAGCACAATTGTTTTTTGTGATTATGGAATGTAGTAAATATGTATTCCTAGTTTTGATAGAAAAATACATGCCTTTATTTAGAGATGTTCATCTTACAGGGATATGTTAGATGAATTTGGCATGAGTTGTGATTGTTGTATGTTTTTCTATTTGAGAATTGATGTTTAAAAAAAAAAAAGGTTGAGCAAAATTGTTTGCAAGTGGTACTTTTTTTTAATATGAAACAGAGCCATCTCTAATCCCCAAATAAGGCATTCTTTCTCAGTGGTGTTAGTACATGCAACAGATGGAATACGGTGGACAAAGCGAAGGGGAAATTAGTAGTTACTATTTAGTTTTACTAGTTTTTAATCCAGCCAAAGGTGCTTCAAATGGACTCATCTATTTGTGGGACACAAGGAAGGTGGATAGAGAATTGATTCAGTCCAGTGAAAGGATTATCAGTGTCAAATTTCAAGAGCGATATTCCAATATTTCTTGGATTTTGTCGAACATCTATGCTCCAAATTCTTTATCTAAGAGAGCTCTTTTCTAGGATATGCTCAGTAGCCTTAAATATTCTTTCAATAATGCCCCCTAGATTGTTTTTGGAGATTTCAACACACCTCTCTACCCCTCAGACAAATTTGGGGGTTCGGGGTGTCCTAAAAAAAGTATGGAAGATTTTTTAGACTTTGTCAACACTAATAATCTCATGGATGTTAAGCTCAAAAATGTAAAATACACATGGAGCAATCGAAGATCAGGAAATCAACTCATTCAAGTAAAATTAGACAGAATTTTTTTATCCCATGAGGTTGTTCAACTCTTTGGGGATGCCAACCTTCTTGCTCTCCCAAAAGTCAGTTTTGATCACAGTCCACTCCTTTTGGATATTATCAAGGACAACCCTTTCAGAAGACCTTTCATATTTGAATCAATGTGGATCCAGCACCCTGAATTGAGGCTCAAAATATCCCAATGGTGGCAATAGGTCGATCAAGGTTGTTCTTCCTTCTGCCTAGCACAAAAATTAAAGCATGTAAAAGAAAATCTCAAAATCTGGAATAAAGAAGTGTTTGGAAATTTGTTTGAGTTCAAACAATCTATTCAAGACAGACTCCTTTCCATAGAAAGCAAAATTCAAGTAGGCCACTGTGATGATCAAACCCGTGCTGAAGAAAGAAATACCCTGGATGATTATCACAACATTCTTGCTCGTGAAGAAATTTTTTGGAAGAATAAATCTAGAGTTTTGTGGCTTAAATAAGGAGATTTAAACACTAGGATTTTCATGCCTCCACCATGCTAAACATAAGCCACAACAGAATCAAAGAACTAAAAAATAGTGATGGGTCTATTACCTCTAATATTCAAGAAATTAGAACCGAGGCTATCTCTTATTTTTCCAACCTCCTTGGGGAAAGCAGGATACCCTCTAGTCTTGCTCTTAATTCTATGCTTTATCATATACCCAAGTTGGTTTCATTTTATGCTAATTCCAAAATGCTATCCCCTTTTTCTGATGAGGAGATCCATTCAGTCCTATTTTCAATGCATCCTAACAAAGCCCCTGGCCCTAACAGATTTCCTCCTCAATTTTTTTAGATCTTTTGGGATATAGTGGGTAGTGATGTTTGTTCTACCATTAGAGAGTTTTAATATGCTATACTATCCCCTATAGATTCAACTCAACCTTTATCACCCTCATTCCAAAGAACTCAAATGCTAAATACATGATTGATTTCAGACCTATTAGCTTATGTAATGTGGTCTACAAAATCCTCACAAAGGTTATTGCTAATAGATTGAGAGATATCCTTCCTTCCATTATTGATCCTTGCCAGGGAAGTTTCGTTCATGGTAGATCTATCCTTGATGGAGTCATAACTATCCATGAAGCTCTTCATTCTATTCAAATGTAAAAAAAACTTGCCTTTGTTTTGAAATTGGACATGAATAAAGCCTGTGATAGATTAGACTAGGATTTCCTTGTTTCAATTCTCCTAAAATTTGGTTTCCACTCTGACTGGGTTGAGTTAATCAAAGGGTGTATTTCCACCCCATGGTTCTCAGTACTTATCAATGGATCCACTACTGGTTATTTTTTGAGCAATAGAGGCATCCATCAAGGAGATCCCATATCCCCCTTGTTGTTTATAATTATTGTTGAAGCTCTGGGAAGAACAATAAAAGCATCTTGTAATCTCAATCTCATTTTAGGTATAAAATTTGCTTCCATGACTAGGCTAGTTTCCCATCAATAGTTTGTGGATGATACTATCATCTCATCTAAAGCATCTATCCTTGAAGCTAAAGTCATCAAGCATATCTTATTGTTATATGAAGATGTTGTTGGGCAAAAAATCAACTTTCGCAAGAGCAAAATATATTTCCTAAATACACCCATTCAGAGACAACTCAAAATTTTTGCCATCCTTGAATGCTCAATTTCTCCTTTACCTACTACTTACCTAGGACTTCCTTTGTTCTTGGGACAACCTGATGCTTCAATGTGGAACAATGTGATTGAAAGGCTACAAAAGAAATTAGTAGGTTGGAAAGGCAATCTCTTGTCTCAAGCTGGTAAAATTACCCTAACACATGCGTCACTTCAAAGCATTCCCATCTACTTCATGTCCATCTTTAAAGTTCCAGCAGGGGTTTATCATAAAGTAGAGCAGATTCAAAAAAATTCTTTCTATGAGGATCTGAAAACAAAAGTCGATTTCACCTCATTGCTTGGGATAAAGTCTGTAGGCCAAAATAGTCTGGTGGGGTTGGCCTAAGAAGGATTCACCTTTTCAACTCAACCCTTCTTGCTAAGCAGGCCTAGAGGCTAATTTCAAAGGATGGTCTTGATTGGATTACTATTGTTCATCACAAATACTTATAGGATACTAATTTCTTTAGTGTTTATTTATCACCAAGGGGGTCTTGCTTCTGGAAATCAATATTGTAAGTTAGGACTCTTGTCAAATAGGGCCTTTGATGGAGACTGGGTGATGGGCATAAAATTGACTTTTGGTAGGATAAATGGATCCTCAATGAACCACTCATAAATATTTCCAGATTGGCTATCCTCAAGGACTATACTGATACTATATGTGGATCAAGAGTTTCAAATTTCATCTATTCCTAGGATGGTAGGAAGACTTGGAAGCCTTTTTTCATACCTACTCATCCTGAGGAAACTAGAGAACTACAGTTTCTCCTAAAATATTCAATCATCCCCTTTGGGAATCCTAAGGATCATTTGGTGTGGGAACTTACTGATACTGGAGAATTTTCTATTAAAACTGCTTACCAGCTTCTCTTATCGCCTGAGGAATCCTTAATTCCTTTTAATCTTTTTTGGATCAAGCTAATGATTCCTAAAATTGCCTCCTTTGTTTGGGTTGCTATCTAGGCAAAAATCCTTACTATTGATAACTTATTGAAAAGAGGGTTACCCATTCCCAATAGATGTTTTCTATGTTGTTCTAATTGGTAATCCCCTCATCACATTTTCCTCGGTTGTCCTTTTGCTTCTTCCATCCTCAATAGCCTTTTTGAATGCTTCCATATTTCTTGGGTTGAACCTTGCTCCATCTCTAATATTTTCATTCAGTGGCCCAACCCTTTTAGGAACCTTTGCCTCAAAATGTTATGGCAGTTTTATCTTCATCATTTCATGTGGCAGATTTGGTTGGAAAGAAACTAGAGCATTTTCCAATATTAGTCAAAACTCTGATTTTATCTTCAACAAGATCCTCTCGTTTGCTATAGAAAATGTTGCCCTTAGCCCCCTACCTTCACAACCTGCTTCCAAATTTGAAGCCTCTTTAGGGTAGGCTCTTAAATTCCCTATTGTGAATAATTCTAGTCCACATTCTACTTCCAATAGAGCTCAGTCATCTTGGATTCCTCCTCCACTAGGATGGCTCAAATTGAATTTTAATGGTGTTGCAAAGGGCAACCCTGGGTGGTTAGGAGTGGGTGGCATCCTTAGAGACAACAAAGGTAAGGTCATCCTTACCTTTGCTAAGTTTTTAGGAATTCAGTCAAACCAAACTATTGAAGCATGGGCTCTATGGCATGGCTTGGTCTTGGCCAAATATTTGTCTAGCAGGATTCTTGTTGAGGGTGATTCCCTTACCATCATTAATTACCTCAAAAATTCCAAAATCCCTTCATGGAAAATAAGGAACTGCATCGAAGAAGCCAGAAATCTTAGCAAAAACTTTTAGGATATAATCTTCCAGCACACATTCAGAGAAAACAACAAAGTTACTGATGTCCTTGCAAATTTTGGGACCCGAATCACTGATCTGATGACTTGGACTATTGATATCCCTCAGTGTTTGGCTCAAGTCATTGATCAAGAAATTTTGACTTTAGGCATCATTTGTGTTGACATGGAGCAAGTCAGCCATCCTTCGGATGATCCTCATACTAGCGTGTCTTAATTTTTATACCAATCATCCCTCGCCTTCTTGGCCTATGGACTTTACATGATTCTTGGTCTTGTCAACCTTAGATGTTGAGTTTACACTTTTCAAAATAGAGTCTCTGGTGCGGCCTCATCTCAAAAAGGGATGTCGATTATCCATACTTCAAAGCAAATCTTGTGTTGTCCTTACCCATTGCAAAAGTCACCAATCCATAGTCATCACCCTTTTCCATCTTCCCACTTTGTCCACCCATGTCATCACCCTTCCGCATGTCTCACCTCGTGTTTTGCTGTACCTCCTTGGTATTTCCCATTTGTGGGATTTTGGTTTGGATTCTCACATGATCTCCTTCAGTGATCGGAATTATTGCATCCACCAAGAGTGCTTTGGAGCATGTAGTTTTTATTTTCACTACCCTAGGCAGCACTTGTGCCAATATTACCATCAGTTTGATGTGGTTCTTACCTTCTTGGTCATTTCCTTTTATAATGCCCAAGTTTTAAACTTCCTTCATTGCTATGTCATTCAAGTTGTTCATCCAAAATTTATCTTACCTCTGTGTGGTCATCATGTCTTTCGTTGAACCTTCCAAGCCCTGTTTGGACTCCATTGTTGAGGGAATCCTTACTGGTAAGGTTTTTCTCTTGTTTTTCCATAAATTTAAAGGTGAAGACCTCAAATTCATGTTGGCATTCATGGAGACATGGGATAATAGTCAGGTCACCATCCGCAATAAGACCTATCTACTTGATATCAAAATGCTTGTGGAATTGACTAGACAACAACCTAAAGGAAGATCAATTAAGAGAGAGAAGCACAATTGGGATGTTGAATTGAAGGATGTCAAGGACAAGGAGCTATGTAGAAGAGCTCATCTGGGCATGCGGTGAGATGAGTTACCTTTTTCATGGGGGAGCATCCTCAAGCCTATTATGGAGTATGTGACTATGGATGATCCTGACAAACCTCTTCGTAGTTTTTATTTCTCCTTTTATAACCATTTTTGTGATGTAAGTGCAGTCAATATTCCTCAGTTTATTTTTAATTTTGTCAACTATACCATTGAGAATTGTAGGGAGAAAAATGGATCAGAATTACCTACCCACAGTGGCCTTTTCAATATCTTATTCAATCATTGGTTAATTCACTACCCTGAGGACATTGTTGTGAGTCCTCCCCCCAAACCCAAACAGAGCCCCCTAAAACCTAGTTCATCCCAAACCACGCCCCAATCCTCTTGTACTCCAAGATTGTCAGCCAAGAAATAAAAAAAAATTGATTCTATCCATGAATTACGAAAGAGAGAAAGAAGTGCATCACCTAAACCTAAAAGTGATCCTGAACAAAAACCCTTATGCTCCTCTGCACGTCTAAGGAATAAAGCCATGCAGAAAGAGTCTCTGGTCATTGAGTCAGAAGAGGAGGATAAGGATAGCCCTGATCATTGCATGCAGGTGTTCATCATCAAGTCCATGACAAATTGCATTACCCACTTGGTTGACCTACGTAATGCTCTTAATTTATGATTTTTTAGGAAGCCTTTTACTGAAGGTATGGGAGGAACTCCTATTGCAAATCTGAAGGAGGCGGTTGTCAATCTTGAGGACATCCCTACCAAAGATAACACTGTTGATATGGACACTTTAAATATTGGTCTCCAATATGTTGATGCCAATCCTGGTCTTGAAGGTTAATTGCTCCCACTCTAGCCTAGAGAGTTGTTGTTCAAAATTTTTGATGCTTAATGTTCTATGTGGATTTTTGGATATTCTATTTTACCTAAAATTTTTGCTCCTATTACTGGCTGAGGATAGCCTTAATGTTTTTTCCTTGAAGGATGGCCTTTGGTCTGCTTTTTGATGCTTTTCTAGAATTTGATGCCATTTTGTATACAAATTTTGGGGCCCTGTTAAAACTCGTCTGATATATAAATTTTAATCTCTTTAACCGATCAAAAACTATTCAAGTTTACTGGAGATGTCGAAGGAACTTATAGCATGTCTCATATTATTTTGTTGATGTTACATCTTTATAAATATAACCTTTGGCTCATTGGATTATCTCTCCTAAAATAAAATATAGAATGGGAGTTTTTAGTGGGTAAACCCATGTTTTGTCTTGCGAACAGTGGAGTTTCTAGGATGCAGTATAATATGAATATTATGTAAATTTTAAAATGAAAAGTTCAATGGAATGAATGTTGTCCTTATTACCATTAAGTGAATGTTTAAGATGGTGATTTTAATGAATAAATGGTAGCATTATTGTAGCATGCAATTTTTGATAATTGATAACTCACTAAGGACTTGATTAATGGATAAGATTGGTTGTGTTGTGTTGAACGTAATTTGTTGGTAAATTCAAGATGCAAATAAAATAAGCTTGAATATTAAACAATATTTTGATATGCTTGAGTTTATATAACAATAGGTTAGGCTATGAATAGCCTAATAGGTTGGATCCCCCTAAAGATAGGATTCTATGCTACCAACTTAACAAATTATGAGTCACTAACAATAAAATATATCACGTCTAAATAATAGCGCGTGACAACCATAAGATATTCAACATGAATATCTAATATAATTAAATCAATATAACCTACTAGGTAATAATGTAATAACCAAATGTTAAGAAATTAAATACTACTTTCTAAACTAATATCCCCCTTTATTACATTATTTTGTAATACAATGTGTACTTGTGAACAGCTCAAATTTGACACGTCCAAGTGCCTTTGTGAAGATTTCTACAACCTGTTCATCAGTGGGAATTAATTGTAGCTTGATGTTGTATTTAGGAACTTTATCATGAATGAAATGATACTATGTGTCAATATGTTTGGTGTGCTCATGGTGAATTGGATTCTTTACTAAGTTTAAAACACCTTGGTTGTCACAGAATAGGTGAATTGGAAGTTTCTTGGGTAAACCCATACTTGTTATGATGTGACTTAAATATATCACTTCACACACTGCATCTCATGTTGCGAGATATTTTGCCTCTATTGAAGATATAGCAACTACCTATTGCTTCTTATTGTACCATGAGATAAGTCCAGATCCTAAATGAAAAACATATCCAGATGTTGACTTTCGATCATCTACTGATCTCGCATAGTCAAAGTCTGTGAAACCCTATAAGAATAATTTTTCATTCTTCCTATACTCTAAACCATACTCCACACTACCATGGATATAGTGGAGAACACACTTTACTACTTTCTAGTGAGTAACTTTTAGTTCTTGCATGAATCGAGAAAGATAATTCACAATAAATGTGATATTTGGTCTAGTGTTTGTCAGCTATATAAGGCTTCCAATAATTTGACTATAAATAGTATCATCTACTTGAGGTGAATCATCATATCGTGACAAATGAAGCCCTTGTTCCATCAATGTTGCTTTTGACTTACAATTAGTCATACGATACTTTTCGATCAGTGTCTTAGTGTACTTATTTTGAGTTACCCTTAGGTAATTATTTTTTTGTTCAATCTCTAGACCAAGACAATAGTGAAGAAGTCCCAAATATGTCATATCAAATGAATCTCTTAAGTCATTCTTCATGGCATCTATCAATGTCTCTAAGTTGTCGGTTATGATCAAATCATCCACATAGAGGACAAGTATCACTATCTCAGAACCAATTTTCTTAACATAGAGATTTGCATCTGAAGGACTTCTCTTAAATCCATGTTGTAGAAGGTGATTGTCTATCTTTATATACCATGCTCTAGGGGCTTGTTTCAACCCATACAAGGATTTAACCAGTTTGTAAACTTGTTTCTCATGGCCTTCCTCAACAAATCCTTGTGGTTGAGTCATGTATACTTCATTGTTTAAATCACCGTTTAGGAAGGTGCTCTTTACATCCATTTGATGAAGTTTCCATCTATACTATGCTACCATAGGACAAAGAACATGAATGGTGGCCATCCTTGTAGTAGGTGCAAAGGTCTCTTCATAATCGATTCCTTCCTTTTGAGCATAGTCCTTTGCAATAAGGTAGGATTTATGCTTGTCAATGGTTCCATTTTCCTTATATTTCATTTTATAAACCCATTTATAGCCAATGGGTTTCTTACCTGAAGGTAAATTAACTAGCTTCAATGTGTTGTTCTTAATGAGAGATTTATATTCAACATCCATAGCTACCCTCCACTGTGGCTCACTAAGTGCTTATTTTATCGTGGTGGATTCATGTTCATCATATGAATACTTATAAACCCTCTCATCATCAATATCCATGTCTTATCCATTATCAATCTCTTTGTCTACAAAAAGGTCTTCGAAATGTTAGCACAGATCATCAACTATTGGTGATGCTTCTGTTCTCTTTTGTCGAGACATACTACAATTTTGTGGACAATTCAGAGTAATATCAAGAGGTGAGGTCAACTTTGAATCTCTCATCGTACTTGTATACCATTTTGGCATATTTTTTGAGGTGGAGGAGTTTATTTCTTTGGCTCCTCATATTCCAAGTATATAGAGGATGTGATGTTAGGTGTGAAAGCCTCATCAAACAACACATATCTACTTACATGTATTTTCTTTGTTCTAGGGTCATACAATCGATACCATTTAGAATATTCATCATAGCCAAGGAAAATGCATTGTAAGGTTTTCTCATCTAGAGTCTTTCTCTTTTCTTTAGGTATATGCATAAATGCCTTACACCCAAAAACTCTTAGATGAGATATGGAAGGCTTCCTACCGCTCCATGCTTCTTGTGGAGTAATATCTTTAAGGGCCTTTGTGGTTACCCTATTCAAAAGATATATAGTCATTGTGACAACTTTTTCCCAATAGAATTGCTCAATATTTGCACCCTTAAGCATACTGCAAACCATTTCCATGATGGAACGATTTCTCCTTTTAGAAACTCCATTTTATTGTGGAGAATATGCTTAGCTATATTTTGATCCCATGTATTTTTAGAAATGAAGATAATTCATTTGAGGTATATTCCCTCCCTCAATATGAGTAGAGGGTCTTTATGTAGCATCCGACTCTTTCTCAACGAGTTGCTTGAACTGTTGAAAGTAGGAAAATACTTTAGATTTTAGTTGAAGAAATAAGACCCACATATTTCATGAGTGGTCATCTACAAACAACAGATAATACCTTTTGCCTCCAAAACTTGGTGGCATGGGACCACACAAATTAGTGTACAATAACTCCAATGGTATCTTAGATCAGAAGAGCTAGCTTTGAATGGTGCTCGATGTTGCTTCCCTACTAAGCAATCCGAGTAGATTGATAATGTAGATGAAAGGGTGGAAAATCCCTTCATCATTTGAGATTTACTTAGCTCAAGTAAATACCCTTTAATAAGATGCATAAATATCTTATGCCAAATAGAAGTGGCCTTCTTTGTGTTGACCGCCATGGCAACATGACGTGTTGAAACAACATCTAGTGTGAACAAGCTATGCTTGTAAGAACTAGTTGCTATGTATTTATTATGCTTGGTGATATAGCAACATTTCAGTCCATTTTCCACTTTGAAATTGACAACCATGTTTTTATCCAAGATTTTTGGAACTGACAACAAGTTGTTTATCAATCTTGGAATAAAAAGGACGTTGTGAATATGACACTTTCCATTTGGAAGGGAAATAGTGACACTATCTTCTCCCTGGACACGATAGGTCTTATTATCTATAATTGTTATTGGTTTGCCTTCTCTTCCCATAAATATCTCAAACCACTACTTATCACCAGTCATGTGTTTTCTGGCACCTGAATCAATGTACCAAACTGAATTCTTCTATGTAGAAGTTGTATGGGTCATGAGCACTTTTTGTGCTCGTTCTGAATCAGAATCAGAATTTTCAATAGCAACATGTCCTTGTTGTTGTCTATTGTTCTTATGTGGCTTGTTTTTTCCCTTTTTATCTTGTTTTTTCTTAAAACAACACTGACATTTTGTAATGTGTATAATACTTCCCTTGAGATTGAGGTTTCTTGCCCTTATCTCTTGATGATGATCCTGAAGATGATCCTCCCTTTTGAAAGTTACCTTTCTTCTTTCCACCTTATTTGTTTGTGTAAAGTACATTGTTTGACACTTCATCACTTTGGAGTTGATTTGCTTCTTTTGTTTGAAGCAAATTGACTAAATCTACAAAGGTGACTGTTCTTTGAGATACATTAAAGGATGTTATTAACATCTTATAGAATTTTGGAAGAGCCCTCAATATTACTGAAGTCATAATATTATCTTCTACTTTGGCTCCTAAAGCATTCAACTTTGACTTCAATTCTACCACTCTACAAAGGAATAGCTCTATGGATTCTCTTGAATTCATGTGGAGTGTATGAAGTTGTGTTTGAAGGTGTAGAATAGTCGATTGTTTCTTGCCTTCAAAAATGGTATAAAGTGCATCCCATGCACCTTTACCATTTTTAGCTTCACTTATGTGAGGCTAGATCTCATCAGTAGTAGCAAGAAGAATCAACATGAGAAGACGATTGTTCTTTTATCCAATGCTTTTTTATCTCGCTCCTATGGATGTGGGTCTTGTATCGGTGCCATCCACTAAATCCCACATCTCCTCTATAGTAAGTATTGCTTTCATCTTGGTTTTCCATGCTAAAAAATTAGAACCTTTAAGCAATTGTGTATCATTTAGGTATTTGTTGATAGTTGACATGATGAAGGTTCTAGAATGGTTCCAATATGGTCTCTCTTTTTCTCTTTACTTGATATTTAATGGCACCTGCCTGAAAAATATTTAATTCACTCTTTAGTGATATTTAATGGCACCTGCCTAAAAATCCTCCCAGAGAAGGATATTTTGAGGAAATTAAGCCAAACAAAAAATATTGAATTAGGGATTTTGATTTAGAAGAGAATTTCAAGAAAATTTGGCTTTTATACCTGTGCAATGAGTTTATACAAATTATTGTGAAAGTTTAGGGTTTTGAGTGCTCTTTATTTTGATGATTTATAATTACAAAAAACAAGAAAGTAAATACAATAATCAATCAAAGAGTGCCCACAATTTTTTTATCACAAAGGTGTCATATGCAACTGAAAATGCACCTTATTTAAGAATGTCAATTTTTAATATAGGTGTCGAGTAATATAAAAAATGCACCTAATTATAAGTCTTTACAACAAAATATTGATTTGTGTATTGCAAAAAAATAATTTTGAAATTCAAATTCTCTTCCCTTTGTGTTACAATTTTTGCAAAAAGTTAATTTATTAAAGATCAATTATCCCCCCTTTGTTTTGCAAAAATAACAAAGTAGTTCACCTTTCAAGACAAGTTGACACACGATAAGCTTTTGAAAGGCTATCCAGAACCAGTCGATAAACGACTTGGTTTTAGTAGACCCTTAAGACTTCAATACTAAAAAATTGAAGGGGCATAAGGATTGAAAGTTTCTCAAATCCTCATGGGACCATAACTTCAATCCAAACCCTTCCAATGATCTGTATAAGTATTGAAATGATGTAAACTTCTTCTATGCTCTCAAAGCATACGATAAAAAAAAGATCTTTTTGTTTGTCATCGAAGTTCGTTCCTCTTCCTTATAACCCTTAGAGGACGAAGAGCTTTTTGAATCCAAGGCCTCTTCCTCATGAGACAAAACTTTATACTCTCAAAAATTATTAAAATATTTCAAGAAAAGTTTTACAAGTCTCAATTTCTTGCAAAAAAATGTGCTTTGATTTTTGTCTCTTATCCCCATTTGATTTGGAGAAAACAAAAAAACATCAATTTTTACAAATTTGCAAAACAAAATTGGCCTTATATTTTCAATTTTAATGCAAATATTTAATTAATTTTAGCATAATTAAATTAATAATCAAATAATTTTTGACAAAAATCACTTTAATATGGGTTAAAAAAATTATTTTATGCAAAAAACATATTAAATTATTAAAAAATTACTAAAAAAAATTTAAAAATACAAAAATAAAAAAAATTATACCTTAGTTTTTTTTAAATGTTTCTTTAGGCAAAAGTTATGCTTTTACCCTCGTAGGGAATCGAACCCTATATCTCGTGGGTTCTAGCCTAACACTCCTGCTAGTTGGGCTAGCCCACCCGACAGGATTCAAAGGGAACTAAGTTCCCTTTGTTCCTTCGCACCTCATGCGTAAGGAAAAAATAGGACTTTAATCCCACATTGCCCTTGTGGGTAATTTTTTGTTGTTCAAAAGGGTGAAGTCACCCTTTTGATTACGACTGCCTGTGGGTAGTCACAGTTCAGTCAGGTCTCTTTGATTGTAGCCATGTATCACAACAACTGTGTCCTGGGTGGCACGTGGCTTGTTCGTCACATGTCACCCATGCTTCAGGTGGACACGTGGCTAGTTCACCATGTGGCTACCACATGTCAGTTGATCTATTAGTCGAGTCTAGTGGCTTGTTCACCACATGTCAGGTTTGGGTTCATCCTTGGGATGCATTCTAGTCTGGTACCATCCTTGGGGTGCATGTCAGGTGTCCACCATGGTGTCAGTAGGTTTGGTTGTTGTTAATGTCACCAAGCAGTTTACATCGGTCATTCGATGTCAGTATTCGCTAGTCAAGGTTTATCCAATGTTCGCTAGTCTGTGTTGGTCTATCTTGTAGGACCTGTCATATCTGAGTTAGGTAGGGCTCACCGCGTTTGATTCAGGTAGAGCCTATAGTATCTAAGTTAGGGTCTGACGTGTCTGAGTCAAGTTCTATCCTCTTGGGGATAGATTCGGTCCTCTCTAAGCTAGTAGCAGTTTAACAAGCTATCAGTCCATCTGTGGGCTAAAAGCCTACAGGCTGTTTGGTTGGGTGATGCAGGGGAAAAAAACAAAATTGGATAAAATCAACCTTAATGAGTTAGAAATAAATCAAATGAATTTGGAAAATTCCATGCTTTCACCTTGAAACATGTGCTAATATAGGGGATCCCATGCCTCAATAATTGTGCCCCTTGGTCCAACTAAAATGAGAAGAACACCTCCCACATCGTCCAGTGATGCGCCTTGCTACTCTGTAGCTCTGATGCCAATGTTGGTAAATTCAAGATGCAAATAAAATAAAATGCTTGAACATTAAATAATATATTGATATGTGTGAGTTTATATAACAATAGGTTAGGCTATGAATAGCCTAATAGGTTGCCTCGCCCTAAAGGTAGGATTCTATGCTAACAACTTAACAAATTATGAGACTGTAGCACCCTAAAATTGGCGCAGTAAAACCTTAATAATTACATTCACTCTAGTAAATAATTTAAATTCAAATTTTAACCTCCCAAACCGCCCGTTAACTGTCGAGTAATCTGTTTTCGCCTTTTCCACGCCATTTTTATAGGTTGTTTTGACCGTTTGACGATATCGTCATCGATCAGACGATATCGCCCCAGATCTGACGATTTCGTCTGGGCTAGGACATCCAGATGATCTTGTCTCAAAATTGATTTTACACAATAATCCTAAGCCCTTCCCTTAGCACCCCCTAGGCTGATAATTCTCTGTAAACAAACTTCATATACGTTAAAACATCCCAAATTCATATTTGCAGTAGTTATATACCAATTTTGTTGTAGGTACCTTAGCATTTTCAGCCAGAGCGAGCTTACATCATCGTCGACGATCATGTTCAGATCGGAGGCGATCTTGTCAAATCAGAGACGATTTCGTACCAATGCGAGACAATTTCGACTGCAGTCGACATTGAGGCAATCAGTGCCTAAAGTTTGCATTTCTTCATCTTTCAATCTGTTGTTTTATGTTGTAATTAGCTAGTTTATTCAGTATTTTATGCTATTCTACATTTTGGAGTTCACCCATATAGCTTTAAATGCATAATTAAGTCATAATTATTATGAAATCAGTATAATGCATGCATGTTTCTGCTTATAAGTTTTAGTATGATAGTGCTATTGTCATTTTACATTGTTTCCCTCTGTTAGAATAGTTGCATTTTCTGTGTTTTGCACCTATTTCTCTGTTTGCAGGTCTCTAACGAATTTTTTTGACGAATTCGTCAGATATCAGATGATCCTGTCAGATATCAGATGATTCTATCGAATTCCATAAGATCTTGGCTGCTTCAAAAAATTAAAATCTTCATCAGACATCTGGATTAGGTATTTTCCTTTAACATTCTTTAATTTCTTTGTTTTCTATCCTATTCTTCTTTTCTGTATTCATTTAATCTGCATCTTCATATAGAATAGCATAGATGCATCTTGGCCAAACCTAGGACTTGAATGCTTAAGGCTAAAACAAACACATAAAACACATTCCCAACCTAGGCGTGAAAACTGCCATTAAATGTTTCCTGGTGAACCCACCATCCATCGAAAAATCACCAATAATACACCTCCCTTGAGAGGCAAGACCTTTGCAAGGCCTCTCAGTCCGAGGTACCACGCCATCCTTTTCACATCCCCCTTTCGGGCACGGATCCTATAGCCTGAAGGTAAGGGTGTGAAAAATTTGGAGCGATACATTTTGGTGAACCCGACGTGAATGCACTTAAAACCTTTTGAAAACAAAAAAAATATGTATATATATATATATATATATATATATATATATATATATATATATATATATATATATATGTATGTATGTATACAAGAAAAAAAAAAACAAAATCATCATTTCAAGTTTGTATGTTTTAGATTCAATTCTAAATAGTAGATATTAAATATTACTTTTAGAAGTACTAAAGAAACCATGAGTTTTTACTCAATACCAGGACAATCCTTACCCCAACAGGACAATCCCTTTCCCATTTTTCATTTACCCCAACAGGACAATCCCTTTGCCAATCCTCTTCATAACGATATTATCTATTCTCCCATATATCCATATTATGTCTATCGTTCCACATACAATCCTCCGCCACCTTTTCAATATTCTTCTCTTAATACAACACATCCATTTCAACAAGAAAATACTTATTCTTCCAATTCTACCATGCACTCACCTCATGCTTCGCAATATTCCTGTCATCATTCTACCCATAATAAAGAAAGTAGAGGTGAGAAACCATTAGGTCCTTTTATGACGAAATTCCTAAGGCATTTATCAAAAACCTCTCAAAAACCTTCATCACGTAAATTTACTAAGCTCAAGCAACCAATGGATATAATTATCAAGTATTCACTTGATACAAATAAGATTGAACTCCCTTCCATAAGACAACCTGATACCACAGCAGATGGGTGTAAACCTGAGCTACATTGTGAATATCATAGAGTAGATGGACATATGACACAAAATTGTAAAGATTTAAGATGTGCAATTCAAGATTTGATTGATGATTGTCTTTTTAATATAAAGGAATTACAATCTACAACTGACTATAAATCTCCAATAAACTATCAAACTCCTACACAACAAATACCAATAATCAATCAAGACATGGGGATCTCCTAAGAACCCCTATTCAATTATCAACAACAAGAAACCAATCAAATATTGCATGTTAATGTGTCCCATCATGATGATATTACTAATATTGTAATAAAAACTACAAATGAGCAACCTCAAGTTCAATCAACTCAATCCGATATTCAAGATATGGATTCCTCATTTGACCAACCTTCAAAACTATCTTTGGCTCTAGAGAATGATCCAAAATGGAATGTAAGCATAGAAAGCTCATCTTTAGAATCAAAATCTCAATCTGAAATCCACTTTGATAACAAACAACAAGTGATTAATCCTCAAGCAAAGATATCTCTTTTAGAAGTATTACAAATTGCTCATAAGGAAATTTTGTTCAAAATACCTAGCCAACAATTTGTTCCTCATCATATTTTCTCTAAGAACATAATTAATGGTGTAAACCCTCTTGAGGTTAACCATATTTCATTCTATGATGAGGATATTCCTTCCTCTACTCCACAAGAAGACTATTATCTTTACATTACAAGATCTAATAAAGAAATACTTGTTAAAACTATCATGGTAGATAATGGCGCCTCTCTTAATTTATGCACTCATCAATTATTCCAAAAACTCAAATTAAAGGAAGCAGATAGTAATGAATCAAATGTTATTATAAAATCTTTTAACAATGAAATTCAAGAAGCTCAAGGTACTATAATTTTTCCCCTTAATATTGGATCCAATATTCTGGATACTTTGTTTTATGTAGAATATTGCCCTTCACCTTATAATTTACTTCTCATAAGTCCTTGGATTCATACGATGAGGGTTGTCCCTTCCACTCTTCACCAATGTTTGAAGTTTGAACTCGCAAATAAAAGTATTACCATACATGGTGACCCAAAACCATTTGAAGAATATTTAACGATTGAAACATCAAGTTCTATACATTCTCCATTGTCACAATTATCTTCTATCCATCACTTTTCTTCATCCACATATGATCATCCTTGTTTACCAAATAACATCCATGCATATCTTTCACATCTGCTCCTTCCATCTTATCAAGATTTGGAATATAGTGATAAGAATGAAGAACTTTCTTATCCTTCTTACATTTTATTTTGTAACATGATCAATTTTACACATATAAAAGTCAAATATTTTTCTACATTATTCTACATTATAACAAAGCTTTTGTTATCACTACCTTTTATTTATCATCTTTTGTCCTTACCTTCACCTCAACCAAATTATCCTTCAAAAACTCCTTTGATTTTGAAGCAACCTTAGACATGTTATACTCAAATAACCTTGTATAGTGTATATAGATCATCTTGTATATACCACCAATTTCAATTCATAAATTAAAATCAAAATACAAAAAAAATCAAAATCCTCAAAATCTTCAAATCAAAAAAATACTAATGCAACTAAGGACCTTAAAGGTAAATTTGAGCCCAACTGGCTTGGACCATACATTATCACTTCTAAATTTGAATCAGGAGCATACAAATTATCTACCTTAGATGGTAAAGAACTTCAAGAACCCATGAATATTTTGCATCTTAAACGTTACTATGTATAAATTTGGTCATTTCATCCTTGTATATATTGGTTTAAAATATTTCAAAATCACTATCTTGTATTTCTTTCAATTTATTTAAAAACACCAAAAACATTCATAATCATCAAAATATTCAAAACTATTTGTTATATTTATTTATGGCACTTGTTAATTTTTTTTTTTCAAAAATAATAAAAATATAAAAACAGCAATATTCTTGACTCTTTTGAAACCAAAACAACATAAAAAAGAAAGAGAGAGTCAACATTCTCAAAACTTCTCAAAAATCATTTATATATATTTTCTTACAATTATTGTAGTTATATGTTTCAAATTATTTTGGATAAATTAGCATTTATTTGGAATCCCTCACTTTCACACTCACAAAATAAATATCTTGATTTTATCTGGCATGATTACTAATCTCTCTTATATCAAAGTCCACAAAATTCAATTAAATAACGTTTGAGCACAGAGAATTGATCTTGTTATTTACTTAAACCAAGCACATATTTTCACAATAAAATGATTATATTTGTAATTTCTATGCTTTGCTACATAGTAGAAGTGATTTCTTGGGCGAAAAGTTTTCCCTGCTATCCTATCATGCACATGGTCTAGAATCTTTGAGAATTGGAAAAAGGACAAGCTCACCCCTACCCAGAATAAAAATCCCTTGCTCTATAGCTAATCCGAGCAAGTATCCCTAGCATAGGAAGAAAATAAAAGTTCAAGAAAAGAGAAAAAGAAAAAAGTTATTTTATATCATTACAACAGTGTTCCAAGCATTATCAAGCAAAAATACAAAAGAAATACAAAAGAAAAGCAAAAGACAACAAAAGCAAAAGCAATAAAATCCCTTTCCCTACCCTTTGAAAAGAAAAGAAGGGTTGATGAGCTTGAATCCCTGGAATTCTCAATTATTCGAAAACTATGAGGTAAGCCCCATAACAGGTGGTTTGTACCCAACTTGCTTGGCCTTGGGTAACTCCTAGCGTGGCGATATTTCTATCACATTAGCGACCTTCTTTTGTATAGACCTATGTCTGCTTATGGATTAGCTAGCTCTTGATAATCCAACCCACATAGTAGTCTAGTATGGTTATATGCATCTACATCATGGTTAATGAACACTTATTTGGTTTATTCAAATCACTTGTATCATATTATCTTGCTCAAAATTGGTAAATGAACATAGCAATTGCACACACATTTTATATTTGAGAGATTTTGTGTATCATTATGATAAATAAAGATTGGAAATGAATTCACATATGCACATGGGATTCCTTATAAATCTAACTTTTGTCTTCAAAGTACTTTGAAATATTTTGCAAATTGTTTGGATAAATTCATTTTCTTCTTTAAAGTACAGTTGTTTAGTCTAAAGACAACTACATGCATAATAGAAACATCAAATTTTTTTTCAAAACCATACAATCAAAAATACATATATATATATATATATATATATATTGACTTTCGCGACGATGGTATAGTCCCAAAACCAAAATTGGAATTTTATGCCTAGCGCAAGTCCTCATCTTCATATTTTTTGTTTATCAAAAAATCAACCATGCAATAAAACTATCTCTTTTTGGATTTTTGCGATGATGGTATAAGTCTATACCTACATATTCTATGCCTAGCGCAAACCATTGTACCAATTTTTATTACCCATTCATTTAAAAATCAATCCATGAAAACCATATGACTTAAATCATTCTATTATACAATTATGCTTTCAAACAAACAAACATATTTTCATTATTTCATGTCATTATGTCAACCTTCAATTTTGCAATGATGGTATAATTCCTAGGGAATTATCTAAAAAATTTATCACCCTTAGGAATTTATGCCTAGCAAAAATAATTTTAACATTATTTCATGCATATTATTTTTATGAAAATCTGAAAACAAACCATCATCATCATCATTTGCACCATTGCACCAAAGTCTTAAGACAGTCTCTTAAGCACTCTTCCCTTTTAACAATATTTCTATACTGGGATTAGCTTGACGACCGAGTGAGCGACAATGTCCTTTGAAATTATTGTTAGAAGTCTCTTTTATTTTTTATCACATTTCATCACAAACAACCAATTTGTTACATCAGATTATTTCATTTAAAATCTTAAAGCATGACATCAAAATCATAATATTTCCAACGACATAATTACATGAATCATCAAATCAATCAATCAAACATAAAAGCATCATAAAAATACATAACACAAGTCATATGATCAAAAATATCTCATCTATATATATCAACAATATATGTACATCATATCAAAACCTGGATTGGTATGCCACAATCTCCATCTTGGCATACTCAATCCTCTCAATCAAATGTCCTCTGTGCAGTGTCTTGAGAACCCCTCGAACTCTCAACCTCATCTCCTCCCCTGCCTTGAGGTGGACTAGGTGGCCCCATCACAGTATGTGTAGTACTGTGAGTCCTAGTCCTCGATCGGGATGAAGTCCTCGATGACCCAATCCTGATAGGGTCAGCAATGCCAGTTGGCAATTGTACCCTCTGACCCTCTGGCACCATCTAGAAGTAGATGCCCTGATAGAACGCGGTCTGAGCAATCGATTACGCTAGCTCCTGAGTGCTCGCCCCTCTGTCCCATGCCCTGAGGCATGTAATATCGTCTTTGAGCTATGTCACATCAGCTGGGTGTCATGCAGCCTCCTCCTGTAGGGTCTGCACCTGTGCCTAGAGACGGACTGTCTCCGCTCAGAGAGTCACTGTCTTGCTGCTCTCCTCAGTGTTGACACCCTTGCCCTTATCGGGTGATGGTGGCCTCTCTCTCTATGGAGAAGGGGGTCTCTTCGCCCTCCTCTCCCACTGCTGTGGCCTCTCCTACGCTTGTGGCCTCCTCAGCTCTCTCCCGCTGTGACCCTGGGCTGCCTCCATAGCCGCCTGGCGTCGCCTCCCTATCTGACACACAACTGCATGAATTGAACCATGAGCCCTCGTCATTCGAGAAGGGTGGATGCCTACGTACCAGGCATCGTAATCATCAACTACCCCTGCGTCGTCCCCATCCACTGGCTGAATGGGGGCATTGTTCGAGTCCTGACTCTAGAAGCATTACATGTCTGGAGCCCCGCTCACTGTGGTGTTATCCCAGATAGTCTAGGAAAACTCGTAATCCCTGAGAGATTGGATCCCCTACTATAGACCAAACTATGGCAAATCTCGATCGTAGCGATGGAGCTCCACCTCTCCCCTCTCCATCCATAACTAGCAAACTTGCCTGATGTGAGCCAACTCCTGTCCATCCTCGGCCCACCCTGGGTGCTCTCGCCATGGCCTCCAGGTGATCTAGTTTGGGACAAGGTCATCCAGTAGTCTTTAGGACATCGGTAGGTCAATCCGTCGCTGTGACCCTCTCCAGAGCCACCAGTAGAAAAATTGAGGCCTCTCCCCGTCAATCCCTATCATAGGAAGCCCTACCGGCCTTCGCACTACAATGTGCTCCCAGCACCAAACCTGTAGGAGCAATGTCATAACTAGACATCGATCGCCCTTGTACATGACCCCATGCAGGATCCTGTACAACCGACATAGCACAAAGCTGCCCCAATAAAATTTGTAGCCATGATCCTGCATGTCACAGATCACATCTGCTAGCATCCATGGTACCCTACACCCACTCTGGTGGCACAGCAGAAGTCCACCAACCACTCCAGCCAAAACCTGTGTGAGTCTCGATGCCCCAGGAATTTGACGTAGTGCCTCGATGTTTACTCTGCCCTTCTCTAGGGCAAATCTTGGGTCACCACACAACCGCCCCATAGCATGGCCCTGATTGGTCGTAGAAGTGATCAACTGTCCTTGTATGGGGATTCTCAAAATCCTCCATACATCCTCCAAAGTGGGAGTCATCTCCCCTATGGGTAGCCAAAAATAAGAAGAACCCGGATACCACCTCTCTGCTAGGGCTGTCAGTAGCCCCATGTCTGTAGAAACTTGTGGCATTTCTGCCACATGCATTAAGCTAGCCTGTGCCAGCTGATTCCACTCTGCCTGTGTTAGAGCGGCCAAGTCATCTCTCAAACATCCATATTTCCATTCTCTGCTCTTTAGAAAACCTCTTTGCAACATAAACAACAAAACAAAAAACAAATCATTAATAACAAACTCAAGTGATCAATAATGCAAGTTAAAATAAGTTCAATTTAATCAAATGATAATATCGTCCAATATTGGACGATATCATCCCCCATTTGAGCAGAATCATCTCTGATTTCGCAAGCTGAAATCGTCCCTAATTTGATGAAATTGTTCCCCTTTCGTCGATTTCACCTTCAGACGAAATTGGCGAACTTGAGACGATTTCGTCGAAATCGGGACAATTTTGTCCCGATGACGTCGACGGCCCAAAAACGGTCGCGATGCTCAAAAATTAATCAAAATTCACCTAAAAAGCATGTAAATTCAAATTTAAGCATTCTAAGTTAAATCTAGACTCTTACCCGTAGCCCGCGCCAGACCTCTATTGATCTGTGCGTCGTCTCCACCATTTTTGCTTGCAGAGCTCTAAAAACCAGAAGACATGAACAGTAAAAATGAATTAGGGTTTTACCCTATTTTCTTAATTTTATTCAAAACACAATTAAAAACAATTAAAATTTTGCTTTTCCACGTTTTTACCTCAAACGTTCGATTTGGGTAAAAACATGGAGGGGGCACCATAGTAAGCTGTCGTACAATTCGACCAAGAATCGTCGCCTAAAAATGGGAATAATTTTTGCTTTCTTTAGATCAAGAAGAACTCATCTTTAACGCATTTTCTTCGGAAAATTCGCTAAAGAGGGGGCAAAATGTAGCACCCTAAAATTGGCGCAGTAAAACCTTAATAATTACATTCACTCCAGTAAATAATTTAAATTCAAATTTTAACCTCCCAAACCACCCATTAACCACTGGGTAATCCGTTTCCCCCTTTTTTGTGCCATTTTTAGAGGTTGTTTTGACCGTTTGACAATATCGTCACTGATCAGACGATATCGCCCCAGATCTGACGATTTCATCTGGGCTAAGACGTCCAGACGATCTTGTCTCAAAATTGATTTTGCACAATTAGCTTCTGTTCCAATGGGCCTCTAATCAGGCGAGCGTGTACGTCGTCGTTAGAGACCCTCCCCCATTGGAGATCTCCCAAATAGGGATGATCTACAACCTCCTAACCTCCCTCCTAAGCCTATTTAATCCTAATCCCTTCCCTTAGCACCCCCCTAGCTGATAATTCTCTATAAACCGACTTCATACACGTTAAAACATCCCAAATTCATATTTGCAGTAGTTATATACCAATTTTGTTGTAGGTACCTTAGCGTTTTTTAATCGAAGCAAGCTTACATCGTCGTCGACGATCCTGTTCAGATCGGAGGCAATCCTGTCGAATCAGAGACGATTTCGTACCAATGCGAGACAATTTCGACTGCAGTCGACATTGAGGCAATCAGTGCCTAAAGTTTGCATTTCTTCATCTTTCAATCTGTTGTTTTATGCTGTAATTAGCTAGTTTATTCAATATTTTATGCTATTCTGCATTTTGGAGTTCACCCATATAGCTTTAAATGCATAATTAAGTCATAATTATTATGAAATCAGTATAATGCATGCATATTTCGCTTATAATTTTTATTCGATAGTGCTACTCGTCATTTTACATTGTTTCCCTCTGTTAGAATAGTTGCATTTTATGTGTTTTGCATCTATTTCTCTGTTTGCAGGTCTCTGACGAATTCGTCGGATCTCAGACGATCCTGTTAGATCTCAGACGATTCTGTCGAATTCCAGATGATCTTGGCTACTTCAAGAAATCAGAATCTTCATCAGACATCCGGATCAAAAAATATGTAGATGAATAAATTGGTGATTTATGATCAATTGTAAATCAACCTACATTTATAAATATGAATAAATCAACAATAAATGAATCAATTGGAAATATAGCTAACTAGACATATTTGAGTTGTCCTAAAAGCTGGAAATGACTCAAAAATACTTTCTAGTTCCCATGTAGCATCTTCTACTGGTAGGTCCTACCATTTGATTAGAAATTATTTAATCTGGTGAGATCGAAGTTGACGTGATCTGGTTTGCAATATTGCTTCTGGTTGAAGAGTTATACATCCTTCTTCATCTAGTACTAGGAGCTCTATCTAGAAGTGCACTTTTTGGCCAATCACTTTTTTGAGATAGGATACATGAAAAATTGGATATATACAGGAGGAATGTGGAAGATCCAATTGATATGCTACTTCTTGCAATGAACTATCTTGTAGGACCTATAGAATCATGAAGTCAACTTCTGACTAGTCTTGATCTTCAAATACAACTGCTTATAAGGTTGTATCCACAAGAAAACCATATCTCCTATATTAAATTGTCATTCTGAATGATGTAAGTCATGTTGCTACTTCATACAATTTTGAGCTTGGATCAAGTTGTCTTTAAGAATGTTGAGCATTGACTAATGATTTTGGAACCAGTCATCGATTTGAGCTACTTTGGAAGATCCTAGAACATAATATAAGATTGTTGGTGGTTTTAAATCATACAATGCTTCAAATGGAAACATCTTCAGGGAAGAATGGAAAGAAGTGTCATACCACCATTATACTAATAAAAGTTATTGACTCCATTGATAATGCTTATCTTGAGCAAAGCAATGTAGATAGGTACCCAAACATTTGTTAACAATTGTAGTTTAACCATTAGTTTGGGGATGGTAAGCAGAGGACCTATTTAATTTGGTACCACCGAGATGGAATAATTCTCTTCAAAAATGGCTAGTAAATATGGGATCACGATCACTTACAATAGTTTTGGGTATGCCATGTAACTTGAAAATGGAATCAATAAATACCTTGGCCATCTTGCTTGATGAATATGGGTGTTGTAGCACATTGAAGTGAGCATACTTGGAGAGATGATCCACAACTAAAAAAATCACTATTTTACCATCTAACTTGGGTAGACCTTCAATGAAATCCATTGATATGTGTTCCCACTAGCGGTCCAAAATTGGTAAGGGTTGTAGAAGTCCTGGAGATTTGATTGTTTCACCTTTATTGCATTGGCATACTTCACATTTGACCACAAATGTACTGACATCTGATTTTAATATTTCCAATAAAAATATTGTTTCACCCTCTGATATGTTTTCAAGAAGCCTAAGTGCTTTTTTGATGGAGATGAATGTGATTCTTCTAGGATCATGGTTTTAATAGTGGAACCCTGTAGAATAATGCGATCTTTCTTGCATAGCACCCCATCCAGATATGAAAAATAAGTATGTTTTGATGATTCTTTATTCATATCTTAAATAATTTGAGTAGCTTAAGTATCAACCAACCATTATTTTTGAAGTTGAGAAACCCATTGAGAACAAGGACCAAAAATGGCATCAATGGAGACTTCATATTCATATTTATGTGATAATGCATTAGCTACCACATTTTATTTACCCTTTTTATACTCAATGATGAAATCATAACCCAATAGTTTGGTCATCCACTTGTTTTGTTCAAGATAAGAGAAACGTTGTTCTAGAAAGTGCTTAAGACTACCATGGTCAGTTTTGATGATGAAACGACTACTGAGTAAATAATGCCTCCATTTCTTGATAGCATGTTAAATAGCCAATATTTCTTTCTCATATGTGGATTACTCCAAATTTTTACCTGATAGTTGCTTGCTTTCGAAATCCAAGGGATGACCATCTTGCATTAAAACTACACCAATTCCTGTACCAATATGGAGTATCCAATATTGGAGTGGAACACATAGCTTCTTTGAGTTCTTGGAATGCCTGAGAAGCTACTTTGTTCCATTTAAAAGTGTCCTTTTTGGTAAGTGTTGTGAGAGGAGTTACAATTTTACCATAATTGCATATGAATTTTTGGTAATAACCTGTAAGACCTAGGAATCCCCTAAGTTTTTTGAGGGATTTAGGTAGAGGTCAATATTGAATAGCTTTGATTTTTTGAGGGTCTACTTTGACTCCTTCATGAGATACGATATGACCTAAGTATTCAACTTCTTGGATCCCAAAGGTACATTTGGATATTTAACAAAAAAAAATTCCTTATGTAGTAAATGAAGAACCTTGTCAACGTGGGTTAGATGTTCTTTCCAATATTTGTTGTAAATTAGGATATCATCAAAGAAAACTAGAACAAACTTACGAATTTATGGCCTGAAAACATGGTTCATAAGGCTTTGAAATGTTGATGGAGCATTAGACCAAAAGGCATGACTAAGAATTCATAATGGTCTTCATGATTTTGAAAAGTGGTTTTAGTTATGTCCTCTTCCCTAACCCTGAATTGGTGAAAGCCAGAACGAAGATCCAATTTAGTGAAATAACTAGCACTGTGTAATTCATCTAATAAGTCATCAATGATAGGAATAGAGAACTTATCCTTGATGGTAATTTTTTGAGAGGTCAAAAATTTGGACACATGCACCAAGAGTCATCTTTATGATGTACCATTACCATGGGTGATGAGTAAGAACTATGCTAGGATGAATTATGCCATGGTCTAACATTTCTTGTAATATCTTCTCTATTTCTATCTTTTGAGGTTAAGGATAGTGATAAGGATAGACATTAGGAGGAAGACTACCAGGAACAAGATGTATAGCATGGTCATGTGATCATTTAGGAGGTAGACCTTTTGGTTCGCTAAAGACTTCTTCATAATTATCCATAAAGGTTGAATATCCTTTGAGATAATTGCCAGAGTGTCCAAGTATTGAGTTTCCATGGAATTTATTTAAGCTATGAATCCATGAGCACCCTTCTTTAATAAATTCTCCATGCAATGGGAAATCACCATTTTGGATGGTGGAGATTTAATTCCTTGAAGATGAATAGTCTTCCCATTCTCATTCCATTTGATATATAATCTTCAAAAATTAAAAGTAACATCATCTAGTTGTGATAACCATTTGACACCCAAAATAACATTTGCACTTCCCAGGTTCATAACGAAGAGAGTTCCTCGCCAAGTGTAATTTCCCATTTGGATTGAAACTAGAGATGTTCTACCTACACATTGAGTGTTTTCTCCATTTGCAATTAAAACTTAAAACTTATCTTTATTGGACATATTAATATAAAATTTCAATGCTTTAGTTGTTTTGATATCAATAAAGTTATGTATACTACCTAAATCAATCAACACATTAATACGCTCGTGCCTAATAAATCCTTGTACCTTAATTGTATGATGAGCTTTTAACCCCATAAGTGCATGTACTGAGAGATCAATAGTGTCATCCTCCAATATTTCTTCATTAGTATCTGCTCAGAGTAATTCCATATTTGTGGGTGACTCTTGCTGAGTTATATCTTCTTCTTCTTCTGCTTCCTTATTTTCAAATTCTACTTAAAATATTTGATGCACTTGACATACTTGATCTCTAGGATGATAAGAATGATATTTAAAGAAAAATTATTGATGATTGTTCATGATTGTGAAAAGGTCAATAAAAATTAGAATCACATTTATAAGACACCCCATATTGAAGTTTAGTTTCAATTGCTTGAGCTATTCTGGTAGCCTCATCTAGAGTACGTGGATCATGAATGTCGACTTCTTTTCAGATTTATCCTTGAGACCATGAAGAAAATCAGACACCACTACTATTGGGTTTAATTCATGTAAGTAATAATATTTTTAAACTCCGATACATAATCTTCTATTGAACTGGTCTACTTGAGATCCATGAGGCAGACCACATATGATGAATATAAGCCCTTATCAAATCTTTTAAGGAAAAGTTCCTTAAATTCAAGCCACATAAGAGATCGGTTATGTTGACAAAACTATCATAACAACCATCGATAAGCTTGGATGCCTAGTTTACAAGATGCATATGCAACTTGACCAGTTTCCAAAATACGATATAAATGAAAAATACCATCCATCTTGGCTATCCATCCTCTAGGATCATATCCTTCAAAGTGGGAATATCGGTACGAGGATCGTGGGCATCATGAGGCCATTATAAGAATCGAGATATATCACTTGCTGAAGTATCAAAATTAAAGGAATTTTGTGGAGGTATTGATGTTTGATGAGTATTTATAGGTGGAGGGTTGGGAATGGCTTGAGAGACTTGTTTATTTTATTATAGAATTAAATCCACTAACTCTCATATTTGTCATACTACTGAATGCACATTCGCTATATCTTGTTGTTGTTACCCCAAACACTCACATACATTGATGTCTATTGTGAGGGGAATTTTAGAAGTAAGATCTTCTTGATTAATGACAAATTCAGTTTGGTTAGACTAAGAACAATTTTCATTTAAATTAAGAGGGATGTTGGAATTATATTAATTTGGAGAAGCCATGGACCAGTGGTGAGGGTTAAAACTATTAATTTTAAAAGGAGATTTATGTTACGTACCTTTATTTAACGATTGTCTTCTTGATGAATTTAGTAATCCTTCATTTGGTCTCTCACTGGTTGTAATATTTCGTTTGGACCTCTATTCCACTTATTGGGAGTGTTATGATCACTCATTCACTTTATGTATAGCCAAAAATTTGAATTAATCCTCCTCTTTTATCAAAATTTCTGAAAAAACTTTGTTTGTAATGACCTCCAATGGTTGCTTTTCCAAGACTTGGAGTTTCGTAATTTCTTCCAATGGTTATATTGGTGTAATGGCTAATTGAGTTTTTAATTGCCTCAATGGATATATGGGTACCAACTTTACTTCCAATGGATAGGCTTTTATTTTACAATGGTAGAATCTTCTAAATAGCTACCACTTCAGTGGTCAACATGGTTGGTTTTCAAAAGTTCTAAACCGTTAGCTTCTCTATCTGGTGGTCATCCAACTGTTGATTTTGCAACGGTTTGAAGTAGTTGCAGATGGAATTTTTAATTTATCATGGTCAAACTTTAGACACACGGGGTATTGTGGGGACACCAACTTGGACTATGGGAATTGAATGACATTGCATGATGAGGGAGAAGACACACAGATTTAGGAAGCACGAAGATCAAAGGAAAAGCTATGAGCATTTTGTTATACGATAGTGGAGGACTCGTGAGTTGAATGGATGCTATGTGGGATGACTTTGAGAAATATAGTGAATGTGCGGGGAGTAACAGACAAGTGTGACTACTAAGTGGGATTCACAAAGGTAATATTGCACTTTGGTACCTTTAAACCCAAGAAATTACCCTATTATGGTATATATAGGACTAAAGACATCAAATGAAAATTTTTTATGCCCGATACATGAACTTCTCATTTTTAATGAAATAAAAGCAATTGTACATTAGGATAACATGTAGTGGTGATTCCTTGTTGGTGGAGAATTTTAGATTTTGGCTAGCGAGAAATTCCCTTGGCTAGCAAGTAATTTGAATAATATATACGTCATCAGATTAATTGATGTGAGTGCCCAAACTTCTAAATAGTCACTAAGAAAATGGTTTTCATTTGGAAGACTTCATTGGATGTTCATAAAAAATCTCATTGCTTGAATACTAGAAAATGTTACTGATTTTTCGATCACAGAGGTGCTTGATGAATTAGTCGAAGGAAACAAAAAATCTAAAAACTATCAAAGATAGATTTAATCATCGTTGCATGCCAGTTAGGATTTTTGATTGTTGTGGTACTCTTCAGAAGGTATTGAAACATGTATTTTATTCTACAAATAATATGTATTAATCCTTTATTGAACTCGAGCAGATGGATCCTTACTTCAAAAAATTATTATGACATGATGCAAGCAATTATCAAAGATAAATAAAATAACCAAAATTATTGACACACCTTAGGAAAGGTGAGTACCATATCCATGTGTAATTTCTCCATTGGAGAAGGATTTAGGGTTTGGGTTGCAACAATTTATACCCATAATAATTGTAAATTGCTTCATGCCTCCCTGTAAGCCTGCGAATTGCTTCACAATGATCACTGCTTGATCTGAGGATTCTTCAACCTGGTGTTAATATACTGTGATAGCTTATCACCAGTTGTAATTATTGGTGGTTTTACTGGAGGAATTCGCCTATTATTTATGCTTGAATAGCAAGGTGTAAAAGGACAATTACGTCCAACGAGTACTACTAATGAATTTTCCTATCAAAAAATACCTAATTTTTGTCAGGAATCGCTAACCATCGAAACTTTTGCTTCTCTATATCTTTCATGTTGCGATGATTTCTTCTAGACTAATATGAACCAAAAAGTAAAAATATGATGTTCCTTTGATAATTTATTCCAGAAAAAAAATTATCCCCGATTTGTCAAGATTGTAGCTCTGATACCACTTGAAGTGAAACTTTGTAAAAATAATTTAAACACTGATCGAATGGATTAAATCAAATAATTTCTTGCCACTTGAGGAGGGCTAAGTACTTTTACACTTAAGGAGATCTAAGTCCTTTGCGAATACATAGATGAAAAAATTGGTGATTGATGATCAATTGTAAATCAACGTACATCAATAAATATGAATAAATCAACAATCAATGAATCAATTGGAAATATAGCCGACTAGCTATATTAAAGTTGTAACAAATAGGAATAGAAGTCATCCAAATAAAATTCATATAACAAGGACTTCTTCAAGTTAGGATTTACCAATAAATTATCTAATGAGACAAAGAGAAAGTCTATAGAGTTTATTGGGATGGGTAGAGTGCAGTTTCAACAAGAGAGTGGTTGAAGTAGGACTCATTCACCAATTCTAGAAGTAGATTTAGTTTGAGGAGATAGGAGTAGAAGTCATCTAAATAAAAATCATATAACAAGGACTCCTTCAAGTTAGGATTTCTCAAATAATCATCCAATGAGACAAAGAGAAAGATAGTCATACGTGGGGTTATTCTTAGTGATGAATCATCATTAATTTGTGAATATTAAGATTTTTAAATTTTGAAAATGGTGAGTATGGGGACCCTAGATGTTAGCCCATTCACTTGAAACTTTTGGGAGAAAAAAAAAATTTGGGTCGGCTTGCCCCTTTTTAATAATAATTTCACAATTTTTATTTGAAATCACCAACACTCCTACCTAAATCTTGGACCCTTTCACCTTGAAATTATAAATAATTTTACTTATCCTACCAAATTTACCTCTTATACCACTAGCATATATACCTAATGTGACAATTATACTTATACATCTAAAACATTCATCCTCCTCAAAAAATAAGTTGTAGCATTAAAAATGAATGGTTTTCAAAATAGATGGGTTGATAGAATAGGTGATCGATAGTAGGGAAAACAAGGATGATTGGTTGATGGAATAAGCAATAGAAAATAAGGAAAACAAGGATGATCAACTGATATAATAGGTGACATACAATAGAAAAAATAAGGATAATTTACTAATATAATAGATGATAAATGGTAGAGAAAAAAATGCAGTTGGATGATATAATAGGTGATAGAAATTAGGGTAAACAAGGATGATCAACTGATATAATATATGACAAATAGTAGAGAAAACAAGGGTGATCAATTGATAGAATAGTCAACGAACAACAAGGAAAACAAGGATGGTCGACTAATATAATAGATGATAAATAGTAGATAAAACAAGGGTGGTCAACTAATGGAATAGATGATAGACAGTAGAGAAAATAAGGATGATCCTCTTATGGAATAGGTGATAGACAATAAGGAAAACAAGGACAATAAACTAACGAAATAGATGAAAAACAACAAGGAAAACAAGGATGATCAAATAATATAATGGGTGATAAACAACACTAAAAACAAGGATAATCTACTGATATATTAAGCAATAGACAACAAAGAAAATAAAGGCAATCAATTGATACAATAGTTGATAGATAGTAGAGAAAACAAGGGTGATCGACTGATGGAATAGATGATAGACAATAAATAAAATAAGGATGATTTACTGATGGAATCGGCAACAGAAAATAGGAAAATAAGGATGATTGATTGATGGAATAGACCATAGATAACAAAGAAAACAAGGGCAATCGAATTATAGAAAACAAACAACAAGAAAAACAAGGACAATCGATTGTTAGAAGAGGCGCTAGATAGTAAGAAATTTTGATGAGCTATAATTTACCTTATTCTAGTTGATTTTCACCCTTTTTTAACATAATGCTCATTATAGAATACTTATTCTATATAGGTATAATGGCACCTACTAACAATGGAAAGAAGAGAGGACACTCTTCTAAAAAGAGTATCCTAAAATACTTTAGCCATATTTTAAAATCAAGTGAGCCATCGACCTCTACACAAATTCAAGGTACATACCCATTTTACATACTAAATAGTTAATTTTCATAAGTTATTACAAAAAATGATATAGAACACCTTTGTATGCAGAAAATATAATTGACCCTAATATGCCTCCTGAGGTTGAAATGCCCCCACATGAAAATTTTCTTAACAATAAGATGCAACAACCACTTGAAGAGATTCTTGAAACTGCCATGCAAACCAAAAAAAAAACGATCCTTCTAATACAATCCCAACTTCTGGGGAATATTCTACTTAGAAACCTAAACATAGAAAGTTAACTAGGTAGACTATAGGAAGAATATTTCTATTTGAATGGTCATCAACATTGTCATAACACTCCTTTAGCAAAATTTTCATTTTAATATATTTATGTTTTGCTATGCTGCTATGTGGATGAAATGATTGACTATTTCATATTTGTATTAAAAAATACTCATTTATTATGGAAAAATATGATATGTGAATTTTATTATGGGATGTAGTATAATTCCATTCATAATTCTATGAAACATGCATTTTATATGAGAATATTATGTTGCTAATGAAATTTCACTTTTGCAAGAACAAATCTCTTTAAGGTGGTAGAAAGAACTAACCACCGAGAACATAATACCTTGGGGAAACGATGTGATGGGTTATTTGTCGAAAAAAGAGGCAACATGAATGAATGCTCCCTTCATGAAGATGCATATCATAATTTGCATGAAATAAAGAAACATCAAGCTTGAGTGAATTTGTTTAATGCATAATAATTTTCTTAAAGATGGAATTTTATTTGGTAAAGGTATTACTACATAAGAAAGATGATTGTTTTCTTTATTGTTTCCTTATTAAGAGAGCAGCATATAAAGGACTTGCTTTTGCTTGATGATGTTAATGAAATGAATGCTATAATAAAAGTATTTAATTTATTACTTTATTTTGTATGCTTTGCATTTTGCATACCCAAATATTCATTGTGGAAAAAAAGATAATTTGGAACCCTTGGTGCTGAGTTGCATTATCGTGAATGGGTTATAAATTGCATAGTTGAAAGGATATTGTTGTTTTTTTAACTTCAATTATGCTTACAAATGGCCATAGGATAGAACTATTTATGTTTTCTGGGGCAATATCTCTTAGAGGTCCAAAAGAGTTGAGGATTTAATCACTTTTGGAGAGTGATGCACGTCCTTAGTTTTTTTCCATTTAAGATTGATAGTGGAAATGAAGGTCAGATATTTCTTCAATAATAAAGGAGGAAGAATAAAAGAGAATGGGAATACTTCAACCAAGAGAGAAAGTAGAGCATGGTTGTCAACAAGAGAGAGGAGATTTACATTTTGAAAGGAAGCTACTTTGGAAGCCACGAATACTATCAGGTGGTTTTGAAAAAAAAATCTTCTTTTGGTTGGGTTGGAATAGTTTGGAAAAATAACATGCTTATGTATAATTGCTAATATATTGCTCCCAATAAGTGTAGATTGTGTAAGTTTAATCTAGTCATTTAGAGAATTATTTACCAGCCAACAATTGAAACAAGTAATTAAACCTATTATTGTTATCCGATGACATCTACTATAGAATTTAGGTTTACTTATTTTAGAAGATGAAAGTATTGTTATAGTTTCAACTAAATTTGATTGGCTAACTCAGAGAACTAGAATGAGTTGATAGGATGTATTCTATGTTATCGAGGGCTATCGATGTGTTTTAATTGGAACTCTAACTTTGCATTTGTCTATAAATGAACTAGACAATACCTTATATCTTTGTGTATTATAAACTATAGAATTTTTAGTAGAAGAATTAAAAGACATCACCCAAAACTTGGAAGAAATTTTGGATGTTCATCCTATAATTATGAGTGATTACAATTGGAAACGACTAGTGGTGTAGTAATTTTTTACATGTGTATATGGATGGTAACTTCTCTCTTTTCGGTTGAGTGAATAGATTCCCATATATAGAACATGTGAATAAACCTTTTTGGTTGGTTATTTTCTAGATGTGTTAGATTGTATAAAGCTTTTATTGTGAAAAGTATTTTGACTTATTTTATTTCAAAAAATATTTGTTCTTGACTATATGGAAAAGTGTTAGGATGAATTTGTTGGAATGAATGAATGGATTGTTTTATTTTTAGTGAAAGAGGTGAATTAGTTTATGTTGTAAGAATGAGATGTAAAATTAGCAAGATGAATATTGATATTAATAGATTTTGAAAAAATATGTGCTTGACTATTTTAAGTTATACTGTTGTTTGTTGTAAATTTTGTAACATTGTTAGATTTCTTGTTATATTGTTTGTTACAAGTTATTCTTTATGAAGGAAGAGAAGGAATTTATTGATGAGTTATTTTAAGTTTAGTTGAAGCACAATTGTTTTTTGTTATTATGGAATGTAGTAAATATGTATTCCTAGTTTTGATAGAAAAATACATGCCTTTATTTAGAGATGTTCATCTTACAAGGATATGTTAGATGAATTTGGCATGAGTTGTGATTGTTGTATGTTTTTCTATTTGAGAATTGATGTTTAAAAAAAAAAAAAGGTTGAGCAAAATTGTTTGCAAGAGGTACTTGTTTTTAATATGAAACAGAGCCATCTCTAATCCCCAAATAAAGGCATTCTTTCTCAGTGGTGTTAGTACATGCAGTAGATGGAATGCGGTGGACAAAGCGAAGGGGAAATTAGTAGTTACTATTTAGTTTTACTAGTTTTTAATCCAGCCAAAGGTGCTTCAGATGGACTCATCTATTTGTGTGACACAAGGAAGGTGGATAGAGAATTGATTCAGTCCAGTGAAAGGATTATCAGTGTCAAATTTCAAGAACAAGATTCCAATATTTCCTAGATTTTGTCGAACATCTATGCTCCAAATTCTTTATCCAAGAGAGCTCTTTTCTAGGATATGCTCATTAGCCTTAAATATTCTTTCAATAATGCCCCCTAGATTGTTTTTGGATATTTCAACAAACCTCTCTACCCCTCAGACAAATTTTGGGGTTCGGGGTGTCCTGAAAAAAGTATAGAAGATTTTTTAGAATTTTCTAACACTAATAATCTCATGGATGTTAAGCTCAAAATTGTAAAATTCACATGGAGAAATCAAAGATCAGGAAATCAATTGATTCAAGTGAAATTAGACAAAAACAAATTATCCCATGAGGTTGTTCAACTCTTTGGGGATGCCAACCTTCTTGCTCTCCCAAAAGTCAGTTCTGATCATAATCCACTCCTTTTGGATATTATAAAGGACAAACCTTTCAAAATACCTTTCAAATTTGTATCAATGTGGATCTAGCACCCTGAATTGAGGATAAAAATCTCCCAATGGTGGCAATAGGTCGGTCAAGGTTCTTCCTTCTGCCTAGCACAAAAATTAGAGCATGTAAAAGAAAATCTCAAAATCTGGAATAAAGAAGTGTTTGGAAATTTGTTTGATTTCAAACAATCTATTCAAGACAGAATCATTTCCATAGAAAGAAAAATTCAAGCAGGCCACTGTGATGATCAAACCTATGCTGAAGAAAGAAAAATTCTGGCTGATTATCACAACATTCTTGCTCATGAAGAAATTTTATGGAAGAAGAAATCTAGAGCTCCGTGGCTTAAAGAAGGAGATTTAAACACTAGGTTTTTTCATGCATCCACCATGTGAAAAAGAAGCCACAACAAAATCAAAGAACTGACAAATACTAATGGGTATGTTACCTCTGATATTCAAGAAATTAGAACTGAGGTTTTCTCTTATTTTACCAGCCTCCTTGGGGAAAGCAAGATACCCTCTAGTCTTGCTCTTAATTCTATGCTTTATCATATACCCAAGTTGGTTTCAGCTGATGCTAATTCCAAACTGCTAGCCCCTTTTTCTAATGAGGAGATCCATTCATCCATGTTTTCAATGCATCCGAACAAAGCCCCTGGCCCTAATGGATTTCCTCATTGATTTTTTAGATCTTTTGGGATATAGTGGGCAATGATGTTTGTTCTACCGTTAGAGAGTTTTAATATACTAAAACTATCCCTTATTCTAAAAAACTCAAATGCTAAATACATGACTGATTTCAGACCTATTAGCTTATGTAATGTGGTCTACAAAATCCTCACAAAGGTTATTGCTAATAGATTGAGAGATATCCTTCCTTCCATTATTGATCCTTACCAGGGAAGTTTTGTTCATGGTAGATCTATCCTCGACAGAGTCATAACTATCCATGAAGTTCTTCATTATATTCAAATGTCAAAAAAACTTGCCTTTGTTTTGAAATTGGACATGAATAAAGCCTGTGATAGATTAGACTAGGATTTCCTTGTTTCAATTCTCCTAAAATTTGGTTTCCACTCTGACTGAATTGAATTAATCAAAGGGTGTATTTCCACCCCATGGTTCTCAGTACTTATCAATGGATCCACTACTGGTTATTTTTCGATCAATAGAGGCATCCATCAAGGAGATCCCATATCCCCCTTGTTGTTTATAATTATTTATGAAGCTCTGGGAAGAACAATAAAAGCATCTTTTAATCTCAATCTCATTTTAGGTACAAAATTTACTTCCATGACTAGTCTAGTTTCCCATCAACAGTTTGTGGATGATACTATCATCTCATCTAAAGCATCTATCCTTGAAGCTAAAGTAATCAAGCATATCTTATTGTTATATGAAGATGTTGCTAGGAAAAAAATCAACTTTCGCAAGAGCAAAATATATTTCCTAAATACACCCATTCAAAGACAACTCAAAATTTTTACCATCCTTGAATGCTCAATTTCTCCTTTACCTGCTACTTACCTAGGATTTCCTTTGTTCTTGGGACAGCCTGATGCTTCAATGTGGAACAATGTGATTTAAAGGCTACAAAATAAATTAGTAGGTTGGAAAGGCAATCTCTTGTCTAAAGATGGTAAAATTACCCTAACACATGCATCACTTCAAAGCATTCCCATCTACTTCATGTCCGTCTTTAAAGTTCCAAAAAGGGTTTATCATAAAGTAGAGCAGATTCAAAAAAACTTTCTATGATCAGGATCTGAAAACAAAAGTTAATTTCACCTCATTACTTGGGATAAAGTCTATAGGCCAAAGTAGTTTGGTGGGGTTGGCCTAAGAAGGATTCACATTTTCAACTCATCCCTTCTTGCTAAGCAGGCCTCAAGGCTAATTTCAAAGGATGGTCTTGATTGGATTACTATTATTCATCACAAATACTTACAGGATACTAATTTCTTCTGTGTTGATTTGACCCTGAGGGGGGTCTTGCTTTTGGAAATCCATCTTGTAAGTCAAAACTCTTATCAAACAGGGCCTTCGATGGAGACTGGGTGATGGGCATCAAATTAACTTTTGGTAGAATAACTAGTTCCTCAATGAACCACTCATAAATATTCCCAGATTGGCCATCCTCAAAGACTATACTGATACTATATGTGGATCAAGAGTTTCAAATTTCATCTATTCCCAGGATGGTAGGAAGACTTGGAAGATTTTTTTCATATCTACTCATTTTGAGGAAACTAGAGAACTACAGTTTCTCTTAAAATATTCAATCATCCCCTTTGGTAATCCTAAGGATCATTTGATGTGGGAACTTACCGATACTGGAGAATTTTCTATTAAAACTGCTTACTAGCTTCTCCTACTGCTTGAGGAATCCTTAATTCCTTTTAATATTTTTTGGATCAAGCTACTGATTCCTAAAATTGCCTCCTTTGTTTGGGTTGCTATCTAGGCAAAAATCCTTACTATTGATAACTTATTGAAAAGAGGGTTACCCATTCCCAATAGATATTTCTATGTTTTTCTAAGTGGTAATCCCCTCATCACCTTTTCCTCAGTTGTCCTTTTGCTTCTTCCATCCTCGATAGCCTTTTTGAATGCTTTCATATTTCTTGGGTTGAACCTTGCTCCATCTCTAATATTTTCATTTAGTGGCCCAACCCTTTTAGGAACCTTTGCCTCAAAACATTATGGCAATTTTATCTTCATCATTTCATGTGGCATATTTGGTTGGAAAGAAACCATAGAGCACTTTCCAATATTAGTTAAAACTCTAATTTTATCTTCAACAATATCCTCATGTTTGCTATAGAAATTGTTGCCCTTAGCCCCCTATATTCACAACATGCTTTCAACTTTGAAGCCTCTTTAGGGCAGGCTCTTAAATTCCCTATTGTGAATAATTCTAGTCCACATTCTACTTCCAATAGAGCTCAGTCATCTTGGATTCCTCCTCCACCAGGATGGCTCAAATTGAATTTTCATGGTGCTGCAAAGGGCAACCTTGGGTGGTTAGGAGCAGGTGGTATCCTTAGAGACAACAAAGGCAAGGTCATCCTTACCTTTGCTAAGTTTTTAGGAATTCAGTTAAACCAAACTGTTGAAGCACGGGCTGCATTGTGTGGTTTGGTCTTGGCCAAAGATTTATCTAGCAGGATTCTTGTTGAGGGTGATTCCCTTACCATCATTAATTACCTCAAAAATTCCAAAATTCCTTCGTGGAAAATAAGGAACTGCATCGAATAAGCTAGAAATCTTAGCAGAAACTTTCAGGATATAATCTTCCAGCACACATTCAGAGAAAAAAAAAAGTTGCTAATGTTCTTACAAATTTTGGGACCCAAATCACTAATCTGATGACTTGGACTATTGATATCCATCAGTGTTTGGCTCAAGTCATTGATCAAGAAATTTTGACTTTAGGCATCATTTGTGTTGACATGGAGCAAGTCAGCCATCCTTCGGATGATCCTCATACTAGCGTGTCTTAATTTTTATACCAATCATCCCTCGCCTTCTTGGCCTATGGACTTTACATGATTCTTGGTCTTGTCAACCTTAGATGTTGAGTTTACACTTTTCAAAATAGAGTCTCTGGTGCGGCCTCATCTCAAAAAGGGATGTCGATTATCCATACTTCAAAGCAAATCTTGTGGTGTCCTTACCCATTGCAAAAGTCACCAATCCATAGTCATCACCCTTTTCCATCTTCCCACTTTATCCACCCATGTCATCACCCTTCCGCATGTCTCACCTCGTGTTTTGCTATACCTCCTTGGTATTTCCCATTTGTGGGATTTTTGTTCGGAGTCTCACATGATCTCCTTTAGTGATCAGAATTATTGCATCCACCAAGAGTGATTTGGAGCATGTAGTTTTTATTTTTACTACCCTAGGCAGCACTTGTGCCAATATTTCCAATGATTTGATGTGGTTCTTACCTTCTTGGTCATTTACTTTTATAATACCCAAGTTTTAAACTTCCTTCATTGCTATGTCATTCAGTTGTTCATCCAAAATTTATCATACCTCTATGTGGTCATCATATATTTTGTTGAACCTTCTAAGCCCTGTTTGGACTCCATTGTTGAGGGAATCCTTACTAGTAAGGGTTTTCTCCCATTTTTCCATAAATTTGAAGGTGAAGGCCCCGAAGTCACGTTGGTGTTCATGGAGACATGGTATAATGGTAGGTCACCATCCGCAACAAGAATCTCCTTGATATCAAAATGCTTGTGGAATTGACTAGACATCAATCTAAAGGAAGATCAATTAAGAGAGAGAAGCATAATTGGGATATTGAATTGAAGGATGTCAAGGACAAGGAGCTATGAGAAGAGCTCATCTGGGCATGTGGTGAGATGAGTTACATTTTCCGTTGGGGAGCATTCTCAAGCCTATTATGGAGTATGTGACTGTGGATGATCTTGACAAACCTCTTCGTAGTTTTCATTTCTCCTTTTATAACCATCTTCGTGATGTAAGTGTAGTCAAAATTCCTTTGTTTATTTTTAATTTTTTCAACTATACCATTGAGCATTGTAGGGAGTAAAATGGATCAAAATTACCTACCTAATATGGCCTTTTCAATGTCTTATTCAAACATTGGTTAGTTCACTGCCCTGAGGGTATTTTTGTGAGTCCTCCCCCCAAACCCAAATACCCCCTGAAACCTAGTTCATCCCAAACCACACTCCAATCCTCTTGTACTCCAAGATTTTCAGCCAAGAAGTAAAAAAATTTTGATTCTATCCATGAATTACGAAAGAGAGCAAGAAGTGCATCACCTGAACCTAAAAGTGAGCCTGAACAAAAACCCTTACACTCCTCCGCGCGTCTAAGGAATAAAGCCATGTAGAAAGAGTATCTAGTCATTGAGTCAAAAGAGGAGTATAAGGATAGCCCTGATCATTGCATGTAGGTGTTCATCATCAAGTCCATGACAAATTGCATTACCCACTTGGTTGACCTGCGTAATGCTCTTAATTTATGATTTTTTAGGAAGCCTTTTACTGAAGGTATGGGAGGAACTCCTAGTGCAAATTTGAAGGAGGCGGTTGTCAATCTTGAGGACATCCCTGCCAAAGATAACACTATTGATATGGAAACTTTAAATGTTGGTCTCCAATATGTTGATGCAAATCCTGTTCTTGAAGGTTAATTGCTCCCACTCTAGCCTAGAGTTTTGATGCTTGATGGATATTCTATTTTACCTAAAATTTTTGCTCCTGTTACTGGCTGAGGATAGCCTTAATGTTTTTTCCTTGAAGGATGGCCTTTGGTCTACTTTTTGATGCTTTTCTAGAATTTTATGCCATTTTGTATACAGGTTTTGGGGCCCTGTTTAAACTCGTCTGATATATAAATTTTAATCTCTTTAACCGATCAAAAACTATTCAAGTTTACTGGAGATGTCGAAGGAACTTATAGCATGTCTCATATTATTTTGTTGATGTTACATATTTATAAATATAACCTTTGGCTCATTGGATTATCTCCCCTAAAATAAAATATAGAATGGGAGTTTTTAGTGGGTAAACCCATGTTTTGTCTTGCGAACAGTGGAGTTTCTAGGATGCAGTATAATATGAATATTATGTAAATTTTAAAATGAAAAGTTCAATGGAATGAATGTTGTCCTTATTACCATTAAGTGAATGTTTAAGATGGTGATTTTAATGAATAAATGGTAGCATTATTGTAGCATGCAATTTTTGATAATTGATAACTCACTAAGGACTTGATTAATGGATAAGATTGGTTGTGTTGTGTTGAACATAATTTGTTGGTAAATTCAAGATGCAAATAAAATAAGCTTGAATATTAAACAATATTTTGATATGCTTGAGTTTATATAACAATAGGTTAGGCTATGAATAGCCTAATAGGTTGGCTCCCCCTAAATATAGGATTCTATGCTACCAACTTAACAAATTATGAGTCACTAACAATAAAATATATCACGTCTAAATAATAGCGCGTGACAACCATAAGATATTCAACATGAATATCTAATATAATTAAATCAATATAACCTACTAGGTAATAATGTAATAACCTAATGTTAATAAATTAAATACTACTTTCTAAACTAATATCCCCCTTTATTACATTATTTTGTAATACAAAGTGTACTTGTGAACAGCTCAAATTTGACACGTCCAAGTGCCTTTGTGAAGATTTCTACAACCTGTTCATCAGTGGGAATTAATTGTAGCTTGATGTTGTATTTAGGAGCTTTATCATGAATGAAATGATACTATGTGTCAATATGTTTGGTGTGCTCATGGTGAATTGGATTCTTTACTAAGTTTAAAACACCTTGGTTGTCACAGAACAGGTGAATTGGAAGTTTCTTGGGTAAACCCATACTTGTTATGATGTGACTTAAATATATCACTTCACACACTGCATCTCATCCTTTTGAGCATAGTCCTTTGCAATAAGGTAGGATTTATGCTTGTCAATGGTTCCATTTTCCTTATATTTCATTTTATAAACCCATTTATAGCCAATGGGTTTCTTACCTGAAGGTAAATTAACTAGCTTCAATGTGTTGTTCTTAATGAGAGATTTATATTCAACATCCATAGCTACCCTCCACTGTGGCTCACTAAGTGCTTATTTTATCGCGGTGGATTCATGTTCATCATATGAATACTTATAAACCCTCTCATCATCAATATCCATGTCTTATCCATTATCAATCTCTTTGTCTACAAAAAGGTCTTCGAAATGTTAGCACAGATCATCAACTATTGGTGATGCTTCTGTTCTCTTTTGTCGAGACATACTACAAGTTTGTGGACAATTCAGAGGAATATCAAGAGGTGAGGTCAACTTTGAATCTCTCACCGTACTTGTATACCATTTTGGCATATTTTTTGAGGTGGAGGAGTTTATTTCTTTGGCTCCTCATATTCCAAGTATATAGAGGATGTGATGTTAGGTGTGAAAGCCTCATCAAACACCACATATCTACTTACATGTATTTTCTTTGTTCTAGGGTCATACAATCGATACCATTTAGAATATTCATCATAGCCAAGGAAAATGCATTGTAAGGTTTTCTCATCTAGAGTCTTTCTCTTTTCTTTAGGTATATGCATAAATGCCTTACACCCAAAAACTCTTAGATGAGATATGGAAGGCTTCCTACCGCTCCATGCTTCTTGTGGAGTAATATATTTAAGGGCCTTTGTGGTTACCCTATTCAAAAGATATATAGTCATTGTGACAACTTTTTCCCAATAGAATTGCTCAATATTTGCACCCTTAAGCATACTGCAAACCATTTCCATGATGGAACGATTTCTCCTTTTAGAAACTCCATTTTATTGTGGAGAATATGCTTAGCTATATTTTGATCCCATGTATTTTTATAAATGAAGATAATTCATTTGAGGTATATTCCCTCCCTCAATATGAGTAGAGGGTCTTTATGTAGCATCCGACTCTTTCTCAACGAGTTGCTTGAACTGTTGAAAGTAGGAAAATACTTTAGATTTTAGTTGAAGAAATAAGACCCACATATTTCATGAGTGGTCATCTACAAACAACAGATAATACCTTTTGCCTCCAAAACTTGGTGGCATGGGACCACACAAATTAGTGTACAATAACTCCAATGGTATCTTAGATCAGAAGAGCTAGCTTTGAATGGTGCTCGATGTTGCTTCCCTACTAAGCAATCCGAGTAGATTGATAATGTAGATGAAAGGGTGGAAAATCCCTTCATCATTTGAGATTTACTTAGCTCAAGTAAATACCCTTTAATAAGATGCATAAATATCTTATGCCAAATAGAAGTGGCCTTCTTTGTGTTGACCGCCATGGCAACATGACGTGTTGAAACAACATCTAGTGTGAACAAGCTATGCTTGTAAGAACTAGTTGCTATGTATTTATTATGCTTGGTGATATAGCAACATTTCAGTCCATTTTCCACTTTGAAATTGACAACCATGTTTTTATCCAAGATTTTTGGAACTGACAACAAGTTGTTTATCAATCTTGGAATAAAAAGGACGTTGTGAATATGACACTTTCCATTTGGAAGGGAAATAGTGACACTATCTTCTCCCTGGACACGATAGGTCTTATTATCTATAATTGTTATTGGTTTGCCTTCTCTTCCCATAAATATCTCAAACCACTACTTATCACCAGTCATGTGTTTTCTGGCACCTGAATCAATGTACCAAACTGAATTCTTCTATGTAGAAGTTGTATGGGTCATGAGCACTTTTTGTGCTCGTTCTGAATCAGAATCAGAATTTTCAATAGCAACATGTCCTTGTTGTTGTCTATTGTTCTTATGTGGCTTGTTTTTGCCCTTTTTATCTTGTTTTTTCTTAAAACAACACTGACATTTTGTAATGTGTATAATACTTCCCTTGAGATTGAGGTTTCTTGCCCTTATCTCTTGATGATGATCCTGAAGATGATCCTCCCTTTTGAAAGTTACCTTTCTTCTTTCCACCTTATTTGTTTGTGTAAAGTACATTGTTTGACACTTCATCACTTTGGAGTTGATTTGCTTCTTTTGTTTGAAGCAAATTGACTAAATCTACAAAGGTGACTGTTCTTTGAGATACATTAAAGGATATTATTAACATCTTATATAATTTTGGAAGAGCCCTCAATATTACTGAAGTCATAATATTATCTTCTACTTTGGCTCCTAAAGCATTCAACTTTGACTTCAATTCTACCACTCTACAAAGGAATAGCTCTATGGATTCTCTTGACTTCATGTGGAGTGTATGAAGTTGTGTTTGAAGGTGTAGAATAGTCGATTGTTTCTTGCCTTCAAAAATGGTATAAAGTGCATCCCATGCACCTTTACCATTTTTAGCTTCACTTATGTGAGGCTAGATCTCATCAGTAGTAGCAAGAAGAATCAACATGAGAAGACGATTGTTCTTTTATCCAATGCTTTTTTATCTGCTCCTATGGAGGTGGGTCTTGTATCAGTGCCATCCACTAAATCCCACATCTCCTCTATAGTAAGTATTGCTTTCATCTTGGTTTTCCATGCTAAAAAATTAGAACCTTTAAGCAATTGTGTATCATTTAGGTATTTGTTGATAGTTGACATGATGAAGGTTCTAGAATGGTTCCAATATGGTCTCTCTTTTTCTCTTTACTTGATATTTAATGGCACCTGCCTAAAAAATATTTAATTCACTCTTTAGTGATATTTAATGGCACCTGCCTAAAAATCCTCCCAGAGAAGGATAGTTAGTTTGAGGAAATTAAGCCAAACAAAAAAGATTGAACTAGGGATTTTGATTTAGAAGAGAATTTCAAGAAAATTTGGCTTTTATACCTATGCAATGAGTTTATACAAATTATTGTGAAAGTTTAGGGTTTTGAGTGCTCTTTATTTTGATGATTTATAATTACAAAAAACAAGAAAGTAAATACAATAATCAATCAAAGAGTGCCCACAAATTTTTTATCACAAAGGTGTCATATGCAACTGAAAATGCACCTTATTTAAGAATGTCAATTTTTAATATAGGTGTCGAGTAATATAAAAAATGCACCTAATTATAAGTTTTTACAACAAAATATTGATTTGTGTATTGCAAAAAAATAATTTTGAAATTCAAATTCTCCCCCCTTTGTGTTACAATTTTTGCAAAAAGTTAATTTATTAAAGATCAATTATCCCCCCTTTGTTTTGCAAAAATAACAAAGTAGTTCACCTTTCAAGACAAGTTGACACACGATAAGCTTTTGAAAGGCTATCCAGAACCAGTCGATAAACGACTTGGTTTTAGTAGACCCTTAAGACTTCAATACTAAAAAATTGAAGGGGCATAAGGATTGAAAGTTTCTCAAATCCTCATGGGACCATAACTTCAATCCAAACCCTTCCAATGATCTGTATAAGTATTGAAATGACGTAAACTTCTTCTATGCTCTCAAAGCATACGATAAAAAAAAGATCTTTTTGTTTGTCATCGAAGTTCGTTCCTCTTCCTTATAACCCTTAGAGGACGAAGAGCTTTTTGAATCCAAGGCCTCTTCCTCATGAGACAAAAATTTATACTCTCAAAAATTATTAAAATATTTCGAGAAAAGTTTTACAAGTCTCAATTTCTTGCAAAAAAATGTGCTTTGATTTTTGTCTCTTATCCCCATTTGATTTGGAGAAAACAAAAAAACATCAATTTTTACAAATTTGCAAAACAAAATTGGCCTTATATTTTCAATTTTAATGCAAATATTTAATTAATTTTAGCATAATTAAATTAATAATCAAATAATTTTTGACAAAAATCACTTTAATATGGGTTAAAAAAATTATTTTATGCAAAAAACATATTAAATTATTAAAAATTTACTAAAAAAAATTTAAAAATACAAAAATAAAAAAAATTATACTTTAGTTTTTTTTAAATGTTTCTTTAGGCAAAAGTTATGCTTTTACCCTCGTAGGGAATCGAACCCTATATCTCGTGGGTTCTAGCCTAGCACTCCTGCTAGTTGGGCTAGCCCACCCGACAGGATTCAAAGGGAACTAAGTTCCCTTTGTTCCTTCGCACCTCACGCGTAAGGAAAAAATATGACTTTAGTCCCACATTGCCCTTGTGGGTAATTTTTTGTTGTTCAAAAGGGTGAAGTCACCCTTTTGATTACGACTGCCTGTGGGTAGTCACAGTTCAGTCAGGTCTCTTTTATTGTAGCCATGTATCACAACAACTGTGTCCTGGGTGGCACGTGGCTTGTTCGTCACATGTCACCCATGCTTCAGGTGGACACGTGGCTAGTTCACCATGTGGCTACCACATGTCAGTTGATCTATTAGTCGAGTCTAGTGGCTTGTTCACCACATGTCAGGTTTGGGTTCATCCTTGGGATGCATTCTATTCTGGTACCATCCTTGGGGTGCATGTCAGGTGTCCACCATGGTGTCAGTAGGGTTGGTTGTTTTTAATGTCGCCAAGCAGTTTACATCGGTCATTCGATGTCAGTATTCACTAGTCAAGGTTTATCCAATGTTCTCTAGTCTGCGTTGGTCTATCTGGTAGGACCTGTCATATCTGAGTTAGGTAGGGCTCACCGCGTTTGATTTAGGTAGAGCCTATAGTATCTAAGTTAGGGTCTGACGTGTCTGAGTCAAGGTCTATCCTCTTGGGGATAGATTCGGTCCTCTCTAAGCTGGTAGCAGTTTAACAAGCTATCAGTCCATCTGTGGGTCGAAAGCCTACAGGCTATTTGGTTGGGTGATGCAGGGGAAAAAAACAAAATTGGAGAAAATCAACCTTAATGAGTTAGAAATAAATCAAATGAATTTGGAAAATTCCATGCTTTCACCTTGAAACATGTGCTAATATAGGGGATCCCATGCCTCGATAATTGTGCCCCTTGGTCCAACTAAAATGAGAAGAACACCTCCCACATTGTCCAGTGATGCACCTTGCTACTCTGTAGCTCTGATGCCAATGTTGGTAAATTCAAGATGCAAATAAAATAAAATGCTTGAACATTAAATAATATATTGATATGTGTGAGTTTATATAACAATAGGTTAGGCTATGAATAGCCTAATAGGTTGCCTCGCCCTAAAGGTAGGATTCTATGCTAACAACTTAACAAATTATGAGACTGTAGCACCCTAAAATTGGTGCAGTAAAACCTTAATAATTACATTCACTCTAGTAAATAATTTAAATTCAAATTTTAACCTCCCAAACCGCCCGTTAACCGTCGAGTAATCTGTTTCCCCCTTTTCCATGCCATTTTTAGAGGTTGTTTTGATCATTTGACAATATCATCGCCGATCAGACGATATCACCCCAGATCTGACGATTTCATCTGGGCTAGGACATCCAGATGATCTTGTCTCAAAATTAATTTTGCACAATTAGCTTTTGTTCCAACGGGCCTCTAATCCTGGTAGAAGCGTGTCTGCGTCATTAGAGACCCTCCCTCGTTGGAGATCTCCCAAATAGGGATGATCTCTAATCCTAACCTCCCTCCTAAGCCTATTTAATCCTAAGCCCTTCCCTTAGCACCCCCCTGGCTGATAATTCTCTGTAAACCAACTTCATATACGTTAAAACATCCCAAATTCATATTTGCAGTAGTTATATACCAATTTTGTTGCAGGTACCTTAGCATTTTTTAGCCGGAGCAAGCTTACATCGTCGTCGACGATCCTATTCAGATCGGAGGCGATCTTGTCAAATCAAAGACGATTTCGTACCAATGCGAGATGATTTCGACTGCAGTCGACATTGAGGCAATCAGTGCCTAAAGTTTGCATTTCTTCATCTTTCAATCTGTTGTTTTATGTTGTAATTAGCTAGTTTATTCAGTATTTTATGCTATTCTGCATTTTGGAGTTCACCCATATAGCTTTAAATGCATAATTAAGTCATAATTATTATGAAATCAGTATAATGCATGCATGTTTCTACTTATAAGTTTCAGTATGATAGTGCTATTGTCATTTTACATTGTTTCCCTCTATTAGAATAGTTGCATTTTCTATGTTTTGCACCTATTTCTCTGTTTGCAGGTCTCTAACAAATTTGTTTGACGAATTCGTCAGATCTCAGATGATCCTGTCAGATATCAGACGATTCAATCGAATTCCATACGATCCTGTTTGCTTCAAAAAATCAAAATCTTCATCAGACATCCGGATCAGGTATTTTCCTTTAACATTCTTTAATTTCTTTGTTTTCTATCCTATTCTGCTATTCTGTATTCATTTAATCTGCATCTTCATATAGAATAGCGTAGACGCATCTTGGCCAAACCTAGGACTTGAATGCTTAAGGCTAAAATGAACACATAAAACACATTCCCAACCTAGGTGTGAAAACTGCCATTAAATGTTTCTTGGTGAACCCACCATCCGTCGAAAAATCACCAATAATACACCTCCCTTGAGAGGTGAGACCTTTGCAAGGCCTCTCAGTCCGAGGTACCACACCATCCTTTTCACATCCCCCTTCCGGGCACGGATCCTATAGCCTGAAGGTATGGGTGTGAAAAATTTGGAGCGATACATTTTGGTGAACCCGACGTGAATGCACTTAAAACCTTTTGAAAACAAAACAAATATATATATATATATATATATATATATATATATATATATATATATATATATATATATATATGTATACAAGAAAAACAAAAACAAAATCATCATTCCAAGTTTGTATGTTTTAGATTCAACTCTAAATAGTAGATATTAAATATTACTTTTAGAAGTACTAAAGAAACCATGAGTTTTTACTCAATACCAGGACAATCCTTACCCCAACAAGACAATCATTTTCCCATTTTTCATCCTTACCCCAACAGGACAATCCCTTTGCCAATCCTCTTCATAACGATATTATCTATTCTCCCATATATCCATATTATGTCTATCGTTCCACATACAATCCTCCGCCACCTTTTCAATATTCTTCTCTTAATACAACACATCCATTTCAACAAGAAAATACTTATTCTTCCAATTCTACCATGCACTCACCTCATGCTTCGCAATCTTCCTGTCATCATTCTACCCATAATAAATAAAGTAGAGGTGAGAAACCATTAGGTCCTTTTATGACGAAATTCCTAAGGCATTTATCAAAAACCTCTCAAAAACCTTCATCACGTAAATTTACTAAGCTCAAGCAACCAATGGATATAATTCTCAAGTATTTACTTGATACAAATAAGATTGAACTCCCTTCCATAAGACAATTTGATACCACAGCAGATTGGTTTAAACCTGAGCTACATTGTGAATATCATAGAGTAGATGGACATATGACACAAAATTGTAAAGATTTAAGATGTGCAATTCAATATTTGATTGATGATGGTCTTTTTAATATAAAGGAATTACAATCTACAACTGACTATAAATCTTCAGTAAAATATCAAACTCCTACACAACAAATACCAATAATCAATCAAGACATGGGGATCTCCTAAGAACCCCTATTCAATTATCAACAACAAGAAACCAATCAAATATTGCATGTTAATGTGTCCCATCATGATGATATTACTAATATTGTAATAAAAACTACAAATGAGCAACCTCAAGTTCAATCAACTCAATCGATATTCAAGATATGGATTCCTCATTTGACCAACCTTCAAAACTATCTTTGGCTCTAGAGAATGATCCAAAATGGAATGTAAGCATAGAAAGCTCATCTTTAGAATCAAAATCTCAATCTGAAATCCACTTTGATAACCAACAACAAGTGATTAATCCTCAAGCAAAGATATCTCTTTTAGAAGTATTACAAATTGCTCATAAGGAAATTTTGTTCAAAATACCTAGCCAACAATTTGTTCCTCGTCATATTTTCTCTAAGAACATAATTAATGGTGTAAACCCTCTTGAGGTTAACCATATTTCATTCTATGATGAGGATATTCCTTCCTCTACTCCACAAGAAGACTATTATATTTACATTACAAGATCTAATAAAGAAATACTTGTTAAAACTATCATGGTAGATAATGGCGCCTCTCTTAATTTATGCACTCATCAATTATGCCAAAAAATCAAATTAAAGGAAGAAGATAGTAATGAATCAAATGTTATTATAAAATCTTTTAACAATGAAATTCAAGAAGCTCAAGGTACTATAATTTTTCCCCTTAATATTGGACCCAATATTCTGGATACTTTGTTTTATGTAGAATATTGCCCTTCACCTTATAACTTACTTCTCAGAAGTCCTTGGATTCATACGATGAGGGTTGTCCCTTCCACTCTTCACCAATGTTTGAAGTTTGAACTCGCAAATAAAAGTATTACCATACATGGTGACCCAAAACCATTTGAAGAATATTTAACGATTGAAACATCAAGTTCTATACATTCTCCATTGTCACAATTATCTTCTATCCATCACTTTTCTTCATCCATATATGATCATCCTTGTTTACCAAATAACATCCATGCATATATTTCACATCTGCATCTGCTCCTTCCATCTTATCAAGATTTGGAATATAGTGATAAGAATGAAGAACTTTCTTATCCTTCTTACATTTTATTTTGTAACATGATCAATTTTACACATATAAAAGTCAAATATTTTTCTACATTATTCTACATTATAACAAAGCTTTTGTTATCACTACCTTTTATTTATCATCTTTTGTCCTTACCTTCACCTCAACCAAATTATCCTTCAAAACCTCCTTTGATTTTGAAGCAACCTTAGACATGTTATACTCAAATAACCTTGTATAGTGTATATAGATCATCTTGTATATACCACCAATTTCAATTCATAAATTAAAATCAAAATACAAAAAAAATCAAAATCTTCAAATCAAAAAAATACTAATGCAACTAAGGACCTTAAAGGTAAATTTGAGCCCAACTGGCTTGGACCATACATTATCACTGCTAAATTTGAATCAGGAGCATACAAATTATCTACCTTAGATGATAAAGAACTTCAAGAACCCATGAATATTTTGCATCTTAAATGTTACTATGTATAAATTTGGTCATTTCATCCTTGTATATATTGGTTTAAAATATTTCAAAATCACTATCTTGTATTTCTTTCAATTTATTTAAAAACACCAAAAACATTCATAATCATCAAAATCATCAAAATCTTCAAAACTATTTGTTATATTTATTTATGGCACTTGTTAATTTTTTTTTTCAAAAACAAACAAAAATAATAAAAATATAAAAACAGCAATATTCTTGACTCTTTTGAAACCAAAACAACATAAAAAAGAAAGAGAGATTCAATATTCTCAAAGCTTCTCAAAAATCATTTATATATTTTTTCTTACAATTATTGCAGTTATATGTTTCAAATTATTTTGGATAAATTAGCATTTATTTGGAATCCCTCACTTTCACACTCACAAAATAAATATCTTGATTTTATCTGGCATGATTACTAATCTCTCTTATATCAAAATCCACAAAATTCAATTAAATAACGTTTGAGCACAGAGAATTGATCTTGTTATTTACTTAAACCAAGCACATCTTTTCACAATAAAATGATTATATTTGTAATTTCTATGCTTTGCTACATAGTAGAAGTGATTTCTTGGGCGAAAAGTTTTCCTTGCTATCCTATCATGCACATGGTCTAGAATATTTGAGAATTGGCAAAAGGACAAGCTCACCCCTACCCAAAATAAAAATCCCTTGCTCTACAGCTAATCCGAGCAAGTATCCCTAGCATAGGAAGAAAAGCAAAGTTCAAGAAAAGAGAAAAAGAAAAAAGTTATTTTATATCATTACAACAATGTTCCAAGCATTATCAAGCAAAAATACAAAAGAAATACAAAAGAAAAGCAAAAAACAAGCAAAAGCAAAAGCAATAAAATCCCTTTCCCTATCCTTTGAAAAGAAAAGAAGGGTTGATGAGCTTGAATCCCTGGAATTCTCAATTATTCGAAAACTATGAGGTAAGCCCCATAACAGGTGGTTTGTACCCAACCTGCTTGGCCTTGGGTAACTCCTAGCGTGGCGATATGTCTGTCACATTAGCGACCTTCTTTGGTATAGACCTATGTCTGCTTATGGATTAGCTAGCTCTTGATAATCCGACCCACATAGTAGTCTAGTATGGTTATATGCATCTACATCATGGTTAATGAACACTTATTTGGTTTATTCAAATCACTTGTATCATATTATCTTGCTCAAAATTGGTAAATGAACATAGCATTTGCACACACATTTTATATTTGAGAGATTTTGTGTATCATTATGATAAATCAAGATTGAAAATGAATTCACATATGCACATGGGATTCCTTATAAATCTAACTTTTATCTTCAAAGTACTTTGAAATATTTTGCAAATTGTTTGGATAAATTCATTTTCTTCTTTAAAGTACAGTTGTTTAGTCTAAACCATACAATCAAAAATACATAATAGAAACATCAAATTTTTTTTCAAAACCATACAATCAAAAATACATATATATATATATATATATATATATATATATATATATATTATTGACTTTCGCGACGATGGTATAGTTCCAAAACCAAAATTGGAATTTTATGCCTAGCGCAAACCATTGTACCAATTTTTATTACCCATTCATTTAAAAATCAATCCATGAAAACCATATGACTTAAATCATTCTATTATACAATTATCTTTCAAACAAACAAACATATTTTCATTATTTCATGTCATTATGTCAACCTTCAATTTTGCAATGATGGTATAATTCCTAGGGAATTATCTAAAAAATTTATCACCCTTAGGAATTTATGCCTAGCAAAAATAATTTTAACATTATTTCATGCATATTATTTTTATGAAAATTTGAAAACAAACCATCATCATCATCATTTGCACCATTGCACCAAAGTCTTAAGACAGTATCTTAAGCACTCTTCCCTTTTAACAATATTTCTATACTGGGATTAGCTTGACGATCGAGTGAGCGACGACTCCATGAAATGGTCTATAACAGCGACAATGTCCTTTGAAATTATTGTTAGAAGTCTCTTTTATTTTTATCACATTTCATCACAAACAACCAATCTGTTACATCAGATTATTTCATTTAAAATCTTAAAGCATGACATCAAAATCATAATATTTCCAACGACATAATTACATGAATCATTAAATCAATCAATCAAACATAAAAACATTATAAAAATACATAACACAAGTCATATGATCAAAAATATCTCATCTATATATATCAACAATATATGTACATCATATCAAAACCTGGATTGATATGCCACAATCTCCATCTTGGCATACTCAATCCTCTTAATCAAATGTCCTCTGTGCAGTGTCTCGAGAACCCCTCAAACTCTCAACCTCATCTCCTCCCCCGCCCTGAGGTGGACGAGGTGGCCCCATCACAGTATGTGTAGTACTGTGAGTCCTAGTCCTCGATCGGTATGAAGTCCTTGATGACCCAATCCTGATAGGGTTAGCAATGCCAGCTGGCAACTATACCCTTTGACCCTATGGCACCATCTGGAAGTAGATGCCCTGATAGAACGCGGTCTAAGCAATCGATTGCGCTAGCTCCTGAGTGCTCGCCCCTCTGTCCCATGCCCTGAGGCGTGCAATCTCATCTTTGAGCTATGTCACCTCAGCTCGGTGTCATGTAGCCTCCTCCTGTAGGGTCTGCACCTGTGCCTAGAGATGGATCGTCTTCGCTCGGAGAGTCACTGTCTCGCTGCTCTCCCCAGTGTCGACACCCTTGCCCTTATCGGGCGATGGTGGCCTCTCTCTCTATGGAGAAGGGGGTCTCTTCGCCCTCCTCTCCTGTTGCTATGGCCTCTCCTATGCATGTGGCCTCCTCAGCTCTCTCCCGATGCGACCCTGGGCCGCCTCCATAGCTGCCTGGTGTTGCCTCCCTATCTGACACACAACTACGTGAATCGAACCCTGAGCCCTCGTCATTCAAGAAGGGTGGATGCCTACGTACCAGGCATCATAACCATCGGCTACCCCTGCGTCGTCCCCATCCACTAGCTGAATGGGGGCATCATCCGAGTCCTGAATCCAGAAGCGTTACATGTCTGGAGCCCCACTCACTGTGGTGATATCCCAGACAGTCTGGGAAAACTCGTAATCCCTGAGAGATGGGATCCCCTACTATAGACCGAACTATGGCAAAACTTGGTCATAGCAATGGAGCTCCACCTCTCCCCTCTCCATCCGTAACCAGCAAACTCGCCTTATGTGAGCCAACTCCTGTCCATCCTCTGCCCACCCTGGGTGCTCTCACCATGGCCTCCAGGTGATCTGGTCTGGGACAAGGTCATCCAGTAGTCTTTAGGACATCGATAGGTCAATCCGTCGCTGTGACCCTCTCTAGAGCCACCAGTAGAAAACTCGAGGCCTCTCCCCGTCAATCCCTATTAGAGGAAGCCCTACCGGCCTCTACACTGCAATGTGCTCCCAGCACCAAACCTGTAGGAGCAATGTCATAACTAGACATCGATCGCCCTTGTACATGACCCCATGCAGGATCCTGTACAACCGGCATAGCACAAAGCTGCCCCAAGCAAATCTATAGCCATGATCCTACATGTCACAGATCACATCTGCTAGCATCCATGGTACCCTGCACCCACTCTGGTGGTACAGCAGAAGTCCACCAACCACTCCAGCCAAAACCTGTGTGAGTCTCAATGCCCCAGGAATTTGATGCAGTGCCTCGATGTTTACTCCGCCCTTCTCCAGGGCGAAGCTTGGGTCACCACACAACCGCCCCATAGCATGGCCCTGATTGGCCGTAGAAGTGATCAATCGTCCTTGTATGGGGATCCTCAAAATCCTCCATACATCCTCCAAAGTGGGAGTCATCTCCCCTGTGGGTAGCCAAAAATAGGAAGAACCCGGATACCACCTCTCTGCTAGGGCTGTCAGTAGCCCCATGTATGTAGACACTTGTGGCATTTCTGCCACATGCATTAAGCCAACCTGTGCCAGCTGATCCCGCTCTGCCTGTGTTAGAGGCCAAGTCATCTCTCAAACATCCATATTTCCATTCTCTGCTCTTTAGCAAACCTCTCTGCAACATAAACAACAAAACAAAAAACAAATCATTAATAACAAACTCAAGTGATCAATAATGCAAGTTAAAATAAGTTCAATTTAATCAAATGATAATATCGTCCAATATTGGACGATATCGTCCTCCATTTGAGCAAAATCGTCTCCGATTTTGCAAGCTGAAATCGCCCCTAATTTGATGAAATTGTTCCCCTTTCGTCGATTTCGCCTTCAGACGAAATTGGCGAACTTGAGACGATTTCGACGAAATCGGGACAATTTCGACGAAATCGGGACAATTTCGTCCCGACGACGTCAATGGCCCAAAAACAGCCGCGATGCTCAAAAATTAATCAAAATTCACCTAAAAAGCATGTAAATTCAAATTCAAGCATTCTAAGTTAAGTCTAGACTCTTACCCGTAGCCCGCGTCGGACCTCTGTTGATCTGTGCGTCGTCTCCACCATTTTTGCTTGCAGAGCTCTAAAAACCAGAAAACATGAACAATAAAAATGAATTAGGGTTTTACCCTATTATCTTAATTTTATTCAAAACACAATTAAAAACAATTAAAATTTTGATTTTCCGTGTTTTTACCTCAAACGTTCGATTTGGGTAAAAACATGGAGGGGGCACCATAGTAAGTTGTCGTACAATTCGACCAAGAATCGTCGCCTAAAAATGGGAATAATTTTTGCTTTCTTTAGATCGAGAAGAACTCATCTTTAACGCATTTTCTTCGAAAAATTTGCTAAAGAGGGGGCAAAATGTAGCACCCTAAAATTGGCGCAGTAAAACCTTAATAATTACATTCACTCCAGTAAATAATTTAAATTCAAATTTTAACCTCCCAAACCGCCCATTAACCGTTGGGTAATCCGTTTCCCCATTTTTTGCACCATTTTTAGAGGTTATTTTGACCGTTTGACGATATCATCATCGATCAGACGATATCGCCCCAGATTTGACGATTTCATCTGGGCTAGGACGTCTAGACAATCTTGTCTCAAAACTGATTTTGCACAATTAGCTTTTGTTCCAATGGGCCTCTAATCCGGGCAGAAGCGTGTCTGCGGCGTTAGAGACCCTCCCCCATTGGAGATCTCCCAAATAGGGATGATATCCAACCTCCTAACCTCCCTCCTAAGCCTATTTAATCCTAAGCCCTTCCCTTAGCACCCCCTTGGCTGATAATTCTCTGTAACCCGACTTCATACATGTTAAAACATCCCAAATTCATATTTGCAGTAGTTATATACCAATTTTGTTGCAGGTACCTTAGCGTTTTTCAATCGAAGCAAGCTTACATCGTCGTCGACAATCCTGTTCAGATCGGAGGCAATCCTGTCGAATCAGAGACGATTTCGTACCAATGCAAGACAATTTCGACTGCAGTCGACATTGAGGCAATCAGTGCCTAAAGTTTGCATTTCTTCATCTTTCAATCTGTTGTTTTATGTTGTAATTAGCTAGTTTATTCAATATTTTATGCTATTCTGCATTTTGGAGTTCACCCATATAGCTTTAAATGCATAATTAAGTCATAATTATTATGAAATCAGTATAATGCATGCATATTTCTGCTTATAAGTTTTAGTCTGATAGTGCTACTATCATTTTACATTGTTTCCCTCTGTTAGAATAGTTGCATTTTCTGTGTTTTGCACCTATTTCTCTGTTTGCAGGTCTCTGACGAATTCGTCAGATCTCAGACGATCCTGTCAGATCTCAGATGATCCTGTCGAATTCCAAACGATCTTGGCTACTTCAAGAAATCAGAATCTTCATCAGACATCCGGATCAAGTATTTTTCTTTAACATTCTTTAACTTCTCTATTTTTTGTCCTATTCTGCTTTTTTGTATTCATTTAGTCTGCATCTTCATATAGAATAGCATAGATGCATCTTGGCCAAACCTAGGACTTGAATGCTTAAGGCTAAAACGAACACATAAAACACATTCCCAACCTAGGTGTGGAAACTACCATTAAATGTTTCCTGGTGAACCCACCATCCATCGAAAAATCACCAATAATACACCTCCCTTGAGAGGTGGGACCTTCGCAAGGCCTCTCAATCCGAGGTACCGCGCCATCCTTTTCACATCCCCCTTCCAAGCACGGATCCTATAGCCTGAAGGTAAGGGTGTGAAAAATTTGGAGCGATACAGAGACACTAACAATAAAATATATCACGTCTAAATAATAGCGTGTGACAACCATAAGATATTTGACATGAATATCTTAATGGTAAAATGTAGAAAGATAATTAAATCAATCTAACCTACTAGGTAATAATGTAATAACCTAATGGTAAGAAAGTAAATACTACTTTCTACCCTAACATAATATTCTAATGAGTTCAAGTACGAGTTAAGCATATATATCTTATTATCACCTTATCGATGTATAAAAGAGACTTAGTTTTAATTAAGAGTGAAGTGGTATTTTGAGCATGTCTTAGTTCACCGATGTTGTTAAGGAAAGGAATTAAATCTATTTATTTTTATAATAGAATGTGTGTTTGATCAACCAAATAATATCGACCTAAGTAATTCAATGGAAGGGACTATCACAAGATCCGATGGATAATATTATTAATCAAACCTTGTTGGTAAGTTTCCCTGTAACACTCGATCATCTGAAATAAGGTTTTTAATGAACAGAGCTACCTTGCATTCTATGATGATGCAAATAGGTTATGATGGTTTTTGAACTAGTACCAAACACCATATTTAAATAGATATAAAGATAAGACTAGGCTAGGGGTGCAACCATAATTGGATTTGTATAATGCAAGAATATTTGGGAGAGATTCTAGACAAACATTACTAACAATAGGACCTTGGAATTTGAGTAAGGATTGAACTCATGGACATGTGACTAACTCATCAAGAGGATGATATCATGTAGTCTAGAAACTAATATGCTAAATGCATCTGTGTAGATAGACTTATGTGGAGTTTGGGGATTAGTATACCCCTTTTCAAATGATCAAAAAGAGGAAAAATCTAGCTCAATAAAAATGAGAGTTCTAGTTTGTTGAAAAGGAACCCAATGCTCTTACATAGAAGGAAGTATATAAGTAGTAGATATGGGTTTTTCTATAATCTAGTGCTCTTACATATAATAAATTATGTAAGTAGTGGTTATGGGTAAGTCTGTGCTTTGATATATGATAGATGAGTGAGTTATTCTTAGTTCTAGCCACTTAGTTATTGAGGGGTAAGTCTGAGTAGAACATGTGATTCCAAAAAAAATAAAGATAGAAAATTGGTTTATGATATGTGGTATCAAAGCATGATTTGTAGGGAAATTAGCTTACTACGTAATTGTGTGCTTAGTACATATGCTCATGTAAGACTATATATTGCACATATAGAATGATAGTTAGTAAGTACACTTGGATATGTAGCTAAGAAATTATGGAATTAATAATAGTAGGTGTAACGACCCAAGGATGTATTTGTGAAACTAATTCCTAATACCTCTCATGTGCAGGCAGGAATTATGCCACCAATGAGAAGGAAAGTAAGTACCACCCCAACGATGAGGTAGACATAATAAAACTATGTAGAGGATAAAAACCTAGAGGTAGGTTTAGATAATCCTAGTAGTGGAAGGGAGGATCTCATAGCGATAGTGGCCCTACTTCATAAGCAACATGTCAGGGTTTGACTTGAGGAAACACATAAATAGTTGTTGGATACCATGTTCAATTTGGAAACACATGCTAGAAAATCTATAATGGGATAGGTAAATGAACCCATTACAGAGGAACAACATGTCAGGGTTTGACTTGAGGCTGAGTTGGGTAAGGACATGAAAGATATTAAATATTCCAAGTTCAATGGAGAGGAAGACAGTGATAAAGCTAAAGCTTGGCTGAAAAATATAGAAATCTATTATAATATGAAGAACTATTCCACTGGCACTCGAACATCCTAAAAAACCCTACATCTTCAACGTGTTGTCTTGGATTGGTGGGAAACATTTAGTGAGGAACAAGGACTAGTGACAGTAGTTGATTTAAAATAGGAAGAATTTGTAAAATATTTTAAAGAGAGATTTCTCACTGACCACTTTTATTCCCAAAAGTTTGAAGAGTTCACCAAACTTAGATAAGTTTATATTAGGTGCTTATCCTAGAATAGGGTATGAAGTGAATATGCAGGAACCTAGTATTCTTCACAAGACCTATGATCTGGCCAGGAAAGTTGAAACCTATCTCAAGACCTACTTCAACTATGAAGGGGAATATGAGCAGGACAAAGAGGTACTAAGTAAAATAAATAGTGTAGGCTTCATAAAGTGGGAAGAAGAATAGGAAAATAAAGACTCCTTCAAACAAGACAGAAGGAATGATAGGAAGCAAAGAAAATTTAGGAGAAGGTTCCAAGGAAAGAACTATAAAAAAAGCAGCAACATGAATAATAGACCCCAATCACAGGGATAGGCTAATTTCCCATAAGTAATGAAATTAGAAGGGTATAAGTAGAAACACACGGGGTCCAAGACTGAATTTTTTGAGTGTGGTGGACCACATTACACTAGTAATTATCCACTCAAAGCAGGATCGAGTTCAAAAGAAAAGGAACCAGCATACAAAGGACCTGCACACAAGGAGCCCATACACAAGATTTATGCAACAATAGGTAATCAAAATATAGATGAGCAAGCTACTCCACTGCTAATAAAGGGTAAGATATTTGATAGAAATGTTAAAATCCTAATTGATAGTGGTGCTACGAATAGCTCTGTTTCCACTAGCTTAATTAAGAATATATCAAAAAGACCAAGAATCTTGGCACATGGGTGGAAGGTAGAGTATGGGTCAGGATAAACCCACTTTGTAAGTCAGTGCTACCCAATGGCATAAATTGTCCTACCTAGTGGAATGACCATAGGATGTCTATATGTAGCACCATTGCATGCCTTTGATGTAGTCTTAGGAATGGATTGGCTACAAGCACATAGGGTTGTAATCAACTTTCAAGATAGATGGATTGAGTATATGAAAGATGATGGGAAAGTATAGAGGGTGTACAACTTGCAAGGGGCTTTTCAACCTCAAATCCTCTTGAAGATGCAACTCAAGAAAGCCATTAGGCAAGGACAAATGGTCTATATAGTTAGGATAAATGTGATTGATAAAGAGAAGAAGGAAGAGGTATTTAGAAAACACCCACTTTTGCAAAAGTTTAGGGATGTTTTTATAGAGGATTTACCTGGGTTACCATACAAATGTGAATTTGACTTCATGATTGAGCTCCAACTTGGAATAGAGTCTATACATAGAGCTCCTTATAGAATGAACCCCATGGAAATGCAAGAGATGAAGGTACAATTGCAAGGATTGTTGGAGAAATAACTAATTAGACCAAGTGTGTCACCATGGGGTGCACTTGTTTCGTTCTTTAATAAAAATGATGGTTCCTTGTGACTGTGTATCGATTATAGGATGTTGAATAAGGAAACTATCAATAATAGTTATCCTCTACCTAGAATCAAAGATCTCTTCGATCAGCTTAAATATGCCATAATATTTTCAAATATTGATTTGAAATTAGGATACCACCAACTGAGGATTCATGAGGAGGATACTCACAAGACAACCTTTAAAACTCGTTATGGATATTATGAGTTTATTGTCTTGCCTTTTGGTTTAACAAATGCTCCAACAACATTTATGAATTTGATGAATAGTATCTTTAGAAAGTAGTTGGACAAATTTATTTTGGTATTCTTGGATGATATCTTGCTATCTTCCTAGGATAAGACAAAGCATGACAAAAACCTTAGGATTGTGCTAGAACTATTACGAAAGAATCAGTTGTATAGGAATTTATCCAAGTATGATTTTTATGTGTTAGAAGTGTAGTATTTAGGGCAAATTGTTTTGATAGAAGGAATCACGATAGATCCTAAGAAAATGTTACTCTACCTCCAAAACAAAACCACCTATAGGTCCAATGTAAAATTTTCAAGTGGATTCTATCTCTTATTGATTTACAATACTTATTTTTTAGGCCTTTCTCTGTTAAGGGGATACCCAAATATTCTAAGGGTAGTGATGCCTCTGAGAATCTGAGGATGTGGATTATTAATTTTTTTTATCACATTAAAAAAACCACTATTGATTTTTCTTTATTTAGTAGTTGTCTAGTAGCCGCTATGTAGCACTCCATCATTTTCCTAATATTGATTGCTTCTATTATTGTTGCTTCCCCCCACATTCTTGTATCATCCACAAATTGGGGGTGATCTTTATGTTCCTTCTTATACTTACCCCTGAATTGGTATTTTTTTTTTCCTCTTCTTTATGAGTCTTCCTAAGCCCTCTACAAAAATGATGAACAAAAAAGGTGAAAGTGGATCCCCTTGCCAGATTCCTCTGGAAGCTTTGAATAGTTGGGATGGATTACCATGGATGATCACTAAGAAAGAAACTGTAGATATGCATTCCATAATCCATTTTATCCTTTCTTCACTAAAATCAATTTTTTGCAGTATTTGGGCTAAAAATTCCCAACTTACTTTATCATATACCTTGGATAAATCTAGATTAAGAAACATACCTTTGTTTCCCTTTTGGAAAATCTCATAAATAGTTTCTTGTGCTATCACAACTCCATCCATAATTTGTCTACCCTACACAAATCCCCCTTGTTCTAGAGAGATTAACCTTGGTAAGATTTTTTTCAACCTATTTACCATCAATTTTATTATGATATTATAAACCACATTGCATAGAGCAATTGTTCTATAGTTAGTGATATTTTCCATATCTCCACCTTTAGAGATGAGAGCTAAAAAGGTATGATTCAAGGCTTTAAGTATTATTCCACTAGTCCTGACTTCTTCTACTGCTTGGGTTACATCCTTTGCAATTATATCCCAATAGGTCTCTATAGAACTCTACTAGAAATCCATCTAGACCTAGGGCCTTCCTTGTCTGCATATCAAAAACTATATCTTTAACTTCTTCCTCTCTAATCTCTCTTAAGAGATCCTCATTTTGTTTCTATGAAATTAACATTGGTATGAAATTAAAATTTCTCATACCTATTTGAGATTGATATGTTATTGTGAAATTTTTTAAAACTATTTGACACATAGAGGATTGTGCTAAGCCTAAGAGGAGGAGGATGTCATGATCCTCCTTTGGCAAAATTTTCATTTTGATAGATTTATGCTTTGCTATGCTGCTTTGTGGATGAAATGATTGACTATTTTAGATTTGTTATGCAAAACACTTATTTCTTATGGAAAAATATGATATGTGAATTTTATTATGGGATGTAGGATAATTCCATGCTTGGTTCTATGAAATATGCATTTTATATGAGAATATGATGTTGCTAATGAAAGTGCACTTTTGCAACAACAAATCTATTTAATGTGGTAGAAAGAACTAACCACTGATAAAGGAATACCTTGGCAAAATGATATGATGGGTTATTTGTCAAAAAAAGGGGCAACATGAATGAATGCTCCCTTCATGAATATGCATATCGTAATCTACATAAAATAAAGAAACATCAATCTTGAGAGAATTTTTTTACTACAATAATTTTCTTAAAGATGGAAGTTTATTTGGTAAAGGCATTACTGCATAGGAAAGATGATTGGTTTCATTATTTTTTCCTTCTTAAAAGAGTAGCATATAAAGGACTTGCTTTTGATTGATGATGTTTTTTTGAGAAAAAGGTAAAAATTTTATTGAAAAAAACTCAAATTATACATTTACTGTTGATAACCTGCCTTTCTTGGCAAGGCTCAAAATGCGACACAACTCTGTTCCTTTGACTATCCAACTTTTAGAAGTTTTAGTCCCTGTTGGATGACCCCTAAAGGTGTTCCATTTACCCTTTCCTTTTGAATCCATAGACTTCATCCTGAGTCTATAAAGCCCTCTTTCTATTCTTATCCTTCCTTTCTTAGTTCCCATATTGCAGTTGTTTCTGGAGTTGTGTCCATATATCTGCTTCATCCTCTACCATCTGAGAGTCCTCTTGGGTTTTAGCCTGCACTGTCTCTAAAAGTTTCCTAATTAGAGTACCCTAGATTCTTTCCTCTAGTCTAAATTCCTCGTTGAAAATCTTGTTATTACGTTCCAACCAAAGTTGCCAACAGATGAAACCCAAACCCAAATCCCAAGCTATCTTCAAGGTCTTTGATTTGAATCTATTGGTCTTCCAATAGTCCCAAAAGTTGTTCTCAGTGAGAATGGATCTTTCTGATTGACAAAAAATATTGTACCACAAACTCCAGACTGTTTGGGCATAGGGACACAAAAAAAGGAGGTGGCCCATTGTTTCCTCCTCTTGGTGACACATTACACACCAGTTGGGTCCAATAAATCCACGTCTCCTCATGTTATCCTGAGTCATAATATTGTTATGTGCAACCAACCACATAAAGCAATTTATCTTTGGCCATCCTTTGGGTTGCCATAATTGCAACCAAGGGGGCTTTGGACCAATTTGAGTGCTTTGGATAATCTTTCTATAACCTTCTTTGATAGTATAAATTCCTAATTGGGTATGTCCCCAACCAAGTTGATCAGGTCCATTACTCCTTGGCCACTTTCATCTATCCAAGATTTCTTTCAGTTCTCTTTTCTCCTCAGCCCATTCTTCCCTCAACTCCTCTAGGACTTGCCACTGACTAAGATTGTCCTGCAGTTGATCTGGCATTTTAAAATAGTGGCTTATGAGATTCCACCCTTTCCTCTGAAATTTTTCCTTGAGTCCTATTAAGTGGGGGTATTGATCAATTATGGGGGGAAATATTCCCAAGAATCTTCCCATAGTCTAGCAGTTTTGCCATCTCCCACTTTCTAGTATAACCCTTCTTTGATAAGTGATGCTCCTTTCTTTAGAGCTTTCCAGGTCTCTGATCCCTCTCCTGATACTGGAAGATGAGGAAGATATTTTGTATTTTGTGAGGGATAGTATTTAACTTTCAATACTTTGCTCCAGAGTTGGTCAGGATGAGTTAGCCATCTCCAATACAACTTGGTTGTTAGAGCTTGGTTGTTTGTCATTGTTGTTCTAATTCCCAAACCTCCAACTTCCTTAGGCTTGCAAACCTTGTCCCAACTGACTAGTGCCCTTGTGTGGTTACCCTACACTCCAGACCAAAGAAAGTGTCTCATCATCTTGTCCAAATATTTTAGGATGCTCTTTGGGGCAGCCAAAATGGAGAATTTATACATTGGAATTGCTTGTAAAACTGATTTAAGCAATGTTACTCTTCCTCCAAAACTTAACCACCTATAGGTCCAATGCAAAAGTTTCGAGTGGATTCTATCTCTTATTGATTTCCAATATTTATTTTTGAGGCCCTTCTCTGTTAAGGGGATACCCAAATATTCTAAGGGTAGTGATGCCTCTGAGAATCTGAGGATGTGGGTTATCCATTCTCTTAATTTTTTTATCACATTAAAAAAACCACTATTGATTTTTCTTCATTTAGTAGTTGTCCAGTAGCCGCTATGTAGCACTCCAACATTTTTTTGATATTGGTTGCTTCTCTTATTGTTGCTTCCCCCACATTCCTGTGTCATCCACAAATTGGAGGTGAGTAATATTTATGTTCCTACTTATCCTTACCCCTGAAATGGTATTCTCTGCTTTCCTCTTCTGTATGAGTCTTCCCAAGCCCTCCGCAAAAATGATGAACAAAAATGGTGAAAGTGGATCCCCTTGCCGGATTCCTCTGGAAGCTTTGAATAGTTGGGATGGATTACCATTGATGAGCACTGAGAAAGAAACTGTAGAGATGCATTCCATAATCCATTTTATCCATTCTTCACTAAAACCAAATTTTTGCAGTATTTGGGCTAAAAATTCCCAACTTACTCTATCATATGCCTTGGATAAATCTAGCTTAAGGAACATACCTTTGTTTCCCTTTTGGCAAAGCTCATAAATAGTTTCTTGTGCTATCACAACTCCATCCAAAATTTGTCTACCCTGCACAAATCCCCCTTGTTCTAGAGAGATTAACCCTGGTAAGATTTGTTTCAACCTATTTACCATCAATTTGCTTATGATCTTATAAACCACATTGCATAGAGCAATTGGTCTATAGTTAGTGAGATTTTCCATATCTCCACCTTTCGGGATGAGAGCCAAAAAGGTGTGATTCAAGGCTTTAAGGATTCTTCCACTAGTCCTGACTTCTTCTACTGCTTGGGTTACATCCTTTGCAATTATATCCCAATAGGCTCTATAGAACTCTACTGGAAATCCATCTGGACCTGGGGCCTTCCCTGTCTGCATATCAAAAACTATTTCTTTAACTTCTTCCTCTCTAATCTCTCTTAAGAGCTCCTCATTTTGTTTCTGTGAAATTAACATTGGTATGCTTTCTAAAATTTCCTCTTGGTGTTGAGTGGAAAGGTGTGGATTTGTAGTAAATAAAGTTGAAAAGTATTTATTTGCAGTTTCTTGCATACCTAGGGTAGTAGTTTCCCTATTTCCATCCCCTGTGGATAAGGCATCAATCCGATTATAGTGATTACGTGTTGTGGTTGAGTGATGGAAAAACTTTGTATTCCTGTCTCCCTCTTGCAACTAGATTATTCTTGCTCGTTGTCTCCAGTAGGCTTCCTCTTTCTTGTCTAACTCTTCTTCCTCTTGCATCAAAAGACTTTCTTTGTGGAGAAGCTCTTCAGAGATAGGTTCTGAGCGGATCCTTTTTGCTATTTCTTGCACTCAAACTAAAATATTTGCTCTCTATTGCTGGAAATCTGTCCGATGAGATTTACTCCATTTTTTAATTTACCTTTGATAAACTTTAATCTGGAGTGAAGCTGAAATTGTGTTGTCCCATGTTCTGGTTTTCCTTGTTCCCACCACTATTTCATTAGCTCTGGTAAGTCATTATTTTGGAGCCAAAAAGTCTCAAATCTAAAAGGATGATTCTTGACCTGAGGCCTTTTTCCTATGTAGATAGATACTAGAAAATGGTCAGATGCTAACCGGTTCAAAATTTATGATTTATAGTGCCAAAGGGTGGAGACTTTCTCCCCCACAAGAAACCTATCTAATCTAGATTTGATTGTGAATGCTCCTTTTCTCTTATTAGTCCATGTGTTGTTGCATCCTGGTGGGGGTATGTCAATCAAATCTAGGTACTCTGATTGAGCCAACAATAACCTATCCTTCTCATTGAGCTGGGTCAAACCTCCTTCTTGATCCTGCACTGACATTTTAGCATTGAGATCCCCTCCCACTATCCAAAAGTCTTCTGGATGGGTTTCCCTCAACTGTTGTACTACCTTCCATTGGATTTTTTGAGCTCGTACCTCTATCATGCCATAAAAATTAATTATCATCCAAACCAGCCCAGAGTCCCTCTCCCTAAGTCTGGTCATGAGGATTCCTTTGGCTGAAGCTGAGTCCATCAATTGGAAGCAATTTTTATTCCATAAAGTGGTAATTCCTCCTAAAAATCCTTGAGAGGCTTGGGCCATAAAATCTGCCTGCCCCCAACATTTCTTGGCAATATTTTCCATAGCTTCTAAGGAAGTTCTAGTTTCCTGTAGCAAAACCACATCTGGGTTGTTTTCTAAAATCATTTTCTTAACAACCAATTGTCTAGGGTGGTTGTTTAAACCCCTTACATTCCATGTGTTTATAATCATTGAGGGTCTGTATTGTAGAAGTTGGCAATGGACTTCACCAATCCAAATTCTCTCATTTGTTCTCCTTGTTGTTGTATTTTGTCCTTATTTGTTTTTCTTCCCACCCTTTGTGAACTTGCATTCTTTGGTCGCTTCTCTATCTGGCTGATTCCTAGTGTTGGCTTCTCTCTATTTTTCTCTGCCACTCCCATAATGATGTCTTTTGATGGATTTTGATCTTGTACATGCACTATCATTGCCCCTACCATATCATTTTGTTGAAACATAGATATCTCTGGTGTTTGTTGTTGCTCTTCCCAAGCCCCTAACAAGTCAATTTGTTGGGGCCTAGATGTCTCTGATTCTTGTTGTTGTGTCATAATATTCTGATTTTCTTGACTCTCCCCAATTTTAAAATTTTGAGCAATTATAATTTGGGAGGGGTTTGTCTCCTATGGGATGGGGGTGTACTCTCGATGGATCTGTTGTTCTCCTTCTTGTTGTTGGCCCTTGTCATTGATCGGTTCCACCTTTGAATCCTCTTGCCCTTCCATTGGATCATCTAATTTAAGGATTTCATATTTATTAGAAGATGCCCTCCAATCTGGGCGTTGGTTCATTTTTCTTGCTTTAGTTGGATTTCATCCTCTTGCTTGATAATTATTTCTTTGGACTCTCCTTGTTACTGTTTGAAACCCTTCATCATTTTCTTTCTATGGGGGAGGGTTTTCAGGATTAGTTTTAGGTTGATGCATCTCCTCTCTCCCTATTTTAGGGTAGTTTCTTACCAGATGCCCATACTCATGGCAAGCTCTACACCTAAAAGGAATCGATTCATAATCCACTTGTTGTCTCCATGTATTTCTTCCCACTCGCAATTCAATTTCTATCGGGAGTGGCTTTTCCAGGTCCATCTCCACACATATCCTTGCATATGTTGTTGATCCCCCCTCTACTGATTCTCGTGATCTTCCTATATATGTGCCCAGGAGGTTACCAATCATCCCAAGGATATCCTCTCTCCAAAATTCAAGCGGGAGAGCAAAGAGCTTTAGCCATATTGGGGCGGTCGATGGCTCCACACGAGGATCGAATGCAGGTCACCAGGGTTGCATGAATAAACCTATCGGTCCAATGTTGTATGGTCCCCCTTCAAAAGCCTTGTTCCTATCTGAAACCAATATAAAATCTGCTACAAAGTACCCATTTGAAAGAAGCAAAATATCAACTTCTCCTTGGGGATCCCAATGTTTCCTTGCCCAGTTGTATAAGAAATGATGGGATGGCCTCAACCCCACAAATTTACAAATCAAAGCATGGGTGGATTTGTACATGATGTCTTCTACAATTAATTCTTCTGCAATCTCAAGGACAGGAACTGAGTCTGCTTGAGGAAAACACCCATTTCTCCGTGTTTGCTCTGGTTCTGTATCTTTTTGTTTGTTAGATTCTTGCATTTGTTTTCCAGCTTGTGCCTCTATGTGGACCTCTCTCCTACTGTTACCCTTAACTGTTTCTACAAAATATCGTTGGTTGAAGGACACATCTCCCTGATTGACTTGTGAATCATCAGTAGTAAAAATTTATGGGGATGCTATGTGGGTTCCATTTTTGCTTATCTTCTCCTCAATATTTCCAGCACTATTTGATGGCCCACCAGGGTTGGGGGCCATTGAAAACCACATAAAATCGAAAAACCCTAACAATTCACACCAAGAGAAAAATAGACAAATAAAAAGTACCTGCAATTGTTCTGAACATAGTTTGATGCAAAGAAGTCCCAACCTAAGCCTTGCATTCTGCCATCGCTTTGCCTCAAACCCTAGTTCTCCTCCTCAATAAAGCCCCTTTTTTTTCCGCTTTTGATTTATGATATTAATGAAATGAATGCTATAAAAAAACATATTTATTTTATTACCTTATTTTGTATGCTTTACTTTTTGCATACCCAGATATTCATTGTAGAAAAAAAGATAATTTGTAACCCTTGGTGTTGAGTTGCATTATCGTGAATGGATTATAAAATTGCATAGTTAAAATAATATTATTGTTTTGTAAACTTAAATTATGCTTACAAGTGGCCATAGGATAGAACTATTTATAAATATCTCTTAGAGGTCCAAAGGAGTGGAGTTAATCACTTTTGGAGCATGATGCAAATCCTTAGTTTTCGTCGTTTAATATGGATAGTGGAAATGAAGGCTGGATCTTCATTCAACAAGAAAGGAGGAAGAATAAAAGAAAATAGAATGGGGATTACTTCAGCCAAGAGAGAAAGGAGATCACGGTTTTCAATAGGAGAGAGGAGATTTACATTTTGAAAGGAAGCTACTTTGGAAGTTGTGGACACTATCAGGTAGTTTTGAAAAAAAATCTTCTTTTGGTTGGGTTGGAATAGTTTGGCAAATTAATATGCTTATGTATAATTGCTAATAGATTACTCCCAATAAGTGTAGACTATGTAATGTTTAATCTGGTCATTTATAGAATTGTTTACCAACCAATGATTGAAACAAGTAATTAAACCTGTTATCATTACTCGATAACGTCTACTATAGAATTCAGGTTTAGTTCTTTTAGAAGATGAAAGTCTCATTATAGTTCCAACTAAATTTGACTGGCTAACTTGGATAACTGGAATGATTTAGTAATTGGCCAATACCTTATATCTTTGTGTATTAAACTATGGAAGTTTTAGTAGGGGAAGTAAAATAGATCACCCAAAACTTGGGAGAAATTTCGGATGTTCATCCTAGAATTAGAGGTGATTATAGTTGGAAACAACTACTAGTGGTGTAGTAATTATTTACATGTATATATGGATGGTCACTTCTCTCTTTCCAGTTGAGTGAATAGTTTCTCGTGTATAGAATATATGAATAAAACTTTCTAGTTGGTTATTTTCCGAATGGGTTAGATTGTATAAAGCTTTTGTTGTGAAAATTATTTTTTCTTTTATTTTGAAGAAATATTTGTTCTTGCATGATTAGTTGCATGGAAAAGTGTTAGGATGAATTTGTTGGAATGACTGTATGGATTTTTTTGTTTTCAGTGAAAGAGATGAATTAGTGTACATTGTAAGAATGAGATGTAAACTTAGCAAGATGAATGTTGATCAGATTAATAGATTATTGAAGAAATATGTGCTCGACTATTTTAAGTTATACTGCTATTTGGTGTAAATTTTGTAACATTGTTAGATTACTTGTTATATTGTCTGTTACAAGTAATTATTTATGAAGGAAGAGAAGGAATTGATTGATGAGTTCTTTTAAGTTTAGTTGAAACACAATAGTTGTTTGTGATTATGGAATGTAGTAAAGATGTGTTCCTAGTTTTGATAGAAAAATAAATGTCTTGCTTTAGAGATGTTCATATTACAAGGATATGTTACATGAATTTGGCATGAGCTATGATTGGTGTACGTTTTTCTATTTTAGAATTGATGTTTTAAAAAAAAGAAGGTTGAGAAAAACTGTTTGCAAGAGGTACTTGCTTTTAATATGAAACGAAGTCATCTTTGGTCCCCAAAGAAAGGTATTCCTTCTCGGTGGTGTTAGTACACGCTCAAGGAAGCGGATCGAATACGGTGGTCAAAGCGAAGGGGAAATTAGTAGTTACTGTTTAGTTTTACTAGAGATGTCAAAGTAACTTATAGCATGTCTCATCTTCTTTTATTGATGTTACGTCTTTATAAATGTAACTTTTGGCTCATGAGATCCTTACAAATATGTATGCATATTGATAGGTTGTACTTGTCAAGAGAAAGTTTTATGGATCCCTTATTTGAGAGTTAGAGGAATTTAACAAATTTTAATAATTCAAAAAACTTTTTGAAATTTAACATTAATGATCATTTATGTATTAATGTTCACGAAAATAAAATATCTTTATATTGTTTTGAAAGGTAATCGCATATAGCTATAGATCATGTTGAACAAATACCTATAACATACAGCGGATTTTATGTAGTTCTATGCAATACATAGATTAAGTTGAGAAAATAGCAAAAACCTTAACAAGAGAAATAAGAGATCATTTTCAAAGGGATGAATTACTTGAGACCATGGGTGTTGTTAACCCCATGTTTTAGGATCTTTGTGTTGATTACAATAATATAAGTGAGTTGTTTATCAAATACATTGGTACGGTTAAACATTTCACTAAATGTGTGGAAGTCAATAGTATTGAAATTAATGGTATTCTCAACAAATAAATTTTGACAAAATAGTCAAGCCATTTTGAAATGATAATGGTTGATCAAACTTCATGATCGGTTAACTCTCATGAGCCAGGTTTTGTTACATGTTTGTGGAATAAATTGTATCCTAATAGTATCTTACAAGATACCATCAGTGAATATTTTTATTTATATAAATTATGTCAAACAATGATTTTAGGATATGTGGAATATCTTTTATGAAATCTAACATTTGTAACAAGTTGGATAAAAATTTGGAAAATTGTTCAAGAATATATATGTCATCTTATGAGCTGGAAAAGTATCCTTATGACAGAGTTCTCGAATTTTGGAAATCTCTAGCAGACGGAAGACATGTCACTAATACTCATGATAATGGGTATAATGATACTTGTAGTGATCAAATTGTAAATATAGAGATCACTTATACGTACAAATGATTTTGGATAATCTAAGCAGTGTTTGTTTCATCTACCTCAATTGTAATATGAGATTTGTTGCTAAGCATTGTTGGAAATATTTTGAGTTGGTGATTACATGCTTGGACTAGGGTTTGTGAGAAAGGGTTGTTTCTTTGAGTGATTGGTTGAGTAGAGTTGGTTGAGCCTAGTCAAGTGGTTGTGTGAAGTGATTGTTCAAGTTTCTTAAAACAAACTATTCTATATTCTGATTTGAGTTGAGAAAGTGATTGAGCATTGAGTGTAGAACATATTGAGTCTCTAAAAATTATCTTTATACTTCTATGAGATTGAACAAGTTATGTGTGGACTTGTTAAGCATATTTGAGGTAAGTATTTGAGGAGACTTGTGGATTGATTTTGTGTGAGATTTTTGTGGAAGCTTACAATACAAATTTGGATAAGTTCTATGTGGACTTATTGAACAGATTGAACAAGTTCTAAGTGAGCTTATTGAGCAGATTGGACAAGTTCTGAGTGGACCTGTTGAGCATATTTGAGCAGGTTCTTAGTGGAACTATTGAGTATATTTGAGTAGGTTCTGAGTGGACCTGTTGAGCAGATTTGAGCAAGTTCTAAGTGGACTTGTTGAGCAGATTTGAGCAAGTTCTGAGTGGACTTGTTGAGTAGATTTGAGCAATTTTTGAGTGGACTTGTTGAGCAGATTTGAGCAAGTTCTGAGTGGACTTGTTAAATAGATTTGAGCAAGTTCTAAGTGGACTTGTTGAGAAAATTTGTGCTAGAGTGAATAGACAGTGTTTAATGCAGATTTGAGATAGAGCTTTGGAGGTGACAAAGCAGAGAGGATAGTAGTATCCAGTGGATAGAGATCCATCATCCAGGGCAGTGAGGATGGGTCTTCTGAGTGGATATAGGAGTCTTTACTGGAGAGATATCCACAATCTAGTGTAGGGGAGGTAGTAGTCTTCTAGAGGATCCATAGCCAAAGTAGAGGAGGAGTTCTCCTGTGGATAGATATCCACAAACCAAATTTAGGGGATCAGCATCTCCTTTGGATAGAGGTCCATAAACATTGTAATAGGGAAAGGATTACCAAGATATTATTTAAGAAATATTTCTTTGTGGAGGTAGCCATCTTTGGATGAACCATGTTAAATTGGTCTCTATTGTGTGTGTGATTTGTGCATTACTTTGATTACTGATGTTGATATTGCTATCTATACATTGCATAATATTGATCTAGAAAGAAAAGTAAAAAGTGCTCTTATATTATTCACCCCCCTTCTCAGTATAAGCTTGTGTTCTTAAATTGGTATTAGAGTGAGTGTCTTCATAAGAGTTTAATAGCTTGAAGGAAAAGCTAACAAGAACACAATGGATCCTAAGAAGGTGTCCTCAAATAATTCAACACCAGTATTTGATGGAAGTGACTATATGCATTGGAGTATGATGATGAGGATCAACCTAATGGCACATGGAAATGAAGTTTGGGATGCAATGGAATTTGGATATGATCCAGCAGTCAATCATCTTATAGATAAGTAAGGTAAGATTCTATAGCACCATAATTCAAAAGCAATGACTGCACTTGTGAGAGGTTTGCATAGAACAGAGTCTATGAAAGTTATGCATTGTAGAACTGTAAAAGAAATGTGGGATAAATTGCAAGGTATATATGAGGGAGATAAAATTATTAAGAAAGAAAAGATACGAAATCTCAAAGGAAAATTTGAAACATTGAGAATGAATGATGAGGAAAATATCAGTGCTTATCTAATTCGAATTGATGAGGTTGTTAAATATATACAAGGACTTGGAATGAAGATTGATGAATTAGATGTATGTGATAAAGTCTTAATAACTCTTCCAAAAAGATTCAGTGAACAAGTTTTTGCAATAGAAGTATCAATGGGTGGTGATTCTTTGACAAGAGATAAGTTGCTTGGTATGCTTACAACTTTTGAGATAAGAACAAAATATCCTATTTCCCATAAGGAAGCAACATTCAAAGCAATCAAGAAAATAAATGTTAAGAATTCAGAATCAAGCAGTGAGTCATACGGTGATGAAGAAGCTAATTATGGTAGAAGAGATAAATATTCCAAAAGATCCAGAGATCTAATAAATGTTAAGTGTTTCAATTGTGGAAAGTTTAGACATTTTGCAACAGATTGTCGAGAACCAAAGAACAACAATGCTGAAGAAAACATGATCATAGGTACAGGGAATCAGAAAGATATAGGTAAGATAAGCATCAGAATAAAAATAATGATGGACAAAGTAGACAAGGAAAGAAGTTCTTTAAAATACAAAAGAGGAGCTACTATGCGGATAATGCAAGTAAGTACTCAAGTGATAGTGATGCTAGTTTTTCAGGCAATGATAGAGATGAAGTCCTATTTATGATTGAAGAAAAATAATCGGTTAAGAAAACTCTAGTATTTCTCAAGTGTTTGAGATGTGGTAACTTTGGACATCTTGAAAATGATTGTACAAGGGATGGTTATAGTTTTAGTGATGATGAGTATGAGAATGGACTTGAAGGACCAGATGAAAATCTTCTAATGGCATTAGAAGAAGAAGTAAGTGATCCTATAGAAGACAAGCCAAAAGAGAGTAAAGATGTGGACAAAGGTAAACAAATAGAGGATTATTCATAAGAGAATGGTTATGATCTCAAGGGAGAAATTATCTATGCCCTTGACATGGTAAAGAAGGTAAGAAAGCAACACTCTAAACTTGAAATTCAGTTTCAAGAATGTGATGAAGAGAGAAGATTTCTCATAGAGGATTTAGAAAAATCAAAGGCTAAGGCAAAGAAGTTCAAATATAAGTTAGAAGCAAATATCTTGGAATGTGAGAAGTTAGCACAAGAAGTGGCACTACTAAAAAAAGATTTAGAGGACTCCAATATCAAGATGAAAGGATTTAAAAATAGCTCAAAGAACTTGGATAAGTTCATCAAGACACAAAAGACTACATCAAGAAAAACATGTCTTAGATTTGAACAAGATCAAAAGAAATGGGAAGGAGAGTGAACTTCAATTTTTGGAGGAAAAGAAACCTCAGATGAAGATACTTCAGAAGAAGACAGTGTAAAAGAAAGTGAGATATCTAAGGATGAGTTGGACAATAGAGGATTCAACAAATACAGGAATAATGCACAAAGAAGATACAGATGGAACAACAATCACAATAGGAGACCAATGAGGTCAAGATAAGGAAACTTCAATGGAAGATGATTTTTATGTCACAGGTTTGGACACATGGCTTCACAATGCAGGACACATGAAAGACAGAAATATGGGAACATATAGCCTTTTCATGGGTATTGCTACTCATGTAATCAGTTTGGTCACATGGCAATGAATTGCAGAGTTCATGACAGAAGAGGATATGGCTTCACTAGGATAAATCCTAAGACATTTGCATCTCCAAGGAATAATAACATTAAGTGTTATAAGTGCAATAATAATGGCCACACAACAAAGTGGTGTAGAGCACATATTCTAGAAACAAGTATGAACAGGAACAGGAACAGGAACATGAATATGAACAGGAACAGGAACAGGAATAGGAACATGAATAGAAATAGAAACATGGATAGGAACATGGATGTGAACGGGAAAGGGAACAGGAATGATGACATGGATAGGAACATGGACACGGATAGAAACAGTCAGATAAATCATAAAAATAAGATAAGAAGAAAAGAGGATAAAGGTAAAGAACAGTGCTTTCTGGGAGTAGAAATACTCCCAACCCGAAATTAACCACCTTAATAGAAGGTGTGGAAGGGGCTAAGCTAAGAAGCTTATTCTTAGCACTAGGCCCCAAAGGTGACCCTTTGCCATTGATGTCAAAGGGGGAGAGATTTGGTATTTGAGAGAGCATTGAGACAGGGGAGCATAACAAAGGAAGGTCAAGTTTTCAGTTAAAATAATTTGGGTTGCCATCAAAATGACAAAGGGGGAGATTGTTGGACATTTTGAGCTCAGTTAGTTGTCATTGATGTCAAGGTGAAAAAGTTGGCATTGATGCCAAAGTGAACAAATGGAGTCGTCATCAACACCACGGAGCACACCACATTATTAACACCAGGAGCAAGCAAAGAGTTGAAGAATAAGTTGGAAAAATAATATTCAGTCAAGGTTTAATTAAACCAATGGTGGCAGAATATTTTAAATCAAATCAGTAGAGTACAAGTTGCAGGTTTAAATGACAATGCTCAACAACAAATCTCATATATCATTGTTATATGATATTTGTTGCTGAGCATTGTTGGAAACATTTTGAGTTGGTGATTACATGCTTGGACTAGGGTTCATGAGAAAGGGTTGGTTCTTTGAGTGATTGGTTGAGTAGAGTTGGTTGAGCCTAGTCAAGTGGTTGTGTGAAGTGATTGTATATTCTAATTTGAGTTGAGAAAGTGATTGAGCATTGAGTGTAGAACATATTGAGTCTCTAAAAATTCTCTTTATGCTTCTATGAGATTGAACAAGTTCTGTATGGACTTGTTAAGCAAATTTGAGGCAAGTCTTTGAGGAGACTTGTGGACTGATTTTGTGTGAGCTTTTTGTGGAAGCTTACAATACATATTTGGATAAGTTATGTGTGGACTTATTGAGCATATTGTACAAGTTCTGAGTGGACCTGTTGAGTAGATTTTAGCAGGTTCGGAGTGGACCTATTGAACATATTTGAGCAGGTTCTGAGTGGACTTGTTGAGCAGATTTGAGCAAGTTCTGAGTGGACTTGTTGAGCATATTTGAGCAAGTTCTGAGTGGACTTGTTGAGCGGATTTGAGCAAGTTCTGAGTGGACTTGTTAAGCATATTTGAGCAAGTTCTGAGTGGACTTTTTGAGCGGATTTGAGCAAGTTCTGAGTGGACTTGTTGAGCAGATTTGTGTTAGATCGAATGGACTGTGTTTAGTGTAGATTTGAGATAGAGCTTTGGAGGTGATAGAGCAAAGAGGATAGTAGTCTCCAGTGGATAGAGATCCATCAGCCAGGTAGTGAGGACATGTATTTTGAGTGGGGACAATAGTCTTTAGTGGAGAGAGATCTATAAGCCAATGCAGAGGAGGTAGTAGTCTTCTAGAGGATCACCAACCAAAGAAGAGTTCTCCTATAGATAGAGATCCATGAACCAGATTTAGGGGATCAACATCTCCTTTGGACAGAGGTCCATAAACATTATAATAGGAAAAGGATTCCCAAGAGATTATTTGAGAAATATTTTCTTCGTGGAGGTAGCCATCTTTGGGTGAACCATGTTAAATTAGTCTCTACTATGTGTGTGATTTGTGCATTGCTTTGATTACTGTTGTTGATATTTCTATCTATACACTGCATAATATTGATCTAGAAAGAAAAGTTAAAAGTACTCTTATATTGTTCACCCCCCCTCTCAGTATAAGCTTGTGTTCTTCACTTTTGCTTTGAACCTTTCACATGTCTCGATAAGTAGTATTGTCAAACTTTTATATTTTGCTTTGGTTTGCTTCCTTAGAAACCTTCAATTATTTTTTTTTTGTGCCTTCTCCTTTAAAACATTCACCAACTTTTACCTTTTGCTTGGATGTTTTTCTTATCTTCTTTTAAGGCAAGGATCTTTGAAGTCCTACATAGTGTAAACTATAGATGACAATATGTAGTCTATGGGACTATCTACCCATTATATCTCCATGTTAGCAATGTATGTTAGCAATGTTTTTATAATCTTGACTTGCCCCTCTTGTTGGATGAGTGGATAATGTAGAGAAGCTTAACCTTGGTGTCCTTTTGTTGAATATGGGGAAGTAGATGTCTAACAAGGTCTCTTGATGTAGAGCTTCCACCATTTTTTTATCTTCTTCCTCTAGTTGTGGATTTTCCTTCAACCATCCCTCACCATAAAATACTATATTAAAGATATGGTGGATAGATGAGGCATGAGGAGCCTAAAGCCACAATCCCAAATATTTGTAGACAAGATTCAATTATGTTGACTAATTCATGACCATTGTTTGGGTTCAACTTCTACTAGTGATAGGTTTTTTTCAGTTATCATCAAAAAGGCACATTACCCACCATCCATAATGGAGTTCAACTCATATATCACTAAAAGGGATAGGCATAACACTATGGTCCATCATCTCATAATGGCTTGATATTTGACTTACCTACACAATGTGAGAGTTTTATACACCCGTATTCACCCTTTGGAGATATCTATTTGGTGATTTTTGACATGGAAATCTTAAAATTTGGTGATGGTCAAAATGCCCATGTCTCTGCTCTGGACTCTGCATTTTTTCTCAAACATAACCTAGCATGATTGTAATGAATCTTCACTATATTTCCCATTGTCAAAATCCCTAATGATAAGATCAAATATACTCAAATATTGTTTGGTTAGCCCAAAATAATTTATGAAACTGTAGAGAGAGCAGAGAGAGCATATATATGAATAATCAATAAAAGTGCTTTGCATATTTGTAGAAGGTACATATAAAGTGTAAATTTAATATAATTACTTCATTCATTAAATGTTGTAAACTTGAGAAATCTATAATAAATAAAGTTTAAATTTTGTTACATTGTCCATCTACCTTAACAGATTTTGATACTATTCATGATAACTTTTATTCAAATTGAAAGTTGAATTTGAAATATTTTTTAAAAAGTATTTGTTGATGGTAAATTATATTCCTTTTTTATGTTGAATTAGGATTTGATAAAAGTGTTACTTATTCTTTTTATGCCTTATATTAAACAAAATATATTAAGTTTGAAGTTATTTGACAAATTTTAGAATGTACCTATATTCATTGAATAAATCATATTCTAACGCATTAAATGATACTTATGTATTGAACTTTAAAATGATCATTGTTATGTTTCACTATTGTTTTTATGTACAATTTTGGATAAGCTATACTTAGGATTTGTTAGTGCGAAAACCAACATCGAACGAGTGGGAGGCGCGCCCGGAGGTTCCTGACCAGCATTGAATGGTTGCCCAGTCTGAGAGAGGTAGGGGTGGTCGATCTTCGAAAAAGACCAGCTCCTAAGGTTCCAGCTACCTATGTCACAAAGGGGAAAAGGGGAAAATAAATAAGAAAGAAAACAAAGAAGGTCGCAGCCAAAACTGACAAGGACAGGGTATGGCCACATCAAGACACACTTGTCCAACATCGTCGGTGCAAACAACAGCAAACCACCTAACAGATCAGCCCATCTCGTCTTCGCTTCTCCTTCAACTCGGTGTGTAGGGGCGAATTCCAGAACCAACGAGAGGGTGCATAAAATCCAGGCAGCAGAATTAGAGCACTCCCACCTGACCAAATTTAACATAAATAAACCTCGATGTCCAATGGCAAATACAAATTCTAGGACCACCAAGCCAGACACGAAATCCAAATAGCAGAATTACGTGAGCCCACACAGATAGCCATCGTAGAAATAAACATTCACACAAAGGCAAAAGAAGAAAGAAATACAGATTGAGAGACCAAACAGTGATTCACTATTATTAACAAGCAACAATGGATTACATATGAATTGTAAAGGTCATAGAGCCAACTTTTGGAATGGTGAGCATTTCACTATTTATAGAAGATTTTACATTGAATTCAAATTATAGCATTGATGGCGTTTGGAGAAAAGAATCACGTTGGAATTGTCGAAAAATCTACTGACGCTCTTTATGGTGGTCGTCCAAAAGGAGTTGGGTGCCTCTACACAGATCTAGGCCTTTGGTTATTTTGGTAGCCTCTTAAATTCCAATCTACTCTATCCCTTCATGCTGCAAATAGGTCAAATATTAATCACCTCTAAAGTTATGCACTTTCAAATATTTCTTCTTCGTGCCCATCGATAATCTACAGGCAACTGAGGTCATTAATGCTCGCTCCTAAGGATCCTCGAAGTGTCCATCTTGTTGTGTGGTGATTTCAGCTTTGGATGAGCTTCTGGGTATATGCACCAACCTCCCAATCTTCTGCTCATCGTATCCTCATGTGGATGGAAAATCGGGCTCGGCCTTTTAATGTTTTCCCAAAGTTTCATCTAACGAGAAGGTAACTTGGGACTCGCGATCTCCTCACCTTAGTTCGATCTTTTTGCCTAGGGAATTTGAGGTCCCAATCCTCCGTCCAAGCGGAACGAGGCTTTGGGATCTTATTTGAAATGTGCCTTTGCCCATCCTTCTGTCTGTCCATTAAAATCTGCCTCAACCATCAATGCCTTAAAATTAATTGATTTTTTTAGGAAATCATCTTGTAAAGTGGGTGAGAAGAAATAAAATTTCACCCACAATCTTGGTGACTCATAGGGGCCTTCCACTCTGTAGGAGAGGAGAATCCAAAAAGAGATTTTGATTTTAAAATCCTATTGAATGATGGGAGAACAAAACAGATGCAAGGAAGCTTTTCACAAGAGAAACCCAGGGAGGAGGTTAAAACAAGGGAAGAAGGGGAGAGGGATTACAAAGTGCCCAGGCATCGACTGGGCAGAGCACAGTAGAAAGGGAACAAATAAGGAAGCCAGGGGGGACAAGAAAGGAAGAGGGAAGAGAGGAGGAAGGGAAACGAGATAGAGTAGAGGGATGAATTGGAAGGCAGTTAGTATAATATTCATACAAACTGCACTTCCATCAACATACCCCACCAAAGACCAAGGCTACTTCAATAATAGACAGAATACCAACAACATTTATCTTGATATTTCCTTTTGACACAGTCACACAAAAAAAATCTCAATCTATTACCGCTCCTCTAAAGAATCTCTCGTTTGCAGCATCATATCCATATTTACACTTGTTATTTACCCTTTTGAGATTCTATTTATATCTTATTTTCTACTATGTAGAGGAATGGGCACTTCTTCCAATATTGTTGTGTATATCCTTTTGGAGATTGTGTGAAGTGATGCATTAATTTCAAGCCTTGATCCATTGCGTATGGGGTCACAGTAGAAAAACATTGAGAACAAAGAGAGGAGTTTTAAAATCAATCATGCTTTTTGGAAATCCACCACGAATCACCATTGAACATGATGATTTCACTACCCACGTGCTTACTACACCTTTATTTAATTATCGACTTCTGTACACAAAATTACGGTGTGAGTGGCACGCCACAACCATTGATCCACTCGTGAAAATCATCCAGTGAATCTGCAATGTTCGGACCAGATTACATTGAACTTGAAGCGCCTTTCGTAGTCTAACTGGTGTTGCCCCAAAATTTTCCAAGCTACAATTGGATTATAACTTTGTGGATCGTCATTATGCAAAAGATGATTTTTGTGGCATTAATTTTTTTCACACGTGAGCCTTCCTCAGGTACTGGTTTATCTGGTAACAAGCTTCAATGCTGCCATTCCTTGGGATCTAGCTATTGTGAGATCCCATCTTCATACCCCTCCACCGTCTTCGTGCACTTCTTCCCGTAAACTTCATTAATTGATCATGCTATTGGTGGGACCTCCTTGGGAACCGGATGTTGATCAACTAGGCCATCATGAAGATGACATGTTCCTTGTTCGTCATATCCCTGGACACAAAGAGGGTGTAAAATTACTCCTTTTTTGTGAGTGGAATTCTTGCCCTGGTCGAGATCCTCCATTCCTTGGGAAAAGGTGCAAGCAATAGAGTTGTCATTTTCAAGATTGGTGCTTGCACTTCTCCTGTATGGGTTCGAGAAGAAATCCATCCCTTGTGTTCTATCAGACTGCAGCCTTAGCTCCTGCACATCTTGAGATGGCATCCATGGTGGATGTTGTACAATGGAGAAGGAAGCAGTAGTGGTTGGGAAGGGAGATGGGAGGGTGGAGTCGTCTAAAGATGTCTTTCCTATTTGAAGCATGAGTTGCTCTATCTGTACAACCTCCTAAAGGATTTGAGGAAATCTCCTTTCCCTAAATTGATACAAGAGGAGGCTAATATTCGAACTGAAAGCTCGAATGTAATACAGGTGAGCCTGGATGGGGGACAGATGGAAGTGGAAAGGAATCCTCTTCCAACTCCTTTTGAATCCTATATTGAAATCTGTGATTGATTCAAAAGGAGCTCTCTTGATGAACGAGACGTGCATCAGGAGCGAGAAGGGATCCACAAAGCCATCAAACGCGTCAACAAGGGCTCCCACCAAATCCATCCAAGAGTGGATGGTTCTTCGCTCTAAGGTACGGTACCACCATAACACCCTCCCTTTGAAATTCAAGACCAGGAGCCTGATCATGATGTCTTCATATGTTATGCCATGGAAGGGTGCTAGTGCAGCAACATCTTTGAGGTGCTCTTGAGCGATTCCTAAAGTGTCGTCATATGTGGTCAAATGCTTCAGGGCACTTTCAGGAATCTCATGCCAGCATTGGAGGTCTAACAGACCAAGATCATTCCACTGTGGGCAACTCAGATAAGCCATAGAGGCATTGGCCTTTATAGGTCCTAGTTCGTGCGACGGCTTCGGAGTCACCAGATGAACATACTATCACCACTTGCAAGGTCAAGGTTGCTCATTAAACCCTGGGTCCTTTGGGAAATAAAAAAAATCTCAACATAAAAAGGCAATTGATCTCATGAAATGGAGATGTTGCATAGTCGGAGTCGTCAGGTGATTTGCCAAGATCTAGGTATTCTTAGAGTATCACCGAACTCTGGTTTACTTAAACATGGAAACTCATAGAGTTCCCCAGCAAAGTTGCCAAGAACATCCCTATGTGCCTCTAATTTGTGCTAGGTACTTGTACATCCATACGGGAGGAGCCTGAGTAGGATCACCGTGATATAGACATCCTAATTCCACTAGCTCTCCTTGCATGTCATTTAGGTCCTATTCAACCTATGTGGGCTACTATTGTAGGGCTCACTCTCTATCTAGAGCTTGATCCTCTGCCACTTGTGTCCCTTGCCTAAATCTTAGATTCTACTCTTTCTCTTAAGCTAACATCGGGTATGGTCTTCTCTTAATGTCTAATTCACAATGATACTTAGGTGACAAGTCTAACTATATAAGTTTGTTGACTGATCTGATGAGTTGGATAATGATTGTGACATTAATGGAAAGCTATCAAAATCTAGTATGTCTTCAAGGGTGACTTCATATAATGTGTATTAACTCCTGCCATCGCAAGGTTGTCTTTGCTATCACATGGAAACCAAGTGTTAGGACCATCATGTAACATAAAATCATGTATAATGAAATTAATAAAGATAAATATGCATGCCATAATAAATAAAGGTTAATATAAATATGTGTTAGGTCAGTAAGGTATATCTAGGCCATTGAGTTATCTAGTATTGTCCTCCTTAGTAGATGAACTCTTTAGGTCAATCGTGTCCACTCCACACTCATAAATGAAGATATTCTTTGTAGGCATGCCCTCCTCTAACATTGTCTCCTCTCCTTTGTGGCTCTACTACTTTTAAGATCTCGTATTCTTTGTAGGCATGCCCTCCTCTAACATTGTCTCCTCTCCTTTGTGGCTCTACTACTTTCAAGATCTCGTCCCTCTCCAATGCAGATGCAATGAGTGGTGTTGGCCTCTTTAGGTCCTCTATTTCTTTTTATCTCCCTATTCCTCTATCTCTAATGTGTATATCGAAAAGGAAGTGGTCTCTTTGGGTCTCCAAACTAAGTTGGCATCTACTCTATTCTAGGGGGCAACATCCCCTCATCATGATGGTCTTGCAGCACCACCACTGACCGCACTACCTTCCGCTATTTACCTTCAGCTATTGGTGGTCCTATGTTTTGTATGGTGCAAGTAATGGCCTAGACTGGTTAGACTAGATCCTCATGTTCTTGGATCCAATGTAGGTCATGATACAAATGTATGAGGTCAAGATCATGTTCGTGATGCAGTGGGTCAGAAAATTGGATTTTCATTTAACAGACATGGGCCTCGGAATTAGATCCAGAAGGTTTGCCTTTGTATGTGACAATCTTGAGGTGAAGGTTGCAAATCTGGAAGAAAGTGGAAACTCAAGTCTCTGCAGTCTTGGATCCTTTTGGGTCATATATGGCATGGGCTACGCTTTCTTAATTATATTATGTATGCTGAAACTCTTTGACTTGGAGTTCAATTTTTAATTTTGATTATGCATGATGAGGGCCTTTGGATGTTTTATTACACTATAATTTAAGGAGCTTTGTTGTTAATTAACTATTAAAATAATAAAAAAGACAACGAGTAATATGCTTTACGATAACTAACTTTCTTAGTTATAAGAAATATTTTGGGGTGATAGTAAAGACCATACATGACTTAGCAATACAATAATACCTATATGAACATATGCCTGAACTCAACACAAAAAGAGAACCTACATGTGTCTATCCAAAACAATAACAGAACTCAATAAGAACAAACGACATGAACGAACGCCATCATAATATAATACTATTAATATCAAACATCTTTACATATCAACATGAAGCTTCTTAGAAGATCATTCTATTTAACATTTTTATCCACATTTCACACACACCATATTAGAATCTAAAATAACAGCACAATCCATGTTATCACATTGCATCATCTATATTGCTTTTTATTCTCATTCAATACAAACATAAGAAAGTTGGCGCATAATAGTAAACATTTATGTTCTCGTTTACAGGACCATAACTACCGGTAGGTAGGAAAAAATAACTACCCAAATTCCAAAAAAAAAAAACGATGCACTCAAGAACCATGGCATATACCCTACAAAGAACAACACTCAAAAAGAGCACCCTACGGTTGAGCTAGCCGGAAAACAGTATCATGAAATGACTACAGAGTGAAGAAAATGACAATTCTGTAGGAGAGCACCCTGCGGTTGAGATAACAGAAATGTCTTGCTAGTGAACAAAATAACAATTATGAAGGATGAAAAATGTGTGACTGACGTCCACAAAACGGGCAATGTCAAAATGTGTGACTGACGTCCACAAAACGGGTTTCAAAGGTTTAAAGGCAGTTTTTTTTTGTTATATAGAGGAATTGGTAATTATCTATCATTTTCTACTACCAATTTTATGTTCTAATCCTGAACCTGCCACTATAACCCTACCTCAACCCTGAAGCTGCCACTATTAACCCTACCTCAACTGCATGCTTGTGGGAAAGTTCCCAATACCTTGTGTATGATACCATCACCTCTAATGGTATTTAAGACGTTAAAAACCCAGTTTTGAAATTTGTTTAAATCCAATAATTGAACAAAATATTCATCTTAAACAAAAAAATGTTATATTCGTACACTCTAAAGTTGAATATTAATTTAAGTGCACACGAAATTTGGAATTTGGTTTTTTGTATTTACACAAAAGTAAAGCTAAACTATTTTCTATGAGTGCAGAGTTAAAGCAGATTTTCATAGAAAGAACTACCAGCTAAATATCCTTTCATTGTAATATAGCTGAATCTGTAACCATACAAGTTACAGATAGTTTTTAAAACACTAATAAAGGTTTACTACATTTGATAACATTAAACTAAGAAGTTACTCCAAATAACATTGGCGTGTTGTCAGAGGAAGGTGCCAAGGTGCCAGCAAAATCAGATAAATTGCGAAATCTCTTAACCGTATAAATCATCATCGTCTTTATTGTCAGCTGTGGCAAATGCATCAGAAGACCCAGCCCCCACTGTACTGGATGGTCTGTCAGGAAATCGAAATTCAGAACCAAAACCTCGAGATTGCTGCAGTGTCTGTGCAAATGCCTGATACTTTCGGATGTCAGCATCGCTCACACTTCTTCGGGCATATTTCATTGATTCCTCAAAATGAGCCGCTTTTATTTCTGATACCTCGTCACTATCATCCTCATCCATGGCCTCAGGATTATCTCTTCTTTTTCGTTCGCGTTCAATGTCCTTCAAAAAATAAAAAACAAAAGAAACTTCAAAAATAATAAACAGGCTTCTACAAGAAATCACCCAGGTCTAGGTCATCAAGTGTCCATAGAAGAAACTCAAAAAACACTATTATGATATCCTAATTCAATGATAGCCGCTGCAACACATCTCGTTAACGAATCTACTTGGCAGGAAAAGCCTACTAACATTTATAGACAAGTCTTTTTCATTAGACCCACGGATGCTTACCCTCTCTATATTTTCTCTGATGGCATATTTACAAGCCCGTTGGCAAACCTCCGTAATATCAGCTCCACTGAATCCATCGGTATATTGGGCAAGAGCCATAAGATCTACATCCTTTGAAACTGGAGACTTTCTGAGACAAGACTTGAAAATTTGGTAACGCGAATTCGCATCAGGCAATGGTATGTAGATCAGCTGGTCAAGCCTTCCAGGCCTTAACAGTGCAGGATCCATGATATCGGGCCTGTTAGTAGCCCCGATAATGAAAACTGTTTTCTTGGCCGTCATCCCATCCATCTCAGTTAGCAGCTGGTTAAGAACTCTGTCTGCCGCACCGCCGGCATCCCCACCACTATGACCGCGCTGCAAACAAGCAGACCCGTTATGTATTAGTAATTAAGTCGAAGGAAAAGAGAAAGAAGAAACGAAAATCTTTCTACTCGACACTTTAACTTCTTAATAAGCGGAAGCAACAAACCTGTGTGGCTATAGAATCCAGCTCGTCGAAGAACAGGACGCAAGGAGCTGCCTGCCTGGCCTTGTCAAAAATTTCTCTCACGTTTGCCTCACTCTCTCCAAACCACATTGTCAACAACTCTGGACCTTTCACGCTGATAAAGTTGGCCTGGCATTCATTAGCAATGGCTTTTGCCAGCATGGTCTTCCCACAACCTGGAGGCCCATAAAAGAGGACACCTTTTGAAGGAGACATGCCAAATTTCTCAAACATATCGGGATGCTCCACTGGATATTGTACCGTCTGCAGAAATAGTAGTTATTAGTTGAAACATCCTCCATGTTGGGGCATAGTTCCCATGCTTATATAAAAAAAAGAATGCAACTTACCTCTTGTAGCTCCCTCTTTACATTTTCCAAGCCACCGACATCATCCCACGTAACATTGGGCACTTGAACTACCTGCTAACACGATTTATCAGCAATTAATTATGAGAAACAATAAAACACCAGCGCTCAACTCGGAAAACAAAGTTCGAACCCAAATAACAGTCAACCGGAACATAATTGAAAAGACTTACTGTTTCACGCAAGGCAGACGGATTGGTGGAGCTTAATGCAGTACGTAGGTGGTCATTGGTGACTGCCATGGCGTTGAGGATTTCGGCATCAATTGTCTCATCTTCTAGGTCAATAATATCCATTTTTTCTCTGATGCATTGGAGAGCAGCCTCTGTGCATAGAGCTGCTAGGTCTGCTCCGATGTAACCGTGAGTATCATTTGCAATCTTTTCGAGGTCAACCTGTAACGAACCACACATGCATAAGAGATGCTTCCAAACTACAGAATAATCGTATAAAATAAGTAGAAAAGGAGAGCGTGCAATAAGGTACTCACATCCTCTGAGAGCTTCATGTTCTTTGTATGGATACGAAGCACCTCCAGTCTACCCACTTGGTCTGGAACGCCAATATCTATCTCCCTATCGAACCTTCCAAACCTTCTCAAGGCTGGATCAATGCTGTTTGGCCGGTTTGTTGCTCCAATAACGATAATATGAGCACGGGCTTTTAGTCCATCCATGAGAGTGAGAAGCTGGGAAACAATTCGCCTCTCAACTTCCCCATGGGTCTTTTCTCTCTTGGGAGCAATAGAATCAATCTCATCAATAAAGATGATTGACGGAGCATTTTTCTCAGCCTCCGCAAAGGCTTTTCTGAGGTTGGATTCGCTTTCTCCAGCCATCTTTGACATAATTTCGGGTCCATTGATACAGAAAAAGAACGCGCCAGTCTCATTTGCGATGGCCCTAGCAATTAAGGTTTTTCCAGAACCAGGTGGGCCGTGAAGCAGAATACCCTTTGGAGGCTTTACGCCAATTGCTTTAAACAGCTGGGGATGCCTGAGGGGAAGCTCGACAAGTTCACGGATCTGGGCCATTTGTTTCCTTAGACCACCAATATCGTCGTAACCTACCTCATCCAGCCTCTCCTCCTCCTCTCGGCTTATTGGCTCCCCCTCGCAGAAAATTTCTGTACTGGGAGAAACGATGCAGTACTTTTCAGGGTCTGTCTCGACTACTTTGAACTCCACACTACGCATTCCTCCCCTCGCTAGGAAAAGGTCTCCTTTCCTTACTGGTCTGTAGGCCTCTGAGAAATAAGCTGCAAAATATAAATAACATAACTTCAGTTAACAATGGAATTCACCGGAAAGAAAAATCACTAAGAAAAAACACTCAAATTATGTTTTACACGCCTGATATGAAAAACACGAATTGCTCACTATTGCATTCCACACATTGTGTTATTGGGAAAAGAAGCATTCGTACGTTGCTGCCAATGTTGTCAATTACACAATATCTAAGTGGGTAGAAAAGTTTCCCAAAAAAATGAAAAGACCACATAAACTAAAATTTTGGGAGAACTCAATACATAAATGCACTATATCCCTAGAATTGTATAACTCTTGTATCAACTTTGCTGCATCTTAAATGTTTATATGTTTAAAAACCCCATAAGGTAACAAAAGAAAGCTAGCAGATCTTGCAGAGAAAAAGAGAAAACAAAAAACATATCCAATAGGGCAAAGAACATTTTCAGACGGGGACCAACATGTTGTTGCATACTGTTTAATGGTACTTAAAAGCAACTAGGGTTTCGGAAAGGGATTTTCAGTAGGTTCTGAAAGGGGGCCTGAAAGTTTAAAGCAGTAAGACATATATCGCCAAATAGTAGTCTATGCTTGGTCTAAATTTTAATTTGTTTCGATCAAAATCAACTTTAGGGTTTGAGATTAAAAACAAAATGAACTAAAGAAAATTGTTTTGTTCAATTATGCAGGTATTACCTCAAAACCAAGACGATCACCCTCAAGACCATGAAATTCTTGAAAATTCATTCCTACAATTCGGAGAAATAATATAATAATATTAATAATGCGACTTACGTTTTAAATATGCATCGAAGAGATTCCCGGTGACACCCTCGATGGTATCATCGATCGGAAGAATGTGGACGCGCTTCCCGTACTTAACATCGGGGCACTGGTGGACGGAAACGACGTCACCAAGACGAACCCTCAGATTCGAACGCACCACCTTATTCATTCTAATCTTCGGCTCCTCGCACGTCTCGTCCGCCAAGGCAATACAAATCGTGTCCTTCCGCTTCTTCCCCTGCATCAACAAAACAGAGGAAAAAAATAAACAATAATACCCACGGATCACACCCTAATAACTGACACAAACCCTAACCCTACAAGATTTTTTTTCTTTTTTCTTTCTTTTTGTTCGGTTTCTAAGGAGCAAAGCAGTATACCTTAATGAGAATTGTGTCACCGCGAAAGAGTTGTAATTTTTCCATGGTGTCGGGGTGCAGCGAAACCACAGAATTATCATCGTTGATCGCTTCATCCACAACCAGGCGGTTGGGAGCCTTCTTCCGCTCCAGAATTGCCGTGCTGTAATCTCTTTTTGTTCCCTTCCTGTTATCCATCCATTTAGCACATTATCTACAAATTCCAAATACCCTAACCCCGAAAGTTCAAATATTAAAAGAAAATGAAAAATAAGGAAACAGAGACTTACGGTTCAGATGATTCCCCCTTAGCCATTGCTGCGAAAGTAGTTACCTTGCCGTAAAACGTCGGTATGCGCCAAAAAAGCAATTCAGAGAGAAAAAGAAGAATAGGCTTAGGAAGAGAGGCGCACAGGCAACCGGGTTATATAGCAGCTGAGAATGAAAACCTTGTCTTCTATGCGGGCTCTTCGACTCGATCGGATCCTATTTGATTTAATATCTCGACTTGAGTTGGTTTTATAGCCCTTGTGGCAGATGCTCTTCAACCGCAACTGCCTTGGCCGACAAGTAAGAAATAAGTATACAATAATATTACTACTTTCAACTTTGGAAAAAAAGCGGAAGAAAACAAACGACTTTAAGAGCCAGGCTTTACTTTTATATGCCGTGAGTGGCAGGTAAAGAAGAGAAGAGAGTTGGGTGCACTTTGTTGGCGTGGGCTTGGGGCTGGATTTTCTTTTTTAAAAACATATACTATGTCCATTAATTCTAAGTATATATTAGAAGGATTTGTTTGATGTAGTTTCTATTTTAAATTTTTTATTAAAAGATTTAATTTAAAGTAGTATATTTTTAAATTTTTATTAAAAAATTTAATTTAGAGTTATGAAAATACGTTACCATTATATCTTAATTATACTTCATATCTTATTTTTACAAAAATAATAATAATTAATATATGCTTTAAATTAAAATTAGAAATAATAATAATAATTAATATATATTACATGTTTAAATTAAAATTAGAATTATTAAATTTATCTGACAACACAGATAAATCTATAAAAAATTAAAAATTTCAATGCAATAAAAAAAAAACACTGTATATCATACTTTATTACATAAATAATGTACTTTTTTTGTTTTAACAAATTTCACTGAACCACTCCATTTATGGAGTTTTAATCTTTTAAAGGGAGGATAGGTATGAATCCCTTTCTTAAGTTAGGTTGAGGCGACCTTTTATAGACGCAGTCGTGTACCAATTACGTTTTCATTACTTTTATAGTATTTTTTTGTATTGCAAAAATAAATAAAATAAAAGCACTTACACGAGTTCTGTCCATCACAACTAATAAAAGTTGAAAATAAGCAGGTATATGAGCTCCACTCGAGTTTTATATTTTTTATATAATTTAAAAAATAATACTGAGAAAGAATTGTTTTCCTTTCATTGCATGTGAAATCAAACTCCATCTCTTTAAGAGGATTCTATGGAATGCATAAATTCTTTATAAATAATTAATATATCTTTTGGGTTTACATTGTATAGACTTTAAAGGAAAATTGTATAGATTTTGATTATTAAAATAGTTTAAAATGTTTTTAAGGGTTAGTGGATTGGTAATTGTCTCTTTTGTTAGGTACTTATCAAATAAAGACTTAGGTTCAAACCTTGGGGGCATGTATGTTGCAAAGGTAATAGTTTGATCTGAATTTTTATATCAACGATACTATGAATCTCAAACGATTGGTGATTTCTTGACCTCGGGTCATTAAGAACGAGGTGGTATAGACTTGTGGGAGCAACCCCCATGGTTTAAACCCTACACTTGGCAATTACTAAAAATAGTGTGGATGTAACCAACTCCCCTATATATCCCAAAAAAAATTACATCAAATTAATTCTCATGTTATTTAACTTTTCAAATATGATTTTAAATGTAATTGAGTTCTTTTAACTCGGTTTGAGGATAAAGGTTAGGGTATTCCACTAGGTTTAAAATAAGGTGTGCAATGTGTATTGTGGCTTCCCTCGGGACAACATTGTCAATCACCTAAGAACGATTTTCGAGGTTTTTTTCTGATCTAAAAGTTTACCTCCGAGGGCTAGGTGGATTGGTAAGTGTTTGTCTGGCCAATCCTAAAAAAATTACATCTCATATTATTTAATTTTTCAAGTATGATTTTAAATGTAATTGAATTTTTTTAATTGGGTTTAAGAATAAAGGTTAGGGTATTCCACTAGGTTTAAAATAAGGTGTGTATTGTGTATTGTGGCTTCCCTCTAGATAGTGGTATATGTGGATGGGACAACATTGTCGGTCACCTAAGAGCTGCTTTCAAGATTTCTTTTTAATCTAGAAGTTTACCACTGAGGGCTAGGTGGATTGGTAAGTGCTTTTCTGGCCAAGCATTTATCAGGAAGACACCCAAGTTCAAATTTTGGGGGCAATGACAACACGAATCTTGAACGAGTGATGGTTTCCTTCACATTGGATCAACAATATCGAAGCAAAATAGATTTTGTGGGAGCAACCATGTGGTTTGAACCAAGCATTTACCAGGAAGACACCTAGGTTCAAATTTTGGGGGCAATGATAGCATGAATCTTGAACGATTGATGGTTTCCTTCACATTGGATCAACAATAACGAAGCAAAATAGATTTGGTGGGAGCAACCATGTGGTTTGAACCCTGTGCTTGTCAGTTACTAAAATAGTATGGTTGTGACCAACTCTCTTATGTAACCAAAAAAAATATGTATAATGTGTATGACATTAAAAATATATTTAATTTTTTAAGTATGATTTTAAATGTAATTTTGTGTTTTTTAGATAAAGGTTGGGTTATTCCATTAGAATTAATGTTTGAATCTAAAGGAGGGAAATATGGTTTGTAAAGTGTATGATATTAAAAAAATAGTAATTTTTTATGTGTAATTTTGAGTGGCTCAAAAGGAGTATAGGGAGTATAGGTAGTCTAATATGTGCAATACTTAAAGGGAAGGAAATAAGGTGTATAATCTTTTATGGCATTAAAATTTTATTTTATTTTTTAAGTATAATTTTAAATGTAATTTTGAGTGGCTCAAAGAAGTACAAGTGGTCTAATATATATGTAATGTTTATGTACTTTTAAAAGGTTAATTTTAAGTATAACTTTCAAACTTGATTTTAAATTATAAAATAATATATAATTCTCACATAAAGTATTCACCTAGATTTAATTATTTAATATGTGTTCAACAAGAGTTGTGGATTATGTATATTATTAAAGTATCTTATAAACTTTATTTTCAAGGATGAGTTGAATGATTTGATAATGGGAAGGATGATAAACAGATATAAAGGATATTTACATGTTGGCATCCCCATCAATTGAGACGATGAAACTAAATTTTGAGGAGAGTGTATGTGGGAATAGGGCTTAATAAATGTAGGAGGTATTTTTAGAGATAGTAATGCTCATTTACTTTGTGCATATGCTCTTTGTTTTTGTCATCCATTTTAAATTGGATAAATGCAATTAGTTTGATTGTAGATTTGAGAGTAAGCATTGAGCAAGGTTTTGAGGAGCTTATTGTTGAGGAGGGCTCAAGGATCATGAGTGAAGCCTTTTAAAAATAAAATTTTGTTAATTATGGACTTCATACTCTCATGGAGAGTTTATGATCCTCAAACATAGAATGAGAATTTTAAGACTTCTCTCATATACTTTATGAAGGTAATATGGTAGTCAATAAGCTTCTAACATGGCAATCAAATATATCCATTCATGGCAATGATATGGAATTATGGGGTGCAGTGGTAGATCTATCATCTTACTATCATCAACTTACAGTGCTAGAACTTTAAAGTGGCATTATTGAGACATGTTTTGACTTTGTGGATTTTGTTTTGATGTCTTCATATTATCATTGACGTATTGAGTCATTTATCTTGTCTTATTTTGTTATAGTTAGATAGTTTATCATACTGGGATATAAGTATTATCATTTTTCTCTTAGTACTTTCGTCAATGGATATCAACAATATACATATTTTGTTATCTCTCATGGGTGAGGTCCTAGTGGAGGCCCTTTGAATCAATAAAAAAATGATGAGTTGAATTAGAGTGTATATTTAGATTTCATTTAAGAGACTCAAGTTCAAAATATAGAGACGTGTGAAGGGTTTGTATATTCAAAGTTGTGGTGGTTGTTTGGCAAGTACACTCATGATGGTAATGGTGGCCTCAATGATCATGAAGGTGGTGATAGTATCAATTATGGTGGTACCAGATGCAACTAGATATCTTATAGTTTGTAGTGAATAAGGCAAATTTTATTGTAATTTGGTAGTTTATGGTGTTAATAACATATACAATGGAGGTCTCAAAGTTGTTGTTAAAGATAAGCTTTTATTGTGGTCTCACAATTTGTAGTATTGAAAGCAATTTGAATTGAAGTCTCATTGCCCATGGTGCTAGAGGTAGCTATGGTGGTGGTCTTATAGGTTTTAGTGTTAAAGGTCACTCTTATGGTGGTATTATAATTAGTAGCTCTAGTGGTGGTCTTGTAATTTTTGGAGTTTTTTTTACATAGTGGACTCGTTATCCATCTTTATGATCACCACAACATTTCGTGTTGTTCACCCCAAAAGTTTCCACATAGTACTCCATGAATTCTACCCCTATAACCACCATGTTGTATTTATTTTAAATATTTTATGTCATTGAAAGCACTAGGAAAGGTACAAGAATTCAGTCCGACGAGGCCCAAGATTTGAACCCTAGGCATCCATTCCCCTTACAAGGTTTCATCACACCACTTGGTCTACACCTCAGATTTGTAATTTGTGAAGTTGAAGGTAATTCTAAAGGTGGTTTCATATTTCATGGTGTTAAAGAAACCTTTGGTCATGGTCTTTAAATCTATTGTGTTGAAGGTTTTTTTAGGGATGGTTTCACAACTACTAAATATGGCTTTGATGGAGTTAGTCTTTGTTAGGACCCCATCCTAACACTATTTTTGTAATTCTCATATGATTATGTAATGACCCCCTTCCAACGTGGGGACCCCTTTATAATGTTATTTTGTAATACTTTGTAATGGTATGTGGCAAGTAAGGCGCCTAGACAAGTGGGGCCATTTCATGTAACCATTATCAAGAATGTAACCGATGTTTGGTAGAAGATTCTAGCTCGAGTGGCATTTTGCATGTAAGCCAACTCTTGAGCATTAGGTTAGGGTTGCATGAAGTGTATCTTTAAAAGACATGGATCCATGAACGAATGTATCTTTTTGCAAATTAATGAAAGTATTGAAGGAGGTTGCCCCCTCGAAGAGGCCTACGATTCTGTGTTGTTTTGTGAGATTGCTTTAATTTTGCATTTACATTTTGTATTGCAATATACTGTTATTTCATGAAATTTTATTTTAATTGCAATATTTATGTGAATGAGTTTATTTTTAATAGAAGGTTCCTAACAAGTGGTATCAGAGCGCTTTCCAGGGCCGAGTTCCACTATGACTACGATAGTTCTTGCCCTTCCATTACGACTATTAGGTATAAATTTTTCATGTTTTCCATTTTTTGCTTGTCTTTTTACTAAAAAAAACAACAAAAACACAATCTTTTTTTTGCAATAGTTTATTAGGTTAGAAACCCTATGCTAAGGGTTTTAAAATATCATGAAGGAGTTGTCATTATTGGCTAAGCTAGATTGCTCATAAAGCATCTAGTGAAGTGAGGGTGATCAAGCTCCAATACCTAGGCCTCAAACAACACCTATCTATGGAATTGAGCTCCCATGTATCTTTGGGTATATTAGGAGACCACCTAGGATTAGGAGAAACCTTTAGCCCTAGGAAGATTTTTTGGCCTTGTATTATCCATAGTACATCAGACATAACATCCAAAAATATCACCCTCTCGTACTGTTAGAGAGGTAGGTAGTGTGCTCAAGGGTATGTATGGAATCCTCCTTGAGTAGTGGCCTAAAATATTGGTCTGAGCACTATCGTTCATCACTATGGTATAATAGAGGGCCTATGGGTATTACATACACCTTGGCTTAGAATACCCTATTTTTGAAAGTTAAACTTAAAAAATTTTTCTATTGAATGTTAAACCTACAACCAAAAATCCTACCACAAAAATTGAGCATATAGAGGAGACTTCCCTATCACAAAATATTATATGAAATGGATGAAAGAGTTGGAGAGGAACATAACAAAAATAGTTAGAGTTATAATAATAGTGGTATAATTTAATTAGAGAATAGTAATAATTAGGTAGTTGTTAGTGTATAGTAATTGTTTATGATAGTCAAAATTATAGGTTGTAGTGATAGAGTAAACTAATATTATGGAACATAGTGTGATAAAAATAGTGTCATAAGGGGTTGTCTAACAAGAAACCAATTTTTAAGTAAACCAAGCCTCTAGGAGAAAAACGACAACACTAAATAACACTAAAAAAATGGTGCCCAAAAATAGTGTTGTGATATATAGCTCATTATGACATATTTTTGAGCTGATCATTTTGATATATAGCACCCAAGCACTTTTTTGGCTCCTTACTAAAAATAGTAACTCTTGGAACAATACTTCTATTTTTAGTAAGTCAGTAGTAGTGGTTCAAATTCCACCAAAATGGCTAGTGGCACTAGAGGACACCAAAAGGAGATAGAACAAGCCAACTTTTTGGAGCAAATACATACCACACTTAATACCCTTCTTAATGACACTAAACTAATGAGGGATGAAATACAATGTTTGAGAGGTGACTACTTAAGCTCCAAAGCCAACTTTGAAGAACACTTCCTAGAGGTTGAGGAAAAACTTAAGGATGGCACAATGGTGTTTGAGCATCATGACACTAACCACTATGAGGAAAAGGAATCCATAAGGATAAGGAAGGCTCTCACACTCTTTTTGACCATGATACTCCCTTTAAGATGCCTAAATTAGACTTTTCTAAGTTCAATGAAAAGGATGTTGATGGGTGGTTATGTCGTGCAGATCAGTTTTTCAAACTTCACAATGTCCCTAAATATTTGTGGATCACTATGGCATCTTTCAACTTTGAATCTAAAGCTTTATAATGGTATTAATGGTTACAACACATAATTCTTGACCCTTCTTGGGAAGTTTTTGAGTCCTAATTACTCACTCATTTTGGCCCTAGTGAGTATGAGGACTTTATAGGAGCATTAACCAAATTAAGATAAACCTCTATAGTTTGTGACTATTAGACCCAATTTGAGAAATTGGCTAATAGGACCAAGGGGTTGAATGAAGGATTTTTTTAGAGTTGTTTTATTAGTGGCTTGAAAGATGATCTCAAGGTTGAGGTCAAGATGTTCAAACCATAAACTATGATGTAGGCCATAGGATTGGCATGGTTGGTCAAAGAAAATTTTTAGCTCAAAGGAGGCCACCTAAATTTCCATAGGCCAAACCCTCATTTCCTTCCAAGTTCACACCCAATACTAAAAATAAATCTACCCCCTACAAGCGCTTGACTATAGAAGAGATGGATGCTCAATGTGCACAAGGTTTATGTTATAATTGTGATGAAAAATATTCATGAGGGCATAAATGCATCCAAAAGAAGTTATTTTTGATAGATGTAGAGGAGTCAATAAGTAGTGAATAAATTGATGATGAAGTAGAACCATTAGAGGAACCACTTCAAGATGAGGGTGAAACACAAGAAGAGCCACAACCAAAAATTTATGTCCATGCTCTTGTAGGGATTACTACCCCTTAGATAATGAAAGTAGTAGGCTTTTTCAAAGTCCAATATCTTACAATTCTCATTGATTTAGGAAGTACACACAACTTTATTGATCCTTAAGTCACCAAGCAAGCCAATTGTTACATACATGCATGCAACTCCTTTGAGGTTATGGTGGCAAATGGTGGAACTTTGCCTTGTAAAGGTAAATGTCATAATATTAAGTTGAAGATAGGGGATTATGAGCTCAAAATGGATATGTTTGCTCTTCAACTAGGGGGATGTGATATTGTGCTAGGAGCTCAATGGTTAGGTACTTTGGGAACCATCACTTAGAACTTTGTAGAGTTATGGATGTAGTTTTCATAGAATGGTAGGTCCTACACTCTTCGTGGTTCACAAGTAGGATCTCCTCAGATTATCAGTTCAAACTGTATGGAGAAGTTAAAAAAATATTCTCATGGGGTAATCACTCAGATATTTTCAATACAACCACCCACTTCAATAGAGGATAAACTTCTAGTAGATTTGCAACTCGTTCTGACTAAGCATGATGTAGTTTTTGTGAAATCGATAGAATTACCACCTTATCGCTCCCATGATCATGCAATTCCATTGGTACCTAGTAGTGTGCCACCTAACATCAGACCTTATCGATACCCCCATGCACTTAAGTTAAAAATAGAGAAATTAGTACAAGAATTGTTAAAATTTGAGTCATTCGACCTAGTAATAATCCTTATTCTTCTCTAGTCTTATTGGTTTGCAAGAAATATGGGTCTTGGTGGTTGTGTATAGATTTTTGTGAGCTCAATAAGCTCACCATTAAGGATAAATTTCCTATTCTAGTGGTAGATGAATTATTGGATGAGTTGCATGGTGCTATGTTTTTCTCCAAGTTAGATCTTCGCTCGAGTTACCATCAGATATGACTCAAGGAGGAGGATATTCCCAAAATAACATTCCACACTCATGAGGGCCATTATGAATTTTTGGTTATGCCATTTGGCTTGACAAATGCACCTTCCACATTTTAGAGCCTCATGAACAACATTTTCCACCCATTCCTTCGTAAATTCATTTTAGTTTTCTTTGATGATATTTTGGTTTATAGTCACTCTTGGGAAGAGCACCTCATCCATGTGGATCAGACTTTGCAACTTTTGGCTCAACATCAACTTTATGCTAAGAGGTCTAAGTGTTCTTTTGGGTTGACCAAAGTAGAGTATTTGGGACACATTATCACCAAATATGGAGTTAAAGTTGACCCTAAGAAGATTCAAGCCATTCAAGATTGGTCGAAGCCTCACACTCTTAAGGGCCTTCATGGATTTTTGGGACTCATAGGCTATTACCACAAATTTATCCACAACTATGGCAAAATCGTTGCTCCTTTAATGACCATGTTAAAAAATAATTCTTTTACTTGGATAGGCCTAATTGAATAGACTTTCCTTGATCTAAAGCATGCTATGACAACCACTCTAGTCTTAGCAATGCTTGATTTCTCCAAACCATTTGTAATTGAAAGTGATGCTTTGAGCAATGGCATTGGAGTTATGTTGATGTAGGAAGGAAGACCATTGGCCTTCACTAGTAAAGCACTTTCAAGTCAAAATCTGGGTAAATCAACTTATGCAAAGGAGATGCTCACCATTTACATGTGGTTACTCACTGGTGACCCTATCTCATTGGGCATCATTTTTCCATCAAAATAGACCACCAAAGTCTCAAGTACTTCTTAGAGCAATGGGTCACCACCCTAAAAAAAAAAGTGGGTCTCTAAACTCATGGGCTATGATTATGAGATTACATATAAAAAGGAAGGAGAACATTGTGGTTGATGCACTCTCTCACCAATTTGAGGCTCAAAGTATGTTATGTGTCATCTCTTCACCCATACCTTAGTGGATAAATTCTCTTAGAGGATATGCTCAAGGACTTAGGATTGCAAACTTTGATTGCCACACTTCAAACAATGCCTACCTCATGTCTAGGATACACTTGGGATGGACAAGATTTGAGATATCTTCAATGCCTTGTTATTCCCCACACTTCTCAACTATGAGAACTCATCTTGAAGGAGATGCATGCTTCACCAACTATAGGCCATTCTGGGTTCCTCAAGACCTATGAAAGGATTAAGTATACTTTCTTCTAGAAGGGTATGAAGAAGGACATTCAAAATTTTGTGGTAGAGTGTGACATATGCCAATGGATGAAAGGAGAAATGATGCATTCCCTAGGAACTCTTCAACCCTTGCCTATTCTAGAACAAGTATGGATAGATATTTCCATGGACTTTATTGAAGGGTTACCTAAGTCTAGAGGCAAATCAATTATTTTGGTGGTAGTGGATCATCTCATGAAGTATGCTCATTTTTGTTCCCTCTCCCATCCTTACATGACCTTAGTAATCACCCAAATTTTTCTAGATTCTATTTTTTACCTTCATGGCATGCCCACATCCATTGTGTCCGATTGAGACCCTACCTTCACTAGTAATTTTTGGCAAGAATTGTTTAAGTTGTAGGGAACTCAACTCAAAATGAGTTCAGCCTATCATCCACAAATGGATGGTCAAATAGATATTGTAAATAAATGTTTGGAGATCTACCTTCGTTGCTTTACCTCTGATCATCCTACATAGTGGGTGAAGTGGCTTCCCTTGGTTGAATGGTGGTATAACACTTCCTATCACACTATGACCAAGGTTACCCCTTTTGAAGTAGTTTATGGATGACCTCCATCAACACCCTCCTCCTACATTCTAGGAAGCTCCAAGGTCCATGTTGTTGACACTACACTCTACCAACATGTCATAGTCCTCCATCAATTGAAGATGAATTTAGAATTGGCCTAGAATTATATGCACCAACAAGTTGATCAACATCATTCTGAGTATAGCTTTGAAGTTGGTGATATGGTTTTCCTCTACTTGTAACCATATAAATAATCATCACTCTAGCTTCGTAGGTGCTAAAAATTGTTACCAAATACTATGGCCCCTACTAGGTCTTATAATGGATTGGTGCAATGACCTATAAATTGGCCCTCCTATCTACATCCAAGCTCCATCTTATCTTTCATGTCTCCTCTCTCAAGAAGGTTGTGGGTAATCAGGTATAAGTTCAATCTATTTTACCTAAATTGGATGAAGAGGGTTCTATCTTGCTCGAGCCAGAACAATTATTGGATCATAGATCATGCACTCTTTGGAACCATGTCATCACTGAGGTTCTTGTTCAATGGCATGGACTACAACTAGAAGATGCCACTTGGGAGTCTCTCCAGTAGCTACAACACCAGTTTCCTCATCTACAACTTTGAGGACAAAGCTTTTTGAAGGGGAAGGGCATGTTAGGACCCCATCCTAACACTATTTTTGTAATTCTCATATGATTATGTAATGACCCCCTTCCAACGTGGGGACCCCTTTATAATGTTATTTTGTAATACTTTGTAATGGTATGTGGCAAGTAAGGCGCCTAGACAAGTGGGGCCATTTCATGTAACCGTTATCAAGAATGTAACCGATGTTTGGTAGAAGATTCTAGCTCGAGTGGCATTTTGCATGTAAGCCAACTCTTGAGCATTAGGTTAGGGTTGCATGAAGTGTATCTTTAAAAGACATGGATCCATGAACGAATGTATCTTTTTGCAAATTAATGAAAGTATTGAAGGAGGTTGCCCCCTCGAAGAGGCCTACGATTCTGTGTTGTTTTGTGAGATTGCTTTAATTCTGCATTTACATTTTGTATTGCAATATATTGTTATTTCATGAAATTATGTTTTAATTGCAATATTTATGTGAATGAGTTTATTTTTAATAGAAGGTTCCTAACAATTTTTATTCCTATAAGAGGGTTGATCCTATTTATGGCCCTCCATTCAATAGGATATTCATAAGGAAGGATTGAACTACTTTCTCTTTGGAAATAAAAAATAATATTCTTTTGGAACAAGAAGATATATTTTGGTAAATAAAATCATGAGAGATGTAGTCAAGGGAAGGAACAAGAATAGAATCATCAAGCCACATTCACAAGAAACCATTTGAATAAAATATTATCCATAAAGACAAACCAAAGAGAAGTCTTGAAAAAACCCAATTTGAGAAGTAAGACTATTGTAAATTAAGAGTAGATATGAATTTTTTTTATTAAATTGATGTTGCATGTTGTTTCCGATGAGTTCAATATCTCCCTTCACTACATATTTCTAACTTAAAAAAACAAGGAGGAAATTTTTTAAAGGAAGTTTAAATAAATTCCAATATTTTTTTCGATGAGTTTACACAAGTTTTTATGAGGGGTCCTGGTCCCCTCATACTTAGGTTTGAACCTTAGACCTCTCAAAGAGAGTCCAAAGTCCTTACCACTACAGTGAGCTTGCAACTAAATAAATTTAAATGTTACTCAACTTTATTCAAAGCTTTTCTCTAATAGCTGTGGGATGTGACAGATGATGGTGCAATGATCATGACAAATAAGTCTAAGCCTTCAAATATTATTATTAAGGATCTATGTTGCACATCTATTACATTCATACCTAATAATTCAAATGCTTGTTCATGCTTAGATGACCAATCTATTTCTCTTTGTATTTTATTATTTATAAATCAATAACAAGTCCATTGTAAATTAATTCAATAATTTTTTAAGATATCATTCAAAGGAACTAAGTGGATTTATCCAATTCAAACTAATTCTAAGATAGAATTGTAATTATACATGAGTGATTGCACTCATTGAACTCAAGGTAGAATTTGGAAATGATCTTAAAGCTTGATAATAACAAAGAATTTTATTGATTGACTAGTTCTCTATGCTGGAGATCTTGAAAAGGTCCAAAATATTCGAATCATGTAGGTCTTAGATCTACAACTACATGTCACATATCCTTATTAATTGAACTCTAGAGGCTTCTTCCAATCCCATAAAGAGTAAAAAAAAGGAAGCTAGTTTCCCTTGTCTATTGATTAAAATGGTTATTGCATTGAAAAGTTTCTTTAACCCTTAGAAGGAAAAGAAGGCTATCAAGTTTAAGTCACATCTATCTCTTAGCACTTTCACACCATTTATTAATGAATGATACCATTTTTATGGAAAAATTAGCCACATTTAAAAATAAGAGAGAATAAATACATCCTTGCAAATTACTCAAAGTGTCAAAACCAACAATTAGGTGAGTATAATAAAAATATTTTCTCCCCCTTCAATTTGGGAGTAAGGTTGTAACAAAGGATTATTATTATTATCCATAGCATTATTAATGACAATATTCTAAGTACTTATTGACTTCTCTTGTTCCATAAAGAGATGTAACCTAAAGCTTTGATAGGGCTTAGGAATGAATAACCAGAACATATTTTCTTTATGGAAAGTTCTATTGTGTACAATTTAGGCTTTAATATGTTTTCCTTAAATATTTTAAATTTATGAAAATAATATAATAAAAATTGTAGTTCTTTTAATATCCATGTCACTAGATACAATACATGATTTTTCTTTGAAATAACTAATCCAATATTTCATCAACTCTTTCAAGTTGATGAAAACTTTACTTAGAGAGCTTTGGATTTGGCTGAGATAGGGTTTCAAAGGTGATTTTGCTAGGGTTTCATCTATGTATTGAGCACAAGTGGTAGTAAAGGTTACATTTTGGGTCCTGTGGGTCCTAGCGGCCAACATTTTTGGTGTTTTTGCTCAAGATAATAATGGGATATGTTGCAGGGGACCCGTGATGGGTTAGAAATTTGTCATTCAATAAATCTTCATGCTACGGACTTGATTGACAACTGCTTCCAATTTGCTACCCAAAAAAACAAAAATATCACCTTTTATCAACATCCAAGGCATGGATTAAAGAGACCTAGAAACAAGTTTCAAGTTGTAGACCAAACAAGAGAAGTCTCCTTAGGAAAAAGGAAAAATGGTTTAAAACTCAAGCAAACTCGAACCTAAGGAACACTCCCAAAATAGATCCGCTATGAAAACTCCTATCAAGCGTAAGGATTTTAGGGATTAGACCCCAAAAATAAATTTTAGGGATGCCCTTCATGGTGGATAATCCTAACCTAATGCTAACATTAATCTTAAGGTTTCTCATAGACCTCTAAGAATGCCTAAGATTGATCCTAGAAAAACTAAGTCAAGATGTCTAAGAGCAATTGATGGAACCCCAATAGTTATAAAGGTATTGTATCTTGACACCGTTCAATCAAGAGGATTTGACACCTTTAAAATAAAAGGTTCTATGGATCAACATTCTTCTTCCCTATGATTTCAAATGTACTTCTAAGAGGTTGGTCATTTCTCTCTCGACTAACCTTTTTTTTTTGTGCTTTCTCATTCTGTATGTTCACCTCTCTATTCTAAAATGAAGGGAAGCTTTTAGAAGCGAGTAAGCCCTGCGACCGAGATATCGGGGAGGGAAGGGGGAAGGAACGAGAGGGGCATGCGGAGCAGTAGCTTTTTGTTGCGACCTGGGCGATCGATCAATGGTTTCGGTACAACTACTGGGTATAGCAGGACTTAAGCTAAAAATGGGTGACATTCAATATGGCATCGAATATCTAGAGAGAAGAGGACTGATTTGTCATTTCTTAGGTTTTCGTTTGAGATTATCTACTTTCAAACTATGGGTTATAAAACACTCAAAAATAAAATGTGAGATACAAATATTTGTTTATCCCAATAAATAATTTTCTTTTTATCTTTGCTAATGATGAAGACAAAGAAAATATTTCAAGAGGGTCCCTAGTTCTTTGGAAGGACAGGGCTTTTCATAAAGCCTTGGTACACTAAATTTAAAGTCAAAGAAGAAATACCTTCTACAAGACCTATGTGGGTTAGACTCTTTGGCCTCCTAGTTGAATTCTGGAATCTGACTGTATTTTCTACAATTGAAAACTCTCTTGGAACTTTCATGATGATTGCTGACTATACACACAAATTTGAACATATTATTTATGATTTAATGGATTTTGAGAAACCCTTTCCAGAAAATATATCATTACAATTTGGGGAGGACTCTTGGGAGCCAGTGGTGGACTATGAGAACATTCATTTTTATTGTAGAATTTTCCATGAATATGGTCATTTGGCTAGTGTTTGTCCAAATAAAATTCAATAGGTTTCCAAATGCCTAAGAAGAACACTAAAAAAAATAGTTATGAAGGATCAAGTGATGTTGTCAACTAATATGTTTAGAATTTTTTCACAAGGATCTCTTGTGTGAGGAAGAGGACATAATGGAGACATAAATCTTAGAAATACAATTTAAGTATGCAAGGACGAACTCATAGATAAACCAACAAATCAAAGGTTTTCAAGAGACAAATAGAGGGGAAATATAGACAAGAAGAACGATATCTTAATTGCCAAAACTTCAAATAATTCAAACCCTAATAAAGATTTTGTTGAACCTTCCAATAATGCTTTAGTCTTGTATATGCATAATTTAGGGTTAGAAGTTATTCTAGATTCAATTGGGGTAAGACAAGAAACAAGCAAAAAAATTGAAGATGGACACTACAAAAGGTAGGTCACAAGACTATTCAACATCATATGGTAAGAGAAGGTGAAAGCTTGTAGAGGAAGTTAAGATTAATGCCCTTACCAATATATTTGGCCCTTATTATTAATGAAGATCATCACTTGGAATATTAGAGGACTCAAAGGGAGTATTTCAAAATAAAATAAAATTAAAAGAATTATTTAGACAAACCAACCATATATTATTTTCCTTTAGGAGATGAAGATGTCAATAGAGGAAATAGAGTCAATTGCAAGTAAAATTTGATTTGCTAGAAAAGTAGCTTCCCTCAACTCCCATGGGGATTTTGGTAGCATTTCTTGCCTTTGAGATCCAAAAGAGGTCATTATTCACCATATGGTTGGTAGTTGGGGTATTTTAGCTATGGTTGCACAAAGTAGACAATCTAACCAAATTATGCTTTGCTTGACTATTTACGCTTTGACTACTTTGGAGGAAAAGTGGAAAATGGAAGGATATTGTAGACACCTAAAATGCGTTCTTTTAAGGAGACTCACCAAAAGGCCTCCTTACTACCCCCACAATCCACCTTGGGCAGCCCTAGGGCTAACTTGATGGTTTTTACCAACATTGGGCAACTTTTCCTATAAGTTGCCTAACCATCTCGACCCAAGATGATCTCTAGACCGTGACCATCTCGACCTGAGATGGTCATGAAAAATAAAAATTAAAAATAATAATTGGCAACCAAAACTGACTGTTAGTGTCACGCATGATCTTGCACCAATTTTAGATGCCTTTGCATGAGATAATTTTGAATTAATTTCATGCAATCAGCTATTTTGGGGCATGCATCTATTTTTCCAATGCGAACTACCCCTTTGCTTTTTCATGCAGAGTGCCCTAGCTTTGATCAAGAGATCTATAAAATGGCACTCACCCCTCAGTTTTGAAAATCCCTCAACTTTTGAATTTGTGCAACGAAGTGCTACCAAAATCAATCCATAAGGTTTTCCCGCTGCCAAGACTATGCTACTGGACTACCACAAAGGATTGAACATTGTGCTTCACTATCTTGCATAATCAATAACCCTCACTATGGTGACTATTCGAGTTCATTAAACTCACCTCCCCACAACGAAAATCCATCGACAATACTTTCCAGGTCATCCCAAACATCACTCGGGCTTGGCGACAAAGAAATGCAGGCCTATAATAGTGATCATCTCGATCCGAGATGGTCCGTAGATGAAACCATCTCGCCTCGAGATGATTTAGATCAGGTGATCTATATTTACTATTTTTATTGCATCTTAGGTTAGATCTACTTATTTTACTATTCTGCATCAGTTTACATTTTTTTTATCGCATACATGCACCTGCTTTTTCATTCATTTCATTTATCTTCATATTGAAAATGGGTCCAACTTTGGTGGGCCCCACACATGCTACTGATTTGTTGTTATTCCATTGTGTGCAGGTTACAGGTACAAAGACAATGAAAGACTTCACATACAACCCTCACGCAGTGATCCGAAAACCCGCTCCCCTACGAACTACGTTGGCATGGAGATTCTTCTATTGCACCAAGAGACTTTAATCATGATATTGTGTATCATTGTATCGATTTGGTAGCATCCCCTAAGAGGGGATTTTGATTGTAACACCATTGAAAGACAATACAAATAAATAAAAGGGGATCCATCTTATTTTACATTGTTTTATCATCGTGTGTTCATTCATTACTACTTTGTATTACTTTATTTGGTGCAAATTTTTGGCTTTCAGATGGCGATCATGGTGGGACCTAGTCCCTATTTTTCTAATGCAAGTTTTTTGACTGATTGATTTATTGTTTCTATGATTTATAGGTACACAAGTGTAACCATCTCACTATGAGATGGTCCCTATTTCACAACCATCTCAGGTCAATATGGTCTCTGATCAGAGGTTGAATAGTAGCAGATCTGCATAACTCCATCGAACTTAGGCTTTCAAGGTTAGCTTTCTATCATTTTCTTTCTAATTTCTGTAAGGAAAGGTAGAAAAATATCTATTTATAACATACTTGAAAAGCTTTCAATTTTTAAGTCAATTAGACAACAACCATCTTAGGTCGAGATGGTCTCTGTCTATGACCATCTCAGGTTGATATGGTCCCTTGTCTACAACCATCTCAGTGAGAGATGGTCTATGTATAGTTTTTTGGTTTGCTTGTGTTGTTGCCTGCTAAAAGGTTGATCATTATCTAGGAAATACTACATTCTAGGGTTTAAAATTTGCATTAGTGAAAGATCATCGATTGTTGTTTGATTTCATTTTTGTAAAAATTAAAAGGAACCTACACACACATTCATGAGGTATCTAAAACATCGGTTAGTTGGATTTCATCACCAATGATCGATAGCAATCCTATGATATGGGCATTCATCTCCCACCATGGATTGGCCCCTTATACACCTTAGTAGCCCCATGAGTGGCTTTTCGACTTCATCATCGAAAATTCCCCTACTTTTGGGTATATCCCAAAGTAGGATAGGTTTAGGAATCCATTTTTGGTCATTGTTGTATCACTTCTCGTTAGAGAGGTGGACATCAACACACCTGTTAGTTTACACCTCATCTATAGTTCTAGGATTAGATTCATCAAAACACACAAAATAAAAATAAATAAAAACAATAAAAAATTAAAAATATTAAAATTAAAAAATTAAAAATAAAATCACTTGTTTGCTTTGTTTGCATTGTTTGTGTAGTTTAGAGTGAACACACTATTTGCTTAACTTATGGTAGAGACATATAATCAAGCTCACTCATGAGCAAATACTACTAGATCAACACAAGAAAATATGGATCACTTTCAAGTTAATCCATAAGACCTTATAATACCTAAGTGGCAATGTGACCCCTAGGGATCAAATATTGCTAATCATCCTACTAACCTTAATATATCGAGTGTTACTGCTCAAGATCAACCTACAGGTCCTGACTATGATCAGGATATAGATTATCTAGATCAAGAAACCTTGTGTGCCATGTATAGGGATAATAATTTCCAAGAAGAAACATCTAGGAAGTCCCTACCATGCATTAGAATCTTGACTCGACCTATAACTCCCCTAGATCAGGACCAAGAGTATATTCCCCAATGAGACATGGATGTTCAAGCCACTCTAGTTGATCACCCATGGATGAGTTATATATACAATTATTTAGACTGGTACTCTATTCAGGGTCATAACAAAGTTACCACATCAGCTCATGCATTTATCATGATAACTCGTGGGCCTAAGGATGGTGACTTTGATCCTCCCATTACACCTTATGATAGATAGTATGGGCAAGGATGGTGTGCTTTGGCACCCCTTGATTACATAAAGCCTACCCTACGATATCTATATCAAGTTAATGCCACCTCTCGAGATCATGGAAAGCAAGTCATTGATCTTTCCAAAGTTAAAGAGCAAGCCACACCTATCCACATTACCAATACATGTGCTTACATAATGAATAGGTGAATAGATCTCATCAGGTACCTAGGCCAAACCTTGAGTACCAACAATGGTTGTAGAGGGTGATGCAACAAATATTACCAATGCCTACACATCAAAGGCAATAAATTCAACATCATCTAGAATAACAAACTCAATATCATAATCTCCCTCCATATCCAAATCAGAACCTTCCTCCTCATTCATGCTTAAATCCCTCTTGCACCCAACATTAGAGGCCTCCAACTATTTATTATCAAGAACCTCCTACACCTCAATAGTACCAATATCAATAGGAGGAGGGATTATATGAAGAACCCCAATAGGAATATCAAGAATAGGTTGATACCTATCCTAAATCAACTTATGGTGAGGTACCTAATGATCATACTTATTACCCACCACCTCAACATCAAAATCTACCACCTCTACCTAATCAAGGGTGGAGGTGGGTAGATCATATCATTTCTCTAGAGGCATACAAAGTGCTAACTGATCGGATAAATTCATTAGAGAAATAAGCTCAAGGCTTGGGTTACCAAAACCCACCCTAAGGTAGCTTAGCAATCAACCTCTACATCCATCAGTGCCATCACCACCATACCCATCATATTTTGATATGCCTAAACTTAAAAAGTTTAAAGGTGATGAAGATGCATAAGAGCATATGACAAGCTTCATCAATATGTGCTTTCATCTTCAAGATAATGACTCCTTGATGTTAAGGACATTCCTTATGACATTGGTTGGGGGTGCTTTGGAATGGTATAATCATCTACCATGCCATAGCATATACACCTTTGAGCAATTAGCGGATGCATTTTTGGAGCGCTTTACCTTTAGCGTTAGGAAAAAGGTGAACTTGACTGACTTGTCTAACCTTCATCAATTTGATGATGAGCTAGTCATGGAATATGGCAATAGGTGGAGAATGATTATGTCAAAATTACCCTTCACCTTACCCATCATAGAGCTTACTCGGATGTTCACTAGGAGTTGCTCAAAATATATATCACTTTTATTGCAACTCCAACAATATAGGACTTTCGAGGAAGCCCTAGCCTAAGCCAAAGTAATTGAGGATATTAAGGTCCAAGAAGGAGAAATTAAGCTTCAAAAGAAAGAATGGTCTAGTAAAAATACTAAAGGGGGCCAAAATCAAACCCAAAAATAAGTAGCTCTAGTGAACCAAATCATTTTGAGTGTCCCTGGACCCTCAAATCAAAACTTACCTCAACCACCAAATTATTAGGCCCAACCACCACCTATGTAATATCATACTCAACAAGCACAATAACCCCAACAAAATCAATAACCCACTCAATAGAGGCATCCACCATACTAATATACACCATTTCTAGAACCTTTGGCAATAATATTTCATCGGTTGTGTGGGGCACAAGCAATAACCCTTCTTGAGATTCACCCATTGGACCTAAATCATCCTAAATCTAAATATTATAGGGAGGATCAGTATTACATCTACCATAGGCAAAAATGGCATGACATTCAATCATGCTACAACTTCAAAAACCTAGTGCAGGACATGATTGAAAGGCAAGAAATTCAAATCGATAATCCTCTTGCCACAAATAATCAAAACATGGGGGTATATCAAGACCCCCTACCTCAACATGAACCAAACATAGCATCGACCACTATAATAGAGCAACCAAAACTAGTCAATCAGGTCCATGTCACCCCACCTAACCAAGGTTTTGTGGGGATGATTAGCATAGTGATGAGAAATAGAAGGTATCCAACACAACCCACACAAACTATGGGTCCCTCCAATATACCTTCAATATCACAAGCACCACCACAACCAATGCCAATCATACCTCATCCACCTCACTCAATGCTTACACTACAAAGTAGACTTACTCAAAGTCTTAAAATGGCATCGATGAAACTCTCCATATATGAGCTTATACAACAATCAACCCCACATCGGGAAGCTCTGATGGAGATTTTGAAATCGATTGAACTACAACCCCAAGATCCCAATTCTTTTATCAAATTTGTGGGGCATGTTCAAACTTGCAAAGAGCCTATGATTACATTCCATGATCATGAAATCAATATGATACCTATTAAAATAGTTGATCCACCATTGCATATCATCGCTAGTGTGGATAGGATCCCTTACAAATGTGTCTTGATAGATACATGCTCCTCAATTAATATCATCACCACTATGGCACTCCAACATCTTAATCTACCACCATCACACATTGCATCTTCCACTTTTACCCTTTGTACCTTCAATGATGTGTTGTGTTCTACCATTGGCATAATCATCCTCCCTATTTAGGTTGGACTAAAGACTATTCCTACATTGTGCCATATCTTGGAAGGTGCTATGCAGTATAACCTGTTACTTGGTAGGCCCTAGATTTGAGACATGAAATGTGTGCCTTCCATATTGCATCAATGCATCAAGTATATACATGAAGGCCAAGTTCATTGCATCCCAATAGACTCAAAGCCCTTCAAGTTTTACAATATGGTTCAACATTCATAGGACCACACCTTGCCTTCCACCCATCTAGATATTTAACCCAATGACCCCATTCAATCTCTAGATTTACCACCATCATCCATCATTTCATCACCATCAACTCCATCCCAACCTTCATCATCGGTTACTTTGAAAGTTCCATCTCAATCCATTGAATTAGATATCCCAATTTGGAACCCATCAAAGGCACCTATGATGTCACCTCAAGACACAACCTCACCATCCACATCACAATCACCAAGGCCTCCTCCTATACCTTCAATCTCAATAATCACTACCACATCTATCAATGACTCCCCTATAGGAGAAGCACCACCATCCATCATAAATCCTCCATCACAACCTACATCTTCATCATCATCCACCCCTCCACAAGTCAATGTCCACATGACCAACCCAAGACTCGATGAGTATCTAGTACAAAATATCACATTTACCCCTCTTATCGAGTCAGTTAGAGACTTGGGTCAACCTCGTAGCATGTCGTTACCTATTGGCACTATCGTTCCCCTTGGGATTCCCCTAAACCAAATAAATTTTATTTATGGGGGTATTGATGTTTCCATAGATGCACCTCTCCTACTGGAAGAGGATGAACTATTTCAAGTAAATATCAACTATATGTCAAACCCATCCTTTGCTTTATGATACTTTGATCATTACCATTGGTAAGGGAATGGCCTAGGTCGATATGAACAAGGTCTTCGGACCCCTTTAGAGCCACGCTATCAACTACCTATGAATAAATTTGGATTAGGATATTCTATAAGAATACCTGATGAGCTACTTGTAGATTCTCTCCAATACCTTACCCTAGGCTTTGGGAGGATATCAACATTAATGAGTATGTTGCTCCAAGCTATGCTCATTTTCTTAGTGATCATATTTAGATCACTATGCTATCTATGGATCATTCTGATACATCAGATGATGATTATAAAAATGATTTCATTTCATCATATGATGAGTATGAAGATGATCTCATTGACTCATCAGATGAGGAGTATGAAGCTAATTTCATTGAAACTCTATCCATCACTTTAGATAGTTTGGAGGAGGAATCCTCCCCCATTGTCCTGCTTATGAGTGTAGATGAATTTTACCTTCGTATTTTCCCTATACATCAACCCATTTGGTAGTAGTTACTTTCGCTAGAGGATCTTATCATCTCTGCTCTACCTCGTGCCCATCTGATCATCCCAATTCCACCCTAGCCACCTCCAATGTTTTTCCTACTAGTCATCAACCATCTACTATCACCTAAGCATGGAGTTCATCCACAATCCATCAATATGATCTCCATTGACCTCACCACACCACTCCATTATCTAGGTGACCCTTCAAAGTATTTGCACCTCAACCTTGAGGCCATTGATTTTGATCATGTGTGTCCACCTTCACCGATGAGTTCCTACCCTATGAGGAAATGTTACAACCATTTCACTTTTCCTTGGGTCCATCTGAAGATGTTCTTCAAGCTGAGATAGAGCCTAATGATATATTTGATTCTTCTAATCTAGCTGATGACATTCATTTGATCCCTACTCCTCATCAATTGGAAGAGGGATCCCATATGTCAATTGAAGAAATAATTGATGTTGATATCAACATTGATCCTAAAAATCCTTAAATCATCAAATTGGGACAAAGCCTCTCAACTATAGAATATGTTGATTTCACCACTTTCTTAATAGAATATAAGAGAGATTTTTCTTGGTCCTACAAAGACATGTTGGGTCTTGACCCCAACTTAGTTTTTCATAACTTAATGCTCAATCCAATAGTCAAGTCGATCAAGCAGAAGCTTCGAAATATGCATCCAACAATAGCATTAATGGTCAAATATGAACTACAAAAATTGTTGGATGCAGGATTCATCCAACCCATCGACTATCTTGAATGGGTGTCCAACATGGTACCTATCAAGAAATCAAATGGGAGGATTCACATATGCATCAATTTTTGAGATCTTAATAAAGTGAGTCCTAAGGATGAATTTCCCCTCCCTAACATCGATGCGCTAGTAGACATGATTATTGGTCATGAAATGCTTTCCCTTATGGATGGTTTCTTAGGTTATAATCAAATTCATGTTAACCTTAAGGATCAACCCAAAATGGCCTTTACAATGCCATGGGGGACTTTCTATTACAAATTCATGCCCTTTGGACTCAAAAATGTTGGTGCTACTTATCAATGAGCAATGACGTATATCTTTCATGACTATATGAACAAGATTCTTGAAGACTATGTCAATGATTTATTGGCTAAATATTTGTAGTGTATTGAGCATCTTGATGTGTTACGTAAGGTCTTCGATCACCTCTTAGAGCACAATGTATGATTAAATCCTAAAAAGTGTGTTTTTGGAGTAACTTTTAGAAAATTTTAGGTTATATCATTTCTAAATGAGGCATTGAAGTAGATCCAAACAAGGTTAAGGTAATCTTGGAAATGCCTCCCCCAACCAACCTTAAGTAGCTCCATAGCTTACAAGGGAAGATTCAGGCCATTCAGTGCTTCATAGCGCAACTCTTAGATAAATGTCGACCACTGAATCATCTTCTACAAAAGGGGGTCACCTTTGATTGGAATGAAGAATATCAAAAGGTATTTGAGGACATAAAATAATACTTGGCATCTCCACTAGTATTAGCTCCTCCTCGACCAGGTGTACCATTTTTATTATACATTTCGACCATTAACTTTGCCTTAGGGACCATGTTGGCCCAAAATAATGAGGTAAATAAGGAGCATGTCATTTACTACATTAGTCACACCTTGGTTAGTTATGAGATTAAGTATGCTTACATCGAGAAGCTATGCTTAGTGGTGGTATTTACCACCAAGAAATTATATCATTACATGATCAATCAGACCATGTATATCATATCTAAAGAAAACCCTTTGTGGTATATGATGAGTCACACTTATCATAATAGTCATACCACAAAGTGGATCATGCTTCTGATGGAGTTTGACCTAGAATTCATAAGTCAAAAATCTATTAAAGGATAGGTCATTATGGATCAATTAGTAGAGGCACCTCTTCTCGATGATAAGCCTCTTACCATTGAGTTACCTGATGATGCATTTTTGCATTATCAGACTTAGGAGAACTAGAAGAACTAGAGAATAAAGTTGATCTAATATTGTTCTTTGATGGTTCCAAATGTGAGCAAGGGGGTGGTGTAGGAATTGTGTTTTTCATATCGCAAGGGGCTCCTATACCCCTTTCATTTAAACTTGACTTTCCATGCACTAACAACAATGTTGAATATGAAGCCCTCCTTTTGGGTCTTCAAATAGCCCTCACCATGAATATCAAGAAGCTTAATATCTTTGGTGATTCCTTGCTCATCGTAAACCAAGTCAAGGAAATATATCAATGCAAATGCCTAGTCTTGAAATCTTACAAGGCCCTTGTGGATAAACTTCTTGCTAAATTTGAATGGTATGACATCGAGGTTGTCCCTCATTCCTCTAATCATTTTGTGGATACAATGGCTTCCTTAGGATCCTTAATTCTGTAGAACCCATCAGATGATGTCACCACCATTCATGTCAAAACACTCTCGCAATCTATAGTATCATGAGATAATTCTAAAGAAGAGCAAAGCATCCACATGGTATAGATTGAACCATACCAAGATTGGTTCTCTCAAATTCAAGACTTTTTGAAACTTGCTTCTTAGGAATCCTTAGTCCCACAGGCACCTTTTGATAATGGCACAACCATTTATCTTAAGGTTCTCTCTCAATCCACATTTGTGTGAGATGATTCTAGAGAGGAGCAAGTTGTTCATCTAGTCCAAACTGAGGCATATCAAGACTGGTTCGCACAACTCAAATATTTCTTGAAACTTGGAAATCTTCCTTCGAGATTATTGCATATCACCAAATGTACATTTAAATAAAAAGTGATAAAATATGTCTTGCTAGGAGATATACTGTATCATTGAAGCTATGATGGTCTTCTCCTTCATTTCTTAGAGCCCCAAGAATCTACTTGGGTAATTTTCCAAGCTCATGATGGTACTTGTGGTGGCCATTTTAGCGGTATGGCTATCACAAAGTGCATCCTCCGAATGGGCTATTATTGGCCTACAATGGAGAAATATTATTGTGCTTATGTCAAAATGTGCATTAAGTGTTAACATCATGCTAATCTATCACACGTACCTTCATAGGCCTTACAACCGATACATTCATTGTGGCCTTTTTTGCAATGGGGCTTTGATCTAATTGGTAAAATTTCACCCCCATATTTGGGCTAACACATTCATTTTAATGACCACTGAGTACTTCACAAAATGGGTGGAAGTTATTCCCCTTACCACTATGATAGGTGCATGCATTATGGAGTTCATACTCCATAACATCATATGTCATTTTGGTATTCCATCCAAGATTATTTTGGATAATGGGCCACCATTTAAAAATAAGGATGTTAGAGCTTTGTGCAACAAATATCATATCCAACATAACTTTTCAATGCCCTATTATCCATAGGCTAATGGGTAAGTTGAGGCATCAAACAAAATAGTCATTACCATTCTTAAGAAAATAGTAAACAATAATCACAAGGATTGGCACCTTCAATTACCTCTTGCACTTTGGGCTTATAGAACTAGCATTTGAACACCAACTAGGGAAACTCCATTTTTGCTCGTATATGGCATTGAGGCCATCATGCCTTTGGATCTTGAGATTCCTTCATTGTGCATCTCCTTATAGGAGTTCATCGATGATGATACTATATGATAGGCTCACCTAGATCAACTTACACTTCTTGATGAATGATGCATTAATGCTCTTGAGCATCTTCACGTTTATCAAGATTGTATTAAGTGAGCCTATGATATAAGGGTTAATCCTAGGGAGTTCAAATTTGATGATCTTGTGTTAAAATAAAACTAATAAAATTCTAACTTGCCACCACATTTGCATGATAAATTCATGATAAACTGGTTAGGCCCATTCATCATAACATAGAAGTTGGGTCCTAGAACTTATCATTTAGCTTCACTTGAGGGTGTTGAGGAACCTGAACCACTCAATATTCTCCACCTATGGGTATTTTATGCATAAAAATATAAAAATAAAAACAACAAAAATAATATAAAATTACAAAAAGAACAAAAATAATTTTGCATTTCACATCATAATTGCATTATATACCATCATACATAATACCTTGCATTTAATATTAATCATAGTTTTGGCTAATTGCATGTTTTGTTCCATTGCATTAGGTATTTTGTTCACCATAGATGCATACATCTAGTCTTGCATTATGCATTTCATATAGCATCATGTTTTGTACCAGAGTCACTTGCCTTGATGTAATATCTTTTATCTTGGGCATACACCCCAATGCATTGATCATACATCCACATATCCATGATGTCCATCCACCCATTACTTGATCCCAAGTAGTGGTTACAAGGTGTCCAATAGGGTCTTTCGATCATTCAGCCATCCCTAGTTGGTCTTTTAGATTTTGTTAACAACCATCTTGATGTTTGATGATAGGATCTTGCTTTGGTCATACTTTGTTTATTTCAAAATCCCAAACACATTCTCAAAATCTTAAATATGATTTTGGACAAGGAAATATGACACTACAATGTATGTCTTGCCTCAAAAGTGAAAAGTTTCCCTTGCTCTTCCTATTATGTGCATGGTCTAGAAAGTTGAGAATTGATAAAAGGACAAGCTCTCCCCTCTCCAAAAAAAAAAATCCCCTTGCTCCTCTACAAAATGAGCAAGTCTCCCCCAAAAAAAAGAATAAAATCCCTTGCTCCTCTCAAAATGAGCAAGTATCCCAAAAAACATCTAAAAAATAAAATCCCTTGCTCTTCTACAAAATGAGCAAGTATCCCAAAAAAAATCCCAAAGGAGATAGAAGAAAAAAGAGCTTGAATCCCTAGAATTCTTAGTTTTTGACAACCATGGGGTGATCTCCATCACCAACAATGGGCTATAGATGTCGACCTGGTAGTGGAGTAGCCTTACATATGGTGATATGTCTATCACATTAGCGACCTTCTTTTGTATAGACCAATGTCAGCTTGTGGTTGAGCTAGCTTGTTGATGGCTTGCATTCAGAGTAGTTAAGTCCAACCAAGTCCAAAGTCGAGGTAATGAACTTCACTATGCACACATAGGGATATTGAGTATCTTGGTCTTCCTAGTATATTGTTATCTTTCAGATGCTTGCATGGTCAGTACATGATTTTTGATTGGTCAACTAGGGTGTTTGAGTCTCATGAAAAACCTTATTGTTCCCTTGTGACCTCTCATTATTCAAAATCCATCATTATCATTCATTGCATATCATTTCTTGTTGGATTCCCATTTAGGTGTATGCTCTTGATGAGGTTGTTTACATCTTGATTTGTGACTCTAGTACATTTTTATAATGCATATACTTAGTGTGTTATTACATCATAAAATCATTCATTATGTTTCATTAGTTAAGCATACATCCACAATGTGCATTAATTAAGTTATCATAAATCATTAGTACATCATAGGCATACCTAGTTCTATGCATCATCATATCAAAAGCATCCATCCATTTAACATAAATATATCATCTAGGCATACATCTATAAGCATCTATCATACATCCATGCATCTACAATTACACATCATTACATAACAAAAATAAACACATGATAGGCCACAATAAAAGTCATATCATATAAATATATATAAAAAGGTACATCATGATACAAAATACCCATAGGCTACAATGGTGAGTCCTCAGACCTCACATCCAAAAATGAGAAGCTAATGATAATATAATGTGAGAGACCCTTGCTCAGGTTGGCCCTGTACCACCACTCTCGCCACTACCCTCGACCTCATCTCTATGAGGCTACCTAGACTTATTGGCCCCTGACCTATGGGATGCACTTGACTCTAAAAATCATGGAACATGTGGTCTCATTGATGACTCACCAGATGCCCCATTACATCGACTATGGTGGGATACCCCTACTGAAGAACATGAGGGTAGTGCACCACCTCATCGGTCCACCTCATCCTCCAATCTAGCAATGTAGTCTTAATCTGACTGATGTCGATATTGATAGTAAGACAATCTACCTTGTAGCTCTACCATATCTACCTGTAGTCTAGCTACATCACCCAAGGTCTACCCATCTATCACTAGCTACCCTTGTCTAGTTTTCATCCCTACCAACTAAGCTTGTAGAGCATCACACTTTACTATAACCTCAAAAACCTAGATCCGTAGGGCATCCCATTCTACTGTGACTCTTGCCACTTGAACCCATAAAGCATCCCACTCTACCATCACCCTTGTAACCTTATCCTCTAGGCTCTCAACCTGATCCTGTAGGGTGTCCCTCTTCTCTCCCTAGCCCTGCCATCTCTACCTATTGCCATCCCACCGGCTCCACTCTATAGCATGGGTTGTATCTCGATCTTCCATCTACCCCTAAAGGATGTAGATATCCTCTTTGAGTACAACAATCTGCTCCTAAGGAATCTCCTTATCCATCTCCTCCTCACCCCTCACAGAAGTCTCTACCCCCTTGGTGGCTCTCTATGAGGTGTCCCCCTCCTTCTTCATGTGATGATGCACTCATCGTTGAAATAGATCCATTGCCACACCTACTGACCCCTCACCTGCTACCTCAGCCTCATCACCACTTGCTTCAACTCCCTAAAATAGTTGATCGGCCTACATCCTCCACATTAGGGTCTACCAAGGGCTCATCTACATCATCCTTTGTAGGCACAACTCGAGGCCATGTGAGCTATATCTCATCTATCATCCATCTATAGATAACTATATCATCAAGAACATCCTATCTAACTCCCAACTATTGAGTCACCCATGAGTACTAGAAGTACTCATGCTCATCATCATGTCGACCAATCAACCATCAGCCATGCTACACTCACCTAAGGTGTTGGTCTACCTCTATCCAAGTAGGGCATCCCCTCCATGACCACCATGTCACATATCCTAGCCTTAATCTCTCCAATGCCTCTATGTAATGGAGTATAACATCCTAATAGGGGTGGCTCCTACCTCACTCCTGATCATGCATCCACCACATAACATAGGGAATCTCCCTATCCACCATGTCCTTTTGAGTAGCCCATGGTAGTCCAATCGGTCTATCCACCCAAATGTTCTCCCATTCCCATATTTGTAGGACAAATCTACACCCTAACCCTAGGTAGCCATGTTGTCAAATCTCATAAAGCTCCTCATAGAGTTGTGTGAGCAGTGTCATACCCCAAGCCATAATTTATGACTGCTCCACCAAACACTCCACCAAGTCTTGCACCAGATCTAATAGGTTCCAAGGGAACCTTGCACTTGAAGAGTCAGGCAAGATCAGGTTCGACATGAGTGACATCAGCACTATATGTCTCATCATCAGAATATCAATATCAAATCCCACCTCCACCCTCACTCCACCACTATCTACATTGTAGTCCACTAGCTACTAGTGTTGGTGATAGACTCATTGTAGAACTCTCATTTGTTGGCTAGTGTGTGTGGTCATAATGGGCTCTCCCTCTATCAGGATCTGTAGAATCCTATAGATATCCTCTAGGGTGATAGTCATCTTGTCGGTGGGTAGATCAAATGTGTTAGTCTAACTATCCCATCTATCAGTCAAGGTCATCAAGTAGGCCTGGTCTGCATGCACAAACTCCAATCTCACTGTATGCATGAGGCCAATGACCTTCAACCACTCCCAATCATCATTAGAAAGTGCATCATGCACTCTCCTAAAGACATTGGTGAATCTATGTCATGCTCTAATCAACTACCAAAAATGCAAAATTCAAACAACATTTATCAAACACAAAAAATATAAGAAAAATTATAATACAAAGACTATCTCGGGTCAAGATGACCCCCAAAAATGGCCTTCTCAAGTCGATACTATCTCCAAATATGACCATTTAAAATTTAACGGTCTCAAAAAGGGATTATCTCACATTGAGACAACCCCCAAATTAAAAAAAAAACAAACAAAAAGACAAATGAGCAACATTCATTAGCTTACTCTAATCTACGATGAAGTTCCTTAACTATTTTTTAAAATGTGGTTCATTTCCTTAATAAAAGATACAAAGAGAGTCGGTCCTTACCTTCCTCTCTCTAGCTCCTTCACTCGAAGATGCCTCGGGTTGGTCCATCATCAATTTGGGTATAGTTTTTGACAGTACTCCACTTCATAAACTAGACTCTCCTCCTCCTCGTCTTGCTCTCTCCTTGTCATGAATGGTAAAAATGAATTCAAAATCATGAATTTTTACTATTTATAGTTTACCATGGATGTGGTCGTTCAGGACGGTTATGATTTTGCAAAAATTAAAAAAATTACAGTTGATCTATCATCGTCCTGGGTTGAGATGGTCTCAAGCACAAATAAAATTTCATTAATTTCCAAAGCCACATAATTTAATAACATAATTTTGATCAAATGACTCATCATTGTCATCAATTTATATCTCCTTTGCCAACTCAATGCTTGAGGGGGTAGTCATATAAATACAAAATTCATGTTTCAAGATCAAATCAATAATCAAACACTCAAAAGTGCTAATTGCGTTCGTCCAAGAATCATTGCCAAAAATTATCATACACTTCCCTATTTGCTGGGGCAAAAGCAAAAATCTCAATCAAATTGACCCTTGGTAGATCTAAAGCCTAAACCTGTTAGACTAAGATTCTATCTATCTGGATGAAAACTACTAAGATCAGGTAGACCCAAAGCCTAAAGTGTAGACTTGACCTTGTCTACCCATGGTTGAAAGGTTTACCAAAATTAAGTCCATCAATGTGTTGGAAGCAATGACTCAAAGATGTGCACCCTTTCCATAATTGGGGTATCTCACGTTGACTTGTTCAATAAACATCATCCATAATCAATGCAACCATTTTAGATTATCTATTTTTGCTTCTACATTGTGCTTACACACAAAGCATCCCAAAAAGGGGCATCTGTAGACACCTAAAATGCGTTCTTTTAAGGAGACTCACCAAAAGGCCTCCTTACTACCCCCACAATCCACCTTGGGCAGCCCTAGGGCTAACTTGATGGTTTTTACCAACTTTGGGCAACTTTTCCCATAAGCTACCTAATCATCTTGACTCGAGACAGTCTCCAGACCGTGATCATATTGACCCGATATGGTCACGGAAAGTAAAAAAAAAAAACTAGTAGCAAAACTAATTGTTAGTGTTGCACATAATTTTATGCCAATTTTAGATGCCTTTGCATGAGAATATTTTATGAGGATGAAAAAACACAAACAAAACCATCCAAGGAGTTAAATCACAATAGAAAAGAATTATTTTATTAATGCTAGCCAAAAGCGACAGAAATTACAATGCTAGATCGTACAATCTTGGAGCCACGATCTATGATACCATACCCCTTTGGTAATCTCTATTCCCCCTATTAATAACTTCCCAAAGAATTTTTTGGTAAGTGTAACTCCTTTTCCCGCCTTTCATTTTCCCACCAAGAAAATATTCATTTGAAATTTTCATTTTCATTTTCCCGCCCAAGAAAATATTCACTTGAATCTTGAATTTTTAACATATGGGTTTAAACATATGGGTCTAAACACATGGGTCTAAACATATATGGGTCTAAACATATGGGTCTAAACACATGGATCTAAACATATGGGTCTAAACATATATGTCTAAACATATATATATTTTTAAACACATGGGTCTAAACATATATATATTATTTATTTTTATTTTTATTATTATTATTTTTTTTGGTGATGCAAGATTGCCCTTACACCATTGGATGATCCTGCATCAATATTTCAAATTAATTTCATGCAAAAAGTTATTTTAGGGTATGCATCTATTTTACCAATATGAACTACCCCTTGGCTTTTTCATGCAAAGTGCCCTAGCTTTGATCAAGAGATCTATAAAATAACATTCACCCCTTAGTTTTAAAGATCCCTCAAATTTTGATTTTGTGCAATGAAGTGCTACTAAAATCAATCCATAAAGTTTTCCCACTACGAATACTATGATGCTAGACTGCTACAAAGGATTGAATGCTACACTTCACTATCTCACATAATCAACAACCCTTGCTACGGTGACTATTTGAGTTCCTTAAACTTGCCTTCCTACAGTGAAAATCTATCGACAACACTTTCCAGATCATCCCAAACATTGCTCGGGCTTGGCGATAAAGAAACACAGGCCTATAACAAAAATAATCTCACTATGAGACGGTTCACAGATGAAACCATCTCATCCCAAGATGGTTACGATCAGGTGATCACATTTATTGTTTTTATTGCATCTTAGGTTATATCAACTTATTTTACTATTTTGCATCAGTTTATCTTTCTATTATTACATACATATACCTACTTTTTCATTCATTTCATTTATCTTTGTATTGAAAATGGGTCCAACTTTGGTGGGTCCCACACATGCTACTGATTTGCTACTATTCCATTGTGTGCATATTATAGGTACAAAGACAACGAAAGACTTCACATACAAACCTCTCACGACGGTCCAAAAACTCACCCCCCTATGAATTGTGTTTTCTTGGTGATTGTTTTATTGCACCAAGAGACTTTAATCATGATATTGTGTATCATTGGATCAATTTGGTAGCATTCTCTAAGAGGGGATTTTGATTGTAACATCACTAAAAGACAATACAAAGAAATATAAAGAGGATATATCTTATTTTACGTTGTTATATCATCATGTGTTCATTCATTACTGCTTTGTATTACTTTATTTGGTGTGAATCTTCAAATTACAGATATAACTTATATTATCTCCCATTTCCCTAAAGCTTGGGTCTTGATCGAAGGAGACTTCAATACCATTCTCTATCTATACAAGAATATGGGGGGAAATAGGAATCTAGATGAGATTATGAACCTCATGAGTGAATATATTGCAAATATTCACCTTGTGGACATCCAAATAGATAATGAATTCATGACTTGGTCTAACAAAAGGTAAGGCTCAGCTTGCATCATGGATAGATTGGATAGATTCTTGTTATCTAAAAAATTATTAATCCATGAACATATTCCTAAGGTGAAAAATCTTAACAATGATGGTTTAGATGACTAGCCAGTGATGGTTGAAATGTGAAAAAATAATATCAGTTTCTCACTCTTTCAATTTCAGTTAATGTGGCTTAGAGATAGTTCCTTCACACCCCAAGTGGAACAATGGTGGAAGGAAGGTAAACCAAGGTATGAGACTAAGATGTTCTATTTTACCAAAAGGTTATATTACATCAAACCAAAATCAAGATTTAGAATTGAGAGGAGTTTGGAGATGCCAAGTAGAAGAAATAAGAAGTGATTGCTTGGATTGAAGATTTTAATGAACAAATCCGTTTAGATATCCTCATGGAGAGTAGAAGTATAGATTAAATTAGACTCATAACTCAGTTGGAGGAATGGGAAAAAAGAGAAGAGCTCTTATGGAAGGAGAAATCTAAGGATCCAATGGCTCAAAGAAGAAGTTTGAAACACAAAATTCTTCCACAAATCTCTTATAGCCCATAGATTGCACAACATTATTTCTTCCCTAAAATCAAATTATGGAGACTCTATCCACACTTGGGATGGCATGAAGTCTATCGTTGTAAACTACTTTTCCAAACTGTTCACTGCTACATCTCTTGACTCAGGTTCTCAATAGAATGTCTTTCAAGCAACCCCTACTCTTATCTATTAGCTTTTGATGGGAGGTAGTACAACCACAAGATGTAGGATAACTAATCTGAGATAACTATAAAACTAATGGCACAATAATATGCAGGAAAATAAGGAAATGAACATCTGCAAATAACTCAAAAATATGCCATTAATGAGAGTGACAAAAATAGTACAATGCTATATAATGGAGGACATGAACACTCCATGAAAGTATATGAAAGAACTACATTGTACCTTACTACACACACATACATTGTGTACTACACATTGTGTAGTTACTATATCACTCTCTCCTACTTCTCTCACTTACATCTACCTATGAGGCCTTTATATAGAAAGATAGATTGCTTGGCCTTTACTCTATCTAGGACTCATGTACATGTGGACTACATGCACATTTACAACTTGCACATTGACACTTGTGCATTTATTATAATACTTGAAGTAACTAACTAACTTTACTTTGAAGTAAACTCCTACTCTAGATATGTACCAAAGGTGGTACATTTACATGACCCAAATGATGTAATATACTCTAACACCCTCCTGTATTACATTATTTGGGTATTGAAGACTTTAGTCTTCAATATGGATCTTTGTCTTCATATGTTCTTCAACTTGATCTGGTCCTTTGTATTATCTTTAATTCACATTGCACTGTATGCCTCCTTGAATTGGTTCCTCTTCTTCTTTATTGGAGTCAGTACTTTCATAGGTGGATGTACTATCACCAGATTCTTGCAAGAGTATTTTCTCTTTGCCTTTGTCCTTGTTATCATTCTCCATGTCCTGTATAGAAGCTTCTGAACATACACTTAGAGCATCATGATAATATTTTGTGTTAGTAGAACTTGAAGTACCAATACTGCATGAGGATTGAAATATCTTTGCTAGGGATGATTCATCCATTTCTGTTTTTAGTTTAAGTAATTCTATCAATCCTCTATGTTCTACATTTTCATCCTTATAACATTTGAATGTAAGTAGTGCCATGTATAATATGCTACCAAGGTCTAAAGGAATTTGAATGTCACTTTTTCCATTATTAATTGCTTTAGTGAGTCGAGCCTGTAGATAATATTCCATAGTTTCAAAGTTGTCTCTTAAGGTTTCACTATGAATCACTTTTGAAGTAAAATCTAAATCTTTTCTAGATTTTGTAAGTAAATTCCTTATCCCAATTTTTATGGCACTTGCTCTTTTCTTTCTAATAGTGTTGTTCATGTCATTGTTCATTGTATTACTTGAGGTAGACATCTCTCTTAGTTTTAGCTTTTTCTATTTTAGAAATACTTTTGATGGATCCTTTGTAGTAGACTACCTTATGTCTCCCTAGTAGATGAGTTTATGATCAATCTAGAGAATTTTTGATATGCAGTATTCTTTTTGCTTCACTAAGGATTTGTAGAATACTATATCTTTCTCAAGTAAATTGAGTATATGATCCAATTTGATAAACCTATCCAAGGCTTAGGTTTTGTAGAATCCTTATGTCTCCCTAGTGAATAAAGTAAGCTATAAGCTTAATAAAGTGCTTAGTGATTAATAGTTCACTTTTGAGTTGATTTTGTAATGTTTTGTAAGTAACAATAATCAACTTCTATTTCACCTTATCTCTCCTAATGAACTATGCACTTAATTTGAAGTTCTCTATGGTTGGATTTCTTTTGTCTCTTTATTATGAGTATGAGACAAGTTTAAGTATATAATTCCAACTCCTTTAAGTAAATGAAGAACTTATTTTTATACCCCTTGATATTAATAGTTTAATGTTTCTAAATTCCAATAATATATTTTTGGTGTAGTATACCTTATAACTCCCTAATTTGGAATATTAGAAAACAATAATATTTGCAATAATAGAATTTAATTTCTCCAAGTAGAAACCCTTATAACTCCTATGGTTTTAATTGCAAATATTAAACTATTAAGTATATAGACTTCCTTTAAATTTGCTTTCAAATGTATGGTTGATTTTGCATATAAATGTGAATGCAAATGATGTTAATAGTTTCAACCTTATACTATCCCTTATTACTCCTTGTGAAAGCAAATAATTAAGCCTTATGAGATAATACCTTCGTATGGTAGATGGGTACTATGTTTGACTTCAATCACCTTGAAATATGTTGTACCTCCTTGTTGGTTTATGATAGGCTTGGTAGACATCCCTTATGATAGTCTTTAAATGTGCCTTTGACTCCTAACTTCGTGCCTTCAATACGTTCTCCACTTAGTGCCAATTTTGGATATATTTTCCTCTATGAGCGCTCCTCTTTATGGTGGCTATAATCATGCTTCTACCTTCTTGATGTGTGTGCCAAGTGGCACAAGGTGTTACCAAGACTCTTTCATCTCTTCTTTCACTCGCATTGTCCCTTGAAGGCGTTAGACTTCATGGTGTAGGTAGGAATTCTTCTTGGTAGGCATTGAAGATTCTCGGGTGTTAGAATGATGATGAAAGGCGTTACTCTAATGGGTGCCTTTCTCTTGAGTGTTAGGAATGAGAGGGTGAAGATGCCCTTTGTGCCAAGTGGCACTTAGGTTTCATGCATGTAAACCTTCATCTAACATCTCCTTCTTGTATATTGTTCACCAACAAATGCCCTTTATTGCTTGTCTTCAATATCTTCTTTTTGGATGAGCTTAGTTGTTGTGTGGGTGTCTCCAGCTAAGGTGAATAAGGGTGCTCCAATGGTGGCTTCGATTCAGCTGGTGGTTCTTCCAAGTTCTTCCTTGGGTATAGCTCTTTGCTTATTTGTGCTCATCCTTAGCATTGTTCTATCCACGTTGGTAGATGATAGATGATAGCTATTTTATGTATGCTTGGTGCTATATTTTATGTAGAAGTGCAAGAGATAAGAAACTTCTTACATAGGCCTTAATGTTATCTTTTTTCCACATAGATATCACATGATGATGGCCTCCTTATTGGGTATTGCACCTACATTTTTCTCCTTGATCTACCATTATTATTTGTTGCCCTTGATGTGGGTACTTGTGTTGTAGGTTGATGCAATCGTGGGTGCTAGATAAGCTGGTGAAGATGATGTCTTTTTGGACACCTCAAACCGATGTTTGTGCCCTAGGTCGGCTCACCTTATCTATCTTCTATGGATGTAGGATACTTGTTGCCTTTAGTGTCTTGGGACACTCTATATTATGTCCTCTTTAGGAGGGATATGGTGCATCTTTGTAACATAAATAAGATACCTTATTTTTGCACCAAATTTTTGAGAGTTCTTTGTCTCCCTTTTATGCTATTCTTCTCCTTTGATATGGAAGCTCCTCACTTTATAGCTTGAGGATAAATGAAGATAGATTTTTGAAGCTTTTCTTTTGCTTCTAAGATATGTCGATTGCTTTCTCTAATCCCTGAGAGCAATGTATTGTTGCCTTTATTTTCAGATAACACTAACCTCTAACTTGGATAATTTTAACACCAATGAATCCAAGCACTTAACCATGCAACTAACATATAGAGGTTTAACTTTGCACTAATGTTCACCTTAACTAAGAATCCTCAGTGAACTTTGAATAACTAATATAGTGCAGTAATAGTTTCTCCTTATTACTCCTGTAAATGAACCTTAAATCATGCACTAGTAATTGCACTATAACTTATGTAACTTAATGTAGTCTTCTTTGTTGTAACTAAATAATAGGAAGATATATATCTAACTCCTATTTTAATGTGCAGGTATAAACCTTAAAAGAACTTCCTTCTGCACTCCCCTTGAAGACTATAATATGCAACCTTCTTTTTGCAACTTTTAAAGAACTTAAAATGGTGCTTAATGGAACTGGATAATAACCCAAATTAAAGTTCAACTAATGAACCTATTTGCACCCAAGTTGCTTACCTTAATAATATTTGTAGATGAAGGATTGCTAGGTGATTAGACTCACCTTATTGCTGCCTTTAACTGGATGGAATTTGCAGCTATTCTTGGCTATCCACAACAACTCCTTAACTCACCAATTCATAGCTTAGTAACTCCTCTATCTTGCTGCTTTGAAACTGTAGTATGGTGGTTTTGATTCTCCTTCAGAATGCTCTCTATCGATCTGAAGTTCTACAACTAGTAATGTTGTCCTGATTGCTACTCTCTCATAGTCAATTTTTGTACTGAAATGTTGTTCTTGAAACTCATAAATTTGGTAGGGACTTCCCCCAAATTGTAGCTGAGTTTTCCTTCAAGAACCCTTCAGTATTTTGCTAAAGATTCAACAAACCCCTATCTCTGAATGAGCCTTCTAGCCTTCAATGGCAATCTTCAAACCTTTCAGGTTTGGTAGTAAAGTTAGGCTCCTTTCTCCTTGTCGAATTTTGACTTTGATCTCGACCCTCTTCTCAAGAATCTGAATGTCTTGAGGTCTTCAACAATCTCCTCCAGAATTTGGCACTCCTTGCCAAATTCTTCTCCTTTTGGGCTTGTTGTCGGATGGCGATAATTGTCCCAAATTTTGCTCTATCAGTAGCTTCTCCTTGTTGGTAGATTTCTCCAGTGAGTTCTCCTAGGAACTCCTTTAATGGCCTTCTCTAAATTCTGAACTAAGGCTCTCCAAGCCTTCTCCTTGTTTCTCCTTGAGACCTCACCAAGGTCTTCAATCTCGTAGCTTCTTTGGTCTTCCAAATGAGACCTTTCCTTCAACCTTCTACTAAGGAAGTGTTGGTAATGAGATCTTCTTCTTGAATCTCTATAATCTGTTGCTACTAGAATCTGGAATAGGACCTTTGTTGGTCCTTCTTTACTTCTGCAAACTGTAGGCTTTAATGGAGATCACCAACCTCCAATATTCTAGAATTGGGAGTTTTGTAACTGGACCTTCTAAGGGTCTCTTCAGCTTCTTCAGGGTGAAGTCTTCAATCTGCACTAGAGATCACCAATCTCCTATCTTCACTGGGACTCTTCACTGGAGTCTTCTTCTCTCCCTTGAATTTGTAGCAAGGCTCCTATGGCCTTTTCTTCTTCTACACTCTATAGGTTTTGATCTTCAATGGAGATCACCAATATCCTATCTCCTTCTGGGCTCATCTCTAGAGTCTTCTTCTTCCTTGAGTCTACAATAAGGCTACTATGGCCTTTTCTTCTCTTCTACAATCTGCAGGTTCACAACTCTTGTAATGGGACCTTTTTTTAGGTCATTGAAATCTTCAGTCTTCTACTTGTTGCTGCAAGTGTTGGAATGATTCTAATGAAGATCTTCTTCCTAACTCTATTGTAGGGGCCAACTTTCTTTTAATCTCCTTTTCCTACAACAAGATGTTAGAAACTGGAATGGAAGAATTTATAATTCTGGAGATAATGAACTTCACTAGTTGATTTGTCAAACTAGTGGAATTTATGTTGAGTCCTAGTCTTCACGAGTTTTCCTATAACCCTATGGAAAGACTCTAGCCAAATGTAATCTCAGAAATTTTGGGACTGAGATTTTTAGATTTCTCTCAGTCTCTCTTGAGATGACATTTGCAAAGATGAAGAGTTCCTTGTGGCTCTCCCTATTCCTATTGATCTACCATGTGCTCTGATACCACTATTAGCTTTTTATGGGAGGTAGTACAACCACAAGATGTAGGATAACTAATCTGAGATAACTATAAAACTAATGGCACAATAATATGCAAGAAAATAAGGAAATGAACATCTACAAATAACTCAAAAATATGCCATTAATGAGAGTGACAAAAATAGTACAATGCTATATAATGGAGGACATGAACACTCCATGAAAGTATATGAAAGAACTACATTGTACCTTACTACACACATATACACTGTGTACTACACACTGTTGCAAAAATTTATTATTATTAACATAAATCATTCACCAATATGCAAAAATATCAAATCATTCACAAATAATTATCCACAATAACAATCCACAAATGAGAAAGAGATAGATAATACCCTTAGGAACACCAATAATAATCCTTAAGGAAGGAATAACTCCACAAGATCTCCCAAGATGAGAGATGCCAATTAAGGAGGGCAAAGTCCCATAAGCCACTTTGTGGGTAAAGACAATTACATACGATTCATCTCCATCATGATTACAATGGCAAATATATCTTCTTTATATATCCATCTTCTTATTCTACTTTGGGGAGCCTACTATTAATATAATATAATATTATAATACAATCAACCTTGGGTTATGTGTGGCCCATGCTAACCCTTATACAATATAATAATATATCCCCAAATATCTATTCCTAGGTACCTTAATATGCCAACCTTCTTACAATTTTTTTATCCTCGAAACATGTGAAGAAACACAATAATATGATTTGCTAAGCAATGTTAGCAATTTGTACCAATCTTGATCATCCATCCATCCAAGTGAAACACATTAATGTTGGTATGCCATTTTGTTACTTGAGTATCCAAATCTACTTCGTTGGCTCCATGCTTCTGCTGTTGTATTTTGATGACTTGAATGATGGGTCCACTTGTTCCTTGATGCTGATGAACCACTCTGGAAACTAGGATCACTATGCATTATTTTCCAAACACTGCTATTGTTGGTGCCCTTCTGATTCCATGTAGAACCATAATATTGTTGCCTTGAACCATACCTCCAAGATTGTTGCCACTCATGGTGGTGTGGATGGTGATATGGTGTAACCTTAACTTGATGTTATACCTTCTTTGACTTCTCAACATTTGGCTCCATTGTTTTAAATTATTCTACACATTGTTATTTCATGTTCTCTTTGTTTGGTGTGTCCTTGTGCTCTTTTATCAAAGCTTCCTTGGACTTTGTTACTGTTATTTCCATGGACTTAGTTGCTACTACTTCTTCCATGGACTCTATTGCTACTACTGACTTCTTGAATTCTGGTTCAGGTTCTTAAATTTGTTTCTCTACAACCACTTCTTGATTTTCCTTGGATCCTTGCTCCTTAAGCTCAGAAATATCCTGCAATGTTATCTTATTTTTCCTATACCATAGCTTCATAAACTTCTTTTGCACATTAATGTTAACAGTACCCAAAGAATCTAACCAAGGATAACCAAGAATAATATCCTCATCATCCATCTCAATAGCATAGAAATTTGAATGTAAAACATATTTATCCATGGTGATATTCAAATATTTAAAAATCTAAACATTCTCACCCTTAAGATGTGTGTCCTTAATATTTGTTGCTTGAACCTACAACCTCTTATCAAAATAAATATTAATAAAATTATATCTGCTGCTAGGGTCGATGGAAATAATAACCTGTTCCTTTTGAATGCTTTCATGAACCTGCAAAATAGAACTTTTAGATGAATCTAAAACCTTTTTATCCTTCTCTTTCTTTTGAAAATCTAAAGATGTGACTTCATTCTTCTCATTATATTCCTTAACATTTTCCTCTTTCTCCTTCTTGAGTAATTTTATTTCTTTTTCAGTCTTCATTTTGTTTCTTGAAAACTTCCCATTCTCCTTTTATTTCATTCCGCTCATTTTGAATTCCCTATAGTTTCTTTTCAAGGTCTTTGATGACATCCAACATGCTATCTATATTTTTATCCCTTTCTTCAAGATCTCTCTTACAAATATCTAAATTTCTTTGTAATTTAATAGGTACCCATGTGCTCAAGAATGTTGGTTCAATTTGATCCCAAGTGCACAAGAGTTTACCCCAAACAAAGCTTTCTATCCATTGTAAAGCTTCCCCCGTAAAAAAATTACGAAAGCAAAATTTTAACCTGTTTTCACTATATTGAGATTTTACTATTTTCAACCACTCTCTCACATCAATATCATTTTCTCCATTAAACTTTTGCAATGCCATAGTTGATGCCCTAATGCAACTAGGGTTTTTTGACAATATATATCATGCCCTAATGCAAACTAGGGTTTTATGGAAATAAATATCTTTCCATTGAGTTGAAGATAAAAATCCACATAGACATCTAGATCTACAATTTTTCTTCCAAACAAAATAAAGTGCAACTGATTTGCTTACCCGAACTAAAAAAAAATTCGTCTTTCGAAAAAATTATGAATTGAAAATTTGTAACTACCCTTGTTCCAAATGACTGACTTCAAAAGATTGTATCTCCCTCAATAATGCTTAAATTTCTTTATATGAACACTCATTTTAAAGCTCTTCAAATTATGCACCAACTGATCTGAGAATCATCTAAATCAAATAAACTTTCGTAGAGATATTACTCCTGAAAGATGAGATTTTTTTCCAAAAAATCTGCAAAATTTATCACTATCCTTGTTATAAATGACTAAATTCAAAAGGTTGTATGTCCTTCAATCCTACTCGAATTCCTTCATATGAACACTCATTTTAAATATCTTCAAATTTTGCAAAAACTGATCCAAGAATCGCTTGAATCGTATAAACTTTCTTAAAGATATGGCTCCTGAAAGGTGAGATGTTTTTTCAAAACAATTTACCCTAATTCTGCAATTTCACACAAAAAATCCTCACTTTTCCAAAATCATTGCTCTGATACCACTTGTTACAAAATTTTATTATTATTAACATAAATCATTCACCAATATGAAGAAATATCAAATCATTCATCCACAAATAATTATCCACAATAACAATCCACAAATGAGAGAGATAGATAATACCATTAAGGTAGGGGAACACCAATATTAATCCTTAAGGAAGGAATAACTCCACAAGATCTTCCAAGATGAGAGATACCACTTAAGAAGGGCAAAGTCCCATAAGCCAGTTTATGGGCAAAGACGATTACATAAGATTCATCTCCATGATGATTACAATGACAAATATCTCTTCTTTATATATCCATCTTCTTATTCTACTTTGGGAACTTACTACTAATATAATATAATATTATAATACATTCAACCTTGGGTTATGTGTGGCCCTTGCCAACCCTTCTACAATATAATAATATATCTCCAAATATCTATTCCTAGGTACCCTAACACACACTGTGTAGTTACTATATCACTCTCTCCTACTTCACACTTCCTTCTCACTTACATGCTACCTATGAGGCCTTTATATAGAAAGATAGGTTTCTTGGCCTTTACTCTGTCTAGGACTCATGTACATGTGGAATACATGCACATTTACAACTTGCACATTAACACTTGTGCATTTATTATAATACTTGAAGTAACTAACTAACTTTACTTTGAAGTAAAATCCTAATCTAAATATGTACCAAAGGTGGTACATTTACATAACCCAAATTATGTAATATACTCTAACATTATCACTTTTGAGGAGAACTCTATTTTGACTACTCTAGTTACTATCAATGAGCTTCAACAAGTGGATTTTAAAATGCAAAAAGGGAAGACTTTGAGTCTTGATGGTTCTCCCATCGAATTTTACCAAGATATTTGGGATATTCTTCATGTTGATTTATTAGAGATTATGGAATAAGCCAGGAAGGCAAAATAAATTTTGAATGTGATTGATAAAACTTAAATAACTATGGTCTTAAAGGCTTAATATGTAGAACATATCTTAGCTTTTAGACCAATAGCTTTATGTAATGTTCTCAAAATCATTACCAAGATCATGGCAGAGAGGCTTAAACTACTTTTGCATAAAATTATTTCCCGTGAACAAGGAGGTTATGTGAAAGGGTGATAGATTATGGATGAGAAAGTTCTTGCTCAAGAAGCCATCCATTCCATGGAAGTGCAAGAATATCTATCTATGGTCATATATTTAGAATTATCCAAAGCTTATGACAGAGTGGATTGACACTTCCTCATCAAAGTAATGAGGTAAATTGGCTTCTCTCAGGATTGGAAAATTTGGATTATGGAATGTCTTTGTTATCCTACTCAGTTCTTATCAATGGTTTCCCTTCACAACTATTCCTAGCTTCTAGAGGTATTAGGTAGGGCGACCCTCTCTCCCCTTATTTATTCATCATTCTTGCTTAATGCTTGAATAGGACTATAACCAAAAATAAAGAGAACATAACCCTTCAGAGAGTTACCATTACTCATGGAGCTAGGTATATCTCTCATATTTAGTTTGTTGATGACTATACTCTATTAGATAAAGCTACGATTAAGGAAGCTTCTAGAATTAAAAAAACCATTAGTTGTTTCTCTAATGTGATGGGGCAATTGATTAATGAAGATAAATCAAAAGTCATTTTATTTCACTGATCTCCTAGACAGGAATCCATGGTTCTAGATAAATTAAGATATAAAAAGGCCTCCATTTTGATCACTTATTTAGGTATTCCTATGAATATCTAGAGATAGAAAAAATATACTAGAATTGCTTGTTGGACAAAGTAAAGAGGAAAATTGGAATGTGGACCAATAGGTGGATTTTATCTGGGGGAGAATTTCCTTGGTAAAATAGTCCTTCAAGCTATACCTATTTATGTTTTTTCTATGTTAAATATCCTAGAGGTAGTTCTTCGAGAACTAGATCAAATCAATAATCGGTTCCTCTAGAGTGGTACTAAGAGTAAAGAAAATGGGCCTTGATGAAATAGGATACTTTATCCCTTTCCAATCATGAAGGGGGGTTAAGATTCTGATCTACTATTAAAAATAAAAAGGCTTTAGCTAGAAAGTTATATTCGAGAATTTTGAATAACCCCAATGCTCTATGGGCCAAAAATATTCATGCTAAATATGCTAAAAATAAAAGTCCTATAGATCTTGTTCATTATCAATTACCTACTAGAGTTTCTTCCATTTTGGTGGTTCTTAGAATTGGTGTGGATTTGATAAAGAAGAAGTTATTCTGGATGATTCATAATGGTCAATAGAAAAATTATTGGATAGATTCTTTGGACAATCACCAACCTTTGATAACTTTGTTCCCTGATTGGAGGCCTTGGATGGAGGAGCTACACCAAGCTAATTGGATAAAGGTAGCTAATTAATATCTATACCAAACTGGTAATTTATAGGTTGGTAGATATTGGATCCCTATTGAGGATTGGCCTATTTAAATTCTAGAAAGGTAAAGGAAAGATATCCAACACACCCTTCATATGATATCTCTCTCTTGGTCCCATGATAAGGATTGTTTTGGATGGAACAACACTACTAAGGGTGAGTATACAGTTGCTTAAGGTTATTTGGCCTTATGACACAATAATCCCAACTAGTCCTATGATATATTTACACAGTTGTGGGCTCAAAAGCTCTGGTCTAAGGTGAGGTTTTTTATTTAACTTTTGTTGCATTGAAGGGTGCTCACTAAGGTGAGGTTTTTTATTTAACTTTTGTTGCATTGAAGGGTGCTCACTAGTGAGAAACTTATGAAACATGGATTTCATGGCCCATTTAGATGTGAAATGTGTGGAAAGAATGTGGAAACTCTTAGCCATGTTTTTATTGAGTGTCCTTTAGCCTCTGAGTTATGGAGGAGAATGACTATCTTACTTGGTTTACAGTGGTCCAATTTTTCTACTCTTGAACAACTTTGGAGGGATTGACCTAAAAAGGAGGTTGTTGATCATTTTGTTGGGCAGTTAGTTTGGATGGGAACAACCATCCTGCCTTGGAATATTTAGAAAGAAAGAAACAACTAGATTTTCAAACAAGAAAGAAAGGATAGTTACTATATTTAGAAAAATACCAATGCAAATATTGAAGATTAACTCTACTATTGGAAACTAGTTGAGAGGAATGTGAGTAATCAAAATATGGATAGAACAAGAAATTGGCAACCTCCTTCTAAGGATTTTGGAAAAGTCAATATGGATGAAGCATTTAGGAGAAACCCTAGAAAAGCTAGTGCGGGAGGAATTGGCAGACTTTAAAATGGTTCCCTGGTTTTCAATTTTATTGAGAATATAGGTACCATTTCCAATAACCTCACTAAGGGGTATGGTATCCTCAAAGGCCTTTGAGAGGTTGCTAAGGTTGGATGGCAAAAGGTGCTGGTTGAATATGACTCCCAAGTCATGATTAATCTATTGAAGACTCTATCTAAGAATCATAAGGATGATTAGAGAATAAAAAGAATTGTTGCAAAGATTCAAATAGTCTAGATGGGTTTTTTGAAAGTTGAATATAATCATGTGGTCAAACAACAAAATAGGATTTCTAATGCATTAGATTATTGGATGTTGGATAAAGGTGATCTTACTTGCAACTACCACCCTCCTAGATGGCGGGCTTCGTAAATTAGGGATGCTCTTATATCTACCTTTTCTTTGAATGGCTCCAATACTAGAGGTACCTAGTTCCTTTTTACTTTATATTAGCTTCTCTTTGGTTCAATTAGGGTATTTTAGTTCCCCAACTCAGAAAGATCATTCTTATGTTTCCTCTATTGAATCTTGGATAAAAGGTATTTTACCTAGAAAGGTCGAAGATTTAATCTATTTTTTCCATCAATTTATTTTTTGGTGTGTTTTAAATATATATATATATATATATATATATATATCTATGTCATTAGTTAGATTTTAGTTAGAACATCTTAATCAACTGCATGCATTATCTCTCATCATGTGATATCTATACATTGCATGCATGATTTACATAGTCAAATTCACAAAGACTAGTTTGGGAAATCATTTTTTGTAGGAGTTTCACTCTAATTTCCACATTTATTTCATTTCAATAAATAAGTTATATTTATACAAATTTAAGGGCATATATTATAAAAGTTTTATATCCTCTTAGTTTATGAATTATAATAGTTGTGGAATATTTTTTAACAAGGTTGAACTTTTTAATCACTTTATATACCTTTGGTTAGTTCTTGTATACAAGAGTCCATTCAACCCATTCTAATTACTGCTACTCATTAGCTACAAAATTGTAGGAATTGTTTTTAGAATCACTTCAAATTAGGGTAAAATACTCTTACTATTTATGATGAAGAAAAGTTAGTTGTAACTTTGATTCCTATATTATCACCCAATGATTTGGATCATCAATTGTATAGTAGAAGCATGTCGATATCTATTATTTCTACTAATATAAATTATCAATTTCAAACCATAGCTCTTGACATATTGCATTTAAAGAATATACCATTGTTGTTCACCTAATACTTTGTTATGCATAAATTAAATATTAAGAAACTATATATGCATCCATATCATGATGACACAAATCAAATAATAAATAGTTGTTAGAAATAGATTATATTACATCATTTGGATCATGTAAATGTACCTTTCTTGGTACATACTTAGGACATTAGATTACTTTAGGGGAAATTTATCTAGTTACTTCATGCAATGTAATAAATGCACAAGTGTCAATGTGCAAGTTGTATATGTGCAAGTTGTCCCTTGCACAACTAGGTAGAGTGTTGGCCAAGGAACCTATTTTCCTATATAAAGGGCCATAGACATAGAGCATGATATAGCAGTAGGAAGTAGTGTAGAACAATGTGGTGTGATGTAGCAGAGTGTGATGTAATGTGATGGAGTGTGATATGCTCAAAGCTCATTCTTGAGCAGTAGCTTTATTCATGGAGTGTTCATTTCCTCCATAGCTACTTTGTATACATTTCCATCATTTCTATTTATAGTATATTTTTAGTCATCTCACAGATTTACTTTATGTCATATTATTATGCATCTTGTGATTGCTATCTCCCATTACTTGCTACATCAAAAGCTAACAGTGGTATCAGAGCTATGGTAGATCAATAGGAAAACCACCATTATCATTGACCCTGAGTTTTTGTCAACCTGACGTGCCATTGGACCAGTCACTATAAAAAATTCTCAGAAGAGTCTAGGTGGTAGAATTAGGGAGAGCCACAAGTAAGGACTGAAAGAAATATTAGTTTTTGAAATATTGAGATTGCATATGGCTAGAGTCTTTCCATAGAGTTACAAGGGAAAACTCGTGAAGACTAGGACTCAACATTTGATCCACTAGTTTGATGAATCAACTAGTGAAGCTCATCTAAGAGATTTGGAGAAATTTACCTAAAGTTTATTTTATTATAGGAAATTAATTCTCAGATGATTGGGACACCTCCTACAACAGAAATCTAGGAGATTTCAACTTCATTGCCCGAAGGTCGGAGTGCCTTCATAGTGTAGAGATTAGTTGCTGCAAGAGAAGAATACTACAGAAGAGACTTCTGGAGAAGAATCATGGTGAAGTTGGGAGATAGGAGATCTCCATTGCTAGATTGGAAACTTCACAAGAAGAAAAGGCCACAGAAGCCTTAATCAAAGAAAATGCCATAGTAGCCTTGATCCAGAAGAAAAGGCCATAGTAGCCTTGATCCAGAAGAAAAGGCCACATAAGCCTTGATATTGAAGAAAAGGCCATAGAAGCCTTGATACTAAAAAATACCATAGAAGCCTTGATCCTGAAGAAGACTCTAGAAGAGAGTATCTAATTCAGAAGTAGATTTTAGTACTAATACTTTGTTGTAGGAACAAGGAGATTCAATGAGTTGGGAAAGCTTCCTACAAAAGAGTTAGGAAGAGTATCTTCTTCAGAATCAATCTAGCACCTGAAGCAAAAGAGATCAGGAGAAGATCTCATTGAAGAACTTCTAGACTTGGAAGAAGAAGAAGGACTAGGAGAGTCTTGCTTGAATCTAGAAGTAGAAGAATTAGAGATCTAGGAGAAGATCTCACCACCAACACTTCCATAAGTAGAAGGTTGAAGATAAGGTCTCAAGGAAGACTAGAAGAAGCTACAAGATCAAAGGCCTTGGAGAGGTCTCTATGAGCATCCAGTAAAAGGCTTGGAGAGCCTTACTGAAGATATCATCAAAGGAGTTCCAAGGAGAACTCATTGGAGAAATTCACTATTGGAGATAGTGAAATATTTGGGATAATTATCGCCATCCGACAACAAGCCCAAGAAGAAAAATTTGGCAAGGAGTGCCAAATATTAGAAGACCTCAAGACATTCAAAATCTTGAGAAGAAGATCTTGTTTGAAGTTAGAATTCGACAAGAAGCTTGAAGGAAGATTCAGATAGAAGAAGCCTACCAAATCTAGGAGATTTGGAGATTACCTCTCATAGCAAAAAGGCACCACTTCAGAAACAAATATCTCTTCAAATCTACAGCAAAAGGAGGAGACTACAAGAGGAGAACAAGCCACCAAAATCCTAGGCTTGTGAAGGAGAGTTTGAGACCATCCTTTGGTGAAGATGAAGTTGTTCAGGGCAGCCTACAAAGAGCTACAAGATCTTACTCAAGGCAGCAACTTGGTGATCTTAGACACCAAGATCTACATCCTCTACAGAAGTGGTGAAAAGGGCTTTCAGAAAAAGGTAAGCAACTATTGGTGCAAGTAGATTCATTAAAGTGGATTACTTATCAGATTTGTTTAAGCACCTTAATTTGGATTAAAGTTGCAATAAGGAGAATTGAATTACAGTCTTCAAAAGTGCAAAAAGAGAAAGGTTTCTTTAAGGTTCATTTGCACTTTAGGAGTTGATTAGATTTTAGAATTTCAAACTATCTATCAACTACCTATCATCTACTTTGGAAAGCAAAAGAAGACTAGCTCCTACTACCTTGCTTATAAGAGAATTGCAGAATAATTCTTGAAGATTCATTTCAGATTATTCTTGATTAGTTGTAGTAAATTGATTAAGTGCATTATCTTGAGAGTTGATTGGAGTGATAAGGTGTAATTATTAGTGCATTAAAAGTAAAAATTGTTAGATTCATTTGCACTATTATTACTCTCAAAAGAAATTAGTTTTGTGCTTTTGAGAAGGGTACAAAATCTAGTTTGCATCAAGTGTCTAAAGACACTCTTAAAGCACAAAAATCTGCAACTCATAGTGGCCAATAGAAGCCACCAAAATTGGTTAGTACAAGTGAATAAAAACTAACCAAAAGAAGCTTCAAATATTGAGACTTGGTGAGTCTCAAATCCAAAGCACTATAGGGTTAAGTGTAGTAGAAAAAACTTCTATCTACAACATTTGTAAATCTTGGATCTATCATTAAATATCCAAGAAAAGAGGGCAAGGAGTCTATCCAAAGGGATGTCCTCAAAACCCTCATTTGTGCATTCAAAATCTGCTACAAAATCAGACTACAAGACCTACAAGAAGGAGTGCAAAAAGGGTGCAATAAGAACGTATTATTCTCATAGAATATTACAAGGTATTGCACTACATTATTTGTAGGAAAAGGGTAGATTGAAGGTGCCACTAAAGGCACAAAAATTATAAGGAAATCCAGCCAAGAAAGGTCGAACGAAAAAAGAAAGGAAAAAGTAAGGAATATCAAGCACTCCTCATCCATGACACAAGGAGCCATTCGAAGGGGCTCACACTTCACATATTGGATTGGATGAACCTGCAAAAGGCAATGCACATATCAGTCGATCATCAACCTGCATTTACGATAGAAAAGAGAGCACTCTTTTACAAGCAAAAAGGTGGCAGATTCTACCTCAATCAATATGGATGAACAACGTAAAAGGAGCACGTTGAAGGGAACAAGGAACAAGGAGAATAAGTGATATATTCAGAGGTTGCTAGCTTGGTGAAGATTATCCACCAAAAGAATCACCTACAATGCCATTCGAAGCTCCAAAATCACCTCAACGATCGACCAACAAGAGAAGAGATTGCTTGCACTCCAAGAAACATAGCAAGCAAAGAAGAGGCATACAAAAAGGAGTTATACTCTCCTTGGAAGCATTACAATGAAAGAACTCCATGCAAAAAGGTTGAAAGCCACTTGGCATGGATTCTCTAAGGTGCCATCCATTTCTTAACGTCCAAGAAAACTCATGAAGGAGTTACAAGCACCCACACAAGTGTTCATGCATTACAAGGTGACCAAGAAGCTAGCAATGCGTTACAAGGTGACCAAGAAGCTAGTAGTGCATTACAAGGTAACCAAGAAGCTAGCAGAGCATTACTAAAGAACTATTATGTTACAAAGGAGAGAGCTCATACGTAATGCTCAGTGACACTTGTCAAAGCCTTCACCACCTTAAAAGGCATCTAAACATGAAGCGACAGAGTGTGAAGAAGAGAGAATAGCACAGTCAAAGGGATCCGAGAGAGAATAGCGTAGTGAAACACATCCGAAGCACAACATGGAAGGAAGGAAGGAGGAGCATTAAAGGCTCCTAGAAAAGAAGGTCAAACCTTCTCAAATCTACAGCGCTCTTCACTCTAACATTGAAGACAAGGCCGACCCAATCCACACTCATCATCTCAAGCACCAAAAGTTACGTATTGTAACTGTTATATCCAACCGAATTCAGAGCCATTCAAGTGTGGTGATAAAGGAGCTAAGGTAAGTAATTTATCTCATTTAATATTGCTTTCAAATAAAGGAGATATAAGGTTTTAAAATCAAGGATAAATTTTGAGATTATGAAAGCAAAAGACATAGGAGATAACTTACCAAGCTAAAATAATATTTGCAAATTAACCTAGGAGATATAAGGAATTCTACTTGGGTTAGATTATTTAATATTTTGCAAATATTATTGTGGTCTAATTTTTCCAAAAATTAGGGAGTCATAAGGGTTACTACATCAAATTAATTTATTGGAAATTAGATACACTTAAATTAATTCCCAAAGGGTTATTTAAAAGAGAGGTTTATCATAGTATTTCAAAGGTTGGAAATTTATAAAATTATTGTCTCAAACTTCTCAAAAGGAGACAAAAGATCCAACATTATAACCTCTTTAAAATTTGGGAAAAGTGCTTAGTTCAATAGGAGCAATAAGGGATAATAGAAGTTGATTTTTTACAAAACTTTACAAAATCAACCAAATATTGAACTATAATTTACAAAAGCACTATATCTTATCTAGAGCATACTAGGGAGTCATAAGGTATTCTACAAAACTTGGTAATATCAGCATCTATCAAATATTATCAAGTTACAAAATATAAGCTTTCTTCAAAACCTAAAAATCCTTAAGAGTATACACTCACATTACTTGGGAGTCATAAGGAAGCCTACAAAACTAAGGATTAATAAAGGTTTTATCAAATCAAGATTATATACCTCAATTAGGGAGCCATAAGGATGTCTACTTCCAATAAATGTGCAAACATCAACAAGGATAATTATTTTAGTAAGGAAAAAGTTAGTGCTATAAAACTTGGGATCATGAATCTGCTCATGAAATCTGAAAGAATGTTAGATCTAACTTCAAAAGTAATCCATAGTGAAGCCTTAGAAGAAAATTTTGATACTATGTAATACTATATCTTCAATGATGCAGGAGCATCCGATGGTAGTAGAGAGAAGGAGAGAGAAGGAGAGAGAAGGCACGGAGCAAAAATGTCGCAATTTCGTGACATGTTGTGAAATCACGACCGAAAGAAGATAGGAAAGGCCAGAGAAGAAAATGTCACGATTTCGTGACATGTCGCGAAATCACGACCGAAGGAGCAGAAAGAAAGCAAGGAAGGAAACTGTCACGATATCGTGACATGTCACGATTTCGTGACCCAAAATAGAGAGAGAAAGCAGAGAGCAAAGCTGTCGTGATATTGTGACATGTCATGATTTCACAACTCGAGAGGCGAGGAGGAGGCAGAAAGGAAAGATGTTGCGATATCGTGACATGTCATGATTTCGTGACCGAAAAGGAGAAGAAGAGCAGAAAAGGAAAGATGTCATGATATCATGACATGTCACATTTTCACGACCAAAGTATGAGAGAAGGCATAAGGGAGGAAAAGTGTCGTGATATCGCGACATGTCACGTTTTCGTGACCAAAAGATGAGAGAAGGCATAGGAGAGAAAAAGTGTCACGATATCGTGACATGTCGCATTATCGCGACTAAAAGAGAAGAGGAAGAGCAAGAGGGAAAATGTGTCGCGATATCGGGAAAAGGTGTCGCGATATCGCGACATGTCGCATTATCGCGACTACAAGAGAAGATAAAGAGGAAGGAGGAAAAAGTGTCGCGATATTGCGACATGTTGGCAAAGAAGAGAAAAGTGTTGTGATATCGCGACATGTCGCATTATCGTGACTACAAGAGAAGAGAAAGAGGAAGGAGGAAAAAGTGTCGCGATATCGCGACATGTTGGCAAATAAGAGAAAAGTGTCACGATATCGCGACATGTCACATTTTCATGACCAAACAAAAGAAAAGAAAGGGCAGGCGGTTATAGGGGCCGTTACAGAGGAAATTATCGAGCAGTGTATACCGAACGTCATCATTTGTTGACAGGCGGACAGAGCCTACAGTGGCAGCCCTGGACAAGCACGTGGCACCAAGGTGCAATGAAAGCAGACGAAGACCAAGAGTCAAAAAGATAAACGTTTCGAAAGCCAAGACAACGAAGAGGCACGGGAAATGAAACGAAGGGCCAGAAAAGGGAAACGGAGAGTCACGCCAGAGTTTTTAAAAGGAGAAGCGAGGTATGCACAAGGGGTCAGGAAAAACTACGGAGACAGGGTTGCAGACGTGAAGGCAAAAGGAGAGGGCCATTATGGACCTGTTTGGGCTATTTTTCTTCTAGAGTTGGAAATGCTATAATATAAAAAATAAATAAACTATCTTTCGGGATAAAGGAGTTTATTTGGCAGACTGTTGCCATTATTGTAAATTTTTCCAAGTTTAATGAATGAGAATTTGAGAATTTGGCGTGAGCGATTTTGGCTCCCCATCAAGTGGTATCAGAGCGAGAGTTCCTGAGTGTGTAAGTAGATCGCCAAAAGTGAGGCAGCTTGCACCAGGATCTGTGGAAGAGCGGAAGTTCCTGAGTGTGTGAGCAGATCATTGAAAGTGAGGCAGTTTGCACCAAGATCTATGGAAGGGTTGTGAGAAGAGAGTGAGGAAGAATGCCTCCACGAAGAAACCGTGGTGGTGGGAGAAATGTGGTACTTGAAGAAGATTTCAAAGCTTTGTAGAGCAAGTGCAAGCCCTGCAAGAGGAGTTACAAAGAGGGGTTGAGCCAAGGAGAGAAGACCATAGTGAAGATGAAGCTTGGGAGGTTGATAATCCATCAGAAGAAGAAGAAACAATAGATCCTACAGAAGCTAGATTAGTTAAGGCCATATCTCGGATTGGGAAGAAGACAAAGTTTGATGTCTCCACGTATTCTGGGAATCTCAATCCAGAGGAGTTGATTGATTGGATCAATGATATGAAGGAGTATTTTGAGTATGAGGAGGTTGTAGATCTAGATCGAATCAAGTTTGCAAAAATGAAGTTGAAAGGCCATGCTTGCATATGGTGGAAAGAAGTGCAGCTAGAAATAAATAGAAGCAGGAAGGAAAAGATAACCAAATGGGATCGAATGGTAGAGAAGTTGAAGAGACATTTTATTCCTACAGATTACGAATTGGATCTATTGAGGAAAATGCAGAGTTTGAGACAGTCAAACAAATCTGTATACATTTCCATCATTTCTATTTATAGTATATTTTTAGTCATCTCATAGATTTACTTTATTTTATATTATTTTACATCTTGTGATTTCTATCTCTCATTACATGCTACATCAAAAGATAACAATAGTTATCCAATGAGATATAGTGTAATACTGGATAAAAAATGATATAATTCTAATTATATAATGCAAAAAACTATAATATATCATCCATAAATGTGTGTGTGTGTAGAGAGAGAGAGAGAGAGAGAGAGAGAGAGAGAGAGAGAGAGAGAGAGAGAGAGAGAGAGAGAACAACTCTAGATAAGGTGGGGGTTGCTCTACATCCTCAAGGACCACAATGTTAAGCTAACACCAACTCATATGCTTTGATGCTCATCACAATTTCATAGTCACTTAGCTATCACCATAATGGTTTGCAAAGTCACACTTGTTCATGGTGCCAACTCTTCCTTGGAATTATGGCACCATACTTGTTCATGGTACCAACTCCACCTAGAGTTCTAAACTCACATTTGATGTTTCATCAATACTACAATCAAGCTCTACCCAACATGTTGACTAACATAGGTAGTAGCTTGATCCATATTTATAGATAAGACATCATGCATAGGCACACTTTACCTTTTATACAAGAAAGCATTATATTGGGCACACCAATCAAATATAATCATTTATGTAATATTAAAAGAGGATAGTGAAATCATCACAGATACATCACATAAGATATTAGCTTATACCACCCTTAAAAGATCCATATCTAGATCTAAACTCCTCCATTTTTCATCTCCCCTAATACACTTTTCCTACATTCATTTCCTTATGTACAAAAAATATAATCCCCATCTTGCAACTTCCTCTATAGATAGATTCATTCAACATATAGATCATATTCTACTATTTTGATTCCCCAATGAATATATTCTTATTATGATAGAGGTATCTCATAATTTCAACATAGATACAAGCATAACTCCTTCAAACACACATTCATATCCAGTTAGAAAAAAGAATATGCACAAAATATATATCTTAACATTTAATTAGAAATAATATATACACATAAATCTTTATAGACATCCCAAGCATTCCATGTTAATTATCTATTTCATTTGCTTTTAAATTGAAAAAAAAATGGGTACTTGCTATTGTAATTTACTACCACTACTTCATGCAAAAAACCTTCCTTTTTGGCCCTAAATCCTTCTACATAGTCAATCTCTTAATTTTTTTTTCTTTCTTCCTTTTCGTGAGTCATCCCCCTCCTCACCTTTCATAACTACACCACTCCTCTTCTCTCCATTTTTATCCACTTCCATCTCTTCAATACGCCACTCCATTGCCACACATATCCCTCTCTTTTGTTTAGTTAGTTAAAAATTTCCTTTCTTTATTATTTGATACATGCAACATTTTAGGACTTACTATCCCTCTTATTTGACAAAAAAATTCATAGTAAGATTTAACAATTAAATTTTTTACAAGTATAATTGAACATTCATTGCTTTAATCATGACCTCAGGAATCTTCCCCAAGGTTAGCCTTTGACAAGATTATACAATCACAATACAAGGAAACTTGCTTCCTTTCAAAAGTATAGTTAGCATAGTCCAATATCAATTCCATAATTAAAATCCTTATTGAATTTAACCATATATTATCTAACATAGGCATCACAAAATCATAATTTACATTTTTTTTGTAAGTTATGTGTGGCTTCCGTGGGGGGCTACTCTTATCAAAATAACAAAACATTAAATTGTTGTCACACTAATTAAACCATATTCAATTTGATTTTTTTTCTAAGATATTCTTCATTTTCCCTTCTATCAAATATATTCTTCATATTCCTCAAACTATTATGCTTTTAGAATGAAATTTATATCATTTTATTAAGAGATAAAATCTCACTTGCCTAGTTGGCTTCTTAAAAATTGAATATGAGATAAAAATCAACACCATGTTACTTAAAATATTTTATACCTAGTTTCCTTTATAAAAATGTTGGCAATATCAACCTATAAATTCCCTAATGCCTATTTTTTTAGAGGTCTTATTCATACCCCTAATATTCCAAGATACCATTTCCATAATTTTTTTTTATTAGTCATGGGTTTAGACCCACTTCTTATTAATTGCAATCTTTGCTTTTGTTTTCCCATATCAACGACCCTATGATTTTCCTTTTCTTTTTGGTTTTTATTGTTGGATCTTCCTCTTATTTTTTTATTGCCACCATCACTTTTGTCTTCATAAATATTTTTTATTGTTCTATGTTGTCCACAATGAGACTTATCATCTATAGGTCTATCATGCTAAAGAAAATGAATTTGAAGGAGTAAACTTAAACACACTTTCTTCTTTAGGTTGATTTGAAAAACCTAAAGTATGAGGATATTCCTCCATAGTAATTACCTTGTTATGCTGCCCTAAAAACCCTAATGTGATATGGATATCCTCCATCCTCATTTCTTTATTATGTAGCTCTTGAAACCCTAGAGTGTAAGGAGTAACCTCTACACTAGTTTCATTTATATTGTAAAGAGAGAATTTTACTTTACTTGAGGAAAATAGTTTTGGTTTACCTAGAACAAGCTTGACCTCTTCTACTACCTTTGTTTCAAAATTTTTTGACACATCTTCCTTTATTTCCTTATGAAGTTGAACTTACACATTATGTTTTCTCATCCCTCGCATCCTTTGTTATTCTTGTAACAATTGATACCAGCGAACTATGGTGGACTTTGTCATTTGGTGTTATAGATAATATTTCTTTACCTCCTATTTTACAGTGGAATATCCTTGATCTAATCTAGCTTCTATTACAATATGATCTCCTTGTTTCATATTGAAGTTTGTCTTTGGGAAAAAGTTTTTAATCTCTTTCTCCAAAGAAAGTACAACTTGAGTGGCTCTACTGATGAGTACATTAGAAATCTTAATAGGAGGTTCAAGTTTCAAATCCTATGGGAGGTAGGGTTGTATACCATACTTAAATGACTATAGTATGCTTGGATAACCATATATTGTATAAACAACATCCTCCATGAGGTTCGTCTTATATGACATTTGGCCTCATAAATATTAAAAACTACTTTACCTTTATATTTTACCTTTACCATCATTTTTATTTTGTAATCTATTTCCATGTGTACAATATTATAACATTTGTGCCATAATAATGCAATATTTCATAATCCACTTGTTGATATCATTCTCTTGATCTAGGTTTAATCTTAATGGATTGTGGCAAAGGTTTTAAAATATTTATAGCAACACATATTTGAGTATATATAGCATACTTACACTCCTTAGTAGTTGGTATTTCCTAGATGAACTCTCTTAGGGTACTTCCAATATTATTCAAAGAATTAGGAGAATTAAACAGAGTAGGGAGAGATTAGGAGAATTAAAAGATATTAGGAGTAATTTAGGAGAATTTAAGAAATTAGAGAGAAAAGGGAAATTAGAGGAAAATAGAATACATAGGGAGACCTTAGAAGAACTAAAAGAAATAGATGAAATTGAGATAGAATTAGAGAAGCTTGGAGGGAATTTAGAAGAATCTAGAGAAATTAGAAGGAATCAGAAAAAAAATAAGAAGAAATTGTTAGAAGTTAGGGAAACTTGGACGAATTAGATAGAAATTTGGAATTTTGGAAGGAATTGAGCGAATTTGGATGATTTTGTGATAAATTGGGGTTTTGGCAAATTTTTAGGAATTTGAGTACAAATGACTAAAATTTGGTGTATACAAAAACACCTCTATGAAGAAAATTCATTGAGTAATTTGAATTCAATCCCTACTTATACTTGATCCAATTCTAAATCTACAAAAATTTGGCTAGTATCCATGGAACTTACATAATATCCCTCTACTTGTAGGAACAATTATGTTATACCTAATCATCTCATTCTTGATAATCACTTCTTGCATAACATTTATTGGTTAGATAGGACTTTCCATATATTTACTTTTCCTCTTGTCTTCAACTTAGACATCCATACTTCTAGCTAGGGTATACTTACTTCCAATTAGGGATTTCAAATAAGGATTTCCTTCCATGGTACCTATAGTTTCCTCATGTAAATCCTTCATTTTATTAAAAAATTTAAATATTTGAAGCAAGAAAAGGTGAGGCTTTATCCTTACTTACACTTGCTTTATATTCACACTCTCTTCCTACTCTTTCCTAAATATCTAAAATAATAAAAAGTAAGACTTTCTATTCACTCACTATCAAAAAATATATTAAAATTCAATTTTAACAATAGTATTCTCATGAAAATTTCCATAACCATCCACATTTTAAATTCAACTTAAGTTAATGTCAAATGATAAATAATAACAAATTGCACTAGTATTAGCACTAAAAATGAAAGGTAGCATAACATTTATAATAAAAAAATGAGTTTAAACTAGAATTGCGTGTGATCTAGGATTGAGTATGAGCCAAAGTGAGCCCCACTAGGTAGCATGGAAGGAAAGCCATATTTGAAAGCTCTATTTGGAAGTCAGAATGCCCTCGAGAGAAGTATGGATGCTCGGTTGGAGTTAAGAGGAATAATGAATATTTGGAAAGTTTGATACAAGAAGTAGATGCTAGACAAGAAGTGATTTTGAAGGATGAGATGATCGAGCACGATAATAATTTTTCTAAAAGTAGAGGGTTAATATGTAAGTTCCGTGGATACTAGTTAGTATTTTTGGATATGTAAAATTGGATCAAGTGGAAGTGGGGATTGAATAAAAATTACTCCATTTTTTCAATTAGTTTACACAGGTTTTTGAGGGGTTTCAATCCCCTCACAATGAGTGGGGTTTAAACATAATTAAAATTACTCCATGATATCTCTTCCTAAAGTTTTTTTCTTCATCATGTTTTCTAGTTTGTAAATTAGGGATAAAATAGTGGGCGGAAGCCCATGTTTAAGGGGGAGAGATGCTCTTTTTCCTTTTACATAGTGGAATCGATAGCCGCCATGATTATCTGAGCATGTTGTTCGCCTCTATGGCTGCCACGGTATTTCATACTATTTACCTCAAAATTTGCCACACAATACTCCATGCAGTTTGCCCTTATAACCACCATGTCACTTTCATTTTAAACCTTTTCTACCATTGAAAGCACCAGGAAAGGGATAAGCATTTAGTTTGATGAGGCCTGAGATTTGAACCCTAGGCATCTGTCCTCCTTACAGGGTTTCACTTCACCAATTGATATACACCTTAGAACTCCCCTATAACCACCATACCACATCATTTTAGACCTTTTACATCATTGAAAGCACTAGGAATATGGACAAGCATTCAGTTTGGCAAGGCCCAAGATTTGAACCTTGGATGTTCATCCCCTTATGAGGTTTTGCCAAGCCAATTGGTCTACATATTGGACCTTAGGGAGAGATGCTCTTTATTTAAAACCATGGAGCGAGAAATTTTCTTTGAAGACAAAAAAAATTAAAAAGCATCTTGTGTGGATTAGGGTTTTTGAACTTACATATCAACACATATATATTGAAGTATATTAGAACTACACTAGGGGATACCATTAAGGAAGGACTATGTACTAAGGAGTGAAATTATACTAGATATACTCTGATATATGTTGCTATGGATATTTTAAAACTATTTCCACAATCTATTAAGATTAAATCTGAATCAAGAGAATGGGATCAACAAGTGGATTATGAAAATATATTATTTTGATGGTGTAATTATTATGATATTGGACACATGGAAATAGATTGCAAAGTGAAAAAATGAAGAAAGAGACATAAATTTGGTAAACAGTCAAACTTCAATAAGAATTAAGGAAATGATATTGTAGTAGAAGTTGATTAGATAATGGATATTCCAATCCAAAATAAGAGGTAAAGAAATACTATCTACAACATCACATGGCAAAGGCCACCATAGTTCACTCAGATCAACCATTAGGAAAAAAAAGAAGGATAAAAGGAATGAGGAACTATAATATGTAAGTTCAAATTTAGAAGGAATTAAAGGTGTAAAGGAAGATGTGGAGGAAATTTTTAAAATAGAGGCATAAGAGGTCAAGTTTATTCCAAGTAAATAATATTTATTTTTCTAAAGTAGTATAGAATCCTCACTTTGTATTGGAAATGAAAATAGTGTAGAGGTCATCCTTTGCACTTTACGGTTTTAGGAGCAACATAATAAAGAATTGAAGATGGAGGAAATCCATAGCAATTTAGGGTTTTGAGGGTACCATAAGAAGGTAATTGCTATAAAGAAACATCCTTGCACCCAGGGCAACATAAAGAAGAAAGTGCTTTTGAGGTTATTCCTTGAACTTCATATACTTTAGAGCAAGATGAACCTATAGATGATAAGTATCACTATGAACAATATGAAAAAAATCAAATAGGAATGAAAAAAAGAAAGCAAGACATAAGAAGCAAAAATAAAGAGAAGGAAATTGAGTGGTATATTGATATAAGAAAACAAAAGCAAATAATGTAAGTGTTAACAAGAAGTGAGTCTAAGCCCATAAATAAAAAATAAAAAGTCATGTTGAAAATTATATATTGGCTTACAAGGAGCATGAATAAGACAACTAAAAAAATAGATATTAGCAAATTAACATATTGTTATAGAAAGATACTTATAGATATGGAAATCAGGTTGCAAATATTTTAGCCAATGTTGATTTTTTTTGCGAACAAGGGGTTGTACTCAGGTCCCCCATTCTTGACAAGTCATAAATATCTCCTTTAGAGCTTGAGAGTTTATAAACAAATTCAATTATTATCTCAATTGAGATGTTATAGCTAGATACCTAAGTTTTTCATAAAATGTTTGAATTCTTGATTGTCATTTTTTAGATCTTCAAATTTTTGTGTGAATAGAAATATTCCAAAATTCATCATCCTTCTTGACATTTTCCTACAACATCCTTCACAATACCAAAACTCCACCTCTACTATCTATGCATTGCATCTTAGTAGAGTAATATTTCCAAAACATCACACTATCATAGTCCACTTTACCATATTTGGATTGCTAGTTTCCTTCCTAAAGCATAAGTGCAACCACAAAAAATGTAATATATAGTTTATATAAAAATATATTAATGTTATAAAATAAAAAAAATATTACCAATGGAAAATATTAAGTAAATATTAATCATTATTTAATTTAGGTAATCAACATTTTCTTGTCAACTTCATCTAAACTTACTACTTCCTTTAACCATGGAAAAGATAATCTAACTTCATGATCCTCAATTAAAACCTCTATATTGGCTAGCATATCTACATATTTGTTTCCTTCCCTTAACATACATGTAAACTTAATTTATTCAAACTCTATAGCAAGGTCTTGAATTTCCACAATTATCTCTTGTTCTTCCATAGAGCCTTTACTTTCCTCGAATTGTATTTATTACTATGAGTGAATCACCTTCCATCCATACTTTGTTCCATTTTATTTTTTTGTATATTTTTAACCCTTCCAAAGCTACCCAAGCTTCAACTTCATTATTTATCTTAAATCCACTATTGAAAGAATAATGAGACAAAATATCTCCTCTATTATTTCTAATTATTCCTCCTCCTCCTACTGGTCTTGGATTTCCTTTAGATGCTTCATCAAAATTCAATTTGAACAACTCCACATCTTGTGGTCTCCACTTTATATTTTGTGCCTTCTTTTTGTTTCGCCTATACCCAACATCATAATTACATTTGATTACTTAACTCCATCTATCAATGCTCTTTGCTTCTAGATTAGGGATTGGGTGAGTTGATAGGGTTGGTTTAAACTCCTATATGACTAAACAAATCTTCCTTTTCATTACCTCTAAACTAATTTTATTTCTTTTAAATATTCTTTTGTTCCTTTCTAGCCATATAGTCCAAAGTATTGTATCTTTTGATATATCTCAAATTTTCTATAAAGCCTCACTTTTAAAAGTGTTTTACCATTGGTTTAACCATTCTTCAATTCTACCATTCATCACCATGCATTTACTAAATATATTAAGAATACATTACCATAGATTCGAAACCATTGAGCAGTGTCCCAAGAGATGGTCTATACTCTCCTCCATTTTAAAAATAACACGTTGTGAGGGGCCATGAAAACCCCTTTTCATAAGGGTATCCTAGGATAAAATTCTTCTATGACGTACTAGCCAAACAAACATTTTGACTTTAGGAATGCTTGAGTTATCCCAAAAATCTCTCCATATTCTTGTTATATTTATATTTTGTTAGTGCTTTACATTATATCAATTTCTTGTTGTGTATTATATTAAGCTATTCAACTCCCAAATTAGCTTATCCTTGGATCCCCTCGGAATAATCATTGTTGTTATCTTTCTATTCAACTACCTCCTAGCATCAATGTCTTGTATACTGGTAAAAACTATCCTTTCTATTTGTATCTTTCTTCTTGATCCTTGTGCATAATGTTTGAAACCCTATCACCATAATTGTATTGAAGTAATATCATCCATGGTTTCAAAATTGGATATAGATTGAGTGGTTTTTTATCACACCAAGTATCCATCCAAATAGAAATATTTTCTCCAGTTCCCACCACCCCATATTAGACCTTTAATCAATAGATCAATAATTTTTTTAAAGTTGTTCCATAGAGCAGAACCATTTGGAAGTGAGAATGTAGTAAATATTAAGCTTGGGTCATTGGGGTCAACATATTTGGAAGAATTATTGCCCATTGTCTTTGAATCTCTTTGTATAATCTAAGAGTTAAGTTTGCATCCATAAGAACTCTTAAACTAAGACCTCCCCTACTTTATCATCACACACCTTGCTCCATTTTACCAAAGAAAATTTCCTTTTATCATGTAAACTTGACCACAAAAGGACACATAATATAGATTAAACTTTTTTCTATCAATTTTGACATAGTATACAAGGACATATAATAAGTTGGAATGACCTGTAAGACTGATTTAATTAGTTGCACTCTTCATGCTAATGATAACCATCTACCTTTCCATGTTGGTAATTTATTATAAACTTTACTTATAACTATATTCCATAATTCTATCCTCATTCTACCCTCAAATAAGAGCATCCCCAAAAAAATTACTGGTAAATTTGCCTCCTCCACTTAAAGTAACCTGCATATCCCTATTTTTATTCTATCTGGGGTGTTTAGGAAGTAAATTTTAGATTTTATTCTATTAACTTTCTGCCTTCAAGTTATTCAAAGCTCTGGTATCATTTATCTCTAGCCTTCCAAAAAAGGGTTGTATCATCTATAAACTATTGATGGGTGATGTTTTTGGTGTTATTACTAGCCTTAAGACCACTTATCAACCCATATTTACTAGTCTTATTCAAGTTCCTACCCAAAACCTCTAACATAATAATGAACAAATATAACAAATATTGATTTTCATTTTGGCAAAATTCAAGTTTTATAAGGCATCTGGACAAATAAGATTTCATCTCTTCATAAAAAGATATATCAAGGAGTTGATTGTGGAAACATAGTAGTTTGAGGAAGATGATGAATATATTTTATAGAAAGGCAAATGAAGAACATATTTGATAAAGAGTCAAGCTGGATATCGTTAATAAACCTGATAGCAATGTAATATTTTGCTATTTTAATGAGATTGGACTCCAATACATAGCTTATGAAAAAATAAAATGAGATATAGTACTGTTGGATTTCAAAAAAATCTAACACCCCTAGTATTAAACTTTTATACAACTCCATTAGTTCATAGGTTTCTAATTAAGTTCATATCCAATTTTGTTGTTTTTTCATTCTTAAAGCTTTCCCTTTAGATTTTTTAGACCATCGAATTCATTTTATAAGTTTTTAGTTTTAAAGGTTCCACATTAGTCCATTAGTCTTCTAATCTCATTAGCCATTGTTTGTTTTCTAAATGTCCCATGTAGCCTCATTTATCTAAATTCCATATTTTTCCCCAATAATTCTCATCCAATAAGAATGTCACAATCTCAATTGGTTCATGTGATTCTTCACATATAAAGTCAAAGTCTATCCTATTGTCTCATTTGGTGTATTCCATTTTGTTAAACCTCATGCACCTTCCTTCATCTCCTACGATTCACGTTAGTTTGTAAAGTCAAAAATTATCGTAGTTATCCAAAGTTGCTCTCCTAAAGTCTCCCCCATCAGGAACTCCCTATGATTCCTAAGGTTTCAAGGCCTCTTATATGAAAATGTTAAGTCCACCCCTTGACCCCATTTAAATGCATTAGCCTTTCAAAAATTATATCCATAGGTTAGGTCTTTTGAAATAAATATTTTCTAAAGTTTGCACTAATAAAAGTTGTAAATAAACCTATGTAGATTCCCTTTTGACTAGTCAAAGCACTTAGATTCCATTAAAACCTATGGTCTGCTCATATTTTATTGTTGAGAATAAATACTAGCCATTAAACCCTCATTAAAGGATTCTCTGCTCCATTTTATTCACTTAAAAATTAATGGTCCTCACATCATTAATTAATCCAAGCCATTAATCCATTCTTTAAAGTCTAAGGTTTTCATAGCATGAAAATGAATGGCCCATGTTCATTCCATCAGAACTAATGAGTAGCCCGTATTCTTATTTAGAAGTCAACATCACCTACAAATGGCCATGTGTACTCCACTAACTCTTGGTCTAGAGTGTGTTCAAATGAACAATTTGAAATCATCTTTGAATTTTATAAGAAGATCTATTGTCCACGTTTGTTGGTGAGTAAAGACAAATTCCTTTGACTAGACTTATTAGAAAATAGATGGATTGTATTAATCCACTGTCAAAAGATTAATACTTCATGTTTGTTGATGAATAAAGACTTTCCTTGTCTAGACTTGTTAGAATAGATCCACAACCTGCATTGCCCCATTGTTAGGAGAATGAGTGGTCTATATAGCTTGATGAAAAGTACCTCAAGTTTGGAAATTGAATGGTCCGCTTTGTTTCGAGATCTCCATATTAATGACTACCATATATCAATTAATTAACATATGTGAAGAGAACCAATTGACCCATTGGATCCTAAAAATTCAAACTAAGATCTATGACTTACATTTTATCACGTCTATCCAAATAACGACCCATGATCAATAAGAGCAAGTGATCTAGATTTAATCTGCTAAAGAAAATCCTAAACATAGATCAATGACTTATGTTGCTTGATGTAAAGTGCCTCAAGTATTTGGAAAATGAACTGCTTGTATTGCTTAGTGAAAAGGTGACATAAGCTTTGATCAAATGAATGGTCCGTGTTGCTTCAAAAATATTTTGATTAATGGTCATGGATAGGACACATGGAAAATATTTATTCGATGGATGTAGAAAATTCAAGAGGAACAAAAAACTACTTTCACTCCGGAATTTAGATATATGCTCATGGCTTGTCAAGATTAATATAATATTGTAGCCTTAATCAAAATATTAAATCTAAAAAGGAATTGACAACCAATATTTATAAAAGGTTTTGATTAACGACTAGAAATAAAGTATTATTGATAAAAATATTAAGAATAATTAGGGGATAAGATATAAAGGAAGATTGGAAACTCATATAGAGACTGGAATTATAGCGGATGATAGATATTTAAGCAAAGATAAAATATATAATTATAGTTGGCAAATGACTTAGAAGACTTCCAATAATAGAGATTGAGGAATAGATGATTGAGTAATTTCAAATTTGAGATCTAGGATAGAGACTCAAGTAATCACAGACAAACATAATATGTAAAGGTGTGGGTAGGTGCACAACATTTTTACGTAAGTAGACAACAAGAAAATAAAAGGAGTACAATTGTGTCATAGATAGAAATAAGTTGTCCTATATATATTTTTTGGCACATAAAAGTAATTTGTAGCATTATTAGATTGATAAATGTAACAAGAGTTTTGGCAAGATAGATAAAGTTACCTTCAAACGTTTTCACATCACAACCATCACCATTTCACTAATTATGTATTTCTACGAGTAAAACTAAAAATAATTCAAGCATAGTCAAATCAAGCTAACAAGGTTCATGTGAACAAGATCACACATCATACTACACTCAGTATGGTGTAAGATACATAGTAAGTAGCTCAAAAGAAGAAGATCAGTTGGTAGGAGGAAGGATGTGAATAGATAGTTCACATAAAATCAGATTTTTGAGAAAAGCATGTCACCAGAAAATCACAATTCTATAATAATTATGGAAGTGCCAACTAGCAAGACTGTCACTCAGAACTTTGTTTTATATAAGGATGGGCATTCCTTCAAAATTAGAAGATAACATCTCACAATATGGGTATGAGTCTGAGAGTGCAAGAAAAGACTCACATGGTGGCGAGTGATCAACATAAAATATTCCTACAAGATTGTGTAAATAAGAGTAAGAAGCATATAAATAGTGAACTTTGGCATATAAGCACTTGGAATATCTACTCAAGGCATATTGTCTACACTTGAAGCAACTATTAGTTTTAGTGAATTGTACTCATGGAAATACAGTTTTGTGGGGGTGTCCCATGATCCAAATCCTCCTTTTCACTATATCCACCTTCTTTTCTTCATTTTATTCTTACTATAATATCACCTCTACCATCATTCGTCCATTGCTTTTATCATATAATTTATCCCTATCCTTTCCTTCAAATATTTTCCTCTTCACCATAGTTTTTTCCACTTTTTATGTGTATATCACTTCATCAATAACTATCTTTCACTTTCTACGATCTCCATATTGTAACAACCCAAAACTACCAACCCATTTTTTTCAAAAGGGAAAAGGTTCTCAAAGAAGACCCAACTTATATTTCTTTAGCATTCAAGGCTTCATCACATTTGAGTTCCAAGTCACTATAAATGACACTCAGTGGACAAGAGTGACCAAATCCTATGTTTTCTAAGGTTCACCTTACTAAACCTACTCGTTTATAAGGACACCAAAAGTGGTCCCTCCACCTTTTCCATACCCTCACCGGTATAGGACAATGTGACCATAGCATAGGGATTATCCTTTAAGACCTATAACACTTAAAGGAAAATGCATATTCCCTAACCTTAACCTAAGTCCATATAGGTAAGTTAATCAGATGTATAGTCTTGGTGCTGAGTTACCTTACCTTTGTAGACTAACTAAGGTCATTACCCCTCAACTAGTAATGAACATGGTCTCTTGAACCTACATGTTTGAGGTAACACAACTACTGTCTTGCGATTGATTCCTATTATCTTCTAGACAAGGGGACGCCTGATCCTCTCTATTCATGGTGTATCAATTCATAAGTATCTGACTATTGCATTCTTGCAACTCCTTCCAGACTTATGAGCACCTAACTATTGCATTCTCACAAATCCTTATAGGACTCACTTCCACCTGAATATTGCATTCTCACAAATCCTCCCAAGATTGGATCTTAGGTCCTAAAATAAGGTCTAGATTCAACCCAAGAAATTCTTTCTACCCAAGGAGTAAAAAAAAACTTTCTCTAAGTAAATCAAAAGCTTTGAAACTCAATAACATTTAAGCAATAGCATCATGAGAATGAAATCATAAGAATCTCAATTTTAATGTAAGCTTCATCTAAGCTAACACATTTATAATAATCCACATGCTATATTTGGACTATTAAAGAGATCTCATAAAGAAGCATTTTAATAGATTGCTCAAAATAAATAATCATAATGCTATCAAATTCCACTTAGAGATCATTAACATTAATCACAAGATCATATGTTTATAGCAACAATAAAATCAATGAACATGAGGACCACATAATTTCTAAATAATATTTTGCTATTGCTAAAAAATAAACTATTCCCATAATACAAAACTACTATTCATGAAATATAGTTGAAGTATTTCCTTCTACAAAATTACAAAGCAATTTCTCATTTGCATAACCATCTCTCAATCCAAGATACAATAACACCATTTTGCCTAAATGGCCTTTGTACCACCTTCCTCTGATGACCTTCTTCATGTAAGGAGTTACCCGCCAACTTGAGGAATATTTAGGGATCAGGACAACTCATTATGCAATGCAATCTAACATGCTAATTTTATTTGCAAACATCCATGCACAATACTTTGTTTGAAAATAAATAAAAAACTAGAGAAGATTTCAAATTTCTCTAATTATTATTACACACTATGCAATTGCAAACCAAACATGCACATTACATTTCCTTTTACAAAAAATGAGATAATCCCATACTTCTCTCTATAATGAATTTCTTATCTACTCCAGCCTCGAAAATTTATTATTAAACACTCTTCCAACCATTCATTAATTTTTCTAGAACTATTGTTATTCAATTAATTAATGAGGATATGCTTACTTTATTCACACCATGATAACATCCCATCCATTCCATTTACTATTTTATACATTCCTCTAATGATTAAACTCATTCACAACTTAATGGTTTCCTTCAAAAAAAGAGCTTAATCCTAAGTTTTGATGTCCATTTAACACTTTACTAAAACTATTTAAAATAAGTTCTAAATCAAACTTTTAATTAAAACAATCTTAACCAAAGCTATCAAACTCTTAATTAAAAACAAGCTTTACCAAAGCTATTTAAAAGAAGTTCTAAATCAACCTTTTAATTAAAATAATCTTAACCAAAGCTAAGCTACAAAGGTAATGAGACATCCAAAAATGTTCACCTAGCAAGGTTGGCTCAAGCCATCTTCAAACATAAATCCACCCACATGCTTAAGTTGTCGAGGCAACTTAGACCAAGGACAATGTGATGTGGCACTCAATATAGCTTAACCAAGCTAAGAAAGACCAAAAACAAACCTTCCTAAACCATATAAATCACACTATGGCCAACACAGACGAATAGGAAGGCAACAAAAAATTATGCATAAGAAACATCTAGACATACCAACATGCAACCGATTATGGTGTAAACCAGCAAAATAAAAGCATCCCAAAAAGGCAGCCACTTGAGGTGCACATAGGTAAAACAAATATATTTCACAAGGTAGCCATTTCCAAAATTTATAGGCAACACAAATACATTCTACAAATTAGCCATTATAAGCACACATAAGCAAAACAAAAAAATTTCACAAGGCAACCATTCCAAAAGTTACAAGCAACACAAATACGTTCCACATGAATAACCAAACAAAATTTTCAAGCAACACATAGATGGAAACCATCTAAAAGTATAATAAAACTTACCCAAGGAACAAGACTTATCCAGAAGCAAGGCAACATAGAAAAACAAGTCAACAATAAAAAATGTAAATATATTCATTAAGCAATCAAATCTATAAGCACTTTTACTTTAGAAATACACATAGCTTTCGAGAGGTATATTTACAAGAGTTACCTTGATCCAAGCAGCTTCGGTCTTACTTGATTTTGCTTTCCTTCTCATCCTCCTCTTCAATGCTATCTCAACCACCCCAATCTTCTAGGATTTGAAATTCAAATAGAATCTTCCAAGCCAAAGCTTTGAGCCTCCATGCAATACGTTACTCCTCAAGGTAACATTTCACTCAAGAACCTTGGTAAATGCCATTTTTCCAATATTTCAACACAACATTTTATTTTTAAGGCATGCACTTGAAGTTAATTTAATTCAACACTTATTAGTTAAGCAAGTCTTAGTTATTAATAATCTAATGCTCTTTGGATTATTAACTAGCTATTTTGTTTTTTTGCAAGGTTACTAGCATTATAACAAGAATAAATTATCTATCAATTGAATACTATCGAGTGATAATATCAATTGTTAGCATCGATACCAAACAACAACCAAAGGCTCTTTGCCAAGCCAGATAACATCATCACAAACAACAATAAGCATACTACACCCATTTTTTTATTTCTTGAGTAGATGGTTCTTTGAAAATAACCAATGTTATTGCCTATCTACTAAGGAGGACTCCCTTGCGATAACAACTTCTTTTCCCAATGGGTGGTTCAAACAACATATATGCAAATGCATCTACATGAAGGGTATTATCTTACCCTTGAGTTGTTGATGAACAAGTCATTAACATCATTTCCCAAATTTTCTCTCAACTTAGGTGGTTATCCTTATTAATCCATTGGTGAGAGCACCTAGTCCTACAACCACAAATGTATCAATAGTACCATATTCCAAGAGTAAAATCAATTATCCAATCATATTGACATCATAAAATAAAGCTATGCATTAGATATCCACACCAATACATAATTCATTGTTAGAAATACGTTTTGCCAATGAGGGTTGTTATATACTCCTTTCCTTGGGCTAAACACAGTCCTTTGTGTTTTTTGTAAGTGAGTCAATAAATGTTTTATTCAAATAAATATATAAATTGTTATCTCATTTCTTTAGCATTTTTTCATGGCATGATTCTTAGAATATTGATCCCATTGGACCTTACATTGATCTAGGGTTCATTTCCTCAACATATTGGAACTAAATCCTAGTATTTTTATTGTTCTCACCTTAATGGATAAGGGATCTACCATCTGCAGTTTAGAAATATTCCAAACATGTTTAGGATCATCAATGTATTTCCTAAGTAGAGATATGTGGAAAGTTTCATGGATCTTTGATAGATTGGGTGGCAAGGTGAGCCTATAGGCTACTAGACTAATCTTATCAATGATCTCAAAAGGTCCAACATAGTGAGGATCTAACTTAGTTGACTTGATGGAACTTTTCATGGGTCTAACTCTCAAGAAGACTCTATCTTTCATAGATAATTCTCTTGGAGATATTTTCAGATCAACATAGCTCTTTTGGCGATCGACTACTTCCTTGAGCCTAAGCTAGATTATTCTGATCTGATCCTCCATCTATTTTATAGTGTTTGATCTGATCACTACTTGATCCTCTAGTTTATCCCATGATAGATGTGTTCTAAATATCCTATCATACAAAGCTTCAAATGGGGCCATTCCCAAAGATGCATGGTAACCATTATTGTATGCAAATTTCACAAGATACAAAAGTCCTCCTATTTGGACTTTTGGTCCATGCAATAAATGTGAAGAATATCCTCTAAAACTTGGTTTACCCTCTTAGGTTAACCTTTTTTTTGGGTGATATGCATAATTTTTATTTAGCTTAGTGTCCACTACATGATGAAGAGCCTACTAAAATTCTGATGTGAACCTAGAATCCTTATCTGATATGATCACCTTAGGAAACCCCTGTAACTTGAAAATTTCTTTGGTAAACTTTTTTACCATTACTAGTGTATCATACTTGATATTCCATGGTATGAAGCATGTAATATTGGTCAACATATCAACCACTACCAAGATTGCATCATGTTGGTACCTAGTCTTAGGTAAACCCAAAGTAAAATCTATAGAGATTACTTACCTTTTTTGCATAGGTACATCATGTGGGCACCCCACTAGGTGTTGATATTCTACCTTAACCTTTTGGTATTTAAATATCTCACAATGAAACTCATGATATCCTACTTCATTTCGGCCCAATAGAAGGTTTTTTTTCATGTTTTCCCTCATTTTTGACCCTCTTGGATGAGCATATTAGGGAATATTATGTACCTCTTGCATAATAAATATTCTTAGATCACCAATTTTGGGTATAACTACCCTATCCTTGAAGTATAAAAGTCCATATTTTATGTTGTAATCCTCTCTCTTTAGGATTTCCCTTGGTTTTATCTCATATTTCAATGTAGTATGGTTCCTATAATTGCATTTCCTTGACTTGATCCATCAAGTCTAGATGACTCTAGGTCAGTGTTGCTATGTGAATTCTCCTATTCAAGGCATTTGCAATCTTATTCTTTTTTCCTTTTATATGCTCAATATCAAAGTCGTATTCTGCTAAGAATTCTATCAATCTTCTTTGCATTACATTCATCATAGGTTGGATAAAGATATACCTTAGACTTTGATGGTCTATTCTTAGCTCAAATGGTTTTACCAACAAGTAATATCTCTATATCTTTAGGGCATGCATAATTATTGCTAATTCTAGGTCATGCATAGCATAATTTACCTCATGCTTCTTGATTTTTCTAGACTCATAGGCTATCATAGCCTCTTCCTGAGATAATACTCCACCCAAGCCCTCTAAGGAAGTATTTTTACACGTCGTAAAATTCCCAAGAGGATCCGATATTTTGAGAATCGGTGCCATAGTTAAATTATTTTTCAAAGCATCAAATGTGGCCTCATGCTTATTTTTCCATTTGAACTCTTTCTCTTTTCTTTGAAGATTGATGATTGAATAGGTAACCTTAGATTAATATTTAAAAAAATACCTATAATAACCAATGAGTCCCATAAAAATCCTAACTTTTGAAACATTTGTTGGTGCAGGATAGCTAAATATAGCTTCAATATTATTAGGGTCCATAACAATACCTTCTATCGAGATTATGTGTCCCAAGTACTGTAGTTGTGAGGTATAAAACTCACACTCAGATAAATTTCCATATAGCTGGTTTTTCCTCAACATCTCTAACAATAATCTCAAATTATGGTCATGTTCTTCTTTGGCATGACAATATATCAAGATATCATCTAATAATACCAAGACAAACTGGTCTAGAAACTTTTGGAACACACTATTCATCAAGTTCATAAAGGTTATCGGTGCATTTTTTAGTCCAATTGATAATACAATGAACTCGTAGTGTCCATATTGGTGAAGAACACAAGCTTATACTGAGAGGGGGGGTGAACAGTATAAGATCACTTTTTACTTTTCTTTCCCAATAAATATTATGCAATGTATCAATATCAATATCAACAACAATAATCAAAGCAATGCACAAATCATCACACATAATAGAGACACCAATTTAACGTGGTTCACCCAATGTGGGCTACTCCACGAAGAAAATATTTCACTAATATTTTCTTAATAAATCTCTTGGGAATTCTTTCCCTATTAAAATATTTATGGACCTCTTTCTAAAGGAGACACCAATCCCCTAATCAAGTTTGTGGATCTCTATCCATAGGAGAACTCCTTTCTCCTCTGCTCTAGTTGGTGATCTTCTAGAAGAACTGCTACCTCCACTGCATTGGCTAATGGATCTCTATCCACTGAAGACTCATGTACTCACTTAGAAGACTTGTCCTTACAACCATGTCTAATGGATCTCTATCCACTAGAGACTGTCATCCTCTATACTCTCTCACCTCCAAAGCTTGCTCTCAACTATGTCTGAAATCTGCACTAAACACAGTCCTTAGGTCTAGCACAAATCTGCTCAATCTCTATTTTTGGTCTGGTACAAACCTATCCTCAAATATGCACCAAACTCTATCCTCAAACCTATATTGTAATCTTCCACAAAATCTCACACCAAACTATCCATAAGTCTTCTCTAAGACTTACCTCAAATCTGCTCAACAAGTCCTCACTAGAACTTGTCCAATCTCACAGAAACATATAGAGAATTGTTAGAGACTCAATATGCTTCATACTCATAAACACTCAATCACTTTCAACCTCTTTCTCAAATCAATCTAGAATATAGAACAATTTGTTTCACCCAATTAGAAATATCACTTCAACACTTCTACTTGACTAGGCTTAATCAACTTCACTTAATCAATCATTCAACAAAACATTCTTTGCTTACAAACCCTATTCCAAGCATATGAATTCTTACTCAATAATTTACAACAATGCTTATCAAACTATCCTTTTCTCTCCAACTTAGCATTCATAATCATCCAAAAATCACTCACTAGGAAGATGTGCCCATACCTTTTTGTTTGATGAAGAAGTTACCTTAAAAACCTGTCTCAAACATAATTTTCTTCTTTGCCAATTTCAATGGTTAGATGATAAAATATCACACCAAACCTCTCTCAAAAATATTTCTCAATTACAAAAATAATCAAACTCAAATACACCTTATTACTCCTTTGAAATTAGCAATCATCAAAGCATACATAAAAATAATTAGTCAATTACTCCTTATAATATCCAATCTTTAATTAACAACCTCCAAAAAATAAACCCTCAAAAATAATGTTGCCTATCCTTTTATCTCCCTCAAACACTCAATATCCAAATTAATTTAGGCAAAAATAAACTTTATAAACCATCAAAAATATTTTAATTTAAAAACCTTAGCACATCCCAAATAATCAAGTGACCAAGGCAATTAACATTAGTGCATACATTTAACACTAGCCAAAAGGCCTCGACAGGTTTTGAATGCGAAGCTTCCTCTTGTCGAGCACCTTATCGAGGTGCTAGCCCACCACGTGGGCTATGAGCCTCCATGTGAAGGGGAAGGCGTAAGCCTTCCCTTTATTTTCTTTTGAATGATGTGGTGCGAAATCCAGAATGCACTCTTCCCTCGTAAAATGACACTCGACGGGTTTCAAAGCTTGTTCTCCTGCCTTCCACATGCCTTAACACAACCTGCCATCACCAACTGTGCTACACAATACTGTGCAAAATAAGAGGAGCCACCGCAACTTCAAAACATGCGAAACTCAATCTTCTTCCCTTGCACACGAATCTAGGAGGCATTAATTAAATCAAATGCATTGGGAGACTTTGACTTAGGATTTGCCCTCCTTTTATACATGAAGGCCTCGTGCCATAAAATGTCGATGCTAAATCGAATTTCAAATTCGATTTTAATTTAAACCTTATAACCCACTTTAGGGTTATTTAAATTAATATAAATTAATTTATAATTAAATTAAAATTAAGTTATAATTAACTTAAATAACTTTGGAAGTTAATTAAATTAATTAACAAATTAATTAAATTAATTTATAATAAAATTATATTAATTAATTTATAATTAATTTAAATTTCCCTTTTTAATATTATAATAAAATATTATAATATTATTTGCTTGGGCCTCTTCTTTACACTTTGGACCACATATGACCACCTGGAACCGAATATGACCATATGGAAGCGGACTCTCCTTTTTGCACTGATTGCGAAACTGCTTCTTCTTGCACTTCTCATTGAAATTGAATTTTGACATCAATGACCACTCGATCTTGATATCAATGAAAACTCATCTACTCAAAATGTCCAACAATCTCCCCCTTTGTCATTGATGGTAACCCAATTATATTTTCTAATTTTCTTAACATTTTTATGTTCTAATCCCCTAGGAAATTGCTCCCCCTGACTCAATGCTCTCCCCTTAAATAAAATCTCTCCTCCTTAATCAAATCTCTCCCCATTTGACATCAATGGCAAAGGGTCACCTTTGGGGCTCGGGGCTAAGAATGAGACTCTTAGCTTAGTCCTTCTCCCACATCCTCTTGAAGTGGTTAATTTTGGGGTGGAAGTATCTCTACTCCTAGCATGCACTGATCTTTACCTTTGTCCACCTTCCTTCTCATATGATTCTTCTGATTCCTTTGACTGTTCATGTTCCTGCTTGTCTCTGGTATTTCTACTCTACACCACCTTGTTGTATGTCCATAATTATTGCACTTGTAACACTTAATATTGTTATTCCTTATAGGTGCAAATGTCTTGGGATTTATCCTGGTGAAGTCATATCTATTCTTGTCATGAAACCTACAATTAATTGTCTTGTGACCAAACTGATTACATGAGTAGCAATACCCATGAAAAGCTATTTATTTTTGAAGTTCCCATATTCTTTTCTTTCATGTGTCCTGCACTGTGAAGCCTTGTGTCCAAATATGTGACATGAGAAACATCATCCATTGAAATTACCTTGCCTTGACCTCATTGGTATCTTAGTCTCTTTTACCCTGTGTTGGTTCCTGTTCCATATGTTCCTCTTTTGTGCATTGTTCCTTTCCTTGTTGAACTTTCTATTGTCCAACTCATCCTCAAAAGTCTCACTTTCTCTTACACTGTCTTCTTATGAAGTTTCTTCTTCTTCAGAACTTGAGATTGAATCCTCTTCTTGTTTCTTTTGTACCTATTCAAAACCAAGACCTATTTTGTTTGTTGATCGTCTTTGTACCTTGATCATCTTATCTACGATCTTTGAGATCTTTCCAAACTTGTGTAGCTTATCCTTAGAATTTTCCATTTCTTCCCTTAGTAGAGCTAATTCTTGTTATAATATTTCACATTCTAATACCTTTGCTTCTAACTTATCCTTGAACTTCTTTGTCTTAGCCATTGACTTATTTAGATCCTCTATAAGCTTTCCTCTCTCTTCATCACATTCTTGAAACTGAAGCTTAAGTTGGAAATTTTGCTTTCTTACCTTCTTTAATATGTTAAGAGAATAAATAAGCTCTCCCTCAAGATCAAATTCTCCTTTCTCTGATTCTTCCTCTATTTTTTTGCCTTTGAAAACATCTTCATTCTTTTCTGACTTGTCTTCTATAGGATCACCTCCTTCTTCTTCTAGTGCCATTAGAATATTCTCTTTTGGCCCTTCAAGTGTATCTTCATATTCATCATCACTGAAACTAAAACCATTCTTTGTACAACTATCTTCAAGATGTCCAAAGTTGCCACATCTAAAACACTTGAGAATTATTGGTGACCTTTTCTTAATTTCTTCTTTTTCTTCTATCAAAAATAGAACTTCATATTTATCATTATCTGAGAAACTATTATCACTATCACTTGAGTACTTACTTGCCTTGACTACATAGTAACTCTTCTTCTATATTTGAAAGAACTTCTTTCCTTGTTTGCCTTGTCCATCCTTACATTTCTTTTGGTACCTATATTTTTATGATTCCTTGTTCTTATGATCCTATTTTTCTTCATCATTGTTATTCTAGCTTCTTGATAATTAGTTGCATAGTGACCATACTTTCCACAATTGAAGCATCTAACAGATTTCACATATTTAAATATTCTTGGATCCTTATTCCTTCTACCATAATTTGCTTCTTCATCACTAGATGACTCATTGCTTGAATTTGACTTCTTACCCTTTATCTTCTTAATAGCTTTGAAGGTTGCTTCCTTTTGGAGATTAGATTCTTTTGTTCTCATATCAAAAGATGTATGAATCCCAAGTAATTCATCTCTTGTCAAAAGATCACCATATTTTGATTCCTCTATAGCTGAAATATTCTCACTAAAATGTTTTGGGAGAGATCTTAAGATCTTATCACAAACATCAGTTTCTTCATGGCGTTAACAAACTCATCTACATGAAGTAGATAAGCACTAATATTTTCCTCATCCTTCATTCTTAATTCTTCAAATTTTCCTTTGAGATTTCGTATCTTTACCTTTTTGACACTTTTATATCCTTCATATATGCTTTGTAACTTATCCCAAATTCCTTTTGCTGATTTGCAATGCATAACCTTTATGAACTCTATTCTATGCAAAAATTTAAAAATTGCATTCTTTGCTTTTGAATTGTAATGATGTAGAAGCTTACCATATTTATCTGTAGGTGGAGTAGCTTGTGGTGTATCAATTTTCAACTGCTTCCCATATTTCATTTCCAAGTTCCATTAGGTGAATCTTCATTCTCATACTCCAAAATATATAATCGCTTCCATCAAATACTAGTGTTGAATTATCCGAGGATCAATTCTTAGAATCCATTGTGTTCTTGTAAGCTTTTCATTCAAGCTGTAAAACTCTTTCGAAGGAACCCGCTCTGATACCAATTGAAGAACACAAGCTTATACTAAGAGGGGGGTGAACAATATAAGACTACTTTTTACTTTTCTTTTCCAATCAATATTATGCAATGTATTAATAGCAATATCAAAATAAGTAATTAAAGCAATGCACAAGTCATCACACATAATAAAGACACCAATTTAATGTGGTTCACCCAATGTGGGCTACTCCACGGAGAAAATATTTCACTAATATTTTCTCAATAAATCTCTTGGGAATCCTTTCCCTATTACAATGTTTATAGACCTCTGTACAAAGGAGACATCAATATCCTAATTAAATTCATGGATCTTTATCCACAGGAGAACTCATTTCTCCTCTACTTTGGTTGGTGATCTTCTAAAAGAACTACTACCTCCATTGCACTGGCTAATGGATCTTTATCCACTGAAGACTCCTATCCTCACTTAGAAGACCTATCCTCACTACCCTAGCTAATGGATCTCTATCCACTAGATACTATCATCCTCTATACTCTGTCACCTCCAAAGCTTGCTATCAGCTATGTCTCAAATCTGCACTAAACACAATCCTTCGATCTAGCATAAATCTGCTCAATATTTGTCTCTAGTTTGGCACAAACCTATCCTCAAATCTACACCAAACTCTGTCCTCAAACCTATTGTAAGCTTCCACAAAATATCACACCAAACTATCCATAAGTCTTCTCTACGACTTACCTCAAATATGCTCAACAAGTCCTCACTAGAACTTGTCCAATCTCACAGAAACATATAAAGAATTGTTAGATACTCAATATGCTTCATACTCATAAACACTCAATCACTTTCAAACTCTTTCTCAAATCAATCTAGAATATAGAACAATTTGTTTCACCGAATTAGAAATATCACTTCAACACTTCTACTTGACTAGGCTTAATCAACTTCACTTAATCAATCATTCAACAAAACATTCCTTGCTTACAAACCCTAGTCCAAGCATATGAATGCTTACTCAATAATTTCCAACAATGCTTATCAAACTATCATTTTCTCTCCAAATTAGCATTCACAATCATCCAAAAATCACTCACTAAGAAGATATACCCATAACATTTTTTTTGATGAATAAGTGCCCTTAAAAAATTGTCTCAAACACAATTTTATTTTTTGCCAATTTCAATGGTTAGATGAAAAAATATCACACCAAACCTCTCTCAAAAATATTTCTCAATTACAAAAATAATCAAACTAAAATACACCTTATTACTCCTTTGAAATTAGCAATCATCAAAGCATACATAAAAATAATTACTCAATTACTCCTTATAATCTCCAATATTTAATTAACAACCTCCAAAAATCAAACCCTCAAAAATAATGTTGCCTATCCTTTTATCTCCCTCAAACACTCAATATCCAAATTAATTTAGGCAAAAATAAACTTTATAAACCATAAAAAAAAATATTTTATTTTTCCAACCTTAGCACATCCAAAATAATCAAGCGACCAAGGCAATTAACATCAGCGCATACCTTTAACACTAGCCAAAAGGCCTCGATGGGTTTCGAATGCGAGGCTTCCTCCTGTCGAGTGCCTTATCGAGGTGCTAGCCCACCACATGGGCTACGAGCCTCCATGCGAAGTGGAAGACTTAAGCCTTCCCTTTATTCCCTTTTGAAAGGCATGGCGCAAAAACCAGAATGCGCTCTTCCCTCGTAAAATGATACTTGGCAGGTTTTGAACATTGTTCTCCCTCCTGCTACACGCCTTAACACAACCTACCGTCACCAACTGCGCTACATAGTGCTATGCGAAATAAGAGGAGCCTTGGAACTTGTCTTCGTTGCTATCACCAAAACCTCAAAACACATGAAACTCAATCTTCTTCCCTTGTGCACGAATCTAGGAGGCATTAATTAAATCAAATGCATTGGGGGACTTTGACTTAGGATTTGCCCTCCTTTTATACACAAAGACCTCGTGCCATAAAACGTTGACGCTAAATCAAATTTCGAATTTGATTTTAATTTAAACCTTATAACCCACTTTAGGGTTATTTAAATTAATATAAATTAATTTATAATTAAATTAAAATTAAGTTATAATTAACTTAAATAACTTTGGAAGTTAATTAAATTAATTTATAATAAAATTATATTAATTAATTTATAATTAATTTAAAATTTTTCTTTTTAATATTATAATATTATTTGCTTGGGCCTCTTCTTTGCACTTAAGACCCCATATAACCACCTGGAACCGAATCTGACCATCTAGAAGCGGAATCTCCTTTTTGCATTGATTGCAAAACTACTTCTTGCACTGCTCACTGAAACTGACTTTTGACATCAATGACCACTCACTGTTGACATCAATGACAACACATCTACTCAAAATGTCCAAAAATTGGATCTTCAAGGATGTCTTGTAAGTATCCTCTTCTTGAATCATTAACTAATAATATCCAAACCTTAAATCTATTTTTGAAAATATAGTAGCATCCTTTAGCTGATTGAAGAGGTTATTAATCCTAGGCAAAGGATACTTATTCTTAATGGTTACCTTATTCAACATTGTTTAATCTATGCATAACCCTAAGGAACCATCCTTTGTTTTTCATAAATAATATTGGAACACCCCAAAGTGACACACTAGGTTTGATCAGACTCTTTTATAGCAAATCCTAAAGTTGCACTTTTAGTTCTTGCAACTCAATTATGGTTTTTCTATAAGGTGTCCTTGCAATAGGTTCAATCTCTAGTTTTAACTCAATAGTGAAGCCAAATTTCCATCAAGGGGGTATACCTAGAATATCTTCAGGGAGTACATCCTAAAATTTATGAAGAATTGGATGTTTCTTAAATAGTTCTTCATCCCCCTTTTCTCCAATATTTCCATTGATCTTCACACATACAACATACCGCCTCTTTATCCGCCCATGTAGAGGAGTTGGAGAGCAAGTGGGTAGTTAAACCTCTCTAGTTGCTGAGAGGCCCAGGTTCAAATCTCTCGCCTCACATGTTGTGGATATGTTATGTAATGGTTCCCTCGTGGTCATAGTCTGTTTACCCCTTGTGGCCACCACAAAAAAAAAAAAAAAACATACCGCCTCTTTTAACAACTTTATTTAACTACATAGATGAAAACAAGTGATGTTGAAAAGGACCTTGCATACTTTAAACTCTAACTCTTCTCTTATCCTTATTGGTGTGCTCCATCCACCTTTCTTGGAAATTGATTAAGGCCCCATGAGCCTTTAACCAGTCTATCCCTAGGATAACATCAAAAGCATGGAGTGGTGCTACATACAAGTGCCACATGGTGGATCCATTGGGTAAATTTATCTCAATTGTAGGTAAACATTGATCCATTGAGTAGGTTTATCTAGAACCATACTCGACTTTCCACCCTTGTGCCAAAAATCTAGGTCTTTTTGACATACCCCTAATAATACTAGTGGAAATGAAACTATTAGTAGCTCCACTATCTATTAAAATTTTTACATCCCTATCAAAAAACTTACCATTAAGTAACATCGGTGTTGCTTGTCCATCCGAATTCTATCTCTGTAGCAGTATATAATTAGTGCAACTGCTCCTCGACTCTCTAGCTCAACCTTGATCTTTGGGGACCTTAGCATAATGAGGACCCTCACATATGTAGCAACCTACCTTGGGTGCTTGTGACCTCTCCTACCTTTTATCCTCTATTTCTTCTTACTATGCTAACTCATTTTGATTTGGAGGATGGGGATTGAAACTATATTTTTTTTAAAAATTATTTTTATTTTATGCTTGATTCCCATTGATGAGCACCTGAAATGCTCATTTTATTCATATTTGTAAGGGTATTGTATGGGCATATTTAACACTAGAAATGTATTTTTGTATTATTATTGCATGTATTTAATATAAAATGAAGTATTTATACTTGATTGGTGTTTTTAGTTGGATGTGTTTAGCCGTAGGTTTTTGTTAAGTTCTTTCACATTTTTTAGTCGAGGTTCCATATGGACCTGGTATTATACAAAAAATATAATATTTTTGAAGAAGCAGATAAATTAAAGAGAACCACAGTGAATTAAGGAGGTGCCTACATCTTGCTAAGGGTAGGGTGACTACTTCCCACAAGGAAGAAGGTGCCTACATCCTAGACGTAGGAAGGCATCTACGTCTCTGATGTAGGAAGGTGCCTACATCCTAGACACATGAAGGCGCCTACATCCTAGACATAGGAAGGTGCCTACATATTGAATGCAGGAAGATACCTATGTTTAGTTAGCATATAGTGCCTACTTCCCTAACGTTGACTATTTATTAAAATATCAAGTGATTTTTACAAAGAAGCTATTGTGAAAAATAGGGGAAGGTCATTCTCATCTATCGATGATTGAATTTTAGGAACGATCGCTTTTTTAATAGGAAAAAATCACAATTGTGCATGCACCCATTGTAGCAAATCATAATTCATGATTAAATTAGGAATTTTGAATATGCTATTATTGTAACAAAAATCGACCGCATTCTGTATAAGAACAAACCATTTATGAAAAGGAGATTTGCAAATTCTTAATATTTTTTGTACTGCATTTTTATCAATTGATTTTTTGAGTGTTTCTATTTTTGTGTGGACCTAAGAATTAATTTCTCATAACAAGTTGGGTAAATGATTTGATGAGATATCAGGCCCACTCCAAGTAGTAATCCTACTTTGTTTATTTTTGCTATTTCCTATTATTTCCAGATTTCAAAGTGTGAATGTTTTATTTATTTCTTATAATTTATTTTTAGTCGTGTGTAATTTATTTACCTTTTGCAATTTCTTTCAGTTGTGTATTTTTTCTTTTAGTTGTTTTAAATTTTGCAAGTGTGCAATTGTTTATTTCCTATACACATTTATTTTTTTGCACTTTTACTTATCTATTTTATTTAATATTTAGTTTTTACTGGGTTTGGTTAAAAATGAACATACACAAACAAAAAAATCCCTCCACCAAATTGATAGATATATAGGAACTCATCTCCCACACTACATGCATATATTGTGCATAGGTACTCTCAATTTTATGAACTGCAAATTGACATAAGTGGACAGACTTAGCCCTTTTACAGAACACCATTTCTGCTCACCATTTTGGTGCAGTTGTTGGGGAGTGGTAACTTTCATATTTAGGATCCATAGGTTAGTTAGCCTAAAAGTGAATGTTCAAACTACCTTACCTATAGATCCCCTATATGAGAATGCATGAGTACACCAAGCCCAAGAGGACCTAACAGATATTTTATTAGGATAATAGACATCACCTCAGAATTACTAGTACAAGCTATTTAAGAAATACCTTTAGAAAATTTTAAAATACTTTTTGAAGAAGGATAATCATCTCCACCTAATGCACCTTGGCTTGTTAACCCAATTTATGGAACAACTAGTAGATCAAACCAAAATTGTAGTCAGCTTGAAGATTTATTAAATACCCAATGATGGAAAGCACTTGAAGAGAGGGCTATCTTAGATTTCAATTTAGGAATATTATTAGAAGACAAGAAAAATGAATGTGACACTTTTGTTAGCTGCTTTAAAAACAATTGACTTACACCCTACATCATTTATAACCATGGTTGGAAATGATGAGGTTTCTACCAATTTTGAATTCTCAATTAAAGAATCTAGAGGAGACACTAAAATGAAAAATTTTTGTCCTACACACCTCCCTATCTTTAGAGGACAACCAACAGAGGATCCTAATATGTTTCTTTTTAAGTTTGACGTTCTTTGTAGATCAGTTTATTACAAAACAAATGCCCAAAATTAGAACTTTTCCTTCCATATTAGATGTCTCAACACTATGCTAGTTTATCAATTTAGAGCACTACTAGGATTTCAAAAGGATGAGGTATGCTTTAGAGGAAGTTCTAGATATATTATAGAAGGAGGAAGAGTTAGGATTATTGGTAAAGATTCAATTTTAATCTCCAACGTTCACCCCACACAAAACTAGAAGAAAAATCATTAAGGAGCATATTCTTAAGGGGTCTTATGAATGAATAATTATAAGCCTTAAATTTATTAGTGGGAGGTGATTTTTACCAAGCCTAGTTGTTAGATATCTGACAATTATGTTAGAATTACTCTAGGAGAAAAGATAAACCCATAACCTAAGGGATGAAAACAACAACCTCAATAACAAAAGTAGAAATATGCACCTTGCTAGAAGATATGATGAGTGTTATATTATCATCTCTTGTGATCCAATTTGAAACATTTCAGCTTTAAACAAAGTAGTAAACTGAGGCAGCATCGGCCTTTTTCTACCCACAATGTAGGAATAAGCACCTAAAGAATGAATGTCTAGAATACAAGGTCCGAGTTTGTGAAATTTGTCAATTGAACCATAAATCAAATTTGTGCCCAAAATTAGAAACCATAAAAGAGGAACTAAATGTAGCTGAAACATATTTCATGGATAATAGGAGGAATTGGCAACAACCCCCTATGGGAGGTGGAATGCCAAGAGTAGCACCACCATATGGTGGATCTAATTTTATGAACCAAGGGTAGGTCCAAACACCCAATATGGGGTAGTGGGGACAACCACCTTGGATGAACACCACCAAAGGTCCTAATCCCTATACACCATACCCATGGATACCATACCAACAATTTGGAACATAGTGGCAAACTTATAATATGTGGAATTCACCTCCACAAACAACCACATAACCTCCACTATAGCCCAGTTTGTCGACACCACCTACTTTTAGACCATAACAACTACCAACACAACCAACCCTGAATCCTAGCAATAACAAGATAAATCAAACAACTTATCAAGTAGACACAGGGATGTATCCTATGTACCATATTAGTGTAGAACATGTAGATTGTAATCCAATCCATATTAGATCAGGTAGAGAAATAGGAGTAGACCAAACACCTTCGATAGTGGAGGAAGTAGAAATAGAAGCAAGAGTCGAACAAACACCTTCGATAGAGGAGGATGTAGAAGTAGACCACTCTGCTGAACACATAAACAATGAAGGGATCCCACTTTTTCCTAAAATGCTATAGGAAACTAGGAAGAATATGCAACTAAAATTTGACATAATGTCAGGGTTGAAAAACCTTACTATCACAATTCCCCTCTATTAGGCTATTAGAGACGTGCCAATCTATATGAATCCATTAGAGAACTATATCTCAAAATACTAGGATAAGGATAATAACAAAAAATAGTACAAGTGGTAGGAAAATTGGCTAATTTGATATTAGGAAATATCTATCATCCAAAATTTTAATCTAGAAAGCCTAGTTTTAATAGTTTGAATTGCGGGATTAAAGCTACCCAATATTTTGGTAGATCTAGGTGCAACCATAAATATGATGCCTAAATAAACCATGCATATACTACAATTAACAGACATGAGACCAACAAAAATAGTGTTACAACTGGCAAATAGATCTACAGTATTCCTAGAGGGAATGCTGGAGTATATGGTTGTAACTGTAGATGCATGGGAATACCCAACAGACTTCCTAGTCCTGAAGTCAAGATCAGGATTGGGTGGTTATCCACTCATACTAGGACGTCCTTGGTTGGCAACAACTGATGCATACATTAGTTGTAGGACTAGACAAATAATGATATAAGATGGAATAAGTGTTAAAAATATAATCATTTATCCACCTGCATAATCTATCGATGAATTGGGAGAGCCCAATTTGAAAATCATAAATGATGATTTCTGGTGGAGCCAAAATTGACTCAACATCTGAGACCCCCAATTTTAAATTTTTGGCTTCAATAAATTTAAGAAAGGTTGCTGGTCTCTATTGCATTTTAATTTGAGAGGTTGATTTTAAATGGTTTTAGAATGTCATCTAAATTAAATCTAAAGTCAAACCTTAGCCATTAATAAAATTGCCTTGGTGATCATTTTTTTATCCAATAATAAAAAAGAGTCCACAGGAGTCAACTTAATCAAGCATCCACTAAAGGTTGTTAACCATTAATTTAAGGGTTTAACCAATTTTTCCTTTGATTCTTTTAAAAGGCGTTTGTATTTCGTAAAAATGAGCTTAGTCCTATTATAAAATTAATCATAACTTTTGGACTTAAATAAAATGAATCAACCCCTAAGTATTTGGTTTTTTAAAAGAATTATTAAAACATTTGGACCTAAAATCACTTTTAGCCTAAGGTTTTAAAAATTGTCATAACGGGTAGATGAGGGTATGCGCCCCTTTTGCACTTAAAAACCAAGCATGTCCAAAATATCTGGATGATAGTGCTTCGTCCTTTGAAATTGAACGAATGCACTCACTTTAATAAGCTTGAATTTTTAATTAATAATGTGCCATGGTGAAAAGGGTTAAAACCTAAGGTCTTGAGCAAAAATTTAATAAAATCAATTAAGGGTTACGGGTCCACTTTGGTTAAATATCATGCAAATCACCCTGATCCAAAGGTAGCGCTTTAGATCTGCTTGTTGTGGTGTAGTGGTAAATACCCTGGGTGCTGGCAAAGGCCGACCCAGGTTCTATTCCCCTTGTCTCCATCCTGCATATATATGGTATAGTTAGGAATGTCCTATGTGCTGGTAGAGGCCGACAAGGCTCTATTCCTCCTATGCCCAACCTGTTGAAAGTGGCACCTCGAAAGGGGTGTTTTCCACTATAAATTAGTTTTTACCCAAGTGTTGTAGGTGAGTTGGAGAGGAGAGGGCAATCCTCCAAAGGAGGTCCCAAGTTCAAATCTCCACCCTACCAAAAAGCTGAATTGGGTATCCAAAATCCAATTGATAATGTTGGTGCGGGCAGGGTCGAGTGCGACTCCTAGGTGACTTTGACGGTGTAGAACCCCCTGTTCGTGGTCTCTCAGACCAAGGCGACCCAGTAAGGGGTTTTTCCCTTAAAAAAAAAAGGCAGCGCTTCAATGGAAGGGATCAAACGATTACGCTTGGTCTAAGGATAAAAAGGTTAACAGTTAAAAAGTGATTAAATGCCTCAGATTTAATTAAAGTGTCAAAAGTAATTAGCAAAGGGCTTAATACATTGGTAACCGTACCCCATTTTCGCTAATCGTAGATTAATAAAAATTAAAATGCGTGAGCACCCTATGTTTTTGGTTTTGTAGGTTAGAGGAAAATCTATGACTACGCTTTCTCCTAAGTTAATCTGATGAACGAGCGCTCTCCAAAAGTAACCAAGAATATTATATGCACTCATTGTTTCAAATATGTGCAAGTTCCATGATATCTGACAACTATTCCCACTCCAGAGAAGATATAATAGTTGCTCTCATAGAAAATAATCGGGTATCTCTAGAAGATCCGACAACAACATTCAAATCCACCAGATCCAATGGTGGTGCTTACAACATACCAGCTGATAGTTTAAAAGCACCATTTCATCCAAAAAATATAATCAACGATGGTGCTTGATCCTGCCTAGATCTGATGACCGTGATATTCCAGGACAAATAAAAGAAAAAGATCTACGGTTACACTTGATAAGGAGTCAATCCAACGGATGCACGTCTTCCAAAGAAGTCAAAGATGGTCACACACAAATTCAAGTAAAGCCCAAGTAATTTTTGAAATATCAAATGACAATGATGATTCCTCCATGATTCGATGAATGTGCACTCACCCAAAGGTAACCCAGGTTAAGTGAAGGTTTATTAACACTCACGGTTTAAACATTATGCAGATATAATAAAATTAACAGCTGCACGCACTCCAAAATAGATCCAATGGCAGTGCTTGCACAATATTTTTCAAATGTTGACAAGTCAAAAGTGGAGAATATAAAAACGCACATCATTGATCGATCCAATGACTGTGCTTGATCCTACCTGGGTCCCATGGTGGTACTATTTCCAGATAGATCAAAGCAAAAGGGTATCGATAGTAATGCTCATCCCCGCTAAAATCTAATGGTCATGATGATGATCTAAAGAACATAAAGCACACATCATGAGATGATCTAATGGCTACGCTTGCCCCGATCCAATCCAATGGTGGCACTTTTTTAGAACCATTATAAGCTAAAAGTAATCAACGACAATGCTCAAACCTGCATAGATCTAATGATCAATATTTGATCAAAATCACATACAGAATATAAGCGCATGCCAAGGCTAATCAGATGGTCACATTTATATCTGCCTAGATCTAATGGCTATGCTTAATTGAGGCTATCAAAAATGAAAACTAAGCAGTATAAAAGGTGCACATATTCACCTGATCCGACGACAATGATGAACCCTACCCATATATGACAACAACGCATAGCTGATGCATCCAAAGTTTAAGGTATATGTTTTGTTCATGATTGGGAAGTCAATTAAGGTAAAAAAATCTAAAATTTGCACACAATTAAGATTAACCAAGGGTCTAATACATGGCTAATTCCCCCCTTTTTGGTTAAACCCAATGCACATCTAGAATATCGAACGAGCATGCATAATAGGATTTTTGATCAAAAGGTGGATCCTTAGAGACATGAGCATGGTTTAAAGGATTAGGTTTTAAATGATATTGGAAATTTATAATCACCATGCGAACATTAATAAAACAAGAGTTTATATGACTAACACATGGGTAAAATCAAATTAAAAATTATAGACCTAAGCATTTCTGATTGATTTATTGTAAACCATGATTTTTCACTTAGTATATGTTGCCAACCTTAGTATACATATATTTTGTCGTATGGCTAACCAAATGTGCACGACCATAGAGATCAACATCAATGAATTGAAACCAACAAGATCTAATGGTAATCAATGCTCGAGAATATAATATTATGACTAAGATACCCTAAGATTTGAACAAATTAAAGGATTTCAATGAGCGTACGCATCCATAAACGAATTTGACAAATGATGACCAGAGAAAAAGGGCCATATCATAAAAATACATATTTTTAAGCTAACACCTGAGCAGGACTAAGGTGGTGGATCATCCACGAGAAAAATCACTGAATAGAAGTGATCTGCAGCAAACAACAACCACTACAAGGTAAATTAAAAGTATAGGCAAAAGACCAAAAGAAATGGCTAATTTAGGCAGTAACCAAGAGATAAAATAAATAGAATATCAAATAGAATCACACGGACTGTACCAAAACAAGGATGATACAAACTATTTGGGTGACAAGTCTTGTAAAAAAGAATAAAATTAGATATTTGTAGATCCACTGAATGTGATCATGTACTATGCAGGGAATAAGATAAGCCGGTTTGATATGGGATCATACAATAATTATCTCAAATTATAAATAGGGACATTAAAGGTGAAAAAAGAGACATCAATGAGAAAAGAAATGAAGTGCAAATTATGAAAGCCTCAATGGTACAACCAGCTCCTGTTCTTCATGTTAAAAAGACATAAGAAGCATGACAAAACTAAGAGGATGTTTTAGCTTATAGAAAGTTGTTCACTCAATGCTTCGATGGAATATAGTTATAGAGGGGTCACTTTGATAGAATATAGTTATGGAAGTAGGTTATAGGTGCTTCCAGCTCTTGTTTTCCATTTTGTCTTTCCTCCTACCTATCACTACCCTCCTTTTTCAAGGCATTCTCTCTTGACCATCATCACTGTCCACTCCACATAATGCCATATCTCCACCGATCATTGAGAAAATCAATTCCTATTGCTCCCTCCTCCCTCATATTCATTGTGCTATCAATGCCATTCCATATGTTTACCACTCACACTCCATATATTCTCTTCATTATCACATTGGTTCCCCCTCTGTTCTACGTCAAAAATTCACTCTAATAGCCTAGTTTGATCTTAATTCACAAAATCAAGACGACTAGGAAATACAAGAGAAACAAATTCTATATGTATATGTATATATTGGTTCACCAGTTTTATATTTCTTAAATCCCTCAATACACCATTTTTTTGAAATCCCCCTTAAAACAAGAGCAAACAAGATAGAAGATCTAGTTCCACATAGTTTAGAACAGTTGGATGGCACACGAAGAAGATCAAAGGAAATGGTGATAAGTGTAAGGCCAAGATCATGCTAATAATAACCGAATGAAGAACCAAAGGCTATAAAAGGAAGTATCTAGGTTTAAAATCTGAATAAAGAATTTAGAGATAGCATTTTTACTAAGAGGTATACTTGAGTGCCCTATCAATTGTGCTATTGTGTTCCCATTGTGTCTATTTTTCCTCTGTCACCTCTCATTCTTCCATTTGCTATACAGGTTTCGTTAATGCTATGTTTGGAAAGCTAAGAATATTTCCAGTTTTTCTGAGCCTGAAGTCCAAAGATTCTTCTTGTTATCATTTTGAAAGAAGGAGAATTGAAGAAGTCTTGTTACATTATTTGAACAAGGCTTTCTCATTGTATTAAAAAATTGTAACAAAGTTTAATGGATTTTTGCCCACTCTGCATGTAATATCATTGAAAAAATTAATACAATTATGGGTTTTAGTTTTATCATTTCTTGTCTCTAGTTTTGTGTGTTTCCTCATAATAGGTTACATTATTTGAACATGTTTTGAGCATTTCTTTTGTTGGTTAACCATTAGACTGATTACGATATTCGAATGAGTATAATGGTGCCAATTCTTCTTTTTCCATTCTTTCTGTTCATGTTATGAATGTTGTTAAATTGCTATAACAACCCAACAAATAAGGCACCGGTCTACATAAGGCATAAATAATTGTTGTTGTCATTGCTTGGTCATTTTTATAATAAGTATATAACTAAAATTTGGAGTGTGTAATACTTGTAAAATCATAAGTTTACCACTAGGGTTTCCTTACCCATTTTGTTATGTTTTTCTTTAGCAATATTTATTTTATCAAAATAAAGAGGTAGGTTGACCGGATCTTGTAATAGCTCGTTGGTTCAAAACTATTGCGTGACAAATTATAAAAGCTATGGATGCAAGAAATGGTTCCAAAAATGCCTTCCTATATTACAATAAGTGATATCTCTTGATGAAGTGGGGGATGAAGTAGATGAAGACTTGATCATAACAAGTTTTTTAGAAGGAGAGTCCTCATATCCTCCCATGGATTCCCCACTTGTTGGTAGAAGGGAACATCACATTAAACAAATTGAGATAGAACCTAGCAAGATATTAAACATTGACAACACACTTACCGTTGTTCAAGAAGAAAATTTGAAAGAAATATTAAACAAATATAAAACTGCTTTTGCCTAGGATTATAGAGATATGAGGGGTATTGCACCTGAAGTATGCGCCCACAAAATTTATCTAGAAGACAATGTGATACTAGTAAGGCAACCTTAACGACAATTTAACTCGACCATGAAAGAGATAATGAAAACTAAATTGAAAAAAATCAGAGTCTGCTATATTCATTTATCCCATTTTAGATAGTCAATGGGTATCATATTTGGTGGTAGTACCCAAGAAAAATGACAAATGGAGGATTTGTGTGGATTATAGGATGTTGAACAAAGCCACCTGAAAAGACCATTTTCCCCTACCTTTTATAGATCAAATCCTCGATACCTTGGCAAGATGAAAGTAATTTTCATTCCTCAATGAATACAATAGATACAATAAAATTCAAATAGGGGAAGAGGACCAGGAAAATACCATATTTACCTATCCTTGGGGAATCTTTACCTATTGTGTCTTATATTTTGGGTTATGTAACACACCTACAACTTTTTAGTGAGTAATCCTTAGTATTTTTTAGACATGGTGGGAGAGACTTTAGAGATTTACATGGTGACTTCACCATTTATAGTGAAATTTTTGAAGAAACTATGACAATTTTGGAAAGAGTACTCCAATGTTGTCAAGATACCAATCTATCCTTGAGTAATGAAAAATGCTTCATGTTAATGAAAAAAGGGATAGTTTTAGGACATCACATCTCTACTGAGGGGATAAAGGTAGATAAAAGGAAGATAGAAGTTATCAAAGAACTACCTAACCCCCAAAATTAGAGAGATATCCTAAGTTTCTTAGGCTCTACTAGATACTACAGATGTTTTATCAAAGATTTTAATAGAATTTGCAAACCACTACACACATTGTTAACCAAATAATGCGAGTTTGTCTAGACAAATGAGTGTGAACAAGCATTCAAAGTATTAAAATAAAAACTAATAATTGCTCCTATTCTTAGAGGTTCAAATTGGGACATTCCCTTCCACATCTATGCGAATGCATCTAACAAACCTATAGGGCAAAACTAGAACAAAAGGAAGAAAATGAACCATATATCATTTATTATGTCAGTAAAAACCTTATGGGAACTGAGTTAAATTACACTGTCACCAAAAAATAATTCCTTGTAGTTATACATATAAATAAATTTTACCATTATATCACAGGCCATAAAATATTTGTGCATATTGATCATGTTAGCTTTTGGAGCCTTAAACATAAAGAAAATGCATTCACAAGTATAAAAATAAACACGCAATGATACAATTATGATAATAGAAAAAAACCATGCATGAAAATATGATAGAAAACTTGATACAATGCTCTAGAAATGCTCAAATAGAAAGCTCACAAAATTTACAATGCTACCTCATGGAGTTTGAAACTCCTGCATGATAGCAAAATGGAGCTATATTATGCCTACTACTACTCACTCCTTTGCACTACTTCCATTCTCTCACAATCACTCACAATGAGGCCTTTATATAGAAAGTTAGGTTACTTGCCTCTCACTCAACCCTAAGACTCATGTACATGTGGACTACATGCACATTTACATCATTGCACATTCTAACACTTGTGCATTTATTCTATTGCACTAATAAAGCAATAACTCCTAATATAATCCTAACCTAAATATGCACCCATGAGGCTACATTAGAAAATAACCAAATGATGTAATAGCTATATTTTCCAACACCCTGTTTACATTATTTGGTTTGAAAACATTAGTCTTCAATATGGATCTTTGACTCTTGAGTAGTCTTCATCTTGATGTGGTTCCTTGTTGCTATTTTTAGTTTACCTTGCATTGTATTCCTTCTTGATATTATGCCTCCTCTTATTCTTATTATTCTTATAGGATGTTGATTATAGGATCTGTGTGGATAGGATCTGTCTTCATTTTGATTATAGGATGTTGATTATAGGACTATTTTAAAATGAAAAATGGAGGATATGTGTGGATTATAGGATGTTGGATTATTCGAATGTATGCTCCCTAAGACTGTTTTAACCTTCTCTTAGACTACCCTATAAATCTATTTGGAGATGTGCACTTAAACTTTGACTTTCTTCTTCCTTTTAAGCTCTTTTTCTAATTGCAATTACTGGATTATCTTCTCCATATTTTGGAGGTATTGTTATCCTTTTTGGTGGCTATTCCTTGCCACAATAATCTGCCATTTACTTCTACAAAAGAGCTCTCAAAAATATGCCTTTGATGACTAGTTTGGCTGAACTAGAATATTGCCTTTAACTCTTGATAATATTTTTCTTGCTTGGATATTATTTAACTTATTATCCCAAGCTACTCAATGTAATATTTTGCATTATTTATGATGCAAATATAGTCTTCCTAACTTCTATTTTTTTCATGTGCAGGTTTTCTCCTTGTAAACTATAACTTCTGCACTATTTTGAAGACTTGGAATGAAAACTATTCTATGCAACTTTTGACCCTTTGAAAAAATGGTGCTTAATAAACCTTAATATAAAATGAAATATGAAAGCTCAACTTTTAAAAATTTTGCACCTTATTGTTGCATACCTTTTTCTCTCCTAGATGATGGAGATAGTGGTGATTCAAGTCACCTCAATGACTACCTTTTGTGGATGATTTTGTAGCTCTTCTATGCTGTCCAAAAACAACTCTTTGCTCACCTTTTTGTAGCTTCAATACCTTATCAACTTGCTGCTCTAAAATCTAATTTGGTGGCTTCAAAACTTCTTCAGAATGTGCTTATGGAATCTGATTTTTAGCAATCACTAATGCTGCCCATAATTTCTGAAATTTTCAGCACTAAGCAATATTCATTGTTGCTTTTAATTTCTTTGATTTGCTACCTTTTTCACTATCCACAAACTCTATATTTTACAGCTCTGAGTGTTGTTAATATGTTATCATTTTCTTTGTATTCAAATCTACAAATTTCTAGATTTTAAGGTAATCAATACCATCACTGAAATGTTGTCCTTGAATCCCAAAAATTTGGTAGGATTCTTCCCAAATTGCAGCTGAGATGTTGCTCAAGAAGCTCCTTCAATGATGGCCCCAAAATATTGCAGATTTTGTGGTTCTTGTATCTCTTTTAACTTTCCATATTTTGATTTCAAAGTAGATCTTCTCCTCAAACAATATATCAATCTTGAGATCTATTCAATACTACCTTTTTTATTTGACAATATTCTTACCAACTTTCTCCTTTGGGCTTGTCGTCGAATGGTGACGATTGTCCCAATTCCTTATTTTCTTCTTTGGTAGTAATTTCTTCAATGAGTCCTTCTATGAACTCCTTCAATGAGGTTCACCAAGCCTTCTTCTTGAGACCTCTCCAATATTCTCAATCTTACAAATTATAAATATTCAATGAGACCTTCCTTGGCCTCTTCAATATTCAACTATGGAAATGAGATCTTCTTCTAGAATCTTTTGAATTTGCTACTACTAAAATCTGCAATAGAACATTTCTTTAGTTCTTTTCAATTCTCAATATTCCATAATGGAAGTTCTTCAATAGGGTCTTCAATGGACCTCTTCTTCAATAAATTCTTCAATAGAACTCTTATTCAATAGGACCTTCAATGGAACTCTTCTTCAATAAGGCCTTAAATGGACCTCTTCATCAATTGAAAGTTTTCAGTCTTCAATGGAGATCACCAATCTCCAATATTTTTCTAGGACTCTTCTCCTTGAGTCTCTTTGATCTTCAATGGGATCTTCTTTCTAGGACCTCCTTCCTAGATTTGCAATATTCAATGTGGCTTCCATGGCCACTAAATATTTCCTCGATATATCAACTAGGAGTCTTCAATCTGCAAATATTTCAATGGGACCTTTCTCCTTAGGCCTCCAAATTATCAATCCTCATTTTTTTGCAACAAAGAATCAATCCTCACATGAGGAAAGTAACTTCAAATTTTAGGAAATGAAGATGAAGTTCTTCTCTATATGTTGTAGGAAGCTTTCTACCTTATAAGAGTTAATTTTCTCTAACAAGAAAAACCTAGATGATAGTAACCAAATGGTTCTCCTATTTTTTTTATCTCTTGCAATAAAATATTAGAGATAATAAAAATTTCTGACTCTATGAGAAATAAAATTCACTAGTTGGATTGCCAATGTAGTAGAACAATACTGATTTCTAGTCTTCACAAGCATTACAACTCTTGTGGAAAAACTCTAGCTAAATCTATCATGTGGCTTTCTATATTTTCTATTCTTCTACCTAGATCTACTTCTATCAAAAAGCCTATTGCAATGGTATTTGCATGCAACGACACACTATGGCTGATCTGATTTTCAAATACTCAATAATAGTCCTTGTGGATTTCCTTTTATTCACCATGGCTCTGATACCATTGTTAGATTTTGGATCCTTAAAAATAAAGAAAATGCATTCAAAAGTATAGAAATAAACATGCAATGATACAAATATGATGATAGCAAAAAACCATGCATGAAAATATGTTAGAAAACTTGATACAATGCTCTAGAAATGCTCATATAGAAATCTTACAAAAATTACAATGCTCCTCTCATGGAGTTTGCAACTCCTCCATGATAGCAAAATGGAACTACATTGTGCCTACTACTACTCACTCCTTTGCACTACTTCCACTCTCTCACAATCACTCACAATGAGGCCTTTATATAGAAATATAGGTTACTTGCCTCTCACTCAGCCCTAAGACTCATTTACATGTGGACTACATACCCATTTACATCATTGCACATTCTAACACTTGTGCATTTATTCTATTACACTAATAAAGCAATAACTCCTAATATAATCCTAAACTAAATATGCACCCATGAGGGTACATTAGAAAATAACCAAATGATGTAATAGCCATAATTTCCAATAGATCATGTAGCCATTAGATATATAATGAAAAAGCCAATGATAAGTGATAGGGTTATTAGATGGATTTTACTCCTATAGAATTTTGATGTTACTATTGTAGATAAACCTAGAAGGGATAACATGGTTGCAAATTTTCTATCTAGATTAGTTTCTTAATATAACATTACAATTGAGGATAAATTTTTGGATGAGCATCTCTTCACTCTAGATAACTAGACACCATGGTACACCAATATGACCAATTATCTAATAACCAATAAAGTATCCCCTGCACTCACCTCTCGAGAAGCTCAAAATTTAATTGAAAAGAGTGTAGCCTTATCATGGATCGATGGTTGCTTGTTTATAACTGGAATTGATCAATTCATGCAAATATGTGTAGAAAAAAAATGAAATCCCAAACATTTTAAAAGCCTATCATGATGAACCATGCAATGGAAACTTTGCAAGAAGAGCTACATTTAAAATATTACAAATAGGGTATTATTGACCCTCACTATTTTAATATGTCATTAAACACACCAATCATTGTGATCAATGTCAAATAATGGGTCAACCAACCACCAGATATGAAATACCCCTTCATCTACATTTGCACATTGAATCATTTATCAAACAGGAGATGAATTTTATTAGGCCTATCAATCCACAATCTAACAGTAAGAGGTATATTTTAGAGTGTACTAATTATGTTACTAAGTTTGTTAAAGTGCATATATTATGGAGCCCCAAGGAGGAGAATGTAACACAATTCTTGTATGAGTCCATATTCACTAGATTTGGTGTTCCTAGGGAGATTATCATTGACTAGGGAACTCAATTTACTTCGAAGATGATACAAGAACTAATGCAGTAGTTCTAGATCTAGCACAAAAAAACCACCCCATATCATCTATAAGATAATGACCAAGTAGAGGTTACTAATTACAAATTGGAGAACATGCTAACGAAGATAGTTCAAAAATATAAAAAGGATTGGGAAAAATATATTTCAAAAGTGGTATGGACCTATCACACTACATGGAAGACAACCATGGTATTTACACCATTCTAGTTGGTGTACGAGAAGAATACAATGATGCCCATCGAATTTAAAATAAAAACTCTATGAACTACTGTAGAACTTAATTTGAACCTAAAAACTGCATAACAAGAATGTATTCGCCAACTGAATTAGTTGGATGAATATAGGCAAGATACGCTGCAACACATGAAAACAATGCAAAAATAGAGAGCAATGTGGCATGACCTCCACATCACGCCAAAAAAATTTAAAGAAGGAGAATGGACATTATTATATGACTCTAGATTTCAAGAGAGAAAGGGGAAGCTCACACAGAGCTGGTTGGGCTCGTATGAGGTAGTTGAAATAATTAACAATGGAGCTATCTACATAAAAATAATCAACAATAGCGGAATAATATTTATGATTAGCAAACACCATTTATGACCCTACAATTCACCTCATATTTATAGAATCAGCTCATATGTAGGTATGGGGGGACCCCATTTTTAGAATTTTTTTAGCAGTTTGATGAATGCTCATGTATTCACAATTCAAAAAATACATGGAACCCATTGTAGACTATAGGCCACTATGCCTATCAAGAAAGAGTTATGCCACCCTATTTTTCCCACTTTCTAGGAATATAGTGATATGGAGATGGCACCTACTTTCCACTAGGAGGGCAGTGCCTATATCTAGGCTAGTATACAGGTGCCTACTTCCCACCAAGAGGATGATGCCTATGTTTGGGACAAAAAAGAGGTGCCTACCTCCCACCAAGAGGACGATACCTATATCTAAACCAACACAAAGGCACCTCCTTCCTACCAGGAGGGTGACACCTATATTTGAGCCAACATAGTGATGCTTACTTCCCACCAGGAGGGAAACACCTATATGCAAGTCAGAGCTGAGGCACCTACTTCCCACCAGGAGGATGACACCTATATCTAAAAGAAGCACAAGAAACACCTACTTTTGAATAGGAGAGTGATGCTCATTTTCAAGTTAGTACAAGAACTAGAGGTGTCTAATTTCCACCATGGAGGCGGCACATACATCCACATGAACATAAATATACCTAATTTTTGATGGAGGAGCATGCCTACTTCTCGATTGATGATGTCAAAATATGCCTACTTCCCAGATTCCACTAACAAAGTATGCTTATTCCCAGTGATAAAAGTACGCCTACTCCTAAGATGTTAATAGTGGGGTATACCTACTTCCATGTTCCAAAGAGGAAGTGTGTCTACTTTTGTGATGAATATTGATGTTTTTATTTTCAGCATGAGATCTCAAAACTCATAAATTTGTAGTACCCAATAAAACCACATTCATGAGATCACATCGTAGGAGGGAAAGTGCAAGTCACCAATTTTTTGGTACACCATAATTAATGCATCAATCAATCATATTGTGCACCACTAGGCATCATATGCATCATGTTTCACAAAATTCACCCAGGTATGTACTGGTTTTTCTATTAAAAATATGCATGGTTATCCAAAAAAATATTTCTATGTTAAGTGCCTATACATGCCCCACACATTTTTCCCATTCATACAACTCCACGTTAGCAGTTCACCACATGACACTAATCAGATATGGGGGAGAGGTTGCAATATAATCCAACTATATCTGGATGCATGAATCAAAATAAATTATGAGGATATCATAATTATCACTAATTATGGGGGCATAGTTGCCTGTCTTAGCCCATTATAGGTAAGGATGTAGTTGCATGCTTTAGCATGTTATTAATACGAACATAGTTACTTCTTAAACACTAGAAATAAAAATATTAAGAGTGTGACAACCATGGTAGGATCTTTGAAGAATTAGTGTGACAACCATGGGAGGACCTTTGAAGAATCACGCGCAGAAGAAGAATGAGCCCATAGATCTTACGGGTATCACAAGGACAATCTAGGAACAATTTGAAGCAATGGAATGGGTGAATTACTATAGTTTGGTCAGCCAGGGCCAAGACCTAGCTACAATACAAGAATTTATAGCATCCATGAACACTGTGGCTATGTGCATGAGGGGCCTCATTATACCAGTGATAGAAGACTATATAGTAGAAGTAACCAACCTACCATGCACAACGAATTGAACATATAAAGGCGATAAAATTAAGTGATGTGCTCCATGATTATTTGGGCAACCAACGACACATTTGATGCATTCAAGGTTTCCAAAATAGTACCTTCAAAATTCATGGAAGTCAGTGTACGAGAAATTGGCTTGATTCTTCACCTATACTAAGAGATATTTGTTCATTAATGTGAACCATTTTTGCTTCTAAAACTATTTATTGCATGGCAACCGAATCAATATCCTGTTTTATATTATAAGTTCCCTATAGGATGAATCAAGAAAATACCAAGTGGGCATAAAGATGATTTTGGCTCACCACATGATCATTTTATCCCTAATACAACATGCATAAGGGCAATGAGTTGTGCTACCACCATAGATCGTTGTAGAAGACCAGGTTGCATTAGAATCATTAAGAGAATAATGAATGAATGCCCTCGAGAAGAAGTAGAGGTGCCTAACTTTCAGCATAACAATTTGGGTGGAGAGGCAGGGCAACTTGAATTGAGCCCATTCTGGGAAATATCACCACCTATGTCTAGTATTGAGATGAAAGTAGACACGTTAGTAGACTATAGTTTATCAAAGAATAGGGAAACACCATAGAAGACGAACAAGCTACACAAGTATTATAGGGTTTAGTATCTATCGAGTTACCCTATAGTAGGTCTTTCGAGGAAGACCTCCAAGACCAATTTAAGGAGGTTCAAGCACAAGCCTCCAATTGAGAGAAAATGCAAGGCTATATAGGTAAAATTTTAGGAATTTTGGCAAGTTACCATAGATAAACAACAATAATCAGAGCGCACTATGCAACAATTAGAAAATATTGTGCAATAATTGGAGAACATGGTGCAAAAATTACAATAATTGCTCAATGAGAAGGAGAACAAATTGAATGTTGCTATTCAAACAAATTGGGCCATGGACCCAAAAATTTCTTCCATCAATTTTGAGAAAAAGGTGGCCTGTTCTTCGAGGCTACTATGGTATTTTTGTGCCTCTACAGTAGCATACAATTTGATGCCAGGAGGATAGCATCAAATGACCAACAATCTAACATAGGGATGCAACAAGAGGCACCTATAATAGAAGATTATGAGGAGTAGGGGAATCCTATATGATAAGAACCTACTGTTGTGAATATTTCTAACAATTAAGGCACCCAACCTAAGCCAAAATGTTTAGCATTAGAACACTCTCCACCAAACTCGTTAGGAGTAGAGCAATATATCCATTCTAAAGCAAAGCAACCCGACTAGTCCATAGAACATCCTCTAATTATCTAGTCTACCAAACAACTAGTTGTAGAGTTAGTTGCAATAGAACGACTAACCTCAGACCAATCAGTTGAAAATATTACCACTAACTCACCTAAGCAATTAATGGGGGATGACCAACATATGCCACCCCAAGGAGAAAATATGGTGATCACTTTTGAAGCACCAACAACCACAAATGACTAGAAAAGAAAAAGGAAAAATAGGTAAAGAACCCTCCATAAATAGCATCATAAGGTAAAAAGAAAAGCATAGCATAATGCTTCTTCTAATGAAGAATGAGATGCATTAATGCAAGTGTTTGCAGTGTGTCAATAACTAGTGGTTAAGCTCAAGGAGAGTCTAAAATGAGATAAAGGAACCAAACGAGTTATAAAATGCATACAAGGGGACCCAGGCATCAGTTTCCATCCAACAACCAAAAATTAGATAGAAGTATTGCATCATCTTGTCGATAGGTACCCTTCTATGCTATATCCAATTTCACCACCCATAATTGAATATTTTTGTTAGATGGGACTATTCGAAACAAAGGTTATTTGATCACCATCAAAGATGATAGAACAAAATCTACCTCCAAACCATGAGGAAAGTGAGAAAGAGACCAATGAAGGGGTTGATGTAGAAGAAGAAGCATAAGCAAGGGATTTATAGATGCCAATTTTTCCTGATGCTCAGTTGGTTGATATCTCATAATATCAACCATGGAAAACTCTAGAAGTTATAGGTACTATGTATATACCCGAGCACCATTTCTTATGGCAATAGGTAGAGCTAGCGCTTCAATGAGGGTTGGTTGGTGTTGCTCAGAAACCATTTCTAGAAGCTCCTAGCAAACCAAGTAGACAATCAACTAGATAGAAATAATAGCCCCAAAACAAAGAAAGAAATATTACCAAAATTCAAGAGCAATGTCCCCAAACTAGGGCATACTGGTAGAGCATTAATGAAATAGAGAACACCAACAGAAGGTGACATGAGGACATGTCACAAAGTAGGCATGGGGGTATGATGAGCACCAAAAATGCTCATTTTATTCACATTTGTAAGGGTATTGTATGGGTATATTTAACACTAGAAATACATTTTTGTATGATTATTGCATGTATTTAATAGAAAATGAAGTACTTATTCTTGAATAGTATTTTTAGTTGGATATGTGTGTATCCATAGGTTTTTTTTTTTAAGTTATTTCACATTTTTTGGTCGAGGTCCTATATAGACCTAACATTATGAGAAAAATATAATATTTTGAAGAAGTAGAATTGTTAAAGAGAACCACGATGAATGAAGGAGGTGCCTACATCTTGCTAAGGGTAGGGTGACTACTTTCCACAAGGAAGAAGGCACCTACGTCCTAAAAACATGAAGGCACCTACATCCCAAATGTAGGAAGGTGCCTACATCCTAGATGTAGGAAGGCACCTACATCTTGAACTTAGGAAGGTGCCTACATTCAACAAGCATATAATGCCTAATTCCTAAACATTGACTATTGATTAGAAGACCACATGATTTTATAAAGAAGTCATTATGAAAAATAGGGGAGTGTCATTCTCATCCATCGACAATTGAATTTGAGGAATGATCACTCTTTTAATAGGAAAAAATCATAGCTGCACACCCACCCATCATAGTGAATCATGATTTTAGGAATTCTGAACATGCTATTATTGTAACAAAAATCAACCACATAATGTATAAGAACACAGACCATTTTTGAAAAGGAGATCTGCAAATTCTTAATATTTTTGGTACTACATTTTTATTAATTGATTTTTTGAGTGTTTCTATTTTTATGTGGACCTAAGGATTAATTTCTCATAACAAGTTGTGCAGACTATTTTTAGGAGCTTGGGCCCACTCTAGGCAGTAATCCTCTTCTGTTTATTTCTACTATTTCCTATTATTTCTAGTTTTTAGAGTGTGAATGTTTTATTTATTTTCTGCAATTTATTTTCAATCGTGTGCAATTTATTTACCTTCTACAATTTCTTTTGGTTGTGTGTTTTTATTTCAGTTGTTTTAAATTCTGCAAGTATGCAATGGTTTATTTCTCATACACATTTATTTTTCTACACTTTTACTTATCTATTTTATTTAATCTTTAGTTTTTATTGGGTTTGGTTAAAAAAGAACATACACAAACAACCAAATCCCCCCACCAAACCAACATATATATAGAAACTAAACTCCCACACTACAGACACATATTGTGCATAGGTACTCTCAAGTTTATGAACTCCTGGGTTGACATGTGTGTACATACTTAGCCCTTTTATAGAATACCATGTCTGCTCACCACCCATTGTTCTTGCTACTAAATTTTGGATTTTTTTGTTTCTCATATTTTGTTCCTTATCCCGTTTCATAAATCCTACATTATTTATTTTTTTAAGCTCCTATCTCTCTCTCTTTCAACCCTGAATAGTTGAAAAAAAAAATTTAGTCTAGAGATTAACCTCTTCTTACCTAGCAAAGTTATAAGCTTCTTGCAAATTTTTAGGTTTGAGTAGATTAATTACTATCCTAATCTTAGGATCTACCCCTAAGATGAACTTATGCACCTTTAGATTCTCATTGCTCTTGTACTCTAGAACATACTTCAAAATTTTCACATATCTCTAAAAATACACCTCTATCGATAGTGATCCTTGTTGAAGTGTAGAGAATTCTTCAAACTTCTCTACATAAAATTGGTTAGAAAGAAATATTTTCTTAAAAGCCCCAATGAAATCATCCCACCTAAGTTTTGTGACTTGGATATGTTTTCCTATACTGAATGTGTCCCATAATTCTAGGGCTGAATCTAGAAGATGAAGGGTAGCCCACATAGTTTGAGTCTTAGAGAAATATAATTTCATGGATAAGAAGGTTTCTAACTCTTTTAGCCATGAATCGGTCGCATCTCCTCATTTCCCATTCAATTTGGTTATTTTAATATTCTTAAGGTCTCTATCCAGCTCAAAATCTATCCAAGCTTTGCCCTCTTGGCTTCTTCTAATAGGATCTTCTTCCTATCTACCTTCTATTTTTATAGTTTTGATTTTTATATTGACCAGAATATCTATTAATTTCTATTGTTGATCCAACCATTCTTGAAGAAACTTCACCATTAAAGAGAGTTATTTTTCTCTCCTCTCAGAATCTATTGTTCCCTTGGTGTCCTAATCAGGGTTCATTGTCCTCTTAGACCTCTTACTAGGAGCCACTATTCTTCTAGTTTTTTTATTGGGCCCCATAGTTTGTCTAGAATTTTACACTGCATTTCCCTCCTATGCAACCATTTTGGTTTTATTAGATGAACTTAATTTTAAAATAGATACCATATCCTATCCACATAAATAAGTTGGGTAAGTTGCAATTTCCCTCAATTATACTTACAATTAGTTAGTTTTATTTGTTAGCTTTTGATGAAATATATTAAAGGAAATGCAACCACAATATGTAAAATGAGTAAAAAATGATAACTATATGATAATGGCACTATAATATGTAGGAAAATATTAAGAAAAACTTCTACAATAACTCAAAAATATACCATTAATGAAAGCTCACAAAAATAGTACAATGTAATATAATGGAGGACATGAACACTCCATAAATACATGAAGGAACTACATTGTACTCACTCTAACTACTAATGCAACTATTCACTATTGTATCTACTATCCTCTCACTATCTCACTCACTCAAAGGCATATATATAGGGAGATAAGTCCTTTAGCCTTTCATATACCCTATGAATCATGTACATGTGGACTACATGCACATTTACATTATTGCACATTCTAACACTTGCACATTTATTATATTGCATGGAGTAACTACTCAAACCTTACTCTAAGGTAGAATTCTACTCTAGTTATGTATCCAAGGTGGTACATTAACATGTACCAAATAATTTAATATACTCCAACACCCCCCTGTATTACATTATTTGGGTATTGAAGACTTTAGTCTTCAATATGGATCTTCGTCTTTCAAATATTCTTTAGCTTGATCAAGTCCTTCCTCTTCTTCTTTAGTTTGTAGATGGCCAAGTAGTCCATAGTTTTGTTGTCCTCTCATATTTTTAATTTTGAATCTTCTATTCCCTCATTTACTTTTATGATATATAGGTTCTTCATTTTATGCAATCTATTCCTTTGAAAATGCATTAGTATTGTTTTGAGATACAACAATATCTTGTGAAGTATTAATTGAATCTAGAGCATATATATATCAGTGGATTGATCCAGTAGCTTCTGTGATCATTTTGATTTATGATGAGACATATATTGAATCAATTTAAATATCTGAATTCAACCATCATTTTGCTCTCCACTAGCTTGGCTACTGAAATAATATTAGATGTTGTTAATCCAAGAACATACATCACATTATGTAACAAAAAAATTGGAAATGATTTACTAGGTTTTACACACCCATATCCATATATAAGATAGGATTTACATCTGCAATTATTAACCTATAATTATTAATTATTTCAAGATAATAAAACCATTGTAAATTTTCTATCATATGATGAGTAGCACCGGAATCAATATACCAAATATTCTTTTCAAATTGACTTGTAGAATTGTTTGTGCTTGAAGTAATATTACATATTTGATATAGTATATTATATGTAACTTGATCTTGAATCCTTTTGTAGTGTGGCTTGTGATGATATGTCCCTCTTGCTAATTTATCCATTATCTTAAGAATTTCTAGTATTTATTATGTCTTCCAATCCTATTAACTTTTGGATTATAACCTTCAATTCTTGTAGTATATGATCAATCATTAAAATTCTTTTATGTATTTAGTATTTTGAGAATACTTTTGATAGAGCCTTTGAAGTAGTCTACCTTGTGACTCCCTAGTTTAGAGTATGTGATCAAGTTTAATAAAATATTTTCAAATCTTAGGTTTTGTAGAATACCTTATATCTCCCAAGTGTTTGAATTTTTTTTTTTTTTTGGTAAATTAATTATATTAAAAATAGGGCATTTGAAAGGCACCCCAACGCCTTGTACATCAAAGGAACATAGAGGAAAAATGAACCACATAACTGCTTGCAAGAACAAAAGGTTACATCCTCAGACTAAAAGGAACAAAAAGAAGTAGGTGAAAGCCTTTCGAAATAAGGTTGCAATATCTAACAAAAGTAAACAGAGATAAATAGGCAAAAATATAACAGAGCCCAAAAAGAAGCGAACCTCCACCACATAGGAACTTGAAAGTAGAGGAAAAGTCGTCAGCCATCGAGGGGGATGTCCATCTGCATGAGAGATGAAACAACACCTTCCAAGCCGGTGTCTTTCATATCCGTTTGTGGAACCTCTTTAGTGTTGTCCTTATGAACATTGGTACAGGCCTCCTTGGTGATTTCCACTACCTCTTCATCATTGACAACATCTTTGATGTCAATATTGGTATCAAAGGATACCTCAAAACCAGAAATGACTGGAACATTTTTAAAATTATCATAGAAAAACAAGAGACTTAGCGCATGGCATTGTTCTTTGAGAGTTGATATCGCCTTCCCAATGGCCAAGTGAGCAGTTTCAAGATGAACAATGGTGGTGGAAGTTGCATGGACGACTAACTTGTGAAGGTACCTTTCAACTAGGTCAGGGGAGTTGGACGTTTCCTTTGGAGTTTTAACAGAGGTGGACGAAGGATTTTTGACAATTTCTTTGCATTTCAGCCTCTAGGATCTAAGGACAGGGGTCATTTCAACTTTGACCTTTTTCCTAGCAGTGAACTCAGAGAAGGATTTATCACCTTTGTCTTTTCTTTTGGATCTGGTAGCTTTCGGACTCGGGGTTGAGGAAGAATTTTCTTCCTCAGACTCAGCGGGGAGGTTACCTGTGGGGAATTTTAGAAGGAGGAATTTGTATAGGACTTTGAAAAGACCTTGATGACAGGGATCAAGTGTTTGAAATTATGTGAGTTGACTCTCTAATTTTTTGTTCAACTTCTATTTTTTCTTATTTCTCCCTATTGATATTTGTATGTTTAATTTGATGAAGTTATCTATTTTTCAAGACTCTATGGTTGGATTCATTTTGTCCCTTTAATTTGTATATGAGACAAGTATAAGCAATAATTTCCAACTTTAAAGCAATCAATGATTTTGCTTATTTTAACCTTAATTTTCAATGGTTCAATTTTCTAAATTCCAATGATCTAAAGTTTGATGTAGTACTCCTTATATCTTCCTAATTTAGAAATTTAGAAAATGATAATATTTGTAAAATAATATTTCAATTTTCAAAGGTAGTAAATATTATAATCCTAGTTTAATTACTTGTAAATACTATGATATTTGATTCTCAATCTAATAGAATTTGAAATTTCTCTTAAGGATATAATATTCTTGTTTAATTGCTTTCTAATCAACTAAGGTTGTAATTTCTCAATGCAATAATTGAATAGACTTAACCTTAGATATAATGCTCCTTATATCTCCTTATACATTATGGAAGGAAAATATAAACTCAATGTAAATATACCTTTACCAAAATATAATGCATGATGTATTCCTGATGTATTCCTTGACTACACTTTTAGGTGTATTGAATTTTATACTTTATATGATCTTGAATATATGGTAGTGTCCATTAAATGCACTACGTTAGGCCAAGTCAACATAAAATGACCAAGTCAACATTGATCGGTTGACCATGTCAACATTGTGTAGTTGACCAATTTGCTAAGAAGGTTGTTGCATGTGAGACAAACTAGAAATATTCTAATCATGCATCATGTCTAGAATATTCGGAGGAAGGTGCCTTGATCCGGAGGAAGGCACCTTTCTCCTGATGGTGCCTTGATCCAGAAGTAGGCACCTTGATCCCATACATTGGAGGTACCTTGCTTCCACCTTGCTCCCATTGAGAAGATGCACCAAGTCAACATTGACCGGTTGACCAATGGGCTAAGGAGGTAGTTGCACGTGAAGACAAAGGAGAAATATTCTAATCATGCATTATCATTAAAATAGAATAAAGCACTTTTATTATTGACTGATTGGTCGATTGACTTTGTAAGGTTTTTAAAAGCATTATTTTTAGGATGCATTATTTTAGGATTTTTTTGTTATGTACACCTAAGGATTCTTATATTTATCCTTTTGGTGAATGGACATGCTTTCAATAGGAGAATAATACCTATGTATGAACCGACGGTAACAAATCATGTTATGTGATTAAAAATAGACTGATCTATTATTGTAATGAGATATGGTTGTGCTTTATATAAGGACGTAGGCCAAATGAATGAAATCAATGATCAAATACACATAAGTTATTTTATTTGATTTTTTGTATAATTTCTTAAGAGTACAAATACTCTTATTTGCTTAAAGTAATTGTTACATGATTAACCAGACGAACTATCTGCGGGAGCCTGGGTCCACTCCTTGCAGTAGTACTCCCCTATTTTATTTTTGTTATTTATTTTCTATGGATTAAATTTATATTTTATTTCTTTATTTCTTTTATTTTAGCTATGTGTTTTATTTTCCTACATTTTAATTTCTTGCACTTTTATTTTCAACACTTTAATTTTAGTTTGTAATTTATTTATTTATTTTTCTGCACTTTATTTTATTTGGTTTGGTTGAAATCAAAATGCACAAACATTCCCCACCAAATTAAATAGGTACAAAAGTATTCATTCCCCCACACTATAGGCATATACTATGCATGACACTCGTAAGTTTAGGAACTTGCTGGATTGATAATTTATGGTAAAGAAATAATTATTTTTTAACATAATTTCTGCTGACCACCAACTTTTACAAGTTATTTTTGCTTGCAACAACAACGTTCTTTCTCTAGTGAATGGTGGTGCTCCTCTCCAACAATGGACCCTCATCCAACGATGGTGGCTCTAAGGTGCTTTCAACGTTGTCTTATAGGTAATTGTTCATCCAAGATATTATCATTATCCACTTGTGTAATGTGCCTTGCTACTTGCACCTTAAACTTTACTTCTTACATTACTCCTTTACATTGTTTTCCTTGCAACTTGCACTAGCGTTATACTACATTGCTAATGCCATTATGCTACCCAACCTGGTCTCTTTTCAATTGTAGATTCTTCTTGCATCGTGGGCATTATTTTAACTATGGTACTAAATCTGGTGTCTTTAAACAATTTGAAAACTATGCTATTGAGCCCTTAGTTGGCTCTCTTCCTTCGCTTTGTAGTTTGCTCTTAATGAAACGGTCACTTGATGATTGTAATATTCTTACTGTTATAGTGTCTTAAGACACTCTAAATTTTGTCCTCCTTTTGCTACGTTGGAAAGGATGAGTATGGTGCAAGTATGTAATGTAAATACTTCTGTAATAATTAAGATAAAATACCTTAATTTGCACCTTGTACTTTGAGACCTTTAAGTCTCCTTTTTGAAGCTTTATTCCTTCCTTGATATGGTGGCTTCTTGCTCTACTCCTTGATGGTAAATAGTGATTTAATGTTGCCTTCCTTACTAGATAACTTTCTCCTTTGCTTGGTTAACTTTGCAATGATGATTCCAAGCTTTTCAATCATGCAACTAATATGCCCTTTTGGATGGCTTAACTTTGCACTATAGTATATGCAATCTATGCTTTTAGAATAGTGTCTTCTTTGCTTTCAATAGAAGGTAGGATGTTGATATTTTTCTTTCTTTTAAAATATATCTAACTCCTCTTTCATATGTGTAGGTTTAACCTTGTAATGACTATCTTCTACACTTACTTGAAGACTTAATGTTAATGTACCTAGGAATAGATATTTGGGGATATATTATTATATTGTATAAGGGTTGGCATGGGCCACATATAACCCAAGGTTGATTGTATTATAATATTATATTATATTATAATATAATAATATATTAGTAGTAGGCTTACCAAAGTAGAATTAGAAGATGAATATATAAAGAAGAGATATTTGTAATTGTAATCATCATTGAGATCAATCATATGTAATCATATTTACCCATAAAGTGGCTTATGGGACTTTACCCTCCTTAAGTGGATCTCTCATCTTGGGAGATCTTGTGGAGTTATTCCTTCCTTAAGGAGTATTATTGGTGGTTCCCTACCTTAAGGGTATTATCTATCTCTATATCTTATGTGGATTGTTATTGTGGATGAATGATTTGATATTTTTGCATGTTGGTGAATGATTTCTATTTATGTAAATAAAGTTTTGTAACAAGTGGTATCAGAGCAACAATTTTGGCAAAGTGGAGATTTTTTGTGTGGAATTGTAGGATTAGGGCAATTTTTTTTTTGAAAAAATGTTTAATCTTTTAGGAGCCATATCTCTGTGACTGTTTATTCCATTCAGATGATTCTTGGATTATTTTATGTAGAATAAGATGAGTTATAATATGAAGGAATCTGAGTAGTATTGAGGGAGATACAACCTTTTCAAGTTAGCCATTTGGAATAAGGACAGTGAAAAATTTTCAAATCACAATTTTTTAGGAAGATGAAATTTGTTCGTTCAAGTAAGCAAATCAATTGCAATTTATTTTGTTTGAAAGAAAAAATTGTAGATCTAGTTGTTTATAGGAATTTTAACTTTAAATCAGTGGAGAGACAATTATTTTGGCAAAGTGGGGATTTTTTGTGTGGAATTGCAGAATTAGGGCAATTTTTTTTTTTGAAAAATATCTCATCTTTCAGGAGGCATATCTCATAAAGCTTTATGGATGTCATCAAAAACCTTGAAAAGAAACTACAAGGAATTCAAAATGAGCAAAATGAAATGAAAGGAGAATGGGATTTTTTCAAGAAGCAGAATGAAGATATGAAAAAGAAATCAAATTACTCAAAAAGGAGCAAGAGGAAAATATTTAGGAAGATAGTGATAAGAATGAAGCCACATATTTGGATTTTCAAAAGCAAGCGAAGGATCAAAAGGGTTTAAATTCATCTAAAAGTTCTATTTTGCAGGTTCATGGAAGTATTCAAAAGGAACATGTTATTATTTCCATTGACCCTAGTAGCAAATATAATTTTATTAATATTGCTTTAGCTAAGAGGTTGTAGGTTCAAGCAACAAAAATTAAGGACATACAACTTGAAGGGTGAGAATGTTCAGATTTTTGAAGATCACCATGGATAAATATATTTTACATTTAAATTTTTATTCTATTAAGATGACGGATGATGAGGATATTGTTATTGGTTATACTTGTTTAGATTATTTGGGTACTATTAACATTAATGTGCAAATGTTTTTTATGAAGTTATGGTACAGGAAAAATAAGATAACATTGCAGGATATTTCTTAGCTTAAGGAGCAAGGATCCAAGGAAAAACAAGAAGTGGCTATAGAAAAAAAAATTAAAGAATAAATAGAAGAATCTGAAACAAAATCCAAGAAGGTAGTAGCAACAACTAAGTCCATCAAAGAAGTGACAACAACTGAGTCCATGGAAATAACAGTAGCAGAGTCTAAGGAAACTTTGTTAGAGGAGTACGAGGATATACCAAACAAAGGGAACATGAAAGAATAATGTGTAGAATATTTTAGAACAATGGATCTAGATGTTGAGGATTCAAAGAAGGTAGTAGCTTATCGACATCCAGACCACCATGAGCGGAAACAATTTTGGAGGTATCGCTTAAGGCAATATTATAGTTATACATGGAATTAGAAGGGCACCATGTATGGCAGTGTTTGGAAGAGAAAGAATAGTGATCCTGGTTTTCAGAGTGGTTCATCAACATCAAGGAACAAGTGGACCCATCATTCAAATGATAAAAATAAAGCAACAGAAGCATGGAGCCAACAAAGTAGACTTGGTTACTTAAGTGTCAAAATGACATACCAACATCAACGACAATGAACACCAATCAATGTTTCAATAGGATGGATGGATGATCAAGATTGGTATTAGTTGCTAACATTGCTTAGTAAATCATATTATCTTGTTTCTTCATATGTTTCATGGACAAAACATTTGTAAGGAGGGTAGCATGTTAGGGTACCTAGGAATATATATTTGGGGATATATTATTATATTGTATAAGGGTTGGCATGGGCCACACATAACCCAAGGTTGATTGTATTATAATATTATATTATATTATAATATAATATTATACTAGTAGTAGGCTCCCCAAAGTAGAATTAGAATATGGATATATAAAGAAGAGATATTTGTCATTGTAATCATGATTTAGATCAATCATATGTAATTGTCTTTACCCATGAAGTGGCTTATGGGACTTTGCCCTCCTTAAGTGGCTCTCTCATCTTGGGAGATCTTGTGGATTTATTCCTTCCTTAAGGAGTATTATTGGTGGTTCCCTACCTTAAGGGTATTATCTATCTCTATCTCTTATGTGGATTGTTATTGTGGATGAATGATTTGATATTTCTACATATTGGTGAAAATATAATATAATATTATAATACAATCAACCTTGGGTTATGTGTGGCCCATGCCAACCCTTATACAATATAATAATATATCCCTAAATATCTATTCCTAGGTACCCTAACACCATTGGGTCAATTGGTTCTCTCTACATGTGCTAATTTATTGATGAATGGTAGTTGTTAATCTGGAGGTCTCAAAACAATGCAGACCATTCATTTTTTAAATAATTGAGGCACTTTTTGTCGAGAAACCCGGGCCACTCATTCTCCTAAAAATAGGGCAATGTGGGTCGTGGATATGTTCTAACAAGTTTGGCCAAGGAATTTTTGTATTTATTCATCAACAAACATGGAGCATTCATCTTCTAATAGTGGAGTAATGCAAGTCATCTATTTTTTGATAGGTCCAATCAAAGGAATTTGTATTTACTTACTATCAAATGTGGACCATAGATGTTATTAGAAAAGTCAAATATAGTTTTAGATCATTCATTTGAATTCACTCTAGAATAAGAGGTAGTGGAGTATACATGACCATTTGCATGCGATGCTAACTTCTAACTATGAACGTGAGCTACTCATTGGTTCTAGTGAAATGAACATAGGCCATTCATTTTCATGCTATGAAAACCTTAGAATTTTGATAATTGATTAATGGCTTGGATTAATCAATGGTGTGAGGGAAAATGTAGACCATTATTTTTCAAATGAAGATAATGGAGCAAAGAATCCTTTAATGAGGGTTTAACAACTAGGATTTATTCTCAACAATAAAACATGAGTGGGTCATAGATTTTAATGGAATCTAAGTGCTTTGACTAGTCAAAAGGGAATCTACACAAGTTTATTTATAGCTTTGATTAATGCAAACTTTATGAAAGATTTATTTTGAAAGGCCTAACCTATGGATATAATTTTTGAAAGGTTAATGCATTTAAACGTGGTCAAGGTGTGGGCTTAAATTTATGTTTAAGAGGCCTTGAAACCTTAGGAATAATAGGGGGTTCCCGATGGAGGGAGACATTAGGAGAGCAACTTTGGATGACTCAGGTAATTTTTTGAGTTTGCAAACTGACGCGAATCATAGAAGATGAGGGAAGGTGCATGAGGTTCAATGGAATGAAATATGCCAAATGAGACAAAAGGATCGACATTGAATTTATATGTGAATAAACACATGAGCCAATTAAGCTTATGACATTCTTATTGGATGAGAATTATTGGGGGAAAATATGGACTTTAGAAAAATTAGGCTACATGGGATATTTAGAAAATTAAAAATATGCTAATGAGATTAAAATACTAATGGACTAATATGGAACTTTTACTAAAAACTTATTAAATGAATTTTGATGGTCTAACAAAATCTAAAGGGAAATTTTTAAGAATAAAAACAAACAACAAAATTGGACATGAAATTAATTAGAAACCTATGAACTAATGGAGTTGCATCAAAGTTTAATACTAGGGGTATTATATTTTTTGAAATCCCACATTGGCTTTGACTGGGACACGTGTAGATAAAAAATTTGATGCAACTAAGAACTCTATATTCCTCTAGATTAACCGGCATGACCTAAGATAGATCATGTAATGATGATTACCGTAAACAGAAGAAATGTACCCAAATAATAAAATATTGAAACAAGTGTTTACATTGAACAATATAAACTTTATATTAAATTTGGAAGCCTTGATATCCTCTTTTTATAATATTTACCCCATATTTGTAGGGGTTACAAAAGAATGCTTTTTCAGATTACAATAGACCCAAAGAATGGTGGAAATTCTCTTGGGCATCTCAAAATGGAAATGGGTGTCTTGAAAATTCAACTACAATCATTATTTGAGTGGTCTTGTGTATCCTTGGTGGGCCACTTTTGCCTTAATAGCTGCTCAAAGACCTATCTCCTGCACTTGTATGAATGTAAACACAAAAGAGATTAGTAGCACATGAAGGGCCTCCATCGTGTGAGACCCTGTTTGATATGGATAAAAGGCTACACAAACTCTAATATGAATGCTTACAGAATGCATTAAACATGTTGAAAATAGAAAGCAATACAAACTTTATACCTTGCTGATTTACCTAATTCGATCTAGGTTTGTTGGTGGCTGAATATATTCTCGTTCAAACATAAGATTGCTCTTGGATATCTATTGCTTCAAATGATCTAAACATTGGTGGAGACATTCTAGGTTTTCTCAAGAACCTACCCTCAAAAGTTTAGCTCAATATAAGTTCGGATGAGTAAGATATACCTAAAAATTATTGGGTAATTTGAGTAGTCCTTCGCAAATGTGGGGCAACGTGATGGTATGGTTTGGTCCTCTCCCCTCCATTCACAAAAGTGATGGGTTTTTATAACCTTTTGGAAGGTTAGGGTTTGGCTAGTGGATTAGATTTTGTGAAGGGTTAGGTTTTGGCAAGTGGCTAGGGTTTGGTGTTTACATATACCCCCTTTGGTACTACGTTGAATAAAACACAATGTGGTGCAAAAACAAGAGACACCTAGTTTTATTGGATGGAAAAATGGACTCTTTCCTTAAAGTGCAAGAAGAATAATTTTTGGAAATTTTGATTTTGACTTACCCCCTCAATTGGCGAATGGGTGAAGGATGAAACCCATGAGCCAATTGACCAAATGTGGATGATGAAAGGGGTGGCATTGATGGATGCAAATGTTGAAAATCAAGATCAAGTAAGTTACCCCAAATTTGGAAAGGCCTACTTTGTTGAAAGTTTGGTTTTGGTTAATTAATGTGTGATTTAGGGGTGGTAGATGGACCAACCATCATGGGTATGAGTGTGATATTGAAATTTTTCACTGTATGTCAAACCTTATGGTGATTTACCCATCCTACCTGATTGCATAGATAATCAATCATTGCAACCACCAGATGTCTAGAGTAAATCACTAGATACAAGGTTCACTCGAGGATCCATGCTAGCTAATATATGACTAAAAACAAAATTTTAAGCTATTGCAGGAAAGAAAAAGCTATTCTACATGTTGACTAGAGGGGTTTGGTGCCTCTAGAACCTTTTGAACTAAAAGTGACCAAAGAGGGGTGTCACATTTGGAGCATTTTGAATTGATTTGAAAAAATTGGTGTATGTCCTTTGGAGCATTTTGGATTGAATGTGAACAAAGGGTTTTCGTTCCTTTGGAGTATTTTGAACTGAATTGACCAAAGGGATGTCTCATTTGGAGCCTTTTGAACTTACTTAACCAAAGGGGCATCTCCTTTGGAGCCTTTGAACTGAATTGACCAAAGGAACATCTCCTTTGGAGCCTTTTGAATTGAATTGACCAAAGGGATGTCTCCTTTGGAGCCTTTTGGATTGAAAGTGACCAAAGGAATTTGGTTCCTTTGGAGCCTTTTGAATTGTGGAGGTGACCAAAGGAGTTTGGTTCCTTTGGAGCCTTTTTTAATTTTGGTATGCATGTGATGAAATAAATGTATTATGAATGAATGCAATTGGTGATGATGTATGCAAATGGATGAATGGTGTTGCCTCATTAATTATCATTTGAAGAGGTTATGGACCATTATTTATCAAAATTTATTTTTATTGCATAATTAGAGGCACAAAAATCTAATGCTTAGAAGGTGAAGTGGCTTATAATATCTAACTGATAATAGACTATGATATGGGATGGAAGCTCACTTATGACTTTGTTTACCTTAGGGATAAAGAATCTAGAGTTGTTTTCTAAAGACTCAAACATCCTAGTGATCTCAAACAAACTCATATATTAATCTCACAAATCCATATGATGCTAATGGCATCCTAGTAGAGTTAAATCTCTCAAGGACCAACTATGTGTGCAATGAATGTTCATTTTCCATCGATTTTGAGTAAGGTAATGATGTAAGCCAATCAAGAACCATTGTGTGTGCAAATAATGAATTCATTTACCAATCTTGAGTAAGGTAAGATTAAACCAGTCATGAAGAGAACCAAAAAGCTAGCTTGTCCTTATGTGCATTCAGATATCTCTTAAAGAGATACGTGTCACCACACATGAGCATAGTCCAATGCTAGGATCTCCAAGCTTTGGGAAATTAGATTCTCAACCACTCAAATCGAGTCCTAATGAAAATTAAACCCTATCCTTACTACTTGAAGGCCTATTATTATTATTATATGTTTATAAAGAGAGAGCTTTGGGGAATTAGATTCTCAGCCACTCGAATCAAGTCTTACTGAGAATTCTACCCTATCCTTACTAATCACTCTATTAATATTATATTTTTGTGAAAATAGTTAGATATTTGGGTAATTGGATTCTCAACCACTCAAATTTTGTCTTGATGAGAATTTTATCCTATCCTTACTACTCGCTCTTTCATTTATGTCAAATATTGCAAAGATATAATTTTATTGTTGGACTATGTACATAATGGGACAAGCAAGAAGAACTTTTTTCTTCAAGGTTCAATCCAATCATGGCATCATACCTCTCTAATGCAAGATATCATTAATAAATGTGTCATGTGATTGGTTCAAAAATGGTCGATTCAACTCCCAAAACTCAAAATATTAGTGAACAATGTGGTTTGGTCCAAGAGGAGACCTGATTTAACTAGGAACAATCTATAGCACCTAAAGACTGTTTGATGTTCAAAGACTACCAAAGAAATGAGGTGCTAGGGGGTTCTATTGAAACTTTTTTTTTTTGACATGTTATTGGATGGTGGATGAGACTAATGCTAGACCAATGGTGTCTCTGATTAAGGCAAGAAGACTTAGTGGACTAAAAATTATCAAAACTAACCGAATTACAACCACTATAGCAAGCGAAATGTATGAATGCAAATGATAGGGATATCTAAATACAATGTTCAAGGAAATGATCTTGTAATATATATGAGTTATGGATGTATGAATGGATGCATAGAATGCATAATGAATGATTAAGTTTTTTTTGTTATTTTTTCCATGTACATATGTACATATTTCGCATTAGGTTGGCCAAGGTGGCGGTGGTGGATCGAAAGGTGGCTCAACTCGCTCTAGTGGAAGGAGCAAATGAAATATGGACTAATGGATAGGAAAAATATGAAGATAAAACTCATCTTCATAGATGAAGGGTGTAATGGTGACTAAATCTTCTTTGGAGGTGTTAGAGGTGATTGAAAGTATGTCATATTCCTCATCAAAATCTTCCTTAGAGTCATCATAAAAAATGGAGTCTAACATGACAACTTGTGGTCACATTTCTAAAAAATCCTCATAAAAATAAGGTGCAAACTTAGGGTCTATATACTCATCCTCACTATCATCACTATCCTCATCCTCCTCACCATACTCTTTGGGATCTATAGTGGGTTGTTGAAATGCTTGCTCAAAAGAGGTGGTGGAGGAGAGTGGTTTGTATCCTAAGCCAGAGCCATCATGTGTCTCTTGATGGTGAGGATCAAGGATATCATGAATATCCTGTTTATGTCATCCTAAACCATATCCTTGCAAGTTAACCCATTGAAAATATTGCATCAAAAAATATCAATTGGACAAATTTTTAATATTGAAAAAACTTGTTGTTGGGGTTCATCAAGAGGAAGCTGATTGGACAAAGAATCTACTCCCCCATATATAAAATTTATCCTATTTGGAGCTGAAACCATGTTATATACTACATATATAGCTAAAGGTGGATCACGTGGACAATCGTAGTCTCTAGATAGTCTAAATACTAGGTAGGGTAATTACTACATTCTTACCCGTGTACTCACCAATGCTCGAAATGGTGAAATGCACTGCAACTTGGATGGGTGCTGACATAAATGATGTGAGTGTCGAGGTGAAGGCTCTAAGAGAAACCTATGGCTCAAATGGTGATGGTAGAAGAGGGTTTGGCTAAGTGGCAGATCTAATAGGTTGAGGCTCAGGATAAGGTGGGGTGGAGATGGATGTAAAATGACTTGGATTAGGTGGTTGACTTTGTGATGTGGAGGCTTACCCTCCTTGTGTGATAGTTATAGGGGCAATAAATTTATTGGGTGATTGATGTGATGAGATTTTTCTTGATGGAGGTGTGGGTTGGTTTATAGGATGATGTGATGTGATCAGAAAATGATATGAGATTGAGGTGGATGCCTGATTTGGATGCATGATTTGGGATGTGGATGGATGATCAACTATGGGAAGAGCCTCCAGGATGGGTGCTTTAAATAAAGTATTTTGGTGTGGGGCTAATGGAGTGGTTATGGGAGTGATGGATAAATGGGTGGATGGTATAGATGGTCCATATGGGTTTGTGATTAAATTGCAATACTTCAATGGTTTTTCCTTTGTGAGTATACAATGGATTTGTACCTCATGTAAATATTTAAAGAATTGATGTAATATCGAGGGTACACTCTTCATTTCTCTAGTCTATGGGTGCCCAAGGAGTATGTTATATTGCATGGCCCCTTCTAGGATGTGGAACAATGTGTAAATCATCTTGACTCTCACTTTGATGGGGAGGGCAACTATTCCAATTATCAAGTATAAAGCGTCATTATAGCCTTGCAAGGTGAAATTTGAGTTGGCAATGTGTGAAGGTGAAAGGTTAAGGTGTTGGAGTGTTGGGGTAGTGATGATGTTGATAGAGGAGCCAGTGTCAACTAGCACTCATTTAAAGGGATTTTTATCAATATGAGCTATTATGTGAAGCGAAGGATCATGCATATCACTTGGTATGGTTTTGATCTCAAAATCATAAAATGTAATCAATGGTTCCATGCATGCTTGTATGTTCTCCACAAAATTCATGAAAGCTTTGGGATCTTGTGTCTAAAATTCAATGGATTTTAGGATATCCATCAATGCTTCACAATGTGGGGGAGATTGTTGTATGAGCTCATATATTGATAGTTTGGTTGAGGTCAACTTTAGGCTATGTGTTAACTGACTCCTCAGTGTGATGGTTGGTCTTGGTGGTTGGTTTTGAAGATGAATTGTAGGTTGTGGATGGGTGTGATTCGATTGTAGAGGCACAATGGATGACGGATCATTTGGTTTTTGTGTTTGATTGGTATTCCTTTGACCTTGGATGAATATGTGGACAACACCCATAAAACCTTGGTATTGTTGTGTATTGTGTATATGGTTGACTTGGTTAGGGGCAACTGTAGAAGTTGACACCCTTGTTGTTTGTTGTGTTTTCTCACGATGAGGAAGAGGTGTTTGATAAATATCAAGGTTCTAGTTTTTCTATACCAAAAGGTTATCAATATTAATAGTCCCATTGTTTATCATATCTTGGACTATATATTTGAATAAATAGAAATTACTAATATCACACCCTTTATGACAATGAAAGATGCAGTATTGGTACTCCTTATAATTTGTACCCCATGGTATTTTGGGGTCTTCTAGTTTAATTTCTAACAATGCAATCATTTGTGCCTCATACAATCATTGGAATATTTTGGAAAGTGGGTCGAGTAATGGGGTGTAGTTGCAGGCTAGTTGAGTATACTACTGACTTTGACGATTGTCTACAAGTGGAGCTTGGTTTTGTAGCTATTATAGGGTGGAACTGCTTGATATTTCAGTTGTTGTGGTTGTTGTTGTGGGGGTTTTTGAAGTTGGACTTGAGGTTGTTGTGTTTGTTGTTGAGATTGACTCAAGACCACTTGATTCACTTAATCAGGTTTTGGCTGATTTTGATTGTTCCCTATTTGATTCTTATTTTACCATTATTTCCTTTAAGCTTTATCTCACCCTCTTGTATCTTGATTTATTCGATGAATCAGGCTTGGATGAGAGCTTCTTTGCATGTTCTATATTATTGCAACTATGGTAACAAGGATATGGGTTTAGAAAAACTCCTTGTGAACATTCTTGTGAGTTTTGCCATAGGGAGGGAGAATGACAGCTTGTTTTCTTGCCCCACAGACAAGGACATCAATGATTGATTTCGAGCAAATTGTTCTTGGCAAGGTTGCATTCAAATTTGTGAGGTGCCAAATGTGATTGTGATTTTGATGATGAGATAATTGATTATTATCACGAGCAGGTGTCCTTATTGTACATTATTCATCTTGCCAAATTGCATGGATTATCATCGCTATAATCGCCAAGTTTATAGAATAAAATACTAGATACGAGGTTCGCTTGGATGGCCTGGACAAAATAAAAATGATGAATGATATATGCATAATGATGATGGAAGAATGTGATGACGTAGATGATGAAGAATTATGGGATGTTGATTTTGCAAAAATGTGACCTTGGTTGGCATGTTTCTGCAATGCAATATGTATTTGTGAAGAATTTTTCTTTTTATCAAAAAATATGCATGCAAAACTATTTGTAATTTCACAAAATCAACTTTTATGATGTATGGATGAATTTTGGTTCAGATTTGATGATGGGAGCTACCATTTTAGGAGTTTTTGTCCTCATTCTCTTTTGCTATCAGGCGTGCACCTGCGCCTGGCATGTTCAGCATGCGTCCGCAATGTTCAGGCGTAGCTCTACGCTTGAATGCGCTAATTAAAGCTATAAAAAGTTTTCTAAGGAATTTGTAGGCTCATTTGTGCACTGTAAACTTTGAGAAGCTGCGTCTGAGGAGGGAAGTGACTTAGTGAGCTAAGTGAGGCTTACGAGTGTGTGGAGGTGATGGTGAAAGAGGGCCTTGGTGCTGCTTGTGGAGTGGAGGTGACATTTGTCCCAGTAATACCCTTTGTTTCCTTTGTGCAAAAATTTGTTTTTAGTTTGTTTTTAATTTTTTTTTTTTTTGAAATTTTAAAACTAACAAAGTGTTTTTGTTTGTTGCAGCTGAGGGATATTGAGCCTCGACATTGTTTCTCTTCTCTCATTTCGGGGATGAGGAAGAAGCTTACAAAGGAGGATTGGGGGCTACTGAGTAGGGTAGGCCTAGACGGTGTGGCCCGATTGGATGTGGTGAGGGCTAACGAGGGCTACCTCTCAGCTTTGATCGAGAGGTGGGACCCGAATAGAGGTACTTTCCAGATATCGATTAGAGAGGTTACTGTCACTCTTGAGGATGTTTATCACATTCTAAAGGTGCTATTAGAGGGAGAGAAGGTGATGGTGGGGAGGGATAAGAAATCAGAGATGGAGAAGATGTTTGGGGATCAGTGGCAGGAGTCCCGGATAGGGGATGGAGGGATACTATACTTGAGCATCTACAAGGTGAAGGAGTTAGTCTGTAGACACCAAATCGCAGCCACTAAACCTCCATCCTAACCATCCCACCACCCACTTGTCTTCCATTCCACCTTCCCACCAATTATTTGGCCCAAATCCACCTTCCCGCCATTTCCTAGCCTAATTGGGGTTATTTTAATATTATTTTATAATATTTTATATTTTATATAATATTTTATTATATTTTAATATATTTATTATAAAATATATATAAATAAACTCAATTAACCTTAGCCATCCGATTTCATTTAATCTCCACCATCCATTTTCATTAATCCATGTCACATTCAAAAAGTAATCTCAACCCTAGGATATGACTTAATCTTAGCCACACGATCAAAAGTGCAAGGCTAAAACCCTAAGAAAACCCTAGGTTGGATTATAAATAGGGTATTTTGCAAATGCCCAAACCCTGGAACCTGGAGATTAAGAGATATACTTGGAGAAGCATTTGTTGATGCCCTAGTGAAGCGAAGATAGAGAGAATTGAAGATCTGATGCCCTAGCTAAGCCAACAATACTTCTATCATTCCAGCCATTGTCCATCCATCCATCCTCGCTCGCCATAGCCGTATTCCATCTGCCACCTCCGTCGCCATCCTTCCTGATCTATTTTTGTAGATCTGCCCTACCCTACGAGCATTGTGCCGAGCTTGTGAAGCTCGCTATAGAGCTTGCCAAGCACCCATTAAGTGCACACCAGAGCTTGCCAAGCTCACTGTAGAGCCTGCCTAGCACCTTCTAGAGCCTACGACAGTCCTAGGTGCGAACCAGAGCTTGCGAAGCTCACGTCAGAGCTTGCTGTGACACTAAAATGAAGATCTAAATCTACTACACCATGAAATCTGCAACAACAAAGCAAGGTATATTTAGTATTATTTTATTTCATTTATTCGTTGGTTTGGCATGCATTTTAAATTGATTCTTAAGCTAGGGTTTTGTTAATGTCTGAGGGTCTCACACTATGGAGCCCTCATAGGTATTATTGATGCTCTTGTGTTTTGTTTTGCATGCAGATCTATGAATTCAACATATTCTTTGATGGTTGTTGAAGCTGGAGTGGCCCCACATTGGATATTCAAAGCCCACTCAACCTGTTGGGATCAAGGACACACTCAGATCTGAAGACACTTCTGTTATATCTAACTAGGGTTTTGGAGAACCCTAGTTCCACTGTAAATTATTGTATCAAATATCCGCATTGGATACTGATTGTAACAAAGGAGTCTATTGGCCCCCCCATTGAATACATATTTCTTTTGTGCAATCTGTTTTGTCTCATTGCTTTATTTGATTCTACCATTTTATTTTCAAGTGTCATGTCTTTGCATCCACAAATGGCGATCATGGTGGGACCCCACAAGGGTTTCATAATTTGATAGATCTACCTTGCTAATTTTTTGTTGTTGCTGTTGTTGCAGGTTTTTCAGAAAGCATAAAAACTACCGCATTCATTGCTAGGGTTTCTGAAGCATTCTGTAGTAGTTCTAGGGATCGCGTAGGTGCCCTTCCATGCTTCGTAGGTGCTCTCCTATGCCTGAGTAGGTGCACAACTATGCTTGGCATTAATTTGAAGCAGAGTTGAGGCTTCCAAGTGAGTTACGTAACCCTAGTTTGCCATTCAACAATTTACGTATTTTGTTTCTTGCTGCTATTTTTTTCACTGTTTCTGTGTTCACATTAAGAAATCGGGGAAAGAATCAGTAGTAAGTTACATCTAGGGTTTTTGTGTGATTTAGGATATAAAATATACTTCTTGTTCTGAAATTGCAAGTCTAGGTGATTTGTCTGCATTTTTGAGTGCATATAAAATGCAAAAGCATCTTAGAGTTGCATTTTAGGGTTAAAAATTATTTCAAACTTGCATATCTAAATAGGAACAACATTTAGAAGCATAAAGTAATCCTGCCCTAGGTTGGCCCCTTTGGCAGAGAGGTGGACGAACCCTCCGGTGCTCTTGTGATTTTTATCACTTGTAGGCAGGGGTTTTAAGGGTGTACTCTGCGCTCTATCGATGAAATTTGCATCTTTATGTTGGATTCTGATTTAGATTAGTGAGGTTGGTAATTTTTAATATTTTTTGCACACTATAAAGAATAAGGAACATAAAATTAATCAATCACACACTTGCACGCTGCACTTTTTAATAGTAATAGTTGGATTTCATCACCAACTATTGCTTGAGGTTTGGTGACGGTGGCTTTCATCTCCATCCATCAAATATCTGCCCCTAGACACCATAGGAATACCCCCGAGCAAACTTGTTGGAGGTCATTACCAACAAGAATCTCGTTGCCTTGGCCAACCATAGTTTTTACCTTTGTTTTTCATTAAACAAGATTAGGCTACACCGAAACACACAAACCCAACAATTTTAAAAGGAACTTCACATTAAAGGAAGAAAATAATTAATGAACCTGAGGTAAGCCACACAAGGTGAAACCTAGGATTGGTTGTTTTCTTTGCTTTATTTCTTTAGAAAGGAAATTGTTAATTTGTGTGATCTAGATTAATCTTGAATTTTTGGTTTAATTGCTTTATGGTGTTAACACGTCAACAAAAGAAGGTAATGAACCAAAATAATTTAATGGAAAATAATTCCCATGAGCCTGCTACTTCGGTAGCCCCATCCACTATGATTCAGACTACTTTGTTTGGATCAGCCCATCCATCCCGCTCTCAAGAGGAGTCCCATCCACTTAATGTGGAAGCCGCCACCACCTACATAGACATGGATAGAGTGCAGGCCATCTACAAGGCCTCTAACTATGTCATGGAGCCCCTTAGCCAAGATGATTTTGAAGAACCTGAATTGGCTACCACCTACCTTACCCAAGGATATCCTAATTCAAGATATGAATATGGTATGCCTTCCACCGCAAGCCAACCACCACAAAGCCCAAGTGTTCAAAACACTTACTTCACATCCACCTACACCAACCCCTTGTATGAGGAGCATGTCAATGCCGCCTCGCAAGTCCCCAACCTTCAAGTTGTAACATCAAATGCAACTTGCACCATACCCATGACCTCTCATCTATCATCCACACCTCCATCATCACATTTAGCCAACATGACCATGTCATCCACACCTCCATCATCACATTTAGCCAACATGACCATGTCATCCACACCTCCATCATCACATTTAGCCAACATGACCATGTCATCCACACCTCCATCATCTCATTTAGCCAACATGACCATGTCATCCATCCCTCCATCATCTCACTTAGCCAACATGACCATGCCTAATCTTCCATCATCATCAGCCCAACCATCATCTCATCCAACCTCAACCCCATCATTCGACACATGGTCAAATCAGGAACTCACGAATACATTAGGGCTCATCAATAGATTGCTTTCACAATGAACAAAAGGAAAGCAACCGGTTAACACAAACCCTATGACTCAAGGAGTTCCAACTCAACCTCCACTCGTCAATCAAAATTCCTCATGGGTCCCTCAATCCTCCATAGTGACCATCCCTAACCCACCACCACTCCACACATCCACCATACCAATCAACATTGCCACCAATCAACAATCCAATCCTTTCCTCCATCATCCTCATCAATCATCCCCATCCTTCAATCATCCATCTTCTCCACACACCCAACCCAATCCATTCCACAACACCATGTTGGTCACACCCCAACATCCATCATCAAGCCCATCAACCAACCACCACCTAATCCAGGGTCCTCACATTCCAGCAGAAGACCTTAGACTTCAAGCAATGCAAAAGCAAATCGATCAGTTGATGCAAAATTCATCAGGAACAACGAGCCAAAAGCTCACATTAAGCCAACTGATCCATCAACCAATTCATCCATCGGTACCATCACCGCCATATCCGACAGATTTTACGGTACCAAAATTTGACAAGTTCAGGGGAACTGAGGATCCCAAAGAGCATGTGAGCTCATTTGTCCACGTATGTTTTTGGATTAGCGATGATAACGCTCTCATGCTCCAAATGTTTCCTCAAACGCTAGGGGGGATGCCATAGAATGGTACAATCAATTGACCACACATAGTATATACACTTTTGATCAATTGATAGATCTATTCTTAGAGCGCTTCACCCTAAATATTAAAAAGAAGGTATCCTTATCAGATATTTATTATTTGAAACAATGGGATGAGGAACCTATCTATGACTTTGGAAACCATTGGAGGGCAGTCATAACTAAATTGCCATTCTCCCTACCAATGGAAGAGATTATAAAGCTTTTTACCAAGAGTTGCTTAAAACCCATCTCTTGGATGCTACAGCTAAACACTTATAGAACATTTGAAGAAGCTTTAGCATAGGCTAGTGTCATTGAGGAGATCAAAATCCAAGAGGGTGTCATTAAGCCTAAAAGGAAAGAATGGCAAAATAAGGGCCAATACCGAAATAACCAATCTGGCCAAAACAAATCCACACAAGCCTCAATGGCTAACACAACAAACCAAGTTAATCAAGTGGTGATGAGCCAGCCCGTAGTGGCTCAAAAATTGGTGCAACAACAAATTTCATATCATGTGGTCCCATCAGTTACCCAAGCACCAATGGTTCAAAACATAGTGCCAACTATGGAACAACCTATCCACCACCAATTCAATCGCCCCCAAAGACAATACACTCCGTTAAATGAGTCGTATTCATCCCTGTTTAGAAGGTTGTATGAAACCAACAAATTAGCCTTGCCAGACATTAGGCCCCTTGATCCCACCAAAAGGCCTAGGACTTATAGAGAGCACTTGTTTTGTCCATACCATCGACAAAATGGGCATGATATCAATTCATGTAATGTGTTCAAAAACGTAGTGCAAGACCTCATAGACTTAGGGGCCATCAACGTGGATAACCCCTTAGCTCCACAAAATCAAAATTTGGGCATATATCAGACACCTCTACCTAACCATGGGGAGGTTCAACACAATGAAGGAGGTAACAATCAACAACAACCTCCTAATCAAGTAAATCATGTCCAACAATATCAAAACTTTGTCGGAGCAATCAATGTGGTCACTAGAGGGCAAAGGCAAAATCAACAACATGATCAACAACCTTCAAATAGACCACCCATCCAAACATCGCCAAATCCATCTCCTCCCATCAATCTGTCCAACCCATCCCATCCACCTATCCTTCGTCCGATTAGGCCAGTGGTAACCTTAACCAGTCGGTTAACCACTAGTTTGAAGATGGCATCGACCAAAATTTTTGTCTATGAGCTCATTCAACAATCCCCTAGGCATAGAGAAGCTTTTATGGAAATACTCAAGTCAATTGAGTTAGAATCCCAAGACTCCAATGCCTTCAACAATTTTGTAGGGAGTGTTAGAACATGCATGGACCCATCAATCACCTTTTATGACTTTGAGATAAAACCAATGAGTTCAGAATCGGTGGACCCTCCATTGCATATAATGGCCTTAATAGACAGAAAGCCCTTCAAAAGAGTGTTAATCGATATCGGCTCATCAATCAACATCATTACTACCACTGCCCTTATCCATCTCAACTTACCGCCATCCCACATTACCAAGTCATCACTCACCCTCAAAGCATTTAACGATGCTTTGTGTACCACAGTTGGCACTATCATTTTACCTATAGAAGTAGGGGCCAAAATGTTGCACACCATGTTTCACATCTTGGAAGGTGCCATGGCATATAATATACTCCTTGGTAGACCTTGGATGAGGGAAATGAAATGTGTCCCATCAATTCTTCATCAATGCTTAAAATATGTTCATGATGGACAAGTCCATTGCATCCCCGTGGATGTTGAACCCTTTAAGTATTGTAACTTCATTTCAAATCCCTATGAATCCATGTTACCTTCCACACATTTGTTCTTGGCACCATCATCAGATCCATCAATGTCATCTTCCAATCTGTCTTCTTCCTCTAATCCACCTTCATCTTCTTCTAAGGCTCCCATCATAGAGGAGCTACCCATCACATCATCTTCTCAATCATCCATTTCTTCTTGTACATGTAATTGCGGACAAGCTTCCATTAGCACATCGTACATCACAAAAACTTCTTCCACTACAACCACTTCTTCTAGGCCATCTCATCATTCCACACCACCATCTCATCATGCCCCACCACCATCCAATCCAACTCCATCAGCCGATGTGTCACAAGTCAAACTTTTTGATTGCGACATATTTAATTCCCCGCCATCCACAACCAATCCAGAGCCATCCGAGCCTTCACCATCCACCTCATCAACCCAAGTCGAAGTCCACATCACCAATCCTGGTATAGGTGAGTATGTGGTCCAAGACGTCACCATCACCCCCTTAGCCATTCCAACAGCCAAGGATTTTGGACGTCCCAAAGACCGTTCTCTATCCATAGGTTCTGTCTACGACATGAGTACCACTCCAAATAGCATTAAATTTGTTTATGGAGGGTTGGATTGCTCAACTGGGGCAAACCCACCCGAAGAACTAAAAGAGCCTAGGTGCGCCAATATACCCCACGTGGAAGAGTTTCCAGCCAGATACTTCAACATGTTCCATTGGCAAGGTCAAGGTTTAGGTTCCCATGAACAAGGAATGCATGATATCCTAGATGTCCCATATAGAGGTGCTCATGATCATTCCAGATTAGGTTATACCCCATTGTCCTCCATCGCTTCTCTTGAGCAAGCCTTCAAAAATCTTAGCCTCAATGATGAAGAGCCCTCCATGCATCCATTGCCATCAACATCCTCTCTTGAATAGGCCCTTCAAGAACTTCGCATTGATGAAGTAGACGAGGATGATCCCATCAATTTCTCCTATCCGGTCTTTGATTCCGATGATGAAAGTTATGAAGAATTTGAAGTCATGTCAAATGCTTCGACGATTCTGAAGAGGAATCACTCCCCATTGTCCCCATCACCCAATAGGAAGAGTTTTACCTCCGAATGTTTCCCATCCAGCATCCCATTTTCTGCTTGCTTCTTCCACAAGAGCAAGATGATCCACCTGGAAATCCACCTTGAGCCCCACATAAGCCAAGAATTGTAACATATGTACATACAAAAAAACAACAAAACAAAAACATACAAAAAAAAAAGAAAAAAAAAAAAGAGAGAAAAATGTTGCTCTGATGTTTCACGTTCACTATTACAGGGATACCACGCCTCGACATCGGTTTCGATTCAATTGTTCCATCCGTGCATCCATCCCAGCCACCTTCCGTTCCCCTAAGTCAATATGAATCCTATTGACTTATTCACCCCGCTCCGCAATCCATACGATTTGGCTAAGCCAATTCCAATTGACAACAGCCTCATTGACTTGGACCGGATTTCCTCCCCACCCTCCCTCTCGGAGTTCATCCTATCTGAGGAATTGTTAAGGGCTTCAGCCTATTACATTCCTCCTTCACCCCCACCTTCACCCTCACCATATTCAGCTAGCAGTCCCGAGGTTTTCCAGGAAGAGTTAGACAACGATAAGCAAGAGAGGCTAGATGACATCTTAGATGACTTCAATCTGATTCCAACACCACATCAACTTGAGGAAGGTTCACATATGTCCATTGAAGAAACCATTGACGTGAACCTTAGTTCAGATCCTGACAATCCCCAAATTGTCAAGCTTGGAAAAAGTTGAACACCCAAATAAGGTTAAGGCCATCATGGAAATGCCACCCCCAACTAACATCAAGGAATTGCATAGATTGCAAGGTAAAATTCAATCAATCAAAAGCTTCATTGCACAAATTTTTGATAAATGCAGGCCATTTAATCACTTTCTACAAAAGGGGGTAGCATTCATATGGATAGATGAATGTCAAAAAGAATTTGATGATGTCAAGCATTATCTAACTTCACCACCAATTTTAACTCCTCCTAAGTCGGGGGTCCCTTTCCATCTATATGTCTCAGCCATAGAGGCTGCTTTAGGGATGATGCTTGCATAGAAAAATGAACAAAATCAAGAGCAAGCAATCTATTACATGAGTCAAATGTTGGTAAGTTATGAAACAAGATACGCTTATGTAGAAAAGTTATGCTTAGCGATGGTTTTAGCCACTAAGAAACTTTGACATTATATGCTAATCCAAACAACCTATGTCATAGCTAGAGAAAATCCTCTGCGTTACATGATGTCTCGCACTTATAACAATACCTGTACCACTAAATGGATAATGTTGCTTACATAATTTGATCTTGAATTCATTAGCCAAAAATCCATTAAAGGTCAGGTCATTGTTGATCACCTTGCAGAAGCTCCACTACCTAGTGATCATCCTTTGATTATTGAGCTCCTAGATGATTCGGTATTTTTAGTCACTAAAGAAGGAAAAGATATCATTCCCAAGGAGGATGTCGACATCACATTATTATTTGACGGATCTAGGTGCGAAAAAGGTCAAGGTGCAGGAGTTGTCTTTCACACACCATGGGGGATTCCCATCCCTTTATCATTCAAGTTAGAATTTTCATGCACAAACAACACAACAGAGTGCAAAGCCTTAATCTTAGGTCTTCAATCAGCTATAGCTATGGGTATTAAGCGTATCCGAATATTTAGAGATTCTCAACTTGTTGTAAAATAAGTAATAGGAGAATACCAATGCAAAGAACCTACCATTAAGCTTTATCATGAAATAGCAATGAAATTGCTATCAACATTCGAATGGTATGAAATCAATAACTTGCCTCGTTCGATTAACATATTTGCAGATGTAATGGCCTCTCTTAGATCCTTGATTCTAAAGAATGACTTAGTAGAGGTACAACCCCTAATAATCTCAACAATCTCTAAAGCAGTCGTGAAGCATGCTAACCCATAGGATAGAAAAGATGTTTGCTTTATCCACACAAAATCATGTGAGTCTTGGTCAAACCCCATAATTTCATTTTTAAAATTTGGAACACTCCCATCTGACATGTGTCGGTCTACCAAACGTGCCTTCAAGAAAATGATAGCCCGTTTCATTCTCTTGGGTGACATGTTGTATAAACGGGGTTATGATGGAATCTTGCTTCGATGCCTCGAACTAGAAGAGGCCCAAAGGGCTATAGAGGAAGCCCATGATGGTACTTGTGGTGGTCATTTTAGTGGAATGGCCATTGCAAAGTGTCTTTTATGCATGGGTTATTATTGGCCCACCATGGAACGTGACTGTTGCACATATGTCAAAAATTGCAAACAATGTCAATCACATGCCAATTTAACACATGTACCATCACAAGATTTACAGCCTATACAGAGTCTTTGGCCCTTTTCACAATGGGGCCTCAATCTAATCGATAAAATTTTGCCCTCCTCTTCAGGACAACATACTTTCATCATAACTGCCACATAATACTTCACAAAGTGGGTTGAGGCAATCCCTCTAACCAGTACGACAGGACCTAGAATTGCCAATATACAATAGAGTGCCAAGAAGGCTACAAAAGGGAGCACCAAGGCTCACATGTACAAAAGAGTGCATATAAGAACTACATCAACTATCCATGAGAAGACCCTTGAGACCTAGTAGGAGCCCTCGTCCTAGTACTCTACCTCGACTTCGTCTACCTTGATGGCTTGACCATAGATGAAGGAGGAGGATCTGGCAAGGTGATGTGATGCTACATACCTACATACTCCAAGTAATGTGCATATGCTTCACTAGCTCGAAGTCACCGCAAGTCCTTCTGATGTCATCGCTCCTTCACCAAAATCTTTGCCTATAGCCTCGTAACTGTATCTTGCTCCTAAGCTATAGTCACCTTGGCCTCCCTCTGAGACTCTAGCATAGTATCTCGCTCCTCTCGTAGCTGCTCAAGCTTAGCCCGTAGCCTAGCCACATCGAATATCTCACCCATATCCTCATCATCCTCCCTCTCCCCCTCTGCCAAACCCACCTTTAGAGCCTGTTGGGCCACTACCCTCGATCGTATCCGTCCCGTCGATCGTTGAGGCCTCATCCTCTTCAGAGTCGACCTCGACCCCGCCACTATCGCATCCTCACCTACCACCTTTGGTACCCATATTGGCTAGGCACCAAACCACTCTGCATACTCCGGAGTCACATCGACATCATCCACATCAGCCACCTCCAGCTGCTCATTGTCCTCCAATGGCACCCGCCATGGTTTGGGACAAGGTAGTGTCACCTCATCCTTCACCCATCGATACAACACCGACTCATCAGGAACTCCTTGAGGTAAACCAAACTGCCTTAGCACCCGTGAGTACTAGAAGTACTCCACCTCCTCATCCCTCCACCCAATTATCCATCAACCCTGCTGCACCCACCGTAACTATCTCCCATCTCCATCCCACCTAGGTCCTTGCCATGGCCTCCACTACACGTCCACCCAATCCAAGCCTAACCACATATCTTGGTACCACTGCCTAGTGTGTACCTCTCGACTAGGCTGAACCTCCTCAGCCACATCCCATCGCCTCGCATACGGCTCATCAATTTTCCATGACTCACATGGCAACCCCTCGGGCCGAGCTACTACAAAATACTCCCAAGCCCAGCATTGAAGGAGAAAGTTGCACCCAATCCCCTTTCTCCCCCTCTGTGCCACCTCATATAGCTCCCGGTATAGCTATACCAATAAAGCAGGTGCCCATGCGTACTCCCGAGGATCCATTAGTAGATCACTCACTAAGCCTAATAGGTTCCAAGGGAACCTACACCCAGTGCTATTAGGTAGCACTATGTTGGCCATCATGAACATGATCAAGGTAGGGAGTGCATCTAACTTCTTCACCTTGTACATGCTCAGGTACAGTATCCCTCCATCCACTATCTAGGCCTCCCGCCACTGATCCCCAAACATCTGCTCCATCTCTGCATTCTTATTCCTCCCCACCATCACATTCTCTCCCTCTATTGGCACCTTGTGAATGTGATAAACATCATCAAGAGTGACAGTAACCTCTCCAGTCGATAGCTGGAAAGTCCCTCTATCTGGGTCCCACCTCTCGATCAAAGTCGAGTTGTAGCCCTTATTAGCCCTCACCACATCCAATCGGGCCACACATAGGCCTACTCTACTCAGTAGCCCCCAATAATCCTATGAAAGCTTCTTCCTCATCCCCAAAACAAGAGGAGAAAAGCGATGTCGAGGCTCAATATCCCTCAACTGCAACAAACAAAAACACTTTGTTAATTTTAAAAATTCAAAAACAAACTAAAAACAAATTTTTGCACAAAGGAAACAAAGAGTATTACTGGGACAAATGTTGCCTCTGCTCCACCAACAACACCAAGGCCCTCTGCCACCATTGCCTCTGCACACTCGCAAGCCTCACTTAGCTCACTAAGTCACTTCCCTCATCAGATGCAACTTCTCAAAGTTTACAGCACACAAATGAGTCTAAAAATTCCTTAGAAAGCTTTTCATAGCTTTAACTAGCGCATTCAGGCACAGAGCTACGCCTGAACATTGCGGGTGCATGCAGGCGCACGTGGGCACCTACAGAACATGTCAGGCGTAGGCGCGTGCCTGGAAGAAAAAATAGAATGAGGACAAAAACTCCTAAAATGGTAGCTCCCATCATCAAATCTGAACCAAAATTCATCCATACATCATGTACATCATAAAAGTTGATTTTGTGAAATTACAAATAGTTTTGCATGTATATTTTTTGAGAAAAAGCAAAATTCTTCACAAATACATATTGCATTGTAGAAACATGCCAACCAAGGTCACATTTTCGTAAAATCAACATCCCACAATTCTTCATCATCTACGTCATCACATTCTTCCATCATCATTATGCATATATCATTCATCATTTTTATTTTGTCCAGGCCATCCAAGCGAACCTCATATCTAGTATGTTATTCTATAAACTTGGCGATTGCAACGATGATAATCCATGCAATTCGATAAGATGAATAATGCACAATAAGGACACTTGCTCAAGATCATAATCAATTATCTCATCATCAAAAATCACAATCACATTTGGCACCTCACATTTTGAATGCAACCTTGCCAAGAACAATTTGCTCGCAATCAATCATTGATGTCCTTGTCTATGGGTAAGAAAACACAGATAAATAAAAATCTCAAACACTCATTCATTCGACAACAATCAAAGTATAGGACATGTCGGTAGGTTGATTGGTTCCATGATGGAATTGATGAAGAAATTTCTATAGTCACTATCCCACCCCTACGATTGACTTAGTCATCATGCATCTTTCATACATTGCATACTCAAATACGCCATTGTGGCAGCTTATTCAACAAGCATCGAATCATCCCAAAATTTAGGGCAACCACATTACATTATGATTTTTCCATGACGGGATACATCTCACGTGATCATAACATCTACACTGGACAAATAACCATCTCAACCATTGGGACAAAAATGGTATCACATTTTACATCATTCATATCATCTACATTCACATGGCATCATACACCAACCCTCTTCTCACCATTGGGGCAAAAACAATATCACATTTTACATCATTCATATCATCCACAATCATTTGCATTTCACATCATTCATTCATCAATTGCACAAATTCACTACATCATTCATTTTCAATTGGCTTGTGAGATACATTCATAACTCATTCGCCAATTGAGGGGGTAAGCTACAAAAACTCCAAAAAAAATTCTTTATTCTTTTGTCTTCAACATCAGTGCGTAAATCCAACAATAGAGAGAAGCTGCTTTTGTGCCCATAGCCCAAGCATGTATCTCGTATTTTTGCACCACATTGTGTTTCACACAACATGGTACAAAAAGGGGCATCTGTAGACACTAAATCACCCCCACTAAACCTCCATCCTAACCATCCCACCACCCACTTGTCTTCCATTCCACCTTCCTGCCAATTGTTTGGCCCAAATCCACCTTCCCGCCATTTCCTAGCCTAATTGGGATTATTTTAATATTATTTTATAATATTTTATATTTTATATAATATTTTATTATATTTTAATATATTTATTATAAAATATATATAAATAAACTCAATTAACCTTATCCGTCCGATTTCATTTAATCTCCACCATCCATTTTCATTAATCCATGTCACATTCAAAAAGTAATCTCAACCCTAGGATATGACTTAATCTTAACCACACGATCAAAAGTGCAAGGCTAAAACCTTAAGAAAACCCTAGGTTCGATTATAAATAGGGTATTTCACAAATTCCCAAACACTAGAACCTGGAGATTAAGAGATATACTTGGAGAAGCATTTGTTGATGCCCTAGTGAAGTGGAGATAGAGAGAATTGAATATCTGATGCCCTATCTAATCCAACAATACTTCTACCATTCCAACCATGGCCCATCCATCCTCGCTCATTGCCATATCCGTATTCCATCCGCCATCTCCGTCGCCATCCTTCTTGATTTGTTTTTGCAGATTTGCCCTACTCTATGAAGCTCACTACAAAGCTTACCAAGCACCCACTAGAGCTTGCCCTGTCTGCAAGTGCACACCAGAGCTTTCTAAGCTCACTACAGAGCCTGCCTAGCACCTTCCAGAGCTTGTGATAGTCCCAGGTGTAAACCAAAGCTTATGAAGCTCACGTCAGAGCTTGCTATGACACTGAAATGAAGATCTAAATTTGCTACACCACAAAATATGCAACAACGAAGCAAGGTATATTTAGTATTGTTTTATTTCATTTATTCGTTTGTTTGGCATGCATTTTAAATTGATTCTTAAGCTAGGGTTTTGTTAATGTCTAAGGGTCTCACACTATGGAGCCCTCACAGGTATTACTAATGCTCTTGTGTTTTGTTTTGCATGCAGATCTACGAATTCAACATATTCTTTGACGACTGTTGAAGCTAGAGTGGCCCCACATTGGATATTCAAAGCCCACTCAACCTATTGGGATCAAGGACACACTCAGATCTGAAGACACTTATGTTATATCTAACTAGGGTTTCAAAGAACCCTAGTTCCACTATAAATTATTGTATCAAATATTTGCATTGGATACTGATTGTAACAAAGGAGTCTATTGGTCCCCCCATTGAATACATATTTCTTTTATGCAATCTATTTTGTCTCATTGCTTTATTTTATTCTGCCATTTTATTTTTAAGTGAAGTGTCTTTGCATCCATAGTTTCCATAATCATAGATTAACTCATCTTCGAATTGATGTAAGTTGAATAGGTTAATCAATGTGGTTTTATTTCTAACATTTAGAGAGAATCACTCTAGAAATTGGTCTACTAATTATTCAAATGTGTAAACACTATGGTGCATCAAATGGTTGTACCATTCTAGGGTATGTCCTCCAAATATGTGAGGGGAGGTTTAGAGCATCAAAGGGCCATTCTCTTGTATTATGAATAACGCATAAATGAATACACCTACATGCTCTCGAGGATCCTCATCCCATTTAAATTTGTCAAACTTTGATAGTGTGAAATCTACAAGGTAAGGTGGTGATGGTACCAAAGGATGAATTGGTTGATTGATCAACTATTATAGAGTGGGTTTTTGATATAACATTCTAGGCATCTACATGGTCAATATGTCAATATGGTTCTATAAAAATTGAAACTTAGGGTCTTCCAAGGGTGGTTGAAAGCCCTGATTTGCTTGTTGTGTGTAGGTTGGGTGAATTTGATGTGTGGTGAAGTGGTTTGATGGAATGAATTTTTGATTGGCTAATGGGTTAGTGTTGGTTGGGATTTGATGTTGATGGATGTTATGTTGGTTATGATTATGAAATTGTTGTTGTTGATGATGTGGAAATGGTTGATGTGGAGATGGGGGGATGATGGTGTGTTGAGCTGATGAAGTGGCATAGGTGTTATGAAGTGGATGAGTGGCCATGATTATTATGTATGGTCCTGACACCTAGGATGAATATTGTGTGAAGAATTTGTTTTGATTGACTATGTGTGTATGGTTAAAATCTTCCACTTGTGATTGCTATTGTGAAGTGGAATGACCACTTTTATTAGCATTTTTCTGAAGCAAATGCTGCAAATATTGTAAAGCTTATTGTATAGAAATCATTGATGTAGGTTGCAAGGTCACATAGGGGGTAGAGGTTTGAACATGATGCTTAGTAGCAACATGGATTGATGTAGGTGGAGGGTAAGTTGTGAAGGGTATCACAACCAAGGATGAAGAACACAAGCTTATACTGAGAGGGAGGGTGAACAATATAAGATAAAACATTTCTCTTTTATTTCCAAAGTAATAAATTGAAATAATATCAATGCAATAATAATTTAATGCACATAATCATCATACACACAAGAGACAAGTATTTACATGGAAACACCCTTTTGGGAGAAAACCATGGCAAAATATTGTTTATATATTTATTCAATAAATTTCGTGGGCACCAACCCATAGGAGACACCAATCCCCTAGTACAAGTTCGTGGGAACCAACCCATAGGAGACACCAATATCCTATACAAGTTTGTGGGCACCAACCCACAGGAGACACCAATCCCCTTGCTCAAGTTCATGGGTACCAACCCATAGGAGACACCAATCCCCTTGCTCAAGTTTGTGGGAACCAACCCACAGGAGACACCAATCCCCTTACTCAAGTTTATGGGAACTAACCCATAGGAGACACCAATCCCCTTTCTCAAGTTTATGGGCACCAACCCACTCAGTTCTACTCCAAAACTGATCACAACCACTGCTCAAATATGCTCCCAAATTGGCTTACAAAAATTGCTCAAATCTTCTCCAAAACCTTCTCACAAACATTGCTCAAATCTACTCCAAAATCTACTCACAAACATTGCTCAAATCTGCTCCAAAAATGATCAATAATGGCATCAAGCTCTTCATATTTTCTTGAGTTTTCTTTCTTCAACTAAAAGGTAATTTAGATATATTCTACCCATAATTCATTTAACTTCATGAACATATAGAGGATGATATGCACTAGTGTAGAAATCTTCAAATGGCCAATATGTTCTTCACATTCATTAAGTCTATCACTTCCACATGTTTCACATTTATCACAATTTAAAGTAGTCTTAGTCTAGCATTGGATAACTTACTTGTGTGTTGAATTGGAGATGCTAATACCTTGCTTTTATTCCACTATCATGTGCACTTTTTCTTCTTCTTGAGATGGCTAAATTGTCCTTCCTTATTAATTGAATGCTTGGGTGAATATGTGCACTTAATCCTCTTACTCTATTCTTTGACGCCTTGACTTGTTTCAAATATGTGCCCTCCAAATCTACCTCAATAATGATGATCTTCCTTTTACATGTGCTTTCCAAATCTACCTTGATAATGATGATCTTCTTTTTAATTTTATAAAATAAAACTTTATAACAACAACATGACTCCTTATATCTCCCTTTTAAAACTTACAAAATAAAACTTTATAATAACAACATGACTCCTTATATCTCCCTTTTAAAACTTGCAAAATAAAACTTTATAATAACAACATGACTCCTTATATCTCCCTTTAATCAAATTTAATTAAAATATTTACCTTTACCTTGCACAACAAAAATTAGCAAGCCACAGAGGATATTCAACCTTTGGACCTCTAGTAGCGTAGTGCCCTAATGTGGGCTCATGACCAACTGATCTAACCCAATGGATAAAACCAAAGAGCACAATAAAATATATGAATCATTTGTTGTGCTATCTTTAACAACAAATTTACAGCAAAATAGGCACCAAGGAGATTCGACCCTTAAACCTTCTACACCATAGTGCCCTAACACGGGCTTGTAACCAACTAGGCTAACCCACTAGTTGAGATTAAAGGGAATAATAAAATACTTTAACCTTTCAAACCTTGCACTTCAGTCGCACAACAAAGAGGTTGTCAAGGGGATTCGAACTTTGGACCTTCTTCATCGTAGCACCCTAACACATGCTAGGAAATCGACTGGGCTAACCCAATGGTTGAAATTAAAAGGGTACATTCAAATATTTTAACCTTCCTTCGGATTGTTGCTACATCGCCGAACGTCCTACCAAATCTTCAACTTGCGCTCCTCTTCGGGACGTCCTCCCTTATCTTCTTATCACTGCTCATTCTTCTCTCGAAGGATATTCAAATTACTTGCTCACCTGAAAATGAATTATTGACCTTATATTAATATGCTTCCCTTTTGTCATTTGTGTCCAAGGAGGTCAGCCCATGCATTTAAACATTAATATGCTTTCACTTTGCTATTTGCGCCCAAGGAGGTCGGCCCATGCATTTAAACCTTTGACTTTCAAATTCACTTTTATATGGTGCTCAAGTCGGCCCACTCTCTTTTAAAATTCTTTTATATTATAGTATTTAAATCTATGATTTAAATATTATAATATTTGAATATTTAAACTTTTATTCAAAATATATTTAAATATTTTGATTTAAATATAAACCTTCCACTTTAATATTTAAATATTTCATTTAAATATTAAAGCATATAAAATCACCTTTGAAGATATCTTCCTTGACATCAATGACAATATTAAATCACCCTTGAAGATATCTGCCTTGACATCAATGACAACTCAATAATTCTAACAATCTCCCCCTTTGTCATTGATGGAAACCCTACAAAGAAACTATCCTTTACTGAAATAGGATCACAAGTTGCTCCCCCTTACTAAAATTCTCCCCCTTTGACATCAATGGCAAAGGCTCCTCGAGGTTGAAAGATAAGACACTTGAAAATACCCCCTTACTCACTGCTCTAATTGAGATAATCAATGATGAGATGGGAGTGAAACTCCCAAATTACTATGCTCATTTTCTTGTTCCATTTTCTTTCTCCAAACTTTGGAGGTCATATTCTTTTGAAAAGATTGACTATTCTCCTTCTTACTTGATTTTAGAAGTTCAGGGAACACTGTTCTACACCATCTAGCTATATGCCTAAAATTATTACATTTGTAACAAATGATGTTGTAGTCCATGAGAGGTGCAAATGAATTGAAATTCCTCTTGGTGAAGCCAAAATCATTTTTAGCACATACCTTGCAATTTACAGCTTTATGACCAAATTGGTTACATGAGAAACAATAACCATGGAAGAAATATTGAAACCTGACTAATTGCCTTGGAGGATATTACCGCATGGTTCTCTCATTGATATTTTTGTGATGGACTTTATTCCTTGATGATGCTTTGTTTTCTTCCTCCTTGATGCTTCCACTTCTCAACACATCATCATAGGTCTTAGGCTCTTCTTTAATTATTTTATTTGATGCCTTTGTTCCTTTTGAGCTTGACTCTACATTTTGTTTCTTTTGAATTTCTTCAAAACCAAGTCTAGTCTTTATAATCGAAGATCTTTGTGCTTTGATAATATCATCCAAAATTTTTGTGCTTTTCTCAAACTTATGTATCTTATCATTAGATTGTTCACTTCCTTTCTTAGAGAGACAACCTCATGCTCTAGTTTTCCACATTCCAACTCTTTTACCTTTAATTGCTCAGCCATACCTTCTTCAATTTGCTTTGCCTCTTCAACTTTAACTTTCAAGTCAATGAGTTCTTGTGACAACTTTACCTTTGTCTTCTCATCCTCTTGTACTTGAGTCTTCAATATTGAGTTCTTCTTTCTGAGCCTTTTCAACTCTTCAAGAGCAACAACAAGTTCCTCTTCTATGTCAACTATGGCTTCCTCTTCATTTTTTGGATCTCTCTCCTCTTCTTGGTTTTTCAACAATAGGAGCATCTTCTTTCTCTTCTATGGCCAAAAATAGGATTTCTTCTCTTTCACTATCAGAGAGACTTTCATCACTGTTGGAAGAACTACTTGCTTCCTCAACATAAAGACTCTTCTTGTGCCTTTGAAAGATCTTCTTCTCATGCTTGCTTTGACCGTGCCTATTTTTCTTTTCATGATAAAATTTTATTTCTTTCTTTTTCTTGTATTCCTTTTCTTCTTCATTGCTACTACTTCCATCTTGTGGGAAATTAGATGCATAGTGACCAATGTTACCATAATTAAAACATTTCATAGTATGCATACCTTTGTGTTTTCTTGGACCCTTCTTATTTCTTCACACAAAGTTAGCTTCTTCTTCACTGCTTGATTCTTCACTTGATTCTGGTTCTTTATTCTTTGTCTTCTTTGAAGCTTTAAATGCGGCCTTCCATTTGGATGTTTGATATTTTTCAGTCCTCATCTCATAGGTTGTGATAATTTCGTGTAGCTCATCCATGCTTAAGGTTTTAAGATCCTTCATTTCTTCAATCATCGAGACCTTTGCATCAAATCTCATGGGAAGTGACCTTAAGATTTTTTGAATGATCTTAGAGTCTTCAATACTTTCTCTAAGTCCATGAATGGTGTTGAAAACTTCATCAACGTGGAGTAGATATTTGGCAATATCTTCCTCATATTTCATCTTCAAATATTCAAACTTCCTCCTGTGGGTTTGAAGTTTTTCCATTTTAACTTTGTCATCTCCTTCATATGTTCTTTGTAACTTATCCCATATTTCTTTTTTTGAGGTGCATTGCATGACTTTCATAAACTCTGATTCACATAACCCACTTAATATTGCATTCATTGCCCTGGCATTATTTTCAAATGGTTTCTTGCCATATCGATCCGTAGGAGGAGTTGTAGGTGGTGTGAACCCATCCTCAATGGATTGCCATATATCATAGCCATGTGCCATCAAATAAGTCCACATCCTCACACTCTAGAAAGCATAGTTAGTTCCATCAAACAATGGAGCCCTATTTGATGAAAAACCTTCTTGGAAAGCCATGTGTGTTCTTGTAAGATCTTCCTTCAAGCTATTAGGCTTTCATGAAGGAACTTGATCTAATACCAATTGAAGAACACAAGCTTATACTAAGAGGGGGGTGAACAGTATAAGATAAAACTTTTATCTTTTCTTTCCAAAATAATAACTTGAAATAATATCAATGCAATAATAAATCAATGCACATAATCATCATACACACAAGAGACAAGGATTTACGTGGAAACACCCTTTTGGGAGAAAACCACAACAAAATATTGCTTATATATTTCTTCAACAAATTTTGTGGGCACCAACCCATAGGAGACACCAATCCCCTAGTACAAGTTCATGGGCACCAACCCATAGGAGACACCAATCCCCTATACAAGTTTGTGGGCACCAACCCATAGGAGACACCAATCCCCTTGCTCAAGTTCGTGGGCACCAACCCACAAGAGACACCAATCCCCTTACTCAATTTCATGGGCACCAACCCAAAGGAGACACCAATCCCCTTGCTCAAGTTCATGGGCACCAACCCATTAGTTCTACTCCAAAAATGATCACAACCACTACTCAAATCTGCTCCCAAATTTGCTTACAACCATTGCTCAAATTTTCTCCAAAACCTGCTCACAAACATTGCTCAAATTTGCTCCAAAACCTGCTCACAAACATTACTCAAATCTACTCCAAAATATGATCAATAATGGCATCAAGTTATTCACCTTTTATTGAGTTTGCTTTCTTTAACTAAAAGACAATTTAGACATATTCTACCCAGAATTCATTTAACTTCATGAACATATAGAGGATGATATGCACTAGTGTAGAAAGCTTCAAATGGCCAATATGTTCTTCACATTCATTAATTCTGTCACTTCCACATATTTCATATTTATCACAATTTAAAGTAGTCTTAGTCTAGCACTGGATAACTTACTTGCATGTTGAATTGGAGATGCTAATACCTTGCTTTTATTCCACTATCATGTGCACTTTTTCTTCTTCTTGAGATGGTTGAATTGTCCTTCCTTTTTAATTGAATGCTTGGGTGAATATGTGCACTTAATCCTCTTACTCTATTCTTTGATGTCTTGACTTGTTTCAAATTTATGCCCTCCAAATCTACCTCAATAATGATGATCTTCCTTTTGCATGTGCTTTCCAAATTTGCCTTGATAATGATGATCTTCTTTTGAAATTTATAAAATAAAACTTTATAACAACAACATGACTTGTTATATCTCCCTTTTAAAACTTACAAAATAAAACTTTATAATAACAAATGACTCCTTATATCTTCCTTTTAAAACTTGCAAAATAAAACTTTATAATAACAACATGACTCCTTATATCTCCCTTTAATAAAATTTAATTAAAAACTTTACCTTTACCTTGCACAACAAAACTTAGCAAGCCATAGAGGAGATTCAACCTTTGGACCTCTAGTAGGGTAGTGCCCTAACGTGGGCTCGTGACCAACTGAGCTAACCCAATAGATGAAACCAAAGAGCACAATAAAATATATGAATCCTTCATTTACGCTATCTCAAACAACAAATGCACAACAAAATAGGCATCGAGGAGATTTGACCCTTGAGCCTTCTGCATCGTAATGCCCTAACAAAGGCTTGTAACTTATTGGGCTAACCCAACATTTGATATCAAAGGGCACAGTAAAATACTTGAACCTTCCGTACCTTGCACTTTAGTCACACGACAATAATACTGTCGAGGGGATTCAAAATTTGGATCTTCTTCACCGCAGTGCCCTAACATGGGCTAGGCAACTGTCTAGGCTAACCCAATGGTTGAAATTAAAAGGACACATTAAAATAGTTTAAACTTCCTTCGGATTGCTGCTACACCGCCGAACAACCTCCCAAATATTCAACTTGCGCTCCTCTCTGGGACGTCCTCCCTTATCTTCTACTCATTGCTCATTCTTCTCTCGAAGGATATTCAAATTTCTTGCTCACCTCAAAATGAATTAATGACCTCATATTAATATGCTTTCCTTTTGTCATTTGCACCCAAGGAGGTCGGCCCATGCATTTAAAAATTAATATGCTTTCACTTTGCTATTTGCGCCCAAGGAGGTCGACCCATGCATATTAAACCTTTGAATTTCAAATTCACTTTTATATGGTGCTCAAGTCAGCCCACTCTCTTTTAAAACTCTTTTATATTATAATATTTAAATCTATGATTTAAATATTATAATATTTGAATATTTAAACTTTTATTCAAAATATATTTAAATTTTTTGATTTAAATATAAACCTTCCACTTTAATATTTAGATATTTCATTTAAATATTAAAGCATATAAAATCACCATTGAAGATATTTGCCTTGACATCAATGACAATATTAAATCACCCTTGAAGATATCTACCTTGACATCAATGACAACTCAATAATTCTAACAAAGGAATATTATGTTGGATGGGGTTAATAGGTGGTAATTGTTGGAAATATTGAGTATATTGAGTTGTCATTGATGTCAAAGGGTGCATATTATTCAAGGCAAAAATATTCTTCAAGGGTGTGAAGTTGACAAGGTTGGACAATATAACAATGGACAATTATTTAAGGCAAGGTTTTAAATAAAGGATTATAATATTTAAATATCATATTTAAATATTATACAAAGAAGAACAAAGGTTAAAAGTGGCTTGGGATAAAAATATTAAATATTGCAAGAAAAGGACAAGGTTTAAAAGATAATATTATAATTGCTTGGAAAAATATTTAAAGACCACAAGAGGAGGCAAAGGTTTAAAGACAAAGATTTAATATCTCAAGGGCCAAAATTTTAGAGGAGGCAAAGGTTTAAAGACAAAGATTTAATATTTCAAGGGCCAAAGGTTTAAAATATTATAATGTTTTTATAAGGAAAGGCACCAATGTTTGGAGAGAAAAATAAAAAATATGCATGCATCGATGTTCATGGGTATTGAAGAAAAACCATATAAATAAGGGCACAAAAATTCATTTGGAAGAGGGCAAGAAACTATAGCATAATTCAAAAATTCTCTCCACGCGAAAATCAAAGTAGGTCACACGAAATAGAGGAGAGCGTGCTTGAAGGCAAGAGCGAAAAGGATAATATCTTCGTCGTGCCACGATTTGGTTTTCATCTGGGTGGCTAGTCCAGCTGGTCACCTAGCTGGTGCTAAGGCACTACTGGTAGGAAGGTTACGGGTTCGAAACTTGCAGGCACCATTTTGATTGAGGAAATAGTTTTGGTTTGAAGAGCATTAACGAAGAGCATTTTATTTATGACGTGCTGTGTGGATAGTTCTACCCATTGGGGTAGCCCAGCTGGTCGCCTAGCTAGCGCTAGGGCATCGTGGAGTAGGAGGTCATAGGGTCAAAACCTGTAGGTACTATTTTGTGAGGCAAAGGAAGGAAATCGTGCACTTGGCTTATGGTTGAAGGTATGGATAAATTTTTTGGTTAAATTTAATTTGAAAGATAGAAATCGTTCGCTGGGCTTGCTGATTAAAAAGGGGGCAAAATATTTTGTTTTAAATTTAATTTAGAAAGGGAGTTATAAGGTGTATTAAGTTTTATTTGGAAATTGTAAATTTTGCATATTAGAAAAGGAGTTATAAGGTGTATTAAAGTTTATTTGGAAATTGTAAATTTAGAAAGGTGTATTGTTTTTGAAATTTAATTTGCATGTTAGAAAAGGAGAAATAAGGTGTATTATGGTTTAATTTTTAATTGTATTTTTGCATGATAGAAAAGGGAAATTTGAGGGTTTTAGTCAGCATTAAAAGCTTTATTTTGTGAGACTAAAAAGGAGTTATAGAGTATTATTTTTCAAGCTTTATTGTGCACATTTTTTGGGAAGGTTTTTGTGGATGATTTTCTATCTATGCAAGAAATAGAAAATTACTAACCAGATTTTTGAAGGATCAAAAAGGAAATTATTTTGCCAAGATAGGTTTGAGAAGCTCATCATCATCAAGGTAGTTTTAGAGGTATGGTGATTTAATCCCTTACTCAAGGTTTGTTTTTGGATGAAGAAAATCTTTTGATGTCATATGGTTGGAGATATAAGGATTGATTTGATGAGCATTAGTGTTGAATGAAATTGGGATTAAATGTGCAAAGATTATAGGTCAGTTTTGTGAGTAGAGTTGTGCACTACTTTGAATGAATTTGGGAATAAAAGTGCAAGGGTTTGAGAACAAAGTTGTGCATTGCTTTGAATGAATTTGGGAATAATAGAGCAAGGGTTTGAGAATAAAGTTGTGCATTGCTTTGATTGAAATTGGGAATAATAGTATAAGGGTTTGAGAGCAAATTTGTGCATTGGTTTTGATTGATTTTGGGAGTACATAAGAAAGTCAATTATCAAGTGCTATACTAGAGCTATCTTTTTGAATGCAATAAATGTGAGATATGAGAAAGCGATAGACTTAATGAATGTGAAAGAACATATTGGGTATTTGTATTGCATATCATTCTTTATATGTTCATGAAGAAAATAATTCTGGGTAGAATATGTCTGAATTACTTTAGCCAAAGAAAGCACTTTTGGGAAAGATATAAGCATTATTTTGAGCAATTTTTGTATGCAATATTTGGGAAATAATTGAGCAGGTTTGAGCAAGTGAGTGAGCAGATTTGAGTAGGTTTGTGAGCATATTTGAGCAGATTTGAGTAGGTTTTGGTGAGAAGATTTGAGCAAGACTTGTGTGTAGGCTTGGAGTATATTTGATAGTGAGCAGATTTGAGAAGTTTTGGTGAGTAGATTTGAGCAAGCCTTGTGTGTAGGCTTAGAGCAGATTTGAGTAGAGTTGAGAGTAGGTTTTGGAGTAGATTTGAGCAAGCCTTATGTAAAGGCTTGGAGAAGATTAGAGCAAGATTGGTTCTTATGGATAGAGGTCCAAAATTAGAGTAAGGGGATTGATGTCTCCTGTGGATAGAGGTCCACAAATAGAGAATAGGGGATTAAGGTCTCCTATGGATAGAGGTCCATGAACTAGAGTAGAGGGGATTGAGGTCTCCTATGGATAGAGGTCCATGAACTAGAGTAGAGGGGATTGGTGTCTCCTATGGATAGAGGTCCATGAACTAGAGTAGAGGGGATTGGTGTCTCCTATGGATAGAGGTCCATGAACTAGAGTAGAGGGGATTGGTGTCTCCTGTGGATTGGGATCCACGAACTTGTGAGAGGGGATAGGTGTCTCCTGTGGATAGAGTTCCATAAATATTGTAATAGGGAATGAGTTCCCAAGAATTTTGTTGAGAAATTTATAAGAAATATTTCTCTATGGATGTAGCCCACATTGGGTGAACCACGTTAAATCTATGTCTCTCATGTGTGTGATGATTTGTGCATTGTTTCATTATTGCAATTGATAATATTGGATGATATTACTTTGGAAAGAAAAGTAAAAGTTTGATCTTATACTGTTCACCCCCCTCTCAGTATAAGCTTGTGTTCTTCAATTGGTATCATAGCGGGTTCCTTCGTGAAAGCCTAACAGCTTGAAGGAAGATCTTACAGGAACACACATGGCTCATAAGGAAGGGTTTTCATCAAATAAGGCTCCATTGTTTTATGGGACTAACTATGCTTTCTGGAGTGTGAGGATGAAGACTTATTTGATGGCACATGGATATGATACATGGTAATCCATTGAAAATGGATTCACACCATCTACAACTCCTCCTATAGATGCAAGTGGTAAGAAACCATATGAAGATAATGCCAAGGCAATGAATGTAATTTTGAGTGGGTTATGTGAATCAGAGTTTGTGAAAGTCATGCAATGCACTTCAACAAAAGAAATGTGGGATAAGTTATAGAGAACATATGAAGGAGATGACAAGGTCAAAATGGCAAAACTTCAAACACATAGGAGGAAGTTTGAAGACTTGAAGATGAAATATGATGAAGATATTGCTATGTATCTACTTCGTGTTGATGAGGTTGTCAACACTATTCGTGGACTTGGAGAAAATATTGAGGAATCTACTATTGTTCAGAAAATATTGAGGTCACTCCCTATGAGGTATGATGCAAAGGTTTCAGCAATAGAAGAGATGAAGGATCTCAAAAATTTAAGCATGGATGAGCTACATGGAATTCTCATAGCCTATGAGATGAGGATAGAAAAAGAACAAACATCAAAAAGAGAGGCAACATTCAAAGCTTCAAAGAAGGAAAAGAATAAAGAACAAGAATCAAGTGATGAATCAAGTAGTGAAGAAGAGGCTAACTTTGTGAGAAGAAATAAGAAGGGTCCAAGAAAACACAAAAATATGCAGATTGTGAAATGTTTTAGTTGTGGTAACATTGGTCACTATGCAACTAATTGTCCACAAAATGGAGGTAGTAGCAGTGAAGAAGAAAAGGATTACAAGAAAAATAAGGAAATAAAGTTTTATTATGAAAAGAAAAATATGCATGGTCAAGGCAAGCATGAGAAGAAGATATTTCAAAGGCACAAGAAGAGTTTTTATGTTGAAGAAGCAAGCAATGCTTCAAGTGAAAGTGATGAAAGCTTCTCTGATAATGAAAAAGAAGAAATTCTATTTTTGACCATAGAAGAGAAAGAAGATGCTCTTGTTATTGAAGATCAAGAAAAAGAGAAAGAAGATGATCCTATAGTTGAAGACCTAGAAAAAGAGAAATATTCAGAAAAGGAAGAAGTCATGGTTGATATAGAAGAAGAACTTGATTTTGATCTTGAAGAGTTGAAAAGGGAGAACTTAAGATTGAAGGATCAAGTACAAGAGGATGAGAAAACAAAGGCAAAACTTCTACAAGATCTCACCGATTTAAAAGTTAAGATTGAAGAGGCAAAGAAAGTTGAAGAAGGTATGGTTGAACAGTTAAAGGTAAAAGAACTAGAATGTGAAAGACTAGAACATGAAGTTGACATTCTAAGGAAGGGACTTGAGAAATTCAATAATAAGATATATCAGTTTAGGAAAAGCTCAAAATATTTGGATGATATTATCAAAACACAGAGATCTCCATTTATGAAGATTGGACTTGGTTATGAGGAAGGTCAAGAGGTACAAGAAGAGGAGTCAAGCTCAAAAGAAATAGAAGCATCAAAGAAGGTATTTGAAGAAGAGCCTAAGACCTATATTGATAAGTTGAGAAGTGGAAGCATCAAAGAGGAAGAAAACAATGCACCATCAAGGAATAGGGACTATCACAGGAAAAGCAAAGAAAGAACCATGCGATCATATCCTCCAAGGCAAGATGAATATCTCTTCCAAGGTTATTGCTACTCATGTAATATTTTTGGTCATAAAGCTATACATTGCAGGGTTCATGGTAAGAATGATTATGGCTTTACCAAGAGAAATTTCAAGTCACTTGCACTTTCCAAGGACTACAATATCATGTGTTTCAATTACAATAATTTTGGGCATAAAGCAAAATGGTGTAGAACAATGTTTCCTAAATTTTCGAAGACAAGCAAGAAGAAGGAAAGTCAAAATGTTCAAAGAGGTATGACTTCAAAAGTTTGGAGAAAGAAAATGAAACAAGAAGAGGAGCATAGTAATTTGGGAGTTTCACTCCCATCCCATAATTAATCACCTCAAGAAAAGGAGGTGGTGAGGGGGCTGCGCTAAGTGTCTTATTTTTAGCCCCAAGGAGCCCTTTGCCATTGATGTCAAAGGGGGAGAATTCAGTGAGGGGGAGCAGCTTGTCAGGGGGAGCAGATTTGGAACCCAGTTGTAGTAAAAGAAAATTTTCTTTGTAGGGTTGCCATCAATGACAAAGGGGGAGATTGTTGGAAATATTGAGTATATTGAGTTGTCATTGATGTCAAAGGGTGCATATTATTCAAGGCAGAAATATTCTTCAAGGGTGTGAAGTTGACAAGGTTGGACAATATAACAATGGATAATTATTTAAGGCAAGGTTTTAAATAAAGGATTATAATATTTAAATATCATATTTAAATCTTATACAGAGAAGAACAAAGGTTAAAAATGGCTTGGGACAAAAAGATTAAATATTGCAAGAAAAGGACAAGGTTTAAAAGATAATATTATAATTGCTTGGAAAAATATTTAAAGACCACAAGAGGAGGCAAAGGTTTAAAGACAAAGATTTAATATTTCAAGGGCCAAAGGTTTAAAATATTATAATGTTTTTATAAGGAAAGGTACCAATGTTTGGAGAGAAAAATAAAAAATATGCATGCACCGACGTTCATGGGTATTGAAGAAAAACCATATAAATAAGGGCACAAAAATTCATTTGGAAGAGGGCAAGAAACTATAGCATAATTCAAAAATTCTCTCCACGCAAAAATTGAAGTAGACATGAAATAGAGGAGAGTGTGCTTGAAGGCAAGAGCGAAAAGGATAATATCTTCATCATGCCGTGATTTGGTTTTCATCTGGGTGGCTAGTCCAGCAGGTTGGTTAGTTGGTGCTAAGGCATTGTCGGTAGGAAGGTTGCGGGTTCGAAACTTGCAGGCACTATTTTGATTGAGGAAATAGTTTTGGTTTGAAGAGCATTAACGAAGAGCATTTTATTTATGACATGTTGCATGGATAGTTCTACCCACTGGGGTAGCTGATTGTCACCTAGCTAGCGCTAGGGCCGTGGAGAGAGGTCTAGGGTCAAGACTTGCTTTTGGGGACTTGTTGGTAAAGGTATGGAAAATGTTTTTGTTAAATTTAATTTGAAAGGAGAGATAGTTTTGCTTGGATTAAGGGGGTAAGAGATAAATTTTGTTTATAAATTTTATATTAGAAAGGGAGTCATAAGGTGTATTAAGTTTTATTTGGAAATTTTTATAAGATTAAATTGTAATTTGTGCATGTTAGAAAAGGAGTTATAAGGTGTATTGGGGTATTATTTGGAAATTATAAATTTTGCATGTTAGAAAAGGAGTTATAAGGTGTATTATGGTTTATTTTTATTGTATTTTTACTTGATAGAAAAGGGAATTTTGAGGGTTTTAATCAACATTAAAAGCTTTGATTTTGTGAGACTAAAAAGGAGTTATAAAGTATTATTTTTCAAGCTTTATTGTGCACATTTTTGGGAAGGTTTTTGTGGATGATTTTCTATCTATGCAAGAAATAGAAAATTACTAACCAGATTTTTGAAGGATCAAAAAGGAAATTATTTTGCCAAGACAGGTTTGAGAAGCTCATTATCATCAAGGTAGTTTTAGAGGTATGGTGATTTAATCCCTTACTCAAGGTTTGTTTTTGGATGAAGAAAATATTTTGATGTCATATGGTTGGAGATATAAGGATTGATTTGATGAGCATTAGTGTTGAATGAAATTGGGATTAAATGTGCAAAGATTATAGATCAATTTTGTGAGTAGAGTTATGCATTGCTTTGAATGAATTTGGGAATAAAAGTGCAAGGGTTTGAGAATAAAGTTGTGCATTGCTTTGAATGAATTTGGGAATAAAAGTGCAAGGGTTTGAGAATAAAGTTGTGCATTGCTTTGAATGAATTTGGGAATAATAGTATAAGGGTTTGAGAGCAAAATTGTGCATTGGTTTTGATTGATTTTGGGAGTACATAAGAAAGTCAATTATCAAGTGCTATACTAGAGCTATCTTTTTGAATGCAATAAATGTGAGATATGAGAAAGCAACAGACTTAATGAATGTGAAAGAATATATTGGGTATTTGTATTGCATATCATTCTCTATATGTTCATGAAGAAAAAAATTCTAGGTAGAATATGTCTGAATTACTTTAGCTGAAGAAAGCACTTTTGGGAAAGATATAAGCATTGTTTTGAGCAATTTTTGTATGCAAGATTTGGGAAATAATTGAGTAGGTTTGAGCAAGTGAGTGAGAATATTTGAGTAGGTTTTGTGAGCATATTTGAGTAGGTTTTGGTGAGCATATTTGAGCAAGCCTTGTGTGTAGGCTTGGAGTAGATTTGAGCAGGTTTTGGTGAGTAGATTTGAGCAAGCCTTGTGTAAAGGCTTGGAGCAAATTAGAGTAGAGGGGATTGAGGTCTCCTATGGATAGAGGTCCATGAATTAGAGTAGAGGGGATTGAGGTCTCTTGTGGATAGAGGTCCATGAACTAGAGTAGAGGGGATTGATGTCTCCTATGGATAGAGGTCCATGAACTAGAGTAGAGGGGATTGAGGTCTCCTGTGGATAGAGGTCCATGAACCAGAGCAAGAGGGGATTGAGGTCTCCTGTGGATAGAGGTCCATGAACCAGAGCAGAGGGGATTGGTGTCTCCTGTGGATTGGGATCCATAAACTTGTGAGAGGGGATTGGTGTCTCCTATGGATAGAGTTCCACAAACATTGTAATAGGGAATGAGTTCCCAAGAATTTTGTTGAGAAATTTATAAGAAATATTTCTTCATGGATGTAGCCCACATTGGGTGAACCATGTTAAATATGTGTCTCTTATGTGTGTGATGATTTGTGCATTGTTTCATTATTGCAATTGATAATATTGGATGATATTGCTTTGGAAAGAAAAGTAAAAGTTTGATCTTATACTGTTCACCCCCCCTCTCAGTATAAGCTTGTGTTCTTCGATAATGATGTAGGTGGAATGAAGGTTGGTATTTGCAAAGCAACATTGACCTATGCTTCACAAAGTGAGTTGGAACAGATGAAGTTGTGAATGGATGGGATGGAAATGTATTGGTTGGATGATGATGGAGGGTTTTGGATCATAGGTATGGATGTGGCCTTAAAAAGAGGGTTGATGATGACTTGGTTGTTATGATGAGGGTGTGAAAAGGTGGGTTCCTATTGTAAGGTAGGAATGAACCAGGGTGGAATGGTGAGCGATGGCAAGGATGGAAAGACCAAATTTAGATAGCTTCTAAGGGCATCAAAATTTATGTAGGTAGTATAATTGTTAGATGGTGTAGACGGGTTGGTGTAAAAAGTTTTTGGGATGGAGGTATGAACAACTCTGTACATCATATCCATGCCTAAAGTAGGTGTAGCATTGGAGGGTCCAGTGGATAAGTCTAGATACATGGTCCATGACACATTGACTTTCTCAGCTGTAGAAGTGGCTGGGATGTGGAAAACCTAAGTAGAATGCTCCATGGATGTGGGTGGTTGGTTTTGGGAATTGGTTAAAGCTTTGGATTGACTCCAAGTCATTAAAATAAGCTAGGGGTGAAATGGAGTGACGAATGGTGGGTATATGTGTGAAAATATGATGCAAATAAAAAGCAAACAAACATAATTAGACAAATGTCTTCTATGTTTCTATTTCATTTTGCAGTTTTGATTTTTATATTTTTTGAAGTTATTTTTTGGTTTTGATGTTTTAAAGATTTTTTTTTTTTGGGGTGTTTGTGTATTTTATGTAACTTATGCCTAAAAACTATGAAGGGTAGGTGGTGGATTGAGACGAAGAAGGTGTGTTGAAATCCACCCTTCTGACAAAGGATGAATCACGAATGGTTGATATAGCTTCCTATATGGAGGATTGACAAAGGGTGTAACATAAGGAATCAAAGTTACCTCCTTGAAAGGAGGTCATGTTGTCTGAGTTCTACGATAGCCTAAACAGGCTTTCACTTCACACTCGGGTGTGCTCAAACAAAAATTATAGCTGCAATCCACTAATTATTTAGCCCCATGGCTAAAGGTCATCTAACCTAATGATCACCCTAAGCTATCCTAAAGAGTGACCAGTCCCTTGGTGATGAAGTCCAAGTGACCATAAAACTAACTATGGCTAAACTAAGGCTCTACTAATGGTTGGTGATGAAATCCAATACATTCAAGAAGTTTTCATTGCACTTGTCATGAAATGGTGCGAAATGAATATTTGTGCAAAGTGTGTGATGTTTTGATTTTGTTTTCTAGGGTTTTGTAAAAACAAAGTATAAAATTACCCTAAGATGCAAATCTACCATGCAATTCAAATTTATTACCTACAAATGCAATTAGAAAATACATAGAAGTAGACAAAAAGGTAAAATAGATAAAAAACTAACTTAAATGCAATAAACAAGTCCCAAATAGGCCCTAGGATGCTTCTAAAACACAAATCTAGATGTAGAGGCATGTTTGGAATCAAGCAAATATAGAGTTGCATATGTTCAAACATAGGGTTGCGTTCGGAGTTAACCAAACATAGATTTGCATCTCTAACTATGTGTTAAAAATAAAATAGGGTAGATCCAAAACCCTAATGTGACCTAAGATGCTCTCTAGAATGCAAATTTACCCCTAGATGCAACTAGTATGATTTTTGCAACCTAAAAAGATAAAGAAATGCCCTAAAATGCCATCTTATTTTGGATTTTTGCAAAAACACTTAAAATACCTACAAAAACCCTAAAATGCTTACAAAATGCTTGATCTACTACCTACACTAAAAATGGAGATAGAAAAGCAAATATTTCTTTTTCTTTTACTTTCAAAAGTAAAAAAAATAGAACTAGGGTTTTAGAAATGGCTTACTTGGAAGCCTTTCACTTTCTCCTACCAACTCTCCAAACGTGGCACTACATCTGCTCAAGATCCCAAACATAGAGGGGCATCTACTTAGGTATCCTAGATGCAATCCTACATCTTCTTAGGCTCAAAATAGACCTGAAAAATCTCCAAAACTTTTGAATCAAATTTCTAACTTTTTATGTGATGGGGCTCCAAAACCTACAACAAAATAGACATAAATCAGTAAATCAAATATAGCAAGGCAAATAGAAAACAAAACCCTTTGAGTGTCCCACCGTGATAATCATTTTGTAAGTATAATAAATACACCCAAATAATAAAATGTTGAAACAAGTGTTTGCAATGAATAATATAAACTTTTTATTAAATTTGGGAGCCTTGATATCCTCTTTTTATAATATTTACCTTGTATTTTTAGGGGTTACAAAATAATGCTTGTTTCTGATTACAATAGGCCCAAAGAATGGTGGAAATTCTCTTAGGAAGCTTAAACTAGAAATGGGTGTCTCAAATCTCCTGCTACAATCATTAGCTGAGTGGGCTTGTATATCCTTGGCGAGCCACTCTTACCTCAACAACTACTCAAAGACCTGTCTTCTGCACCTGTATGAATGCAAACACAAAATATATTAGTAGCACATGAAGGGCCTCCACTGTGCGAGGCTCTATTTTATATGGATAAAATTCTACATGAACCCTAATATGAATGCTTATAGAATGTATTAAACATGCAAAAAAAGAAAGCAATAAAAACTTAATACCTTGCTGATTTACCTGCTTCAATCTAGGTTTGTCAGTGGCTAAATCTATTCTTATTCAAAAATAGGGCTATGCTTGGATCTATATTGCGAAAAATTATCTAAAAAATAGTTGATACATTCTAGGGTTTTTTAAGAATCTACCCTCAAAATTTTAGCTCAATTTGAGTTTGAATGAATGAGTTATACCCAAAAAAAATTGGGCAGTTTGAGCAATCAACGTGGGCAATGTGATGGTATGATTTTATCTCCACTCCTCCATTCACAAAAGTGATGGGGTTTTTATAACCTTTTGGAAAATTAGGTTTAGTTTTAGGGTTTGGCTAGTGGATTAGGTTTTGTGAAGGGTTAGGGTTTTTCAAGTGGCTAGGATTTGGTATCTACAATTACATAAATACTTAATGATCTATGCCTATGCCTTAGACCTATGAGAATAAAAGGATTGTAAAGAAAAATACACTCACACACACTTTTGTTTTATCACACCTTCCTTGGATCTAAAGTAGAATGGTAGACCTTTAGGTGTTTTTCATTGGTAGGAATTGAGAATTTCTTAATATCTAAGGTCTATAACCTGTAAGTATGTTTACCAGCATTTTGAGCAATTTGATAAGGGCCAAGCCTTTTGGGATCTAGTTTTCCTTTCTTCCCATGCTCATCATTTTTGGGATCCCAATAGAGCACTATATAACCTTCTTGAAAAGGCTTGCCCTTGGATTTCTTATTGAATATCTATGTTGTTTTTTTAGCCTACTCTATTATTTTCAATAGTGCATCCCCTCTATTCTATTGTAGCTACACAAGCTAATCTAGCCTTCTCTAAAGAGCATTTGGATCATCGTGGTCAGGTAGAAGTAAAGATAAAGCATGGCTTTCCAATTGAGGGGGAATTAAAGCACTTTCACCATACACAAGCTCATAGGGGATCTTTATGTACTCTTCTTAACAAATATTTTATTTACCCATAAAGCAAATTTTAGCTCATAATCCCAACTTATTTTATTTTTACCTAGTGCTCTTTTGATCCTAGTAATCAAATTTTTATTTGAAGATTCTACCAAACCATTTCCTTGAGGATAATAATTGGTAGAATGAGAAAGTTCTATGCTATATTTAGCACAAAATTTAATCATTTTAAAATAAGTGAAGTAGTTTCCATTATTAGTGACTATCTTCTTAGGGATCCCAAATCTTGTCAAAATATTCTCTTCAATAAACTTGATTACTACTTCTGTGGTTGATTTCTTAAGAGGTGTTGCTTCTACCCACTTAGTGAAATAGTTTGTAGTTGTAATGATCCACCTATGACCACCAGAGGAATTTGGATTTATCTCCCCAATAAGATCTAATCCCCATTGAGTAAAGGGAGCTTCAACCACTATAGGATTTAGAGGTATGGCAAGTAAGTTCTTTTTCCCTATAAATATTTGGCAGCTATGCAACCCCTCACAAACTGGTAAATATATTTGAATAAAGAAGACCAATAATATCCAACTCTCATAATATTATGGGTTATAGCCTTAGGGGTAAAGTGACCTCCACAAAAACTAGAGTGATACTCTTCCAAAATTTGAGGGAGTTTTTTTTCATAGACATAGAGCAATAGTATTCCATAAGGATACCTCTAGTATAACCTACCATCCTAAAAATTATATATTTGGGATAGTTGCTTGACTGATCTTCTTTTGCTCTTTGGCATATCTCTAGGGAAGGGATAAGTTTTGAAGATAATAAATTATATCATCATACCATTTATAGTCAAAATTATTAACCATCCTGGCTTGATGCTCTTCATCAATTGTTATAGTGACATTAATGATTTCTCCTTCTTTATTGACCATGTATTTAGATAATCCTTGCCCCCTAACAATTTGAATTACTTAAAAATCAACATCATACTATAACAATTTTACCATCCATCTAGTAGACTTACCTGAGGGTTTAGGCTGAATAAATATAGAGATTTAAGCTGATAGACTTATTTGTCTATCAGTGTGTACTTCATCTGAGCACATTTCAATCCTACACTCATAAAGGCAATTGGTTTTTCATTTTTTTCATCATCCTTTTGAGATAATACTACAATAATGGTATGTTTAGAAGCAAATGAGAATATATTGAATACCTTAGAATAGTCAAGATGAGTCAATGCTAGGTATTCAGTGATAGCTTCTTTAATTATTTTGAATGCCTTGGTGTTTTCTTCAATTCACATTATGTCCCCATATTTCTTGGTCATATTAGTTATGGGCTTAGAAATCTTAGCAAAATCAGGAACAAACCTCCTAACAAAATTAATTTTACCAAAGAATGAATGTACCTCTTTTATATTCTTAACGGGGGGATTTTTGAGATTGCTTCTACTCTTTGGGGGTCAATACTTATACCTTATTTAGAAACATGTCCAAGTAATTTTCCCCATGTGACTCCAAATACACACTTAGGATTCAGAGATATGCCAAATTCTTTGCATCTATCAAATACCTTTGTCAGGTGCAAAAAGTGATCTTCAAGAGACTCAGAGAATATGTTATATCATCTAGATAGACAACTACTATTTAAACATGAGGCCCTTAAATGCAAAATCCATTGCTCTCTAGAAGGTGACCTTTGTATTCATCAATCCAAAAGGTATCCTTAAATATTCAAAATTTTCTCATGGTGTAGTGAAAGTTGTCTTATACCTATCCTTTGGATTAACCAAAATTTGATTATATCCTAAAAATCCATCCAAAAAAGATATTTTAGAAGATCCTACCATAGCCTGCAATAATTGTTCTATATTGGGAAGTGGATAATTATCTTTTAATGAGTTTTTGTTTAAATTTTTGTAATCAACATAGAGCTTGATTTCCCCTTTTTATTCCTCACTAGTACTAAGTTGGTAACCCAAGAAGAAAATCTCACTTTTCTAATTATCTTGACATCCAACAACTTTTGAACTTCTTTTTGCATAATTGGATGTAAGGTAGGGTTAAAATTTCTTTATTTTTGCCTAAATGGTTTGGCATATTCCTTAAGAATAATGATGTAAGTCATCACCTTAGTATTAAATGTTCTCAAATCCTCATAACTCCAGGAAAAAACATCTTTGTTTTTATTTAGAAAACTAATATATTGTTGTCTTTCCTTTCCTGACAAAGCCTTATTAATCTTGATCATCTTAGGTTCTTCCACTATTCCAATATTTATATCTTTTAATTATTCCTAAAAGAGTGGCTTGTAGGCTCTATCAAAATCATCAAACAAACTCTCTAAAGATACTAATCCTCTAGGGATTCTATTTGTTTTTAACTGTATGACTTTAGTTGGTTCTCCAATAATGTATTTTAATTTTTCCTCATCTTGTTCATCACATATAATATCAAAAAACTCATTTTGAAGAGTCATGAAGTCATTGATATGTACATCATCCTAAAAAACTTGTAAATAAACAACATTATCTAGAACAAAAGGCTTATAGACATATATAGTGGGAAACCTATCCATATATGCAGTATCTATCTTTGTACAATTTGCACCATAAGTGTTTACTACTAACAAGTTGGCTATATGATTTTGTTCTCTAGGTATGTACTATAAATTGAATGCTTTGAACTTATCAATCTCATTAAGCACAACCTATTTATATTGCTTTAATATAGGATGTTTAGTCTAATATTTACCTTTGATTTGTTGTATTATGAGCTCTATGTCTCCACTGACTATCAGATAATTAATACCCAACTCTTTAGCTTTTCTAAGTCCTAATAATAGAGCCTCATATTTTATAATATTATTTGTACATAAAAATTCAATTTTGTATGGGATACCAAGATAGTTTCCATTTATATCAGTCAGATTCACTCCAACTCCAACTCTAGTTTGTGATTTTGCACCCTCAAAAGACAGTCCATAATTTAGTGGTCAAAATCATTTTAAAATTAGTGTCAGATTTCAATTTTAATTTTGGATCTAAATTTTTAGCATCAAGGACTTCTATCAAGAAAGGTGAGTGCCAAACAGAATAGACTCCCATATCCTTCTCTTCAATAGACTTTACAAGGTTGACCATACTATCATCAAATTTCTTCAATTCAATAGAGTATTTGTTAAAAGGTTCCCTCCTCAAGGTAGCCTTTTCTTTTCCTTGTAAAGGGATGGTTGCATAAGACCAGTCTAATTGGATTGAACCTCCCAACTATTCAGCCCAATATCTACATAGCAACAAAGATAATAAAGGATCTATGTCTAAAACTGCAATATCCATAACTATATCTTTCTTGGGATATCAATCCATATAAAAAAGCAGTCCAATCATGACACCTACACATGGCACTTGTCTACTATCCATAACAAAAATTGGGGGGCACTCTTTTGTACAAATTAAGCCCCATCGATCAGATACCTATTTTGGTATTATATTATTTGAAACCCCACTATCAAGTATGCAATTATGGATAACATATTGATCACCAAAATATTATGTGTACCTTAGGGAGATATAAAATGGCCTTACCAAAGATGGGCATCTAACTTCATGACTTTTTGGCCTTAAGGAACTATATGTATGTTCTTCTGATTGGTCAATTAACCCAAAATCCTTACAAACTTGATCTCTATACTTAGGAATAGTCATTAATTCTCCAAAGGTAATATTGACTTTTTGCTTGGCAATATCATATCCAACATCAAATTCATATTTCTTGATATCCATTATTTTCCTAAATTCTTGTTTCAATACTTCATTTTGTTGTTTTTGAATATCTTCTTCTATATTAGTATCTTCAAGGATGATTGGTGTTTTTCAACATTTGACTTCTTTATAATTTTTTCTGTATTTTGATTTGTTTTTCCTCATTTTCCATTAATAGATTTTTATCAACTCTATATCCTATTGTCCTATTTCTCATATTGATGGTATCAATTCTTTTTAGTTCTTCAATATCTTTTGTTGTGGGTGTAAGTTTACCCTACTTCATTTTTTTAAACCTTTGTTTGATGACCTCTGCATAATCTCTAAATTATCAAGTACTAGAGCTCTTTGTTGATTTTTTGTAGCATATTGATCCATCTATTTTTCAAAATTTTATTCTCTAGTTTCATCTTCTTGATTCCAACTAGGTTGACCCTAATGTCATCTTCAGACCCTTCTTCTAGATCAATGCTAGAATGTAAACTTAGGTAAATCCCACAATCAGTAAAATTATGAGGAGCATCACAAGTAGAACAGTAAAATGGAAAATATGAAGCTATGTTAGCAGATGGAATGGGGCTGGGGATATCATTTGTATTTTTAAACTTCTTTCTTTTTCCAATTACTGCCACCAATCCTATTCTTGTTTTCTTCCTCTGCACCATTGCTATTCCAATTTCTATTGAAATATCTTTTGAAAGGAGGTCTATTTTCACTTTGATGTTGTGAAGACTAAAGATTATTTTTATTTTCTCTTTTTATTCTGGCCAATTTGTTGTTAATGGTATTGGATATTTTAGACATTGAACTTAGTTGTCTAGTTATCTTGTCCATGGGTTCTTGTTTAGTATTCTTAAGCATAGTGAATACCACCTTTTTAGGTTTCCTCTTAGGTATATTAAGATCCAAAGAATATGGATTTATATTTCTACTATCAATCATATTATTTTCTATTTGAACAACTTTATCCATGCACTCATCAATTGTGTTTACTTGTTCTTACTTTAACTCATAATTGAATTCTCTAAGGAAAGCATTTTTATAAAAGCAAATGGAATAGATATAATTAGGTATCAAACTAACAAGAATCTTATTTCTAATTTTAAAGAATATTATATTAAAATATTTTATTGATTTATTTTCTTTCCTTTTTATAGTAGCCAGTTCAGTTAACAAAGATTGTTCCATAGCTTGAACATTAGTGACGGGATCATTCTAAAGGTTGTTGAACCATTCATGAGTATATTTCTCTAGGGTATAAAAGAAAATCCTGAGGACTACATCTTCTTCATTCACTTCTAGATAATCAATTGCATTGAATAAATATTTAATATGACCTTCGCTAGTTACAAAGGTATTTCCTTGGAATTATGGTAAGTACCTACTAGCTTTACTAGGGAGAGGGTTTAGATTTTGAGGTAATACAAAAGATCTATATCTATTGGCCCTCCATTGATTAAAATTCAGGTTTTGGTGAGGATTAGTCATGTTTTCTATTGGGGTGTTAAAAACATAAGAAGAACTAATGCTAGGACTAGTACTAGAAGAGTTTTGATTTAAATATAGACTAACATAATTAAATGATATAAATGGATTTCTATAAGATTTGAAAAATACCTCTAGATTTGGTAGTTTGGGATGTAGATCCTTACCGATTCTTCCCATGGATTCTAGATCAAGCTCCTTATTCTTTCTTCAAGATTTAAATTCTAGGTATGATAAGGTTAGATTCGCCAACATAGATATGCAAGAAAGAACAAAATCACTCACTAGCCAATATTGCTTAGCTTAGTATCTCTTATTTTCATGAATTTAACTTCAAGGGATAAAACGTATTTTTGTTTAGGAATGGTAGGAAAAAATTAATGATCAATAAAACCCATGACCATTGGTTTTTGAATTTTGAAAATTTAAAACAAGAAAGAAAATCCAAGAATTTTTTTTTTAAATAAATTTAAATTTATTGGTATCGTTGTATTTTAGATTCCTTGGCTACGATGCCAAAAATTATTTGCTAACTATTGTCACCAAAAAGGTATTCAAAACAAGACTTTGGGTCTTTGAATACCTAGCTAAGATAATTCAATTACCTAGCAATGATGCCAAAAATTGTTGGTTGACTATTGCCACCAAAAGGTCTTTAAATTCTTGACAATGAGAATTCAATTCCCTAATAATGGTATAAAAAACTATTGGAGAATTTTTTTGCATCCCTTAGATATTATAATGTCATAGAATTTTTTGAATCTAATCAGCACTATGGACTCTAGTGGATCCACCTCTTTAACTCAAGAAAAAATTATATGATGACTTTTGATAGACTGAGTTAGGTAAGGAAACCCTAAATGGAGCTTATGCTATAATTCAATTATGCTCAACCAAATAACAAAATAAATGTAAAACATTCATTATTTGACCAAGATCTACAAAACCCATTAATTAAAATCCTATAAATTGACCGATGCCTTGTCCACTATGCAATTGTAGTAAAGATATAATAGATTAATAAAAGAGAAAGAAGGAAGAAGAAAAAATTGGATCAATTACATTCATTCAAATAATTTAATAAACATAATTAGATTTTACTAGTGAAAGAATACATCATTCACACATTCAAATAATATAATATGTTAATGTGATTGACAAAAGAATTGCTCAAAGAAGGAAGCAAGATTTGTATTAATATCATAATGTAATTACAACTTGAGTCTAGCCATAATGGCTTAGATCTCATCAAATGTATTCAAAGGGGATTTTCTATTTCAAATAATGTAATAGAAACCCTCAACTCTTCATTCAAATAATGTAATAAAGAGCCATATTAGCTTTTGATCCATTCATTGGAAATAATCTTAGCAAACTAAATGCTTCTTTAGCAAGACTTGCATATAAAAAGAAGAATAAGAGATGGATATGAGAGACAAGACATAAAATAAGATGCAACTAACAAGACAAGGACAACCTAGTATACCTCTAGAAAAAATTGGCTATGTAAAACTTCATCCTATATTCAATTGATGCAGGCTATATTTATAATTTGAATCTGCCCTATTTTGCTACAACTAGCTCCATTTGATCCCTCCATCTAACTGCATTTGCACTCCTAAACCTATTTCTAGTTTACAACTAAATTACAGTTATCTTGAACTATCTCGTTTAGAATTTTACAATTAGCTACCTTCTGATCATTAGATTTTCTAGTAGGCTACAACTGTGCTAAATCTAGATCTTAGATCTTATCCCTTTATTGTTGTGTCTTTTTCTACAATAGGCCATTAGTTTAGTTTTTGATTTTGTGATACTTAGATAACTTTGTTGTCCTTAATTAATGTTATAACTTTAAAAATACCTCTTTTTTATCTTCATGACATGATCAAAAATTTGGCCTATATGTTTGGTGTCTCTATGATAGATTTCTTTTAAATTTAGCGCTTAAGAAGAGGAGCAAGAATGAAATGTGAAGTGAGGGAAATATGTGTAACAACCCTCCTTGGTAGGAAACATCATTGATAATTAATTATGTATTGGTGTGGATGTCTAACACATAGGTTTATTTTATGATGTTAATATAATTGGGTAATTGATTCTACTCTCATAATATGGTATTGTTGATGCATTTATGGTTACAAGACCAGGTTCTCTCACTAGTGGATTAATAAGGATAACCACTTGTTAGAATAATATTACCTTACTTGGGTAATTAGTAGATTCTCCCAGGTTAGATATTCTACCCTAGATTAGATATTCGTTAATATCTTTTAGTTAATGAATATATTATTGTTAGTGTTGTTAGCGCCATATTAGTTTGGTTAGCTTAATTCGAGTGTTGTTCGAAACTACTAATGGGGGATATTATTTGTTAAATATTCCCCCTATCTATGGCTAATATTAGCCATAGTTCATTGTATTATTTATACTCCTAAGTTCAATAATATTAAATAGTTCACACTCTAATATGGTATCAGAGTAGGCTAGTCTTGCCTAACCTGTGAGGGGGGATTTCCCTCATGGAAATTCCCCCTCCCCTCCATCTCCATGGCTGTTATAGTTTTAATATGTCAGGCTAGATTACTGAGTGTGGTAGTGAATCCAAACCTTTGTCTCTATGCAGTGATGTTTGCTACCGTTGGATCGGGACTGTGTGAGCGGGATAATGTCTTCCCACATTGATGTAAAAAGATCCCTATACCAGCATGTGAGGGACTCCTATGATATCCACATAATAAAGGGCTCCACATAGTAGGATTAGAAGCACACAATCCAACATGGCTACAGATCAGCTGGAAATTGTCTAGGCCTATAAGCAGTGGAAAAAACTATGTAATAGCTGGGTTGGTACCATGATCATCCTTGGTGCCACATCTACCAGCTCATCCAAGTTGGAGAAGATGGGCTTCCACATCCTACATGCCTACGAGCTTATAGATGCCACATGGAGCATAGTACATAGAGCAGACAAAGCAAAAGGTGATATCGTAGATCATCACATCCACAACCATGACAGTAGCAGACAGATGTTAGATCCACTATAGATCTGATAAATGTGCATCAAAGATGAATATCTACTACAATAGAAGCATTCGTATTGCTAGATAGCTCATTGGGTATGCGTATAAAGATCGATAGGAGGCTAATTTGTTTTAAAAAAATACAGTAAAAGATCCAATATGGATCTGATGCAATGTACCCTCACACATAGAGTGCACCAAAAGCTCCAAGAAGACATCATTTGGTCTCTGGATGTAGCATCGATTGTAGCAGATGATCCACAACCAACACAAGTAGAGGACAACATTTGGTCTCTGATTGTGATATCAAGTTGTGATATTTGCACATAAACTCCTCTGATGAGCCACCTGGTCGAAGTTGTACACAATTTGAAGGAGGCAAGGAGGTGATGGAGCCATAAGATCTATAGCTGAACACTCATGTACCCACCAGATCTAAAGCTAAAACATCCACCTACTTCCATCAGGAATATTTTAACCGAAGTGATTTTTGGCCAAATTGCTACCATCGAAAATTTTCTCATCGAAGCATTTTTAGCCAAAGTGGGCCACTCGAACAAGCTTCAAATGGGTCTAACATGGAGAGCTCTCATCATGTAGTGCATAGATATAATTGTTGGATGTGGAATGACAAAATAAACTCTGTCAATTTCTAGTGGCAAACCATCAAAAATCTAAGCGTGCATATTTTCCCAAAGTTTGAATCGATGAAAGTAGTAGACACATGTGGCGTAGAATTTCATAGATTATAGTTGTAGCTAATGTCAAACAGTGGCCCATGTGGTACTCGAAGACCACTCCACATAAAACCCTAGGAAGAAGTGGCGATGGATGCGAAGGAGCAGTTATAATAATAGGTTTTTTGATTGTCATTGGTGAAGAGCATCAACATCAACGATCACCAATGATGATAGCAGCTCCATAGTTTCACATGTGGTGCCCAAGGTGTCCCACCAACTACCAAACCCTAGCCACTATGGCAAGTGTATGTGGGATATATCAAGCCCCTTCTTGTGGTGGTCCCATGACACAAAACACTAAGAGATAAAGTGGCAGATACATTCTCTATGGCCAACAAAGGCCACATAATGGTCAACAAAGATATTTTATCTTTGCATGCATATGGCCAAATCACATGGGTAAATATTGCTCATGAGGGGTCTAAAATAATACAATTTAAAACTTGTATTTAAAAAAAATTATGGATTTTAATATGTATTTTCCCACATTGATAGTGGGAGGGCCCGATTAGCCCATAAATTCACTGTTAAGTGAATTAAATGTAAACGATGGGGGCTCCACACGAAATAATTTTTTAATCATTTAATTCTAGAGTACATTGGTCAAAATATTCTTTCATTTGAGGGAAAAATGTAATAGCAGAATATTCCTTTTTGAGGGACATACATTTAATTCCGCATTGAAGGAACTATTACCCCTCGTTATTTTACCCGATGAGACACTATTGAGAGAAATTTTAGAAAATGATATTGATGACTTGTTCATTGATAGATCAATGGGTGTTAGAATAAATATTCCTATTATTTGGAATATTATCATTAAACCTACGTAGGGGTTCGTTACATTGTTTTAATGCTCTACCTATTATGTAGGTTTATTGATTAATGGCTAAGTTTAGCCATTCATTTGTATAAATATAAATTTTGTATAATGCAATAATTATCGGTTATTTTGGCTAAGTTGAGGGAAATTGTATAAAATGATATTGATGAATTGTTCATTGATAGCTCAAGGATAAGATAATTCCCTCCATATAGATGCATTTTTATATATGTTGTTTGAACCACCCATTGGGAAGGAAGTTGTTATCACAAGGGAGTCCTCCTTAGTAGATAGGCAATAAAATTGGTTATTTTTAAAGAAACATCTACTCAAGGGAAAAAATGGGTGTAGTATGCTTGTTGTTGTTTGTGATTATGTTATCTAGCATAGCAAAGAGCTTTGGTTGTTGTTTGATGTCAATGCTAATAGTTGATATTAGAAATCAATAGCATCCAATTGATGGATAATTTATTCTTGTTATAAAGTTAATAACCTTTTATAAGAAAGAAAATATTTAGTTAATAATCCAAAGAGTATTATCTTATTAACAACTAAGACTTTATTAATTAATAAGTGTTGAATTAAATTAAATTTGAGCACATGCCTTAAAAAGAAAACATTGTATTGAAATATTGGACAAGTAGCATTTACCAAAATTCTTGAGTGAAAAATTATCTTGAGTAATGTATTGCAAGGAGGCTCAAAGCTTTGGCTTGGGAAATGCCATTTAAATTTCAAATCCTAGAATATTGGGGTCATCGGGCTAGCACTAGAAGAGGAGGATGAGAAAGAAAGCAAAAGCAAGTAAGACCAAAGCTGCTCGAGTTGAGGTAACTCTTGTAAAGACACATCTCAAAAGCTATGTGTTGTATATTTCTAAAGAAAAAGTGCTTATAGATTTGATTGCTTAATGAATATATTTATATTTTTTCATATCGTTGGCTTCTTATTATTTATTGCCTTGCTTTCAAATAAGTCTTGTTCCTTTGGTAAGCTTTAGTATACTTTTAGATGATTTTCATTGATGTGTTACCTAAAAATTTTGTTTGGTTGTTCATGTGGAATCTATTTGTGTTGTCTATAACTTTTAGAATGGTTATCTTGTGAAATATTTTTATTGCATTTATGTGTGGTTGGAATGGTTAATTTGTAGAATGTATTTGTGCTACCTATAACTTTTGGAAATGGTTTCCTTGTGGAACATATTTGTTTTTCCTATGTATGCCTTGAGTGGCTACCATTTTGGGATGCTTTTGTTTTGTTGGATTGCACCATAATTGGTTGTGTGTTGGTATATCTAGATGTTGCCTGTGCATACCTTTTTGTTGCATTTATATTCATCTATGTGCTAACCACAGTGTAGTTTGTATGGTTTAGGGAGTTTTTTTTTGGTCTTGCTAAGCTCAATGAAGCCACCTTGAATGCCATGTCACATTGCACTTGGTCTAAGTTACCTCAACAACTTAAGCATATGGATGGACTTACATTCGAATATTGCTTGAACTAACCTTGCTAGGTGAACATTTTTGGATGTCCCTTTACCTTTGTAGATTAGATTTGGATAAGCTTGTATTAATAGAAACTTTGATTTAGAACTTCTCTTGAATAGCTTTGGTAAAGCTTATTTTTTATTAAGAGTTTGATAGCTTTGGTTAAGATTGTTTTAATTAAAGGTTTGATTTAGAACTCCTTTTAAATAGTTTTTTTAAAGCGTTAAATAGAAATTAAAACTTAGGATTAAGCTCTTATTTTGAAGGAAACCATTAAGTTGTGAATGAGTTTAATTATTAGAGGAATGCATAAACTATCAAATGGAATGGATGAGATGTTATAATGGTGTGAATAAAGTAAGCATATCCTCATTCTTGAATTGAATAGTAATAGTTCTAGAAAAATTAATGAATGGTTGGAAGAGTGTTTAATAATGAATTTCTAAGGCAAAAGTAGATAAGAAATTCATTATAGAGAGAAGTATGAGATTTTCTCATTATTTGTAAAAGGAAATGTAATGTGCAATCTTACTTTGCAATTTCATAGCATGTAGTAATAATAGAGAAATTTGGGATATTCTCTAGTTTATTTCCCTTCAAACAAAGTATTGTGGATGGATGTTTACAAATATAATTAGCATGTTAAATTGCATTGCATAATGAGTTGTCCTAATCCCTGAATATTCCTCAAGTTGGCAGGTAACTTCTTACATGAAGAAGGTCATAAGAGGAAGGTGGTAAAAAGGCCATTTAAGCATAATGACATTATTGTATCTTGGATTGAGAAATGGTTATGCAAATGAGAAATTGCTTTGTAATTTTGTAGAAGGAAATACTTCAACTATATTTTATGAATAGTAGTTTTGTATTATGGGAATAGTTTATTTTTGAGCAATAGCAAAATATTATTTGGAAATTATGTGGTCCTCATGCTCATTGATTTTATTGTCACTATAAACATATGATATTATGATTAATGTTAATGATCTCTAAGTGGAATTTGATAGCATTATGATTATTTGTTTTGAGCAGTCTATTAAAATGCTTCCATATGAAATCTCTTTAATAGGCCATATATAGAATGTGGATTATTATAAATGTGTTAGCTTATATGATGCTTACATTAAAATTGAAATTATTATGATTTCATTCTCATGATGCTATAGCTTGAATGTTATTGAGTTTCAAGCTTTTGATTTGATTAGAGAAAGTTTTGTTTTCCTCCTTGGGTAGAAAGAAGTTCTTGGATTGAATCTAGACCTTATTTTAGGATCTAAGTCCCAATAATAGAGGTTGCAAGAATGCAATATCTAGGTGGAATGAGTTCTAGAAGGAGTTGCAATAATGCAATAGCTAGGTGCTCATAAGTTTAGAAGGAGTTGCGAGAATGCAATAGCTAGATACTTGTGAATTGATACACCCTAAATGGAGAGGATTATGTGTCTCCTTGTCTAGAATACAATAGGAATCAATATCAAGACAATAGTAGTGGTACCTCAAAGGTGTAGGCTTAGGATACCAATTTCATTATTAATCGAGGTATAATGACCTTAGTTAGCCCAAGGAGGTGAGGTAACTAAGCACCAAGGCTTTATGCCTGATTAACTTACCTAGATGGACTTAGAATAAGGTTAGGGAATAAATATTTCTCTTTAAGTATTATGGGCCTTAAAGGATAATCCCTACACTATGGTCATATTGTCCTATGTCGATGAGGGTATAGAAAATATGGGTGGACCACTTTTGGCATCCTTCTAAATGAGTAGATCTAGTAAGGTGAACCCTAGAAAACATAATATTTGGCCACTCTTATCTACTGAATTTCATCTGTAGTAACTTGGAACTCATGTGGTGAAGCCTTGAATGCTGAAGAAATAAATATTGGATCTTATTTGAGAACCTTTTCCCTTAAAAATAAATTGGGTTGGTATTTTTGGGTTGTTACAATTGGTATCAAATCTCTAAGTCATAGGGCTAGAAGATTTCATGGAGTGTGCATAGGACGAGCCTTGACTTAATGTGCTACTTAAGGGAGATTTACTCTTCTAGGGACCTTATGTGATCTAGATACAATGGGTTTTGCATGCCATTAGAACCAATTAGACCAAGGAGTAAAAATCCTAGAAGGTAAAGTTTCTTATTGAGAAAGGCACCTTGCAAGAAGGTAAGCGTGACCCTGATCATTATCTATTGAGTGATAATGATCTATATTGGTTCATAAGGCAATGATGTTGGAGTATATTACATTATTTGGTACATGCTAATGTACCACCTTGGGTACATAACTAGAGTAGGAGTTTACCTTAGAGTAAGGTTTGAGTAGTTACTCCATGCAATATAATAAATGCACAAGTGTTAGAATGTGCAATGATGTAAATGTGCATGTAGTCCACATGTACATGAGTCATAGGGTAGATGAAAGTCCAAGGGACTTATCTCCCTATATATACCTTTGAGTGAGTGAGATAGTGAGAGGATAGTAGATACAATAGTGACTAGTTGCATTAGTAGTTAGAGTGAGTACAATGTAGTTCCTTCATGTATTTATGGAGTGTTCATATCCTCCATTATATTACATTGTATTATTTTTGTGATATTTCATTAATGGCATATTTTTGCATTATTGCAAAAGTTTCTCTTATGATTTTCTTGCATATTATAGTGATATTATCATATATTTATCATTGCTTACTTATTTTACATCTTGTGGCTGCATTTACTTTAATATATATAATCAAAAGCTAACAATGGTATCAAATCATAGGGTAGATTGACAATAAATAGGAAGAGCCACATGAGAGATTAAGAGGAGATAGATAATATTATTTTCAAAATGTTTGAGATTATATTTAGCTAGATTTTTTCCACAAAGTTGCAAAAACACTTGTGAAGACTAGGACTCAACATTGATTCCACTAGATTGATAAATCAAATAGTGAAGATTCATTAATATCTAGGGTTAAAGATTTACCATTTCTAGTTTCTAACAATTTGTTGTAGAAAAAGGAGATTTAAATAAAGTTGGGAAGCATCCTACAAGAGCTAGGAATAATATCTTCTTTGAAAGTACCTGAAGTAACAACTAGAAGACTAAATATCTAGGAGACATTAAGGAAAATATCCCATTGCAAGAGTTGCAAACTTGTAGATTGTAGAAGAGAGAAAAAGTCTAGAGAAGCCTTACTACAGATTGAAGGAAGAAGAGACTCTAGAAAAGAGTCTTGGAAAAGATTGGAGATTGGAGAACAAGGAGGTCTAAGAAGGGGGTTTCCAAAGATATTGAAGACTAAATATTGCATATTGAAGGAGGAGGATAAAATAGCTCAAGAAACTAAAGAGACCCACAAAAGGTCCCATTGAAGAACTTCCAATTTTGGAATATTGGGGATAGAGAAGGACTAGGAAAGGTCCTATTCCAGAAGCAGTAGATTTTAGAGATCAAGAAAGGTCTCATTAAAATATTGAGGAGAAGAATTAAGAAGCTATAGAATTCAAAGACCCTAGAGAAGAGGTCTCTAGGAAGGATTACAAGGAGAAATAAGGATATGGCTAGGAAAGCCTTATTGAAGGATATTCAAAGAAGGCCATTGGAGGATATTTTAGGAGAACTCATTGGAGAAGATAACTATAAAGGAGAAGTTCTTGATAGAAAAATATTTGGGATAATTTTTGCCATCCAACAACAAGCCCAAAAGGAGAAATATTTGGCAAGGAGCTAGCCAAATTTTAGAGGAGAATACTAAAGACCTCAAGAAATTCATATTCTTGAGAAGAATGTCACTAGATAGACCAAGGTCAAAGTCAGATTTCGATAAGTAATTTGAAGGAGAAAGGAGATAGAAGAAACTACCAAATCTAAGAGATTTAAAGATTACCATTGAAGGCTTGAAGGTTGAGTTGCGGAGGAAGGATTCTGATGACTTTTACAGTAGAAAATTGAAGCTTCCTAGAAGGAAAGCTATAGCTACAAATTGGAGGAGTTTCCTACCAATTTTAGGAGATTGAAGGACAACATTTTGAAGGAGAAATTGATTGTGTTACAATCTGAAAATTTTAGAGGTAAAGGTAGAAATTTGGGACATATTAATAGCTGCTAAGTTTCATAGTTCTAGGGAGCATCATGAATGAGAGTTTAAGCCACCAAACTATATTAGAGGATTTTTAAAGTTGTAAATTGGTGAGTTAAATATTTGTTTTGAATAGCAATAAAGAGCTATGATTTCATCAAATACAAGGCAATAATTAGGTGATCAAAATAACCAAGAAACACATCATCTACGAAGGCTAAAAAGGTATAAAACTTAGGTGCAAAAGGTTCATTATTTGAACACTTATATTAAGTTCATTATTAAGTTTCATTAAGAACCAAATTAGAATTTAAATTTGCAAAGGATAAAGTTTCATATTTAAGTGTTACAAAACTTTATTCTCATTAATAGAAATCATTCATCAATATGCAAAAATATCAAACCATTCATCCATGATAATTATCCATAATAACAATCCACATAAGAGATAGAGATAGATAATATCCTTAAGGTATGGAACCACCAATAATACTCCTTAAGGAAGGAATAAATCCACAAGATATCCCAAGATAAGAGAGATACTTAAGGAGGGCAAAGTCCCATAAGCCACTTCATGGGCAAAGACGATTACATATGATTGATCTCAATCATGATTACAAGGAAAAATATCTCTTCTTTATATAACCATCTTCTAATTCTACTTTGGGGATCCTACTACTAATATAATATGATATTATATTATAATATAATATTATAATACAATCAACATTGGGTTCTGTGTGGCCCATGCCAACCCTTATACAATATAATAATATATCCCCAAATATCTATTCCTAAGTACCCTAACAAATGGATATTGAAAAGTTAAATTAAGATCTGCGAATCACAATTTATCATGTTTGCCCAAATCAATGACCCACAATTAATAAGAGCAATAGATCTAGATTTAATCCGCTAAATAAATTATTGCCAATTCTCTTGCACATGGATCAATAGCTTGTGTTGCTTAACAAAAAGTGCCTCAAGTATTTGGAAAATGAATGGCCTGCATAGCAAAAATGTGCCATAAGCTTTGATCAAATGAATGTTTTGTGTTGCTTAAAAATTAATTTGATTAATAGGTGTAGATAGGACATGTGGAAAGAATTTGTTCGGTGGATGTAGAAAAGTCAAGAGGAACAAAAACCCACATTTACTTAGGAATTTTGATTTATGATCATGGCTTGTTGAGATTAATATAATATTTTGGCCTTAAATCTAAAAAGGAATTGACAACCAACATTTGCTGAGAGATATTGATTAATAGCTAGAAGTAAAACACGATTGTTGACAAGATTAAGAATATTCAAGGGGAGATAAGATATAAAGGAAGATTGACAACTCAAATAGAGATTGAAATTATAGCAAATGATAAGAATTTAAGCAAAGATAAAAATATATGATTATAGTTGAGAGATGTCTTAGAAGACTTCCAATGACAAATATTAAGGGACAAACAACTGAGTACTTTCAGCTTTGAGAGGTAAGATTGAGACTTAATCAATCACATGCAGATAGAGTATGTAAAGGCATGGGTAGGTACACCATATTTTCATGTAAGTAGATAGCAAGAAAATAAGAGGAGTATAGCCATATCATACACATAAATAAGTTGTCCTATATATCTTTTTTGACACATAAAAATAATATGCAACATGATAAAATTGATAAATGCAACAAGAGTTTTGGAAAGATAAATAAAGTTGCCTTCAAATAACACAAAAATCACCATTTCACTAATTATGTATTTTTATGAGTAAAACTAAAAATAATTTAGGCATAATCAAATCAAGTTGACAAGGTTTGTGTGAACAAGATCAGACATCATACTACACTCAGTATGGTGGCATATACATAGTAAGTAGTTCCAAATGAATATCAATTAGTAGAAGAGGGATGTAAATAGATAGTTTACATAAAACTAGATTTTTGAGAAAAGCACTTCACTAAAAAAGCACAATTCTATAATAATTGTGGAAGTGCCAACGAGTAAGATTGTCACTCAAAAATTTGTTTTATATAAGGATAGACATTCCTTCAAAATTATAAGATAACATATCACAATATGGGTATGAGTATGAGAGTGCAAGCAAAGAATCACATGGTAGACAGTGATCGACATAAAATATTCTTGCTAGATTGTGTAAAGAAGAGAAAGAAGCATAGAAACAATGAACTTTGGCCTATAAGGGCTTGGAATATCTGCTCAAGGCATCTTGTCTGTACTTGAAGCAACTATTAGTTGTAGTGAAGTATACTCATGGAAATATAGTTTGTGGGGGTGTCCTATGATCTAGATCCCCATTTTTACTATATCCCCCTTCTTTTATTTATTTTCTTCTTACTATAATATCACCTATACCATCATTCACCCATTGCTTATTTCATATAATGTTTTATCCCTATCCTTTCCTTCAACTCTTTTCCTCTTCACCATAGTTTTGCCCACTTTTTGTGTGTATATATCTTCATCAATAACTATCTTCCACTTTCTATGATCCCCATATTCTCCCTCACTTCACACTTCATTCTCTCTCCTCTTTTAAAGTGCTAAATTTAAAATAAGGCTATCATAGAGATGCCAAACATATAGGCCAAATTTTTGATCATGCAATGAAGATAATAAAATGGTACTTTTAAAGTTATAAAATTAATTAAGAACCATAAAGCTACCTAAGTATCACAGAAATAGAAACTAAACTAATGGCCTACTTTAGAAAAAGATACAATAATAGAGGGATAAGATCTAAGGTCTATATTTAGCATAGTTGTAGCCTACTAGAAAATCTAATGATCAAAATGTAACCAAGTGTAAAATTCTAGAAGAGATAGTTTAGGATAATTGTAATTCAATTGTAAACCATAAATAAGATCAGTGGTGCAAATGCAACCAGATGAAGCTAGGTGTAGCAGAACAAGGCAAATTCAAATTATAAATACATGCTACATTAGTCAAGATAGGATCAAGTTTTTCATAGCCAATTTTTTCCAAAGGTATAATAGGCTTTCCTTGTCTTGTCAATTGTATATTATTTTATGTCTTGTCTCCCATACCCATCCCTTATTCTTATTTGTAATTGTGCAGGTCTTGCTCAAGAAGCATTCAGTTTTTCTAAGATTATTTCTAGTGATTAGATCGAAAGCCAGGAGGCTTTTATTACATGATTTGAATGAAGATTTGAGGGTATTTGTTACATTATTTAAAATTAAAATCCTCTCTGTATACATTTTATGAGATCCAATCCATTCTAGCTAGACTCAAGTTGTAATTACATTATGATATTAATACAAATCCTACTTCCTTCTTTGAGCAATTCTTTTGTCAAGTAAGCGTGTGTCACATGTACATATTAATTTATTTGAAAGTGTGAATGACATATTCTTTCACTGGTAAAATCCAATTATGTTTATTAAATTATTTGAATGAACATAAATTATTGGGGGAAAATGTGGACTTTAGACAAATGAGGCTACATGGGATATTTAGAAAACAAAAAATGTACTAATGAGATTATAAGACTAATGGACTAATGTGGGATATTTAAAACTAAATACTTATAAATTGAATTTCGATGGTCTAACAAAATATAAAGGGAAAGCTTTACGAATGAAATAAATAACAAAATTGAACATGAACTTAATTAGAAACTTATAAACTAATGGAGTTGCATAAAAATTTAAGACTAGAGGTGTTAGATTATTTTGAAATCCAACATTGGCTCCAACTAGTACAAGTGTATATAAACAATTTGATGCAACTGAGAACTCTAGATTCATCTAGTTTAATAGACATGACCTAAGAAAAATAATGTAATGATGATTACACAAATACTTAATCATCTATACCTATTCCCTAGACCTATGAGAATAAAAATATTGAAAAGAAACATACACATTTTTTTTAATAATACCTTCCTTGGCTTTAAAGTAGAATGGTAGATCTTTAGGTGTTTGCCATTGGTAGAAATTTAGAATTTCTTACCATCCAAGGTCTACAACCTATAAATTTATTTACCAAAAAATTGAGCAATTTGATAAGGTCGAAGCCATTTGGGCTCTAGTTTTCATTTGTTTCCATGCTCATCATTTTTGGTATCCTAATAGAGCACTATATAACCTTCTTGAAAAGGCTTACCCTTGGATTTCGTATTGAATATTTGTGTTTGTTTTTTAGCGTGCTATGTTATTTTCAATAGTGCATCCCTTCTATTCTCTTATAACTATACAATATAATTTAGCCTTCTTTAAAGAGTATTTGGCTCATCGTGGTTAGGTAGTAGCAAAGATAAAGCATGCATTTCTAATTGAGGGGGAAGTTGATAAGGACCCATATAGACTAAAAAATTAGCCTTCTAGAAAGGCATGTGAGCCCACTTTCATAATGGATGATAGTTTAATAAAAACTCAAGTAGTGCATCTATTTTATATTGCTCCACTACAATTAGTAGAGAATATTGTATTCTGCCACTAAGTGGTATGATATATTGTAATAAGTATTTCATGCCTATATATTGTAAGCTAATTCAATGAATAAAGAAACCTAGAGTAAATTTGAAGCTCCTTGATTCAAGTCCCGTATTAGTTGGTATTCAGAGCCAAGCATTGGGTGAAGAGTATCCTCTTCCTTAGGCTAGGTGTGGCTCATAAAGGAATGAGAAATTCCTCAGTGGATCTTGGAAAAAAAATTCAGCCTATGTTAGGTTGAGTTATCCATTTGTTTGTCAACTCAGGTTCCTCCAAAGTTACTATGAGTCTATATAAAAAGCCTTTGTCTTCCTTATAAAGCCTTAGGTCCTATTTTTTTTGCATTAGGCACAATAATGCTAATCCCAAAATATTTCGATGATGTAGAGAGATTATTGGATGACCTCTCTCGACGAGGTAGAGAGCTCACTATTGAACTTCACTAGATTCAAAAAGCCATTATAATGGATAAAAAATTCTTCTTGCTATAGAAGAATATCATAAACAACACCTGGAAGAAAACCAGGGTTTATAGGCAAAAATCCCACCATCATTCTACTATATGATGCTGAAATAATTGAGAAAATTGAAGAAGTTAATAAAAAATGTAGAAATCTCATTGATGAGCTTCAGTTGATTAGAGATGCCAGAGATGCCTTGCTAGAAGTAGAAATGACATATACTGAAAATGAAAATATTCTCACTATAATGGAAGACGAAATTCTTCTTAATGAGGAAGAAGACATTGTTGAAAATAAAAATCTTCCTACTGCAATGGAAGATGAAATTCTTCCTAATGAGGAAGAAGAAAAAATTGCTGAAGAAATTGAATTTGCTATGGTAGAAAAAGAAAATTTTCCTACCAAGGAAGAAGAAAGTATTGAAACAAAAATTTCATCTGATGTATTAGGAGCACCTGGAATCGAACCAGGACCTATGTGTGTGAATCCCATCGTCCTTCCATTGGACAATGCTGCTATAGAAAAATAAATTACTATAGAAAAAGAAATTGACGTTGTTATTTTACCTGATAATATTGTAGTTTTAGCTAATGCAGATCTAGTAGAAGAAGCTCCAATTATAGTTGTAGTTAATGTTGCTGCTCTTGATGGTGTTGTAATTTTGACACTATAGTTATTATGCATATGGATGACGTTGCTATTGAAAAAGAAGTTGCAACAAAACAAGAAAAATATATTTTAGAATCTAAAGATAAAAGCCTTAAAGGCTTGATTGCTGAAGATCCAGATGAAGATATAAAATATGAAGACCTCTTTGTTGAAGCTAAGGTTGAAAATGGTAAAAATATCCATGTGACTCATTTTTTTAGCCTCCAAGCTTGAACTTTCACTCGTTTCTAGATTCACCACACAAATACGTGAACAATTTTAACGTGAACAATGATGATAAGATTTGGTACAACGATCTATCACACATCATCAAGTTTTTCGGGTGCACCGCCTGTAGTGAGAAGCTTCGTTATCTCCTCGACATCAACACTTAGGACAATAAATGTTCTACCATCCTCCCACGACCACCCATGTTGCATAACCTATCATAGCCCCTTCCTTGGATGCCACCATGGTCGCTCTAGTCATATTCGACCTATTTTCTCTACTACACCATCCTAGTTCTTTACACTGCGTACACCCATAATAATAGAACTATGGTGATGGGTCTTACACCCTCTAGAATTTTGCACAAAGATGATAACATTGGGGAACCATCGAAGCCTAAGAAACATGTATGAAACTTGTCATTGAAAAGTCTCAGCGAGGGTGCCATCATGAATAATATTTGGTTTTTCCCTAGTGTTTGGTCCATACAAAAGGACCATACATGGATGCACCATTCCTTTACCCGAAGCTAGATTGGAATTTCTAGTTGTCGTTGGTGAAAAGTAGCAACGTCAACCTCGTCTAAGCTGAAATTGAATAGATGGTCGCATTAAGCATTTTGCCCCTATTAAAATCCATTGGATATCCTTCAAGCAGCACCATCAAGGGCACCATCAACTTTGTATTTTTCAATATCAATTCTTTGCAAACCAATCATTATGAGTTGCACTTAGCCTTTCGTAGGCTTCAATGAGGGTTTCCATTTTTACTTCGATGAGGGTTTTATTTCAAAAAAAACATAGGAGAGGGTTGTATGAATTCCCTCCTTCACATCCCACAACACATGTAGTCCAATGCATGCATGCTTGCACATATGCCATATGGGCCATGCGGCCTATGTGTGGGAAACAAGATGCATGCATTCTAGCAGGGTGCCTAGTGCACCACTTTGCAAGCCATATCAATAAAAACATCAGCCAGACAGGCCTTATCATAGGAGACCCACATCATGCCCCACATCTTGAAACCCATGCAAAAATGCATTCTAGCTTGCATGCATGCCACATAGACCATGTGAACTCTGTGCAAGCATCTTGCATACTGTAGGCATGTGAGCGCACAAAGGGCACCCGCACAAGTCTGCATATTACTATGCACAAAACATGCACAACGTGCAACACACATGTAGGCAAGCACCTATGTTGTGCACACCATATCAAGATGCAACCCATGTGTGGGGTCAGCATCTATTGACCAGACACCCAATCCACATACCCGCATGGTCAACCAATTTTGACAACACACCTTATTTTGATTAAAATTTTTTTTAATAATTGCAACTAAAATTTAATATTGAATATTTCTAGGGAATATTCCCTATGCAACACAAGTCTAAATTTTTCTTCTTATTCCATTTCAAGGGACCATCAAGTCGTCTGCAAGCATATGCATGTTTACAGCTATCAAAAAGCTCTTTTCGAGCCCTACTCCATGACAACATCATTTTTTTTATTTTGTGAAGACCTGCTCTAGTTCATCTTTGGTCTTCTTTTCTTTGTATCATAGAGTGCATTTTTGGTCATACCCAACACTCCTTTGTAGGTCACCTTCTTATCCTACACCTTTATACGCATTAGATTCCAATGCTTCTTTAGTGGGGAGGAATGATAAGGACCCATATAGTATTAATAACTAGCCTTCTAGAAAGGCATGTGAGCCCACTTTCATAGTGGCTGGTAGTTTAATAGACACTCTGTTGGAAATTTTGAGTATATTGTTGTCATTGATGTCAAAGAATTAATGGCATAGGTTAATGACATTGGTTGTCATTTATGTCTAGAAAAATAAAGGTTTAATGGTTTTACCATGGTGGCATTTGCAAAAGAAAAAGGAAGAGGTTTTCCAAAGAAAAGGTCCAAGAAGAAGAAAAAGATTATAATATTTAAATCTATGAAGATTTAAATAATTATAATAATTAAAAATTAAAGGACCCAAAGGTTAAAATAAAAATTATAATATTTAAATCTACCTTAGATTTAAATTATTATAATATTTTAAAAAGGTTTAGATGGCGCCAAAATTCAAACTTGCATGGAGGCAATTTTTCCAAGTTGAGTCGACGTCCAAAGTCAAAGGGTAAAGTGTATAAAAATATTAATATTTTTGCAATCCAAAGTTTTAATCATCCCCGAGAATATATACTTGCATTTTGTTTAACAAAGGGTGGAGGAAGATAGAGAGGCTTCTACAAATTTTGAGGCAATGCAAAGATCAAGACGGAGGGTGCCCAAACACCATCTGACGTGGGATAGTAGCCTAGCTAGCAAGCTTGGCTTGCAGAGCGCGTTGTAGGTAGTAGGTTTGGTATTCGATTCACATGGAGGTTTTTGCATGATCAAAATATTTTGCATCAGTAGTAGAAGAGAAAAAGGAGCACGTGCTCCTTGGGCTTGTGTGGGTGGCTAGCCAACGTGGTGTTTTCCCTTGTGCTAGGGTGCAGGGCCCAACGAGGTTATGGGTTTGAGCAGTGGTGATAATTCTTGAGGGTAGAAGTAATTTTTTTAAAAAGGTATGCATTTTGTACTTGGTAAGGGAGTTATAAGGGTTAGTTAATATTTATCATATTGATTGGTTAGGGAGTTATAAGGATTAGTCAATTTTTATAATTGTGATGTGAAATGGTTAGGGAGCTATAAGGATAGTAAAGTGATTTGATTTTTATTTTAGAAAGGGATGAAAGGTGAAAATTTCAGATTGCTAGTGCTTGGTTGATGCATGAGATGAAGTGATAATTTATTTGGTCTTATTGAAATTTGAAGTGCATTATTTTGATTTCATAAGAAGGAGGTATAAATTGTATATGTGAAATTCATGTGTGTAATTTCTGGTTTGTTTTGTTGAGCATTATTTTACATGAAAGAATAGGAGTAATAAGGTGTTATAGTGGTTTGATATTTTATTGTAATTTTTGTATGGTGAAATATATTTTGAGGTGAAAATTCATGAGGATGTTTTGAGAAAGTATCTTGCAATCTATCCCTTGAAGTGGCATTAGAAAAATTAATCATTTGTGAGATAGGTTTTGAAGACATATCTCCATAAGAATAAATTAAGAGGTATGGGAACATCATTCCTTGTTTAAAGTGTTTTGTTGAAGTGAATGTTTTTGGAATATAAGGTGGAGAGAAAAGGATTGTTTGATAAGCATTGTTGGAAATATTTGAGTTAGGTTTTGAGACCTACATTGTGCATATTTGTTGAAAGAAAGTGGAAACACCTATGTTAGGGTTTGTGAGCAAATTGTGCTTCATTGTTTGAATGAATGTGTAAAGCTTTTTATTATTGGTTTTGAGTGATATTGAAAGTGAATGTGCAAACATTAGAAATCAGATTTATGAAAGCAAGTGTGTGCATTAGGAATATAGGTGTCATGTGCTAGACTAGATCTACCTTTAAAAGAGTAATAAATGTGAGACATGTGAAAGCGATAGACTTAATGATTGAGTAGAACATATTGAGCTATTTGCAAGTGCATATCATTCTCTATATGTTCTAGAGGTTAAATGAATTTTGAGTAGAATATATCTGTTTGAAGAAAGTATTTCTAAAAAGATATAAGCTTTGTTTGTGTGCAAGGTTTGGAAATATTTAAAGCAGGTTTTGTGAGCAGCATTAAGGATAGATTTGAGCAAGTCTTTTGAGAAGACTTGAAGGCAGATTTGAGAAATTATTTTGAGAAGACTTGAAGGTATATTTGAGCAAGTATTTGATAAGGCTTGAGGAAAAATTTGAGCAAGTCTTTGTTAAGGCTTCAGGTAGATCTAAGACAGAGTTTGGTGCAGATTTATGAGCAGAGTTAGAGTAGATTTATGCTAGACTGAGACAGAGTTTGGTGTAGATTTATGAGTAGAGTTAGAGAATATTTGTGCTAGACCTGAGATAGAGTTTGGTGTAGATTTTTGAGTAGAGTTAGAGCAGATTTGTGCTAGACTTGGGATAGAGTTTGGTGTAGATTTGAGATAGAGTTGAGAGTAGGATTTGGAGGTGATAGAGAAAATAGGACAATAGTCTCCAATGGATAGAGATCCATCAACCAGTGTAGTGGGGACAAAGGTCTCCTATGGAGAGAGATCCACAAGCTAGAGTAGTGGGGGTAGAAGTCTTCTAGAAGATCACCAACTAGAGTAGAGGGAGAAAGAGTTCTCTTGTGGAGAGAGATCCACAAACTAGAGTAAGAGGAAATAGTTCTCCTGTGGAGTGAGATTCATGAACCATCTAGGGAGATAGAGTTATTCTATGAAGAGAGATCCACAAACCAGTTGAGGAGATAGAGTTCTCCTGGATCAAGTTCCATGAACTAGAGAAAAGGGGAAAGAGTTCTCTTGTGGAGAGAGATCCACAAATCAGAGCATAGGGGATTGGTGTCTCCTTTGGACATAGGTCCATAAACATTGTAATAGGGAATTGATTCCCAAGATATTTTGTTGAGAAAATTTAGAAGAAATATTTTCTCCGTGGAGTAGCCCACATTGGGTGAACCACATTAAATTTGTGTCTCTCTTGTGTGTGATGATTTGTGCATTGCTTTGATTACTGCTATTAATATTTCCATTGATAATATTGGATAATATTGTTTGGGAAAGAAAAGTTAAAGTTGGTCTTATACTGTTCACCCCCCTCTCAGTATAAGCCTGTGTTCTTTAATTGGTATCAGAGTGGGTTCCTTCAGAAGAGTCTAACAGATTGAAGGAAGATATTATAGGAACACAGATGGCATCTCAGAATGGATCTTCATCAAATAAGGCACCATTGTTCGATGGGAACAATTATGCTTTTTGGAGCATAAGAATGAAGACTTACTTGATGGCACAAGGATATGAGACATGGCAATCAATTGAGGATGGGTTCACACCTACAACTAATCCTCCCATAGATAAATATGGTAAGCTATTACATGTGAGTAATGCCAAGGCTATGAATGGAATCTTGAGTGGATTACGTGAAGCAAAATTTGTGAAAGTTATGCATTGCAAATCAGCAAAAGAGATATGGGATAAATTGAAGCAAACCTATGAGGGAAATAAAAAGGTCAAGATGGAAAAACTACAAAACCACAAGAAAATATTTGAAGATTTGAATATGGAATATGAGGAAGACATTGCTACATACTTACTTTATGTGGATGAGATTGTTAATACCATGCATGGAATTGGATTTGAAATTGAAGACTCCAATGTTGCTCATAAAGTTTTAAGGTCACTCCCTATGAGGTATGATGGAAAATTTTCAGCTATAGAAGAGATGAGAGATATTGATCAGTTGACTATGGATGAGTTACATGGAATTCTCACAGCTTATGAGATGAGAATAGTAAAGGATCCCAACTCCAAGAAAGAGGCAACTTTCAAAGCATCAAAGAAGATAAAAGATAAGAAACCAAAATCAAGTGGTGAGTCAAGTAGTGATGAAGAAGCTAACTATGGTAGAAGAAATAAGGACTCAAGAAAGCACAAAGGTATGAAAATAGTGAAATTTTTTAATTGTGGAAATTTTGGTCACTATGCATCTAATTATCTAGAAGTTGGAAGCAATAGCAGTGAAGAGAAATAGGATCATAAGAAAAAGGAAGGAGGAAAATCCAGGTATGAAAAGAAAAATAGGTATGGTCAAGGCAAGCATGAAAAAAGTTCTTTCAAAGGCACAAGAAGAGTTTCTACATTAACAAGATAGGCAAGGCTTCAAGTGATAGTGATGAAATACCCTCAGATAGTGAAGAAGAAGAGATTCTATTTTTGGCATTAGAAGAGGAAGAAAATGCTCCTGTTGAAGATAAAGTTGAAAAGTATGAAGATGCTCTTGAATACCAAGAAGTAGAACAAGATTCATAAAATGAAGAGGAAGGCACAATAGATCTAGAAGCAAAACTTATTATTGCTCTTAGAGAATTGAAAAAGGTTATAAAGCATAATTCAAGACTAAAGACTCAAGTTCAAGAATGTGAGGAAGAGAAAGGAAAGATTATACAAGACCTGACAAACTCAATAGCTAAGGCAATGAGAGTTAAAGAGGTTATGAATGAAAATTTAGAAGTAAAAGAGTAAGAATGTGAAAGATTAGAACATGAGATAATTTCACTAAGGATGGAAGTAAAATATTCCAAGGACAAGCTACACAAGTTTGGGAAAAGTTCAAAAACTTTGGATAAGATTATCAATGCACAAAGATCTTCATCTATCAAAACAAGACTTGGTTTTGAAGAAGGACAAGGGAAACAAGAAGAAGGGTCAAGCTCAAGCTCAAAAGAAGAAGTTTCAGAGGAAGAGAGTGAAGAAGAAATTGAGACTTATGAGGATAATTTGAAGAATAGAAGCTTCACTAAGAAAGGAAACAATGCATAAACAAGAAACATGGATCATCACAAAGAAGAAAGGACTAAGAGACCATTAGGTTCAATGCAAGATTTATTCAAAGGATGTTGCTTTTCATGTAATTGGTTTGGTCACAAGGCTATGCATTGCAGGGTTCATGGAAAGAAGGAATATGGTTTTACTAAGAGGAACTTCAAATATGGACATCTCTTTCAAGGGTATTGCTACTCTTGTAATCGATTTGGTCATAAAGCAATCCATTGTAGGGTTCATGATAGAAATGATTATGGCTTCACCAGGAGGAACTTCAAGATATTTGCACCTTCCAAGAACTACAAAATTAAGTGTTATAAGTGTAATAATCTTGGGCATAAGGCCAAGTGGTGTAGAACAGAGTTTCCATAACTTCCAGAGACAAGTAAGAACAAGGACACTCAAATGAATAAAAAAGGTATGGCTACAAAAGTGTTGAAAAAGAAGGTTGACAAAGAAAAAGGGCATTGTATGATGGGAGTAGAGATACTCCCACCCCAAAATTAATCACCTCAAGGAGAGGAGGTGGGGAGGGGACTTGAGCTAAGAGTCTTATATTTAGACCCAATGGAGTCCCTTTGCCATTGATGTCAAAGGGGGAGATATTTGAGTAAGGGGGAGAGCATTCAATCAAGGGGAGCATTTTATCAGGGGGAGAAGATTTGGAATCAAATGGTTTTAAAAATAAAGGAAAAATGAATTTTTAGAAAAGGGTTGCCATCAATGACAAAGGGGGAGATTGTTGGAAATTTTGAGTATATTGTTGTCATTGATGTCAAATAATTAATGGCATAGGTTAATGACATTGGTTGTCATTTATGTCAAGAAAAATAAAGGTTTAATGGTTTTACCATGGTGGCATTTGCAAAAGAAAAAGAAAGAGGTTTTCCAAAGAAAAGGTCCAAGAAGAAAAAAAATATTATAATATTTAAATCTATGAAGATTTAAATAATTATAATAATTAAAAATTAAAGGACCCAAAGGTTAAAATAAAAATTATAATATTTAAATCTACCTTAGATTTAAATTATTATAATATTTTAAAAAGGTTTAGATGGCACCAAAATTCAAACTTGCATGGAGGAAATTTTTCCAAGTTGAGCCGACGTCCAAAGTCAAAAGGCAAAGTGTATAAAAAAATAAATGTTTTTGCAATCTAAGGCTTTAATCATCCTCAAGAATATATACTTGAATTTTCATTTGGTAAAGGGTAGAGGAAGATAGAGAGGCTTCTACAAGTTTTGAGGTAGTATGAAGATTAAGACGAAGGGTGCCCAAACACCATCTGACATGGGATGGTAGCCTAGCTAACAAGCTCAGCTTTCAGAGCACGTTGTAGGTGGCAAGTTTGGTGTTCGATTTGCATGGAGGTTTTTGCATGATCGAAATATTTTGCACTAATGATAGAAGAGAAAAAGGAGCACGTGCTCCTTGGTCTTGTGTGGGTGGCTAGCCCATGTATTGTTTGCCCTTGTGCTAGGGTGCGAGGGGCAGCGAGGTCATGGGTTCGAGCAGCAATGACAATGCTTGAGGGCGGTGTTGAGGTGTGATTTTGTCCAGTCACAAAACCACCCGACAAACTCAGAATTATGATTCTCTCTTGAAAAGAATATTATATATCTCCAAGGTTCTTATTTTATATCTAACATTTCATATATATACATCAATGAGTACTTGAATAACTCTTGGATTTGTGAACTACTGTTTACAAGGGGCCTGGAATTATGTAAATGATTTCAAGTTTATCATGTATAACATGCTTTGATATCAATTCAACAAAATAAAATTTGTTTTATGATCTTAGGTTAAAGTATACCAAATTTTATTTCCTCTCTTCAATTTAATGTCTCAAAATGCTTTAAATGAAATTAGCATAAAAAGAATCTAGCATTTTGTATTAAATTTCAATTTAACTTTAATAAAAATCAAAGTAAATGAAATTTTATAAACTTGATAAACCTTTGGAATATAATAAATTTATAATCAATTCACTTCCCAAATGTTTATTTGATAAAGCAATTATTTATTCAAACCTCCTTATGAAATTATAAATCAAATCCAAAAGAGGTGAATAAATGAAATAATGTCTTGCCCAATTTATAAGGTTCCAAAACCTTGTCTATGATAAAATCTTAGGTCTTAATATGAAACTAATGTATAAAATTTGGATTTTATGATAAAATAAAGTTTATAAATTAGGTTTGCTTTTAATATTTATCTTTTGAAATATTTATGAAATTAAATATTCAAAAGAGTAAATATGATCTCTGATTTGAAATTTGGACTTCTAAAATAAATAGAACTATATTATAAAATCAAATCCAAATTGAATTTTAGAGATATCAATCCTTGTTCCTCAACCTTATGAAATTAAGGTGAGGAATAGAATATTCATTTATCCCTTCTTAAATTTATTAATTCAAATATTAATTGATGTAATATTTGAATAATAAATTTAGTTTATAACCTAACCATATAATTTTACTTTATGAAATTATGCTAGGTTATAATATATAGTTTTCAGAATGAAATAATAAAAAATAATAAAATATTTTAAACTTTAGAAATTAAATTAATGTCTCGGACAAAATCCACAGATCATATTTCCATCTACATAATTCTAAAACCAATCCAATGTTCACCAGTATTCACACAATGAAATCAAATGAATTGATGCAATCTTCTAAGGTATACAAACTATTAAGAAATTGTAATAAACATTTTATTAATTCCAAATACAGTCTGTGCACAAATCTGGATCCAAAATGCTTAAAACAATTTATAAAATCTTACAATTAATTTCCATTGTTCTGCAAATGACTTTCTCCATTTTCCTCCAATGAATGTGTAGCTTTGCTCCTTCCAATCGTTCCTCTCCTTCTCTGTATAAAAATGTCTGACCATTTCCATGAATCTCAATGATTTATTTATAATTTGAAAAGTTTAGTTATTTTGTTTCATCATCGGGAATGGATTTTATAATGATCTTCTTCAAACCCTTGCCCTTGTATTACCTGCATAATGAAACAATAATCATAATATCAAAACAAAACCAAACTTTACTTTCTCGTAACTTTCCTTTTTTTCAAAAGTATTTCAAAGTTCTCATATTGCTAAATTAACCCACTATTTTTTGGTGAAATTGACATCTAGAATCTTGCAAGTTTGGTATCATTAGAAAGAGAAAATCCATATCTTTTTACCAAGTTTTGAATGAGATCAAACGGAGTTCTCTGCCTCAAGATATGTCCATTTCAATTTTGCACTAATTTTAGGGTTAACCCTAAAATAAAATTTAATTATTTAAATGAAAATTAATCATTTAAACCTTTGAAAATGATTTTAATCAAATTATTTCATTTAAACCTTTGAAAATGATTTTAATCAAATTATTTGATTTGAAATAATGCAATTAATATGCAAATAATCAAAATATTCAGTTTTGAAGCATTGCAACTACATTCAAACCTTCAAAATGCAAATATGTCAACAATTCCAAAGTGAAAGCAAATTTTCCAAGACCTTGATGCGAGCAAAATTGGATAAACAAAAATTTCCTGAAATCACAAAATTTAAGGTGGGTCCCCAATTTTGGGGTCATTGTGAAGGACGTCACAACATTGGCGACTCTGCTGGTAAATGTCCCTGGATATTTTTGACTAAAAACCAAACTCTGAAAACACACAAAACATGAATATTAGAATCACAAGCATTGATAAGCATCCAGAGAATGAGAATAGACCAATACAAATATGAATTACCGAAATCATAGATGATTTATGCATAATGTGATGTATTACTGGTTGGGATCATGTGATATGTATTAATGATCATTTTCAATATAAATATTTGCTTTGGCCATGCTTGTCATCGTACTTTAATCAGGGGCCCTAAAAATGACCTTTCATGACCGATAAGATGATATGGAAAATAATATGATATGAGCTAAAAGAATGTATTGAAATGAACCACCTGTCTTATAGAGACTCAAACATTCTAGTACAATAAACAAACACACTAAAACCGGTCTAACCCTCTTAGGACCAATGTGTGTGTCGTGAATTCCTTTACCAGATCAAGAGCTCAGTTATGACCTTACTATCATCCAGAACCAGTGTGTGCGCAAGTGAGTTCATTACCTCATTTTGACCAAAATGGTTAAACCTGTTATGAAAGAAATACAAGGCTAGCCTGCCCATTTGAAATGAACATAGGTCTCACTTTTCAATGAGACATATCACCATGCATGAGCGTACTCCACTACCAATCAAGCGTCTATAGCCCCGATGGAGGTTAACCCCATAGTCCATGATTTTGGCTTTAGAATTGCTTGAATCTTGGGGATGACTACCCATCCTTCTGAGGGACAAGTAGTACAAATCCTTACAATCCAATAGTGAATGATGTGTTTGGATTTTGATTTCTTGAACCTTGGGGATGACTACCCTTCCTTCTGACGGACGAGTAGTACGAATCCTTACGACCCAATAGTCGGTGGTATGTGATGTAAATAGACTCAGAGCTTTGGGGAATTGGATTCTCAACTGAAGTATGATGAGAATTTAACCCTATCCTTACTACTCTGATTTTGTTTAGAGCTTTTAAATATTTGTGGTAATAATGAGTTTTATGGACTATGTTGCATGATAGGACTGACAAGGATGCCCCTTTTCACCCTATATTTTCTTCCAATGATGGTTTTGACCATTTTACCCAAAATATTTTTAATATGTGTAACTGTGTTTGGTTCTAGATAATTTCAACATCAGTCCCCGATATCAAGATCCTTTTAGTGTATATTTTGTAATGATCCTAAGAGAATATGACATGTTTTTTGGTGGTTGCCTACCATACTAGAAATGGTTGAGTGACTAAAGATATTTTAGGAATTATGAAACTATGGTGTGTAAACATGAAGCTTTGTCTTTTACAATTTTTTACAAAATGCCTTTGTGAAAGTGCCCCTGATTAAAGCAACTTGACTTTTGACGAACCAATTAGGATCTTTGAATTTTGTAAATGATCTTTCTATGGAATATGAAATGTGGAACACGAGGGGGATGTACACAATGTTATGAAAATGTGTTATGAAATGCGGGTGTATGTAAGTGTATTCATGGTACTTGTGGAGCTTTTGCAATACAATTCCAATTTTTCATATCCGCCTTATCTTAGTTCACATTCATGAGGACCTAAACCAATATCTTACTTTTCCTTTTTCTAGGTTTCATAGGTTTTCAAACTAGGTAACTTCATCCTATTCAATCTAGGATCAAATACCAAACACCGCCAACAAATGACCAGGGACTCAACCACAAATACCTTACTTCTAACACATCCACCTTAAAAATTGATCAATTTGAATCACATCAATGTCATGAAACTCTAGCAAGTTTTGGCAAAGTCAATATGTCCTTAAGCTCAACAACAACATACGAGATATGACAACAACACACAACACTAACACATCACATGACAAAACAACACAACAAACACACAATCCAAAAACTATTTACAAAAATGTATATAATATACAAGACACTACAAAATGTATACCATTATTTTCCTGGATCCCATACATGATAGACACACCTTAAAAGACATATCTCATGATTTGCATTCCAAGCTTCACATAAATCCAACAAAATCAAGATTAAATCGAACCATGCAACATTCATTTTGCCTTTCACACCCCATTGATTTGATTCAAACTTATAAGAAATTCTATGTTTAAGTTTTGATTTATTAACCTTACGAGAAAATATATGATCTTCGATTATCCTTTGCTTATTCAAAAAGGTGTAAATTTCACATTCTGATTCATAATTTAGAACTAGGCTCCTCTTTAGAAATGGGAAATCTTGTAAGTAAGAACCTATTTCTAAAAATTTCAAATTCAAGTCACTTTCAAAGTTTTTAAAGCAATCACAATCATTCAAGAATTGACAAGCATCTAGGACATTTGGTATAAGAAGATCATAAAAAATTTGCACCCTAGATTCACTAGTTGATTGCTCATGAATTTGATTAAGCATCTCCAACATATTTTCCTTCATTTCATTTATGGCAAAAATTTCAAAAGTTATCTCCCACTTTTTGTTAACAACATTTAACATCTCATCATTGATAGCCTTAGCATCCAAAAACTTATCATGCATCCCATTACCTAAAAATTTTGTAACCAATGAGAAAGGTGAAGATTTTACCTCGTCATCTATACTCAACACATCATTATTAGCATTTACCAAGATTTGATGAGCATTTGTCACTTTTTCCTTTTCTTCATGGTCTCCATCATGATCACCTTGCAGTTCTTCATCTTCATCAAATACCTGTTTGTTAAAGACACCAAAATTAGGCACCCAATTAAATGTATGCCCATCCTTTTCAAACCACAAATCTGACTGATCATAAAAATAACAAATTTTCTTGATCAACCACCTGAGTTACTTCAGATAGATCAACATTTTCCTTTAGGTCATCACCAACATTAAATCCAAACCATTCATGTGAATTTGTACTCAAATTTTTATTAGTCACGGGTAAAAGAGATGACTTTACCTCATCCTCATTATTAACAAATGAGTCATAAGAAACATTTACCATTTCTTCATTTTCAATTTCAGAAATGTGTTCAATAAATTCATCTTCAAAGTGATTCAATTTTGGAACCTTCTCTATTTCTACAATTGGCATGTCATTTTTTGATTGTGTAGAAATTGTGAAATCTTCTTTTGAAATAGAAGTTTCAACATCCTGCATATCAAGTGAAACAGAAATTTTATCAGTAGAAGTATGAGAAAACAATGATTCACTATACATACCCCATCCATAATAATAATTATCTTCTAAAGCTAAGGGATGAGATTTTATCGTGGCTTTAGAAAACATGTGATTCTTTGACTGTACAGAGTTGTAGACTCTTCATGTAAGATATCAATTTTAGCATCCGCATATCAGATGAAGAAAAATTCTTATCAATAGGCATAAAAGAAAAACATTCATCATACCCTCCCCAACCATTATAAAAATTATCTTCTATTGTTAAAGGGTGAGGTTCCACCATATCTTTTGTGCAAACTTCGGATAGGTCTATAATTTCCTTTTCAAATTCACCTTTATCAATCACCTGAGATGAAGACCTACTGATTTCTTGTTGTATGAGCATTGTAGAATCCTTAAGTGACACAAGACTTTCAATTTCCTGCACATCATCTGAGATAAGAACTTCTTTGGAAATTGTGAATAAAGTGAATAATTCTTCTTCATGATCTGAAATAACAAAATCATTATCTTTCTGAAGCACTTGGTGACATTCCATATTTTCTTTCATAGCATCTTTATATTCATTTTCAGATTCACTTTCTTCAATAAAGAATTCATATTCAATTTCAAACAATTCATCTTCCTCAAGCAATAAGCTTTTAGAATCAGTCATTTGAACCATCATCATCGAGGTATTATTTTCTTGTAATCCCTTGCAATATTCAATGAAATCACATCTATGATCATTCAATTCTTTAACTTTACCTGTTTGAACATCACACTCATTATCCTCCTGAAACAAATGATGAAAATCTATCATTTCTTCTATATATTCTTCAGATTCACTTTCAAATTCATTTTCTTTAATTTCAAAAAATTCATCTTTTTTAGATTCATCCTCCTCAATTTCAAAGAATTCATCTTCCTTAGATTCATCCTTTGGTAAGACAAGAGTTTCTTCAATGGGATCAATTTCTGCATTTTGTTTCATAAAATCATCCCAATCCTCCTTTGTGAATAATGGCTCTAAATCAGTTTCTACATTTTGATCAACTTGATCATCACAATGTTCATTGGGGGGTTCTACTCTGAAACCTGCACCTCATTCTCAAACATTTCTAAGGTAGTTGTGACATCTAAACTATCAATCTCAACTTGACTCATTTGTGATCTTTGATTATGAGTTTTAGGTCTAAGTCTGTATAGTTGTTCCATATTAACACCTTGAGATATCAATTGTTGTTCAAATGTTACTGCCTCATTGTAAGCTCTAGGCAATGATGTAATTTTAAGACCTTTCCCCAAAAACATAGATGTGACGTGATCTAAGGCTCCCATGTATATTTGAGTAGCTCTTTCTTCTGAAATGATATAATGCATCCCCACCTCAGTATACAACCTATGAAATTTATCATTAAATGATCTCATGGGTTCGTTAAATTTTTTACGGATGGAGACAAATTGATTTAACATCATAACTGAATCATCCAACCTTCCAAAATGTTCGAGAAATGCTTTCTCTAGTTTAACCCAAGAAGTAGCATACCTTACAGGTAATTGTATGTACCACTTAAGCGCAACCTCATCCAATGGGTATGAAAATAATCTGCAAGGAACATCTCCCTGCATAAGTTGTAAATGACGTAACACACTCTTGTATCTTTGAATATGGTCCTTGGCTTGATCCACATCATGCCTAAATCTGGGTAAACAAACTTCTACACCTTCAGGAATTTGATGAATAGGCATGTTTAAACTGCTATAATAATCACCTATCCAAGAAGCCATCATTTCCTTTATTGAATAAAGTGATGCCATTAGTGAACTTCAAAGAACACAAAATTTAATGCCAATCTTATTAGTCAAAGAAATATATCTTGCAACTAAGCATGAAATGACTAATCAATTGATAAAATATATGCATCAATTAAACTTTGGCATTAAATAACACCCTTCAATTTGTAATTTTTTTTTAATTGAGATTTGAATGATTTCAAATGAAAATCAAATATTTACCTTTCAGGCCCTCCTTCTAGCACCAATTTGTTGAGGTGTGATTTTGTCCAGTCACAAAACCACTCGACAAACTTAGAATTATGATTCTCTCTTGAAAATAATATTATATATCTCCAAGGTTCTTATGTTATATCTAATATTTCATATGTATATACATCAATGAGTACTTGAATAACTCTTGGATTTGTGAACTATGTTTACAAGGGGCCTGGAATTAAGTAAATGATTTCAAGTTTATCATGTATAACATGCTTTGATATCAATTCAACAAAATAAAATTGTTTTATGATCTTAGGTTAAAGTATACTAAATTTTATTTCCTCTCTTCAATTTAATGTCTCAAAATGCTTTAAATGAAATTAGCATAAAAAGAATCTAGCATTTTGTATTAAATTTCAATTTAACTTTAATAAAAATCAAAGTAAATGAAATTTTATAAACTTGATAAACCTTTGGAATATAATAAATTTATAATCAATTCACTTCCCAAATGTTTATTTGATAAAGCAATCATTTATTCAAACTCCCTTATGAAATTATAAATCAAATCCAAAAGAGGTGAATAAATGAAATAATGTCTTGCCCAATTTATAAGGTTCCAAAACCTTGTCTATGATAAAATCTTAGGTCTTAATATGAAACTAATGTATAAAATTTGGATTTTATGATAAAATAAAGTTTATAAATTAGGTTTGCTTTTAATATTTATCTTTTGAAATATTTATGAAATTAAATATTCAAAAGAGTAAATATGATCTCTGATTTGAAATTTGGACTTTTAAATAAATAGAACTATATTATAAAATCAAATCCAAATTGAATTTTAGAGATATCAATCCTTGTTCCTCAACCTTATGAAATTAAGGTGAGGAATAGAATATTCATTTATCCCTTCTTAAATTTATTAATTCAAATATTAATTGATGTAATATTTGAATAATAAATTTAATTTATAACCTAACCATATAATTTTACTTTATAAAATTATGCTAGGTTATAATATATAGTTTTCATAATGAAAAATAAAAAAGATAATAAAATATTTTAGATTTTAGAAATTAACTTAATGTCTCGGACAAAATATATCATATTTCCATCTACATAATTCTAAAACCAATCCAATGTTCACCAGTATTCACACAATGAAATCAAATGAATTGATGCAATCTTCTAAGGTATACAAACTATTAAGAAATTGTAATAAACATTTTATTAATTCCAAATACAGTCTGTGCACAAATCTGGATCCAAAATGCTTAAAACAATTTATAAAATCTTACAATAATTTCCATTGTTCTGCAAATGGCTTTCTCCATTTTCCTCCAATGAATGTGTAGCTTTGCTCCTTCCAATCGTTCCTCTCCTTCTCTGTATAAAATGTTCGACCCTTTCCATGAATCTCAATGATTTATTTATAATTTGAAAAGTTTAGTTATTTTGTTTCATCATCGGGAACGGATTTTATAACGATCTTCTTCAAACCCTTGCCCTTGTATTACCTGCATAATGAAACAATAATCATAATATCAAAACAAAACCAAACTTTACTTTCCCGTAACTTTCCTTTTTTTCAAAAGTATTTCAAAGTTCTCATATTGCTAAATTAACCCGCTATTTTTTTGGTGAAATTGACATCTGGAATCTTGCAAGTTTGGTATCATTAGAAAGAGAAAATCCATATCTTTTTACCAAGTTTTGAATGAGATCAAACAGAGTTCTCTGCCTCAAGATATGTTCATTTCAATTTTCCACTAATTTTAGGGTTAACCCTAAAATAAAATTTAATTATTTACATTAAAATTAATCATTTAAACCTGGATTGGGAAAACAAATGCTATCAAAAATATTCACGTTGGGGAGGATTAGACATTTTTCGCAGGACTGCCCAAACTGCCGAACTCGTTTCGGCCATATCTCACTCATCCGAACTCGGATTGAGCTGAAATTTTGAGGGTAGATGCCTGAAAAACCCTAGAACGTCTCCACCAATTTTCATATCATTTGGAGCAACACAGATCCTAGCGCATCCCTATGTGTGAACGATATATTTGGCAAGCGGCTATGCGAGGGTTTCATCCGGGTTGAGTGCAAGCGGCTCCGAGAGGTTGGTTTTTAGGGCCTTCGGGCCCTAGCGGCCAATATTTTTGTGGTTTATGCTCAATATTTTAGCAGGAAATGTTGCAGGGGATACAATATGGGTTAGAAATTTGTCTTTCAATAGATCATACTGTGAACTTGAGTGACAACGGCTTCCAATTTGCTGCACAAAAGAAAAGTGAAAACCATACCTTTCCACGACGTCTAGGGCAAGGATTAAAGAGACCACGAAATAAGTTTCAAGCAGTTGATCAAAAAATGGCTCATATCTCAAGTGAATCTGGTGCTAAGGTGCACCCACAAAATAATTCTACTATGAAAACCCCTGTCAAGGGTAAGAATTTTGAAGACTCGGTCCCAAAAATGAATTTTAGGGATGCCCTTCATGGTGGACAGCCTCGGCCCAATGCTAATATCAATATTAGGTCTTCTCATAAACCTCTAAGAATGCCTAAGATTGATCCCGGGAAAATGGAGTCGGGATGTCTTAAAGCGGCTGATGGAACTCCTATTTTTCAGCTTGATACGGGTAACATTCAGATGGCATTGAAGATTTGGAAAAAAGAGGACTAATTTGTCGGTTCGTGGGTTTTCGTTCGAGTCTATCTGCTTTCAAAGTCTGGGCTGCAAAAAGCTGGAAAACTAAAGGTGAGTTACAAATCTCTATTTATCCAAATGGTTATTTTCTTGTTTTATTTGCTAATAATGAAGATAGAGAGAAAACTTTTCAAGGGGGTCCTTGGTTTTTTGGAAGGGCGGGGCTTTTCATGAAGCCCTGGCATACTAAATTTAAAGCCGAAGAAGAGATGCCTTCTATAGCTCCCGTGTGGGTTAGACTCTTTGGCCTCCCTATTGAATTTTGGAATCCTACTATTTTTTCTTCAATTGGAAACTCTTTAGGAACTTTTATGATGTCTGTTGATTGTACTCAAAATTTTGAACATATTATTTATGCTCGAATTTGTGTTTTAATGGATTTTGACAAACCCCTACCTAAAAAGATCACATTACAATTTGGGGAAGACACTTGGGAGCAAGTAGTGGACTATGAGAACATTCCTTTTCGTTGTAGAATTTGCCATGAATATGGTCATTTGGCCGGTGCTTGCCCAAATAAAATTCCTGATCAAAAGAAAGAAGATATAAACTCAGCGAGGTTTCCAAATACCTAAGAAGAAGAACACTCAGAAAAAACCGGTAATGAAGGATCAATCAAAGTCATTTGCTAATATGTTTGAAATCCTTTCCACAAATGATGTCCCAAGTGAGGAAGAGGAAATAATGGAAACTGAAATCTTAGAAACACAATTTAAATATGAAGGAAAGAACTCGAGAGACAAACCAACAAATCAAAGGTTTTCAACAGAAAAAAAAAGGAGAAAATTTACACAAGAAAAACAATATTTCAAATGTCAAAACTTCAAATAATGGAGGTCCCAATATAGACTCCATTGAACCATCTAGTAAAATTTTGGCTGTGTATGAGCATTCTTCAAGGTTAGAAGCCATCTCAGATTCAATTGGAATAAGTCAAGAAACAGGGAAAAAAAATTGAAGATGGATTCTAATCAAAAAGTAGGTCGCAAGACCAATCAATATCATATGGTAAAAGAAGGTGAAAAGCTTGTAGAGGAAGGTAAGATTAATGCCCTTCCCAACATTTTTAGCCTTTGGTATTAATGAAGATCATCACTTGGAATATTAGAGGACTCAAAGGGAGTCTTTCAAAACAAAATGAAATTAGAAGAATGATTCGGATAAATCATCCACATCTTGTTTTCCTTCAAGAAACAAAGATGTCAATGGAGGATATGGACTTAATTGCCGGTAAAATTTGGCCAGCTGGAAAAGTGGTTTCCCTCGGTTCCCAAGGGACTTCGGGTGGCATTGCTTGTCTTTGGGACCCAAAAGAGGTAGTTATTCACCATATGGTTGGCAGTTGGGGTTTGTTGGCTATAGCTATTCAAAGTAGACATTCCAACCAGATTATGCTCTGCATTCTTGTTTATGCCCCGACTTCTTTGGAGGAAAAAAGAAGACAGTGGAAGGATATTACTCATATTATCTCTCATTTTCCTAAAGCTTGGATCTTGATCGGAGGAGATTTCAATACCATCCTCTCTCTGGATGAGAAAAGGGGGAAATAGAAATTTGGACAAAAATACTGACCTCATGAGCGAATATATTGCAAACCTCCATCTTGTGGATATCCAACCAGATAATGGCCTTATGACTTGGTCTAACGAGAAGGCAAGGCTTAGCTTGTATAATGGAGAGATTGGATAGGTTTTTGCTCTCTGAAAATTTCTTAATCCATGGTCACATTCCTAAAGTGAAGACTCTTAATAATGTTGGTTCGGATCATTGGCCGGTCATGGTGGAAATGTGGAAAACCAATGTGAGTTTCTCTCCTTTTCGTTTTCAATTAATGTGGCTTAGAGACATTTCCTTGAGACCTCGTGTGCAACAATGGTGGAAGGAAGGTAAACCTAGGCATGGGACTAAGATGTTCTGTTTTGCCAAAAGACTGCAATACATTAAATCCAAAATCAAGACTTGGAAACTGGAAAGATTTTGGGGATGTTCATAAAAAAAAACATGAAGTTATTGCTCATATTGAAAATTTGAATAAGAAAATCCGTTTAGATGGCCTCACGAGAGAAGAGAAGTGCGAGATGAAATTAAACTCACAACTCGGTTAGAGGAATGGGAAAAAAGAGAAGAAATCTTATGGAAGCAAAAATCTAGAATTCAATGGCTCAAAGAAGGAGATCGAAACACAAATTTCTTCCACAAATCTCTTCTAGCTCGAAGATCTCACAACTTTATTTCTTCCTTAAAATCAGATTACGGAGATGTTGTTTATACTTGGGATGGCATGAACTCTATTGTTGTTGATTACTTTTCCAATATTTTTGCTTGCTACTCCTCTTGACTCGGCTTCACAACAAAATGTTCTTCAAGCAATCCCTTCTCTTATCACTTCTGAGGAGAAATCTATTTTGATTTGCTCCTGTTACTATCAATGAGCTTCAACAAGTAGTTTTTAAAATGCAAAAAGGAAAACCCCGAGGTCCTGATGGTTTTCCTATTGAGTTCTACCAAGAGTTCTGGGATATCCTTCATGTTGATTTATTAGAGGTGGTGGAAGAAGCCAGGAAATCCAAAGAAATTTTGAAGGTTATCAATAAAACTTATATTACTCTTGTTCCAAAAGCTCAAGAGGTTGATCATATCTCAGCTTTTAGACCTATTGCTTTATGTAATGTTCTTCTCAAAATTATTACTAAAATCATGGCGAAAGGTTGAAGCCTCTTTTGCATAATATTATTTCCCCGAGCAAGGGGGATATGTGGAAGGACGTCAAATAGTAGATGAGATAGTTCTTGCTCAGGAAGCCATCCATTCCATGGATATGCAAAATTCTCCTTCTATGTTCATCCGGTTAGACTTATCCAAAGCTTATGACAGTGGATTGGCACTTCCTTATCAAAGTTTTGAGGCAATTTGGTTTCTCTAAGGATTGGATGGATTGGATTATGGGATGTATCTCTTCGGTTTCCTACTTAGTTCTTATTAATGGCAGGCCTTCTCAGTCTTTCCCAGCTTCCAGAGGTATTAGGCAAGGTGACCCGCTATCCCCTTATTTATTCATCATTCTTCTTGAATGCTTGGGTAGGACTATAACCAAAAAGAGGGAAAACAAAACCCTTGAGGGAGTTACCATTGCTCATGGAGCTAGACCTATCTCTCATCTTCAATTTGTGGATGACTCTACCCTTTTAGGTAAAGCTACGAGTTAAGGAAGCTTCTAATATTAAGCAAATCATTAGCTATTTTTCTAAGGCTACTGGGCGAGTTGATCAATGAAGACAAATCTAAAGTTATTTTCTTTCATCTGCTCTGCTAGACGAGGAATCCATGGTCTTGGATAAATTAAGATATAAGAAGACCTCTCTTCCAATCACTTATTTAGGTATTCCCATAAATATTCAAAGGCAAAAAAATAAATATTGGAATTGGTTGTTGGACAAAGTCAAGAAGAAAATTGGAAAGTGGACCAACAAGTGGCTTTCTTACGGGGGTAGAATCACCTTGGTAAAATCAGTCCTTCAAGCTATTCCTATTTATGTTTCTTCCATTTTGAATATCCCAAAGGCTGTTCTTCGAGAATTGGATCAAATCGGTCATCGTTTCCTTTGGAGTGGTACTAAGGAGAAAAGAAAATGGGCCTTGGTGAAATGGGATACTTTATGTCTTCCTAAGAGTGAAGGGGGGTTAGGATTCCGGTCTTCAATTAATAACAACAAAGCTTTAGCTGCTAAATTATATTGGAGGATGTTGCATAACCCCAATGCTCTTTGGGCCAATAATCTCCGTGCTAAATATGTTGAGAACAAAAGTCTTGAAGACCTTGTTCGCTATCAACTTCCTACCAAAGGTTCTCCCATTTTAGCAGTTCTTAAGGCTGGTGAGGATTTGATAAAGAAAAAATTATTTTGGATCATTCATAATGGTCAACATGCAAATTTTTGGACAGATTCTTGGGATGGTCACAAGCCTTTGATAACTCAGTTTCCCGATTGGAGGCCTTGGATGGAGGAGCTTCACCGAGCTAATTGGATAAAGGTGGCTAATTACTATCGGTACCATACTTGGTAATTCAAAGGTTGGTAGATATTGGATCCCTATTGAGGACTGGCCTATTCAAATCCCAGAAAGGCAAAGACAAGATATCCAAGGCATCCTTCATATGAGATCCCTCTCTTGGTCCCATGAAAAAGATTGTTTTGGATGGAACAACACTACTAAGGGTGAGTATTCGGTTGCTCAAGGTTATTTGACCTTATGCCATAATAATCCCAACCATTCTTCTGACATATTTTCTCAATTGTGGGCTCAAAAGCTATGGCCTAAGGTGAGGTTCTTTAATTGGCTTTTATTGCATCGTAGGGTGCTTCTTGGTGAGCAACTTATGAAGCGTGGTTTTCATGGCCCTTTTAGATGTGAAATGTGTGAAGAGAATGTAGAAAATATCAACCATATTTTTATTGAGTGTACTTTAGCCTCTGAGCTATGGAGGAGAATGGCAACTTTACTTGGCTTACGGTGGTCCAATTTTTTCACTTTTGAACAGCTTTGGAGGGATTGGCCTAATCAAGAGGGTGTTGATCATTTTATTAGGCGAGTTAGTTTGGATGGGTTCTACCATTCTTCTTTGGAATATTTGGAATGAAAGGAACAACCAAATTTTTAATCAAGATAGGAAGGATATTCACTATATTTGGCAAAAGACCATAGCCAACTTAGTTGAATCAGTCCATCAACTCCTTAATCACCCCCAAAACTCCCACCAAAGATGGGATCAAGTGATGCAAATATTGAAGATTAAACCTTCTAAGGGCAACCAACTTAAAGGGAATGTGAGTATTAGTAAGATGGATAGGACTAGAAATTGGCAACCTCCTCCTAAGGATTTTGGAAAAGTCAATGCTGATGGAGCCTCTAGAGGGAACCCTGGAAAAGCCTGTGTGGGAGGAATTGGTAGACTTTCGAGATGGCTCCCTGGTTTTTACTTTTGCTTGAGAATTTGGGTATTCTTTCCAATAACCTTGTTGAGGGGTATGGTATCCTTAGAGGCCTTCAGGAGGCTACTAAGGTTGGATGGGAAAAGGTGTTAGTTGAGTCGACTCTCAACTTATGATTAATCTCTTGAAGACTCCTTCTAAGAATCATAAGGTGGATTGGAGAATAAAAAGAATTATTGAGAAGATTCGGTTAATCCAGGATGGGATTTTTGAAAGTTGATTACAATCATGTGGTCGAGAGATCAAAACAAGAGTGTTGATGCTTTAGCTAATTGGGCTTTGGACAAAGGTGATCTTACTTGTTATGGCCACCCTCCTATATGGTGGGCTTCTCAAATTAGGGAAGCTCTTCTTTCTATCATTTCTTTGGATGGCTCCGGTTACGAAGGTACCTAGTTTCTTCTTGTTTTTTTTTTTGTTTCTCTTTGGTTCATTCAGTTTTTTTAGTTCCCTAGCTCATTCTATTCTTTATTTTGTTTCCTCTGTTGATTCTTGCATTAATAGTCTTCTGGTCTAGATAGGTCATTGTTTTGTTCATTTTTTTTCTTTTGTCTTCTTTGTTTTTTTGTTTAGTTTTTTAAGGTGGGTGGGTTCTTTTGTTTTGTTTTGTTTTTGTGTTCTTTGTGTTGTTTTTTGTTGTTCTTGTGTTTTTGTTGTTTTGTTTTTTTTTTATGTTTTTTGTTATTGTTCTTGTGTTTTTTTCGTTCTTGTTCTTGGGTTTCTCTTTGTTTGTGTTATTTCATTTTTTTATGTGTGAGTGTTTTCTATGTTTTTTGTTTTTGTTTATTGTCTGTTGTTGGTTGTTTTTATTTTTATTTTATTTATTTTATTTTTTAGGTTTTGGTTGTGTTTATTTTTCATGTTTTTTGGGTTATGTCTTTGTAGTGTTCTGTTGTTTTTGTCTTGTTTGTGTTTTGTTATGTGGTTCTTGTGTTTTTCTATGTGGTTTGTGTTGTGGTTTCTTTTATCTTATTGTGCGTGTTTGGTTGTGCTTTTGGTTTTGACACACTCAAGGAGCATGTTTTTTATTTTATTTTATTATTTTTGTTGTTATTTACTTTTTTTAATTTGGTTTTGTGTGTTTGTTTGCTCCTTGAGTATGTCAAAGGTGGTAGGCCAGGTCCGAGTCCTGGGCGTTTTTGGCGGAATGGATACCCCTGCCTCCTTGGGTCTTACCCGAAAGTGGCATCCCTTTTGGGATGTTTTCCACAAATAAAAAAAAAAATCATTTAAACCTTTGAAAATGATTTTAATCAAATTATTTGATTTGAAATAATGCAATTAATATGCAAATAATCAAAAAATTCAGTTTTGAAGCATTGCAACTACATTCAAACCTTCAAAATGCAAATATGTCAACAATTCCAAAGTGAGAAAATTTTCGAAGACCTTGATGCGAGCAAAATCAGATAAATTTTTTTTTCCCAAAATCACAAAATTTAAGGTGGGTCCCCAACTTTGGGGTCGTTGTGAAGGACGTCACAACGACCCCATTTTTTTAAAAAGGTATGCATTTTGTACTTGGTAAGGGAGTTATAAGGGTTAGTTAATATTTATCATATTGATTGGTTAGGGAGCTATAAGGATTAGTCAATTTTTATAATTGTGATGTGAAATTGTTAGCGAGCTATAAGGATAGTAAAGTGATTTAATTTTTTGTTTTAGAAAGGGATGAAAGGTGAAAATTCAGATTACTAGTGCTTGGTTGATGCATGAGATGAAAAGTGATAATTTTATTGGTCTGATTGAAATTTGAAGTATATAGTGTATACATGAAATTCATGTGTGTAATTTATGGTTTTTTTTGTTGAGCATTATTTTGCATGAAAGAACATGAGTAACAAGGTGTTATAGTGGTTTGATATTTTATTGTAATTTTTGTATTGTGAAATATCTTTTGAGGTAAAAATTCATGAGGATGTTTTGAGAAAGTATCTTGCAATCTATCCCTTGAAGTGGCATTAGAAAAATCAGTCATTTGTGAGATAGGTTTTGAAGATATATCTCCATAAGAAAAAATTGAGAGGTATGGGCACATCATTCCTTGTTTAAAATGTTTTGTTGAAGTGAATATTTTTGGAATATAAGGTGGAGAGAAGATGATTGTTTGATACACATTTTGGAAATATTTGAGTTAGATTTTGAGACCTACATTGTGCATCTTTGTTGAAAGAAAGTGGAAACACCTGTGTTAGGATTTGTGAGCAAATTGTGCTTCATTATTTGAATGAATATGTGAAGCTTTTGAGCATTGGTTTTGAGTGATATTGAAAGTGAATGTACAAACATTAGAAATCAGATTCATGAAAGCAAGAGTGTGTATCAGGAAGATAGGTGTCATGTGCTAGACTAGATATCTTTAAAAAGAGCAATAAAGGTGAGACATGTGAAAGTGATAGACTTAATGATTGAGTAGAACATATTGAGCTATTTGCAAGTGCATATAATTCTCTATATGTTCCAGAGGTTAAATGAATTATGAGTAGAATATATCTATTTGAAGAAAGCATTTATGAAAAAGATATAAGCTTTGTATGTGTGCAAGGTTTGGAAATATTTAAAGTAGGTTTTGTGAGCAGTATTAAGGATATATTTAAGCAAGTCTTTTGAGAAGACTTGAAGTAAGATTTAAGAAAGTCTTTTGAGAAGACTTGAAGGCAAATTTGAGCAAGTCTTTGAGAAGGCTTGAGGATATATTTGAGCAAGTCTTTGTTAAGGCTTGGGGTGGATCTGAGACAGATTTTGGTTCAAATTTATGAGAAGAGTTAGAGAAAATTTGTGCTAGACATGAGATAGAGTTTGATTTAGATTTATGAGTAGAGTTAGAGTAGACTTGTGCTAGACCTGAGATAGAGTTTGGTGCAGATTTTTTAGCAGAGTTTAAGCATATTTGTGCTAGACTTGGGACAAAGTTTGATGCATATTTGAGATAGATTTAGGAGCAAGCTTTCGAGGTGATAGAGCAAAAAGGATAGTAGTTTCTAGTGAATAAAGATCCATCAACTAGTGTAGTGGGGACAAAGGTCTCCTATGGAGAGAAATCCACAAGCCAGAGCAATGGGGTAGAAGTCTTCTAGAATATCACCAGCCAGAGCAGAGGGGAAAGAGTTATCCTATGGAGAGAGTATGAACTAGCTAGGGAGATAGATTTCTTCTATGGAGAGAAATCCATGAACCAGTTGAGGAGATAGAGTTCTCCTGGATCAAGTTACACAAACTAGAGAAAATGGGAAAGAGTTCTCCTATGGAGAGAGATCCATAAATAAGAGCATAGGGGATTGGTGTATCCTTTGGATAGAGGTCCATAAACATTGTAATAGGTAATTTATTCCCAAGATATTTTATTGAGAAAATTTAGAAGAAATATTTTCTCCTTGGAGTAGCCCACATTGGGGGAACCACATTAAATTTGTGTCTCTCTTATGTGTGATGATTTGTGCATTACTTTGAATACTTCTATTGATATTTTTAAATAAAGGGGTAAAAATTTATTGATAAAAAGTCTGGATTACAAAGTACAGTTGAGCCCCCACCCAGGACTCAAATAAGCAACAATACAGGCTAAATCACCAGACAAGGTCAACTCCCAAAGAAAACCAAAAAAAAACAAACCACATTAAGTCTGAACATCCTTATGGATCAACTCCCGTAGGTGTTGAGAATCCCTAGACGGGAGACTCTCCCAGTTATCAATACTCTGAGTATCCAATAGCTCAGAAGCCCTTTTGGCCAGGTAATCAGCAACCCCATTCCATTCCCTTGGAATGTGCACAAAGGATATAAATTCGAACTCTTCACTCATTATGAGAATCTGAATGGTCACAGAGGCCAACTGCCAATTAACATCCTCCACTCTTTTGTTGTTTAAAATATTAACCAAAATTTGAGAGTCAGACTCGCAAAGAATCCTATGCCAGCCAAGAGAAAACCCCCTTTGCAAGGCCTCAAGTATCGCCAGAGCTTCCATAAGATTGTTGGAGTGAACACCTTTATAAATGGAAAAGAAAAAACTGACCACGCCAGCAGAATCTCTCCCAACACCACCAATTCCAGCATGTCCAGGATTGCCCCTGGACGACCCATCAGTATTAATTTTTAAAACTCCTCTAGGGGGCGAGTCTCCATCTACCCTCTCTCCTAACCTTCTTGCTAAGGTGAGGAATCCTACTAGGGCTAGAAGAATTCACACCAACCCCAAACAAACCAAGGGCCTGTCGTACCTTCTCCTCCCTAGAGTCCAAATGAGGGTCCACATCACATTTACTATGGATAGTTTCTTGAACCATACACAGGATCCTTTGCCAGATCTGTTGAACAGCCAAATGACTTCCCTCAAAAATGCGTCGGTTTCGTTCGAGCCAAATCTGCCAGATGATGCAAGAAGGGCCCAAATTCCAAGCCACTTGGAGGAAGGGGGCCTTGGCTGGAGGTCTGCCCAGACTACTCCAAAACTCCACCAGGGAGAGCACATGAAAACAAGGATGGTTCCAGGCACTCCACCAACAGTGCCAAATGTCTCTGGCAAGGGAGCATTGGAAAAATAAATGAGAAGAGTCATCCTCATTCTTACCACAAAGGACACATAAAGAGGGACCCTGAAATCCCCTCTTCCTCAAGTTATCCCAAGTGAGGCATTTATTACGAGCTACCGACCGAGAGAAAAAAGTTACATTTCGGCCAAGCAAATCTATTCCACACCTTTTTCCACCATGTGACAGGGAGACTCCCAAACTTTTGCTTATCAAGAACTTGATAACCATAGGCTACAGAGTAGGTTCCCTTGGGATTAGGGTTCCAAGCCAGAATGTCTTTATCCCTCAATGAAGAATAGTACCTCCCTACAAGAATAAGAGCAAGCACCTCTCTATCCTCGGCCAATCCCCCTTGGGGCCATTCCTGCGGATCTTTCCATCTGTACATCTCCATATTTCCAAAATACTAGATTTTTTTAAAGTCCTCCACATGAGACCAGCCTGCTTCCAAGAAACAAATGCTTAGGGAATGTAACCTGGGATATTGAGTCAAGATAGGAGGGTGGCCATCCCAAGAATCCTCCCAAAAAGAACATCTGATCCCCGATTGCAAATCCAGAACAAACCATGCTTAATTAAATTAGCTCCTTTTTAGAGTGTCCCAGATAACAGAACCTTTCCCAACCAAACTGGCTCTAGGGATATCTGCCTCAGAAATACCTCTCAAGTATTTATAAGATAATATTTTAGCCCAAATCTGATCTTGAGAGGTACACCATCTCCAATAAAGTTTCGTAGCCAAAGCCTGCCTAGAAAGAGTTGCTGTCGCAACCCAAGGCCTCCCTCTTGAACTGGCCTACAAATGGAATCCCATCTAACCAAACTCCATTTAGATTGATCAAGTTTTCCAGACCACAAAAGCTGTCTTGACAGAGCATCCATGTCCTTGATGAAACGAGAAGGAGCTGTTTGCACAAAACATCTGTAAATGGGTAAAGCTTGAATAACAGATTTTAAAAGCAATACTCTACCTACAGAGGATAGCCATCTACGATCCGGTGATTTACCTTCCTTCTAAACTTATCAAGTATAGACTGCCAAGAAGATCTAGGGAGAGGATGAGATGAAATCGGGATCCCAAGATAAATGAAGGGGGAGTCCCGACACTGGAATCTTAGAATGCGAGCAATCCTGGCTTGAATAAGAGGGGGGGTATTGAAGAAGAAAATAAAGGACTTGTCCTCATTAATCACCTATCCAGAAGCACCAAGATATATGTCAAGAGCTTGTCTAATGTTTCCAGCTTCCTTGATAGTGGCAACTCCCAACAAAGCAGTATCATCAACAAATTGAAGGTGGGAAAGAGGTGGCAAACTGTTATCCCACTTCCACCCCTGAATGAGACCATGCCTGACCTGAGACTTGAGTAATCTGCCCAACCCTTCTGCCATAATGATAAACAAATAAGGAGATAGAGGATCTCCTTGCCTCAATCCCCTTGAGGCCTCAAACAGCTCCGTTGTCTCGTTATTAACAAGAACAGAGAATGAGGAAGAAGAAATACAGCTCATCACCCATCTAATCCATTCCTCCTCAAAGCCAAAAGCAGCAAGAACTTTTTGAAGAAAGGACCATCTAACTCTGTCATAGGCTTTTGCCATGTCCAACTTAATGAACATAGTTTTCTCCTTAGAAGTTTCCATTGAGTGAATAGCTTACGTAGCAATAACAACCCCATCCATGATTTGTCGGCCAGCAACAAACCCACCTTGCTCCTCAGAGATGATTTTGCTCAACCATATCTTCAACCTCTCAGCAATAATTTTTGTGATGATCTTATATACAACATTACAGAGAGCAATAGGCCTGAACATATCCAGGGAATTCGCTCCCTCTTTCTTGGGAATAAGCACCACAAAGGTAGCATTTAGGGCCCTTAGCATCTGTTTGTTCTTTTGGGACTCACGGACCACTTCCAAAAGGTCAAATTTGATTAACTCCCAAAACTCTTGATAAAACTCAATCGGGAATCCATCCGGACCCGGGGCTTTCCCCTTTTTCATCTTGAATACAACACTTTTCAGCTCCTCAAGGGAAATTGGATCCATCAAGTGCTCATTCATCTCTCTAGAAACAATCGAGGGAATACAGTTTAGAATAAGTTTTTCTTCCTCATCATCTGAGAGGGCATCCTCCTTGAAGAGAGAGGAAAAATACCTCTTAGTCTCTTCTGAAATATCCCTGAAAGAAGAAAGCAGGGCACCCCGAGAATTAACAAGAGAGGTAATCAGGTTACCATTACGACGAGCCTTAACGAGTTATAAAAGAAGGTTGTGTTCCTATCCCCTTCCTGAAGCCAATCTACTCGAGCTTTTTGTTTCCAAAAAATTTCTTCCCTTAGTTCCCATTCAGCAAGGTCTTTTACAGCCTCAGATTCCTCAACAAGAAGCTCCTCTGTGAGTCCCTGATCTCTAATCTTCCTTGAGGCTTCTTCCACCCTCCTAAGAGCTGCCAGCTTAGCCAAGGAAAGGTTCCCAAAATTTAGTCTATTCCATCTCTTCAATTTATGCTTAACAAATTGAAGCCGCTTCATAAAGGAGTACATAGCGGTGCCATGAGGAGGTTTGCCATTAGTCCACCAGCCTCGCATGAAATCATGAAGCTTAGGATCTCGCAACCACATAAGTTGAAACTTAAATGAGGGATTCTTTTTTAGCCCTAACTCCAGAGGAGAGAGTTTGATAGGCCAATGATCAGATCCTCTACCCTCCAGAATCACAGAACTAGCGCTTCTATTATTGCCAATCCAAAAACTAGAGATCAAAAACCTATCCAGTCTCTCTGAAATGGAATATTCCCCACATCTTCTATTATGCCAGGTAAATATCCCATTATCCGGCTTGATGTCAACCAAGTTCAAGGCCCGGATATGAGCATTGAAGACAAGAAAAAGGCTCAAGGCGATCAATCCCACCACGTTTTTCCTCCGGACAAGTGATAGAATTGAAGTCTCCAGCCAAAATCCATGGGTACAGGGGAGCCAGACTTCTCACAAAGCCAATGTGCTCCCATAAATTCACTTTACCATTGTAATCAATAGGAGCATACACGTTTGTAAGTAGGATGGTCTCACCAGATTCATTATCATGCCCGATCATCGAAATAGACCACCTGCTGGAAATCCAGGTAAGAGGAGAGATCTTAACTGGATCCCATAAACAAGCAAGGCCACCAGCATATCCACATGCACCAATACACTGACATTGCCCCTTTCTCCACAACTTGGGAGCAATATTGAACAAACTATCAATAGCTAATTTAGTCTCTTGAATAAAAACCACATCCGGAGAATGAACACGAATCAAATCACGAACAACTTTTTGTCTGGGGATGTTGTTCAACCCCCTTACATTCCATGAAAGTATAATCATTTTTGGGGGTTATAAAAATGGGAGTCCAATGTTCTCACCAAACTTGACTCTACCAAAGTCTCCCCCATTAACTTAATTTTATCCTGGTCTTTCTTTCGACCCACCTTCATATTCTTATCTGAAGCATTTTTTTTAATTATTTTATGCTGCAATCCCAGCACCGTAGGAGTTTTACAGTCCATGGATGACTGCATCAGTGCCTGGGTAGGAGAGGGCATATCTAAATCTGTGCCATTTTCTAAGATAACTTCACTTCCAGGGCTAGGGCCAACCATATCACCTATACTCGGAACCAAAGCCCTCTGTTCTTCATTTAAACCCCCTATATCTGGTTCCCTTGGTTCCACCTCATGAAGAGACAAGCTGATTTGGTCTGTTATATCTATAACGGTAGCGATGTTTCGGTATCTCCACGCATTGATCAAGATTCTCTAGAATTTCAAAACGGTTAAGCTGAGCATCTGGTTGGTTATCCTTAATGTCTCTTTTTGCCTTTCTTCCTTTGTTTCGAGGTTTTACCGTAACAAAGCCTTCCTTATCTTGATCCCCCTCCTTTATCGGGGCTTTTCCTTTATCCATATTTTGTACAGCTCGAGAGGGCCCAGGATTTGAAGCCACAGGCAGGACAAACTTAGGGCATTTTCTTTGTAAGTGGCCATATTCATGGCAAATCCGACAACGAAATGGAAGAGCTTCATAGTCAAGTTTTTGAACCCATTTGGTTGATCCGAACTGTATTTCAATAGAATCTGGAATAGGATTGTTTAAATCAATTTCAACACAGATACGGGCAACGGAGATTACCTTTTTATCCAGCGTCGTCGTGACGGCCCAACCGGCTTCCCAAGTAGAAGGGCAATCATATGCAAGATGTCATTTCTCCAAAATTCCAATGGGAGCCACGAAAGCCGAACCCACACCGGAACCCGTGACGGCCGCTCCTATGATGGGTTGAAACCCACATGCCAGGGTTTAAGAAAGAGTCCCGCTTGGTTACAGAAATAGGGACCTCCTTCAAATGCTTTGTTACGATCCGCAAGACAAGAAAAAACCACCATAAAATAGTTGTTTGCACTCAGCATCACCTCCACATCACCTTCAGGGTTCCAAGTCTTCCTAACCCAAGCCTCCACAAAGGGAAGAGAAATTTGGATGCCCATAAATTTACCAATAAGCGCATGTTTGGTTAAATACTCCACATCTTCTGCCATCGAGTCTGGTTGAACCACTAGAACCGGCCTGGCTTCACATCGTTCCAAACATCCATTGTTCTTTAACAAGCGATTCCTGGCATGCAATGGGAAATCCTGTTCCTTCCAATCATTTTTAAAAGAAATACCAGCCCTAGCATGCACGCTCTGTGACGGACCTGATGCCATCACTACATTCCTCCAGTTGTTCATACCTCCTCCAGAAACTGCTGCCATCCCCACAGAGCCCACCAGATAGGTCTCAAAAAAATTCCAGCAAAGCAGCTTTCCTCATCAAACCCTAGCAGAGCTCCCCCACTTTTTAACCCTAGAGTGCAAGTTATTGCTTTTCCCAATCTACACTAAGCTTATGATAGATCTTCATACTTCTATTGATATTATCATTGATAATATTGGATAATATTTTTTTGGAAATAAAATTAAAATTTGGTCTTATACTATTCACCCTCCCCTCTCAGTATAAGCTTGTGTTCTTCAATTGGTATTAGAGCGGGTTCATTCGAAAGAGTCTAAAATATTGAAGGAAGATATTAAAGGAACACAAATGGCATCTCAGAATGGATCTTCTTAAAATAAGGCATCATTGTTCTATGGGAACAATTATGCTTTTTGGAGCTTAAGAATGAAGACTTACTTGATGGCACAAGGATATGAGATATGGAAATCAATTGAGGATGGGGTCACGCCTACAACTAATCCTACCATAGATAAAGATGGTAAGCTATTACATGTGAGTAATTCCAAGGCTATGAATGGAATCTTGAGTGGATTATATGAAGCAAAATTTGTAAAAGTTATGCATTAAAAATCAGCAAAAGAGATATAGGACAGATTGAAGCAAACCTATGAGGGAAATAAAAAGGTCAAGATGGCAAAACTAAAAAACCACAAGAAAATGTTTGAATATTTGAATATGGAATATGAGAAAGAAATTGCTACATACTTACTTTATGTGGATGAAATTTTTAATACCATGCGTGGACTTGGATTTGAAATTGAAGACTCCAATGTTGCTTAGAAAGTTTTAAGGTCACTCCCTATGAGGTATGATGGAAAAGTTTCAGCTATAGAAGAGATGAGAGATATTGATCAGTTGACTATGGATGATTTACATGGAATTATCGCAGCTTAAGAGATGAGAATAGTAAAAGATCCCAAATCAAGAAAGAGGTATCTTTAAAAGCATCAAAGAAACCAAAATCAAGTGGCCAGTCAAGTAGTGATGAAGAAGCTAACTATGGTAGAAGAAACAAGGACTCAAGAAAGTACAAAGGTATGAAAATCACATGTTTTAACTGTGGAAATTTTGGTCACTATGCATCTAATTGTCCTGAAGCTAGAAGCAGTAGCAGTGAAGAGAAATAGGATCATAAGGAAAAGGAAGGAGGAAAGTCCAGGTATGAAAATAAAAATAGGTATGGTCAAAGAAAGCATGAAAAGAAGTTCTTTCAAAGGCATAATAAGAGTTTCTACATTAACAAGACAGGCAAGGCTTCAAGCGGTAGTGATGAAAGACCCTCAGATAGTGAAGAATAAGAGATTATATTTTTGGCATTAGAAGAGGAAGAAAATGCTCTTGTTGAAGATAAAGTTGAAAAGTATGAAGATGCTCTTGAAGACCAAGAAGTAGAACAACATTAAAAAAATGAATAGGAAGGCACAGTAGATCTAGAAGCAAAACTTATTATTGCTCTTAGAGAATTAAAAAATGTTAGAAAGCAGAATTCAAGACTAAAGACTCAAGTTCAAGAATGTGAGGAAGAGAAAAAAAATCTTATACAAGACCTGACAAAATCAATAGCTAAGCCAAGGAGAGTTAAAGAGGTTATGAATGAAAATATAGAAGCAAAAGAGTCAAAATGTGAAAGATTAGAACATGAGATAATTTCACTAAGGATGGAAGTAAAATATTCCAAGGACAAGCTACACAAGTTTGAGAAAAGTTCAAAAACTTTGGATAATATTGTCAATGCACAAAGATCTTCATCTATCAAAATAGGACTTGGTTTTGAAGATGGACAAGGGAAATAAGAAGGGTCAAGCTTAAGCTCAAAAGAAGAAGTTTCAGAGGAAGAGAGTGAAGAAGAAATTGAGACTTATGAGGATAAGTTGAAGAATAGAAGCTTCAATAAGAAAGGAAATAATGCACAAACAGGAAATAGGGATCATCACAAAGAAGAAAGGACTAAGAGACTAGTAGGTTCAAGGCAATATTTCTTCAAAGGATGTTGCTTTTCATGTAATCAATTTGGTCATAAGGCTATGCATTGTAGGATTCATGGAAAGAAGTAATATGGTTTTCCTAAGAGTAACTTCAAATATAGACATCTCTTTCAAGGGTACTGCTACTCTTGTAATTGGTTTGGTCATAAAGCAATCCACTATAGGGTTCATGATAGAAATGATTATGGCTTCACCAGGAGGAACTTCAAGATATTTGCACCTTCTAAGAACTACAAAATTAAGTGTAATAATCTTAGTCATAAGGCCAAGTGGTATAGAACAAAGTTTCCAAAACTTTCAGAGACAAGCAATAACAGGGACACTCAAAAGAATAAAAAAGGTATGGTTACAAAAGTGTTGAAAAATAAGGTTGACAAAGAAAAAAGACCATTGCATGCTGGGAGTGGAGATACTCCCACACCAAAATTAATCACCTCAAGGACAGGAGGTGGGGAGGGGGCTGAGGTAAGACTATTATATTTAGCCCCAAAGGAGTCCCTTTGCTATTGATGTCAAAGGGGGAGATATTTGAGTAAGGGGGAGAGCATTCAGTCAGGGGGAGCAGATTTGGAATCAAATGGTTAAAAAAAAAAAGGAAAAAGGAATTTTTAGAAAAGGGTTGCCATCAATGACAAAGGGGGATATTGTTGGAAATTTTGAGTATATTGTTGTCATTGATGTCAAAGAATTAATGGCATAGGTTAATGACATTGGTTGTCATTTATGTCCAAAAAAATAAAGGTTTAATGGTTTTACCATGGTGGCATTTGCAAAAGAAAAAGGAAGAGGTTTTCCAAAGAAAAGGTCCAAGAAGAAAAAAATATTATAATATTTAAATCTATGAAGATTTAAATAATTACAATAATTAAAAATTAAAGGAACCGAAGGTTAAAATAAAAATTATAATATTTAAATCTACCTTAGATTTAAATTATTATAATATTTTAAAAAGGTTTAGATGGCACCAAAACTCAAACTTGCATGGAGGCAATTTTCCAAGTTGAGCCAACGCCCAAATTCAAAGGGCAAAGTGTATAAAAATATTAATATTTTTGCAATCCAAGGCTTTAATCATCCCTGAGAATATATACTTGCATTTTAATTTGGAAAAATGTGGAGGAAGATAGAGAGGCTTCTACGAATTTTGAGGCAGTGTGAAGATTAAGATGGAGGGTGCCCAAACACCATCCGATGTGGGATGGTAGCCTAGTTGGCAAGCTCGGCTTGCAGAGCTCATTGTAGGTAGCAGGTTTGATGTTCGATTCACACTAAGGCTTTTGCATGATCAAAATATTTTGTGTTGGTGGTAGAAGAGAAAAAGGAGCATGTGCTCCTTGGGATTGTGTGAGCAGATAGCCCATGTGGTGTTTGCCCTTGTGCTAGGGTGCAAGGGCCAACAAGGTCATGGGTTCGAGAAATGATGGTAGTGCTTGAGGGCAAAAGTAAAACTTTTAAAAAGATATGCATTTTATACTTGGTAAGGAAGTTATAAGGGTTAGTTTTTTATCATATTTATTTGTTAGGGAGTTAGGATTAGTCAATTTTTATAATTGTGATGTGAAATTTTTAGGGAGGTATAAGGATAGTAAAGTGATTTAATTTTTTTTTTAGAAATGGATGAAAGGTGAAAATTCAGATTGCTAGTGCTTGGTTGATCCATGAGATGAAGTGATAATTTCTTTGTTCTTATTTAAATTTGAAGTGTATTATTTTGTTTTCATAAGAAGGTATAAGGTGTATATGTGAAATTCATGTGTGTAATTTTTGGTTTGTTTTGTTGAGCATTATTTTGCATGAAAGAATAGGAGTAACAAGGTGTTATAGTGGTTTGATACTTTATTGTAATTTTTGTATGGTGAAATATCTTTTGAGATGAAAATTCATGAAGATGTTTTGAGAAAGTATCTTGCAATATATCACTTGAAGTGGAATTAGAAAAATCAGACATTTTTGAGACAAGTTTTGAAGACATATCTCCATAAGAACAAATTGAGAGGTATGGGCACATCATTCCTTGTTTAAAGTATTTTGTTGAAGTGAATATTTTTGGAATATAATGTGGAGAGAAAAGTATTGTTTGATAAGCAATGTTGGAAATATTTGAGTTAGGTTTTGAGACCTACATTGTGCATCTTTGTTGAAATAAAGTGGAAACACCTATGTTAGGGTTTGTGAGCAAATTGTGCTTCATTGTTTGAATGAATGTGTGAAGTTTTTGAGCATTGGTTTTGAGTGATATTGAAAGTGAATGTGCAAACATTAGAAATCAGATTTGTGAAAGCAAGTGTGTGCATCAGGAATATAGGTGTCATGTTCTAGACTAGATCTACCTTTAAAAAGAGCAATAAAGGTGAGACATGTGAAAGCGATAGACATAATGATTGAGTAGAACATATTGAGCTATTTGCAAGTGCATATCATTCTATATATGTTCCAGAGGTTAAATGAATTATGAGTAGAATATATATTTAAAGAAAGCATTTATGAAAAAGATATAAGCTTTGTATGTGTGCAAGGTTTGGAAATACTTAAAGCAGGTTTTGTGAGCAACATTAAGGATAGATTTGAGCAAGCCTTTTGAGAAGACTTGAAGGTAGATTTGAATAAGTCTTTTGATAATACTTGAAGGTATATTTGAGCAAGTCTTTAAGAAGGCTTGAGGACAAATTTGAGAAAGTATTTGTGAAGGCTTGGGGCAGATCTGAGACAGATTTTGGTGTAAATTTATGAGTAGAGTTAGAGTAGATTTGTGCTAGACCTGAGATAGATTTTGGTGTATATTTATGAGTAGAGTTAGAGAATATTTGTGCTAGAACTAAGATAGAGTTTGGTGCAAATTTGTGAGTTGAGTTAGAGTAAATTTGTGCTAGAGTTGGGATAGTGTTTTATGCAGATTTGAGACAAAGTTGAGAGTAGACTATGGAGGTGAAAGAGCAAAGAGGACAATATTCTCTAGTGGGTAGAGATCCATCAGATAGTATAGTGGGGATAGAGGTCTCTTGTGGAAAGAAATACACAAGCCAGAGTAGTGGTGATAGAAGTCTTATAGAATGTCACCAGCCATAGTAGAGGGGAAAGAGTTCTCCTATAGAGAGATATCCACAAACCATAGCAAGGGGAAAGAGTTCTCCTATGGATTGAGATACGTGAACCAACTACATTGATAGAGTTATTATGTGGAGAGAGATCCACGACCTAGTTGAGGAGATAGAGTTCTCCTGGATTAAGTTCCACAAACCAGAGAAAATGGGAAAGATTTCTCCTGTGGAGAGAGATCCACAAATCAGAGCATACGAGATTGGTGCCTCCTTTGGACAAAGGTCCATAAATATTGTAATAGGGAATTGATTCCCAAGATATTTTGTTGAAAATATTTAGAAGAAATATTTTCTCCATGGAGTAGCCCATATTGGGTGAACCATGTTAAATTTGTGTCTCTCTTGTGTGTGATGATTTGTGCATTGCTTTTATTACTACTATTGATATTGCCATTGATAATATTGGATAATATTATTTGGGAAAGAAAAGTAAAAGTTGATCACATACTATTCACCCCCCTTTCAGTATAAGCCTGTGTTCTTCACACTCAAGTAGTGCATCCATTTTATATTGCTCCACTAGAGTTAGTGGAGATATTGTATTCTGCCACTATTTAGTGGCATGACATATTGTAATAGGTATTTCATGCCTATATATTGTAAGCTCATTCAATGAATAAAGCAACCTGGAGTAAATATGAAGCTCCTTGATTCAAGTCCTCTATCAGAAGTAAAGCACTTTCACCATACATAAGCTCCATTTAAGGTTTCCTTACCTAAATCAATCTATCAAAATTCATTGTATAATTGTTTTTTGAGTTAAAGATGCGGATCCACCAGAGTCCACAATGTTGATTGTGTTCAAAAAAATTTGTGACATGCCAATCTCTAAGAGATACACAAATTTTCTTCAACAAGCACCTAATTAGGTGACGGGTGAGGAGGTGCTACAACTTTCCTGTATTTACTATTGATTATTATTGATATTTTAGGGTTTAAAGTTAGAATATTTCCATCAATATACATTGATATTTCTTCATATAATAAAAGAAAGAAGTGTAATCTTTGGAAATTAATTTTGGATAGAATATTTTTTCGTAGATTGGAAAATTAAGGATGAAAGACTACAAATAAGAAAGACTATATTGTAATCTATCTTTATTTATGTAATGTCACTTTTAAGATTTATAGAATATACAACATCTAAGCTTGAAAATTTTAAAAGAGATATTTTTTAGGAAGGATTTGAAGAAAAAAAAGGTTTCATATTTGTAAGTAGGATATGATTTACAAATAAAAGAATTTGGAGAAATGTTACTTCAAAAATTAAAATATATTTTTTGGATGTAATAAAATTGTAAAGGAAATGAACCCAGTGGTTCAAAAATATATAATTTAATATTGTAGAGTTTACAATTGATCGAGAAATAAATTAGGTGGCTAGTCAATATCAGATTCTATAATTTCTAGTCTAGTGCTTGGTTAAACCATTATCATATTATGTTTTATTTAAGATGATAATCACTAGATTGATTCCCTTTAGCTTGTGGAGGTTTAAAGGTAAAAAATCATATTGATGCGAGCAATTTTTTTTATCATGAATTTATGTTAGCAAATTAATTAAGGGAGAGGACCTTAATGAAATAACAAATGAGCTTCACAATTTGCTTTAGGAGTTCTATTTTCCCTTTTTTATGTGGAAGGATGAGTTGGTTTGGAATTTTTTAAAATATGGTAGGTACTTTTTCTATTTGGGATAAAATACTTTAAAACAATAAATAAATTGAACTCCTAATGATTTTCCTTAGAATAATTTTTGGTCCAATGGAGGCTCTCCCTAAGTCCTCAATATTCCTTTGGTTAGAACTATAAAGTAAAAGTCTTACATGTGAGAATCTACAAAGAAGAGGATATCCTTAACCTTGTATATGTGTCTTATGTAAAAAGGAACTAGAAACATTAGATCATTTAGGTTTTCATTGTTCCTTTGATTCCACCATTTAGGGATACCTTTTCAAAAAATGATAGTATATTTGATGTCTCCATCAACATTGAAAATTTGATTAATGGATTAATTTTTTATTGGTTAAGTGAGACTGAAATAGGGCCCATATCTATTATATCATAACAATGTTATGATATTTTGGTATCTATGCATGCATTACCTAGAAATATTCAAATTAGGTGTTGGTTGTTTAAAATGTCATAGCCATCTATTATAGTAGCCAGATGCACCTGATACTCTTGCCTTGCATTGAGCGACATAGTCAAGAAGCTCTATGAGCATGGGATATGACTCACAAAGCAACCTTTGATATTTTTCTAAGGCCGACTCCTTATTTGATTTGATATTCAACACATTGTTTCCTAAACTACTTGCATTCATCGAAGAAAAAGGGAAAAAAATGTAGGAAATAACACAATTGATGTGATGAGATCAAAAATTCCTCTATGTATAACTAGAATGGAGCGGACACATGCATAATTTGTTAATAGTTGGTTAAATGAACATAATTTTTATCTAACATAAGCATACACACAAGAGACATATATATGAAACAAGGTAGAGCAAAATTATCCACAACATATATATCAAAAAAATTCTTTATAAAGATGCTAGATCAAAAGAGGCTTGAATTCCATTAATAAAATGACTCAAGGTTCGAGTCTAGATACATAGAAGAAAATTTAAAGGAAATATACACAAGGCTAGATAATAGGTATGAGCAGGAAATTTCTAATGCCTTACAATGGAAATAAATCTCTTATTTATAAGCAAATCTAGAGTTCCTTTGTCTAAAACATTGTATAAGTAATCCAAAAATTTCCCTCCAAGATGGTCTACATTCAAAGCTAATGAGCTCAAAGTCTCTAGATCTAGAGCCATTAATACTAAAGGGTTCAATACCTTTGGAACTAGAGCTTCCACTGCTATCACCAACTACTTTTACTAGAAATTCCTCCAAAACTAAGCATAGGATCCATTTGCAATAAATGCCACTGGACTTGAGGTATTTAGAACTAGAGCTCTAACTACCTTTAAGATGCCGACCAAATCCCAATAAGGCCATGTCCAAGTGGTGTAGATAGGTGGACTCAAGGGTTTTTTTACCACTATTGCCTTTATGAACTCAACTAATTTCTCTAGGATATCACACATAGATGTTACCTATAATAACAATGCTTGCTTATCAAGGAGGTTCCTTACTATGGAATGTGGAAGGCTAGTGATAGAATATTGAAAGAAAATTATCATCTTTTTCATTAATTATGGTTTGTTGGATCGGGATACTCTCCCTCAATATGATGACTAGTGTTACTTGTCTCGATATTCTCTTTCATCCACTCTCCTTCCTGGACCATTGATAATTGAGATCAAATATTTGGTGTTTTCTTCCAGTGCTATATTTCCTGTGCCTTCTCCAATTTGCACAAGACTTCATATTGGGCTTGATTTGATCTTGATCATTGGTCTTTGAATGTAGAGTGGTGATATCACATGACTGCCATGTGTATGGGCATTGTGAGCTCAATTAAATATGGAAGAACTGGTCCATGATCATTGACTTCACTACATTCCAATGAATGGAGGGATATTTTTAAGTTATTACCAAAAGGCTCTTGCACTCTGACAAATGGTAGGACCACTTTTATTTATTGCCACAAAGGCTCTAAGATATGGTTTAGGCCATTAATCATCATAATTAAACAACTCGTGTAACTTTTATGATTTGAATATTTTAATATTTACTTTGAAACTCTATGGACCATTGGATTTCCAAATATCCCAGATTAATAATGATTCTTATTTGGATATGAGTTCTACACTTGATTCCTTGGGAACTACCAATGTGCTTGCCATTTATCTTTAGTATCAACCAATGGTTGGGTTTCTCCTAACAAGTTCTACAAAGTCATTGATTGTCAGGATTGGATACCTCATAGATCTTCATGCTCTAAATGTCTCAATATTCATTTCAAATATCTATGGATCGTTGGATCCTATTTCTTCCCAAGATTGATAGTGGATCTTCCTTGGATGCAAGCCTTGATGGGACAACTATTTACTTTTTTCATGGGTTGCTAATGCATCTACCATGTGTCTTAGTACCAACCAATGGTATATTTATTATTTGACAACCTTATAAAATGACATGGGCTATTGGATGAGTAATCAATAGCTCATAAAGCTTTGAGAACTTTTCTTGACTGCTTTACCAGGAAATGAAGCTTGTTTTTCATTAAAATATCAATATCTTGTGCTACTTTGAGGTATTTTTATGGCTTTTAATTTATAAAACAACACCCACCATTGATCAATGAGTTTAGATAACCTACACAACTATAAAAATCTTGATGATCCTTTTTCTTGTGGAATAAGTGTATGTCATAGATTGTAAAATTGATAGTGTACATTACTTTGCTATCTCTATAGATTGCTTTTCCTTTGAAAATTACTGCTCACTATTGATCTAGAAAATTGACAATGCATGTAGCTTTGGGAACTTTTATGGCCTTTTAACTTCTCAAATTAGTGGCCATGATTGATCAAAATATCAGATGGTGCACGCAAAATTAATATTTTTTTAGAGCTCCTCTACACAAATTAGTGTCCATCATGTATTGTAAAAATTGATGATGCACTTTTAATCCCTTCTTCTTTCCACTAACTTGCAAAACGTCCAAGGTAAATATTCCTCTCGGGTGTAGTGAATTTTCACTATAGTTTTGGTGACTCATAGTGGATCTTCTACTTGCTAAATATTAGGAATCCTAAAAAATATTTACAACATAATCCATTGGGCATGGAGTCAAAATGAAAGAATGAAATTTAGAAGAATGAAAAAAATAATGAAGAAAAAATGGAAATAATGAAAACTAATGTAGGGCTTATTGGAAGGACAATTTGTCCATCAAGGCATTGATCTCTCCCCACTTGTCATCTAGTGGTAACTCTAATTTTTGGTACTCGTGGTAGTATATTTGGAGTTATATTTGATCTTCAAGTAATAAGTTTTTTACTTCATTCATGACCTCCTAAATATTCACCTCAAGCTCTGCTAGACACCTGATGACCTATGCCACATCATCCAAAGTGGGGAAATCCAACCATTTATCAAAATTTGTTTACCCTTATTTTTGCTTTTTGAGAAACTCTATATATTGTTGCTTTGAAAGGAGCTTATCATTAGGGGTTTAAGGGGAGGGTAGGCCCTTTTGTACTAAGATTTAATGAGTCCCATTAGGTTTACAACTATAATGGTTTGGATGTTTATCTAGGCTTTGTATTTTTGCATAGCTTGTTGTTATCAAGTACATCAAATAATTTCTATACCATAACTTATTTATCTTGAATGCTTAAATTTTTCAACTCTTGATTCAATAAGGTGGCTAAATTTACTCTATATGCCCTTAATTTGGCCAACCTCATATAAGTTAGTCATAATTTGCTCCATTTTTTCTTATTTGAATTTGTGTTGCACTTGCATCAATGAACTTGAGCACTTGGGACAATGATGATGCTATCCCATTATGCTCAACAAACATCTTTTATTATACACCTTGGTCGTTGTTTGAGCTTTTTATTTTTCTTTCTTTCATCTTAAAGCTCCTTTTCCAAAATGACCATCTTCTTGTTGATATGGTTTTCTTGGGTAGTGAGCTGATTTATAAGGTTTTGAATTATGCTCCTTTCTACATCTAGGAGAAAAACTAGCAACTATAGAGCCAATCAACTTGTCAGTTGGTCTACTTTATTAAGAGCAATTTTACCTCTAACTAAGAGTTATTGAGGGTTATCTTTATATTTTCAAGCTCTTTCTTCCTCTTTACTAGCTTTTTTTTGAGTGATAGGCAGTCATGGATCACAAATTTTCTAGCCTACTCCATAAATTCTACCCTATCCTTGAGTTCAACATATTTGAGATTGAATTCCACTATTGGCACCTGGTAGTCCTAATTTTGTATGTGACCTTTAGTATTTGAAATAGTCAAGGCCAGTTGGGTGAAGTACATCATGTTTCCCTAAGGACCAAAGTGAATTCCCATCCTCTTTGCCATGGCCATCCCTTTCCTACCTCTAAATTGGTCATCCAGACTAAACAAGAAATCCAATGAAACTAGCCCATTAGGAAGATTATTGGTCTTTAGTTGTATGATATGATATTCATATGATTCCTCGATATTGGGACTTAGTTCCTCTAAGAATTTAGTTGATTTCTAAATAAAATTAATAATATGTTCCATTGTCAAACACCTACCAATGTACATCATTTTTAGGAATGGTTGGCCTCACAACAAACTTCACGTGTTGTTGATTATGTATCAGATCACTCACTAGATTGAATTGTGATTCGATAACTTCCATACAATCAACATCCATATTCTGAGTTCTCAAGAGGAATTTGAAGTTAATGGCATAAAAATATTCAATCAGATTTTAGAACCTATATTTCTAAGATCTCATTATTCTATTCTTTGCTAAAAATTGAGATCTTAATTGTCTGATCACCGAGTTAGCTTCACCAATAAATGTAATTGCTTGATACCTTTTTCTTTGAAAGTTAGAGGCCATGCACCAAAACCTCATACTTGATGATATTATTCAATAAATTTAACTACAATCAATAGGATTACAAAATATTTGTTGCTTTAGGTGAAATCAAATAGACACTAGCACCAATTCCTCTTTTGTTTTTAGCACCATCAAAGTATAGCTTCCACATCTCGATTAATTCTTTTTTCGCTTTCATAATCTGAAGTAAAAGGGGATTCTCCTCTTGAACTAGAGAGGTCCCTATATTTATTTGTTCAAAGGCCTCATAGGGATTTGAATCCCACATATTAGTTGCCTATTGATCTATTTGGTCATTGGAAATAAAGGAGCAAATTTCATCAACAAATAGGTTTTACCCAAACTATCTTTTGTTAGCTTTTGGAGCCTTAAACATAAAAGAAATATATTCATAAGTATTGAAATAAGCATGCAATGTTATAAATATGATAATAGCAAAAAACCATGCATAAAAATATGATAGAAAACTTGATACAATGCTAGAAATACTCATATAAGAAAGCTCACAAAAATTACAATGCTCCTCTCATGGAGTTTGCAACTCCTCCATGATTACAAAATGGAGCTACATTGTGACTACTACTACTCTCACTTTTTTCACTACTAAAAACCTTCTCAATCACTCATAATGAGGACTTTATATAGAAATATAGATTCCTTGCCTCTCACTTAGCCCTAAGACTGATGTACATTTGGACTACATGCACATTTCCATCATTGCACATTCTAAAACTTGTACATTTGTTATATTATATTAATAAAGCAATAAATCCTAAATGAATCCTAAACTAAATATGCACCCATGAGGATACATTAGGAAATAACCAAATGATGTAATAGCCATATTTTCCAACACCCCTCTGTATTACATTATTTGATTTTGAAGACTTTAGTCTTCAATATGGATCTATCTCTTTAGGATATCCTTCATCTTGATGTCATTCTTCTCCTTCTTTGGTTTGTTGATAGTTGAATAGAGTGAAGTTTTCTTGAAATGTCTTTAATTTACTTTGCATTGTATTCCTCCTTGACTTACCTCTTCATCTTCTTCCTCTTTATTGGAGTTGGTACTTTCATAGGTGGACATACTTTCACCTATTTCTTGCAAGAGTAATCTTCCTTTGCTTTTGTCCTTGTCATCATTTTTTGTGACCTGAATAGAAGCTTCTGAACATACACTTAGAGCATCATGATAATATTTTGAGTTAGTAGAACTTGTAGTACTAATGTTGCATGAGGATTGAAATATATTTGATAGGGTTGATTCATCCATTTTTATTTTTAGCTTAAGTAATTCTATCAATCCTTTCTATTCTACATTTTCATCCTTATAACATTTGAATGTAAGTAGTGCCATGTATAGTATGCTTTCATATTCTAAAGGAATTTGAATGTCATTCTTTCCATTATCAATTGCTTTAGTGATTTGCTCATGTAGATAATGCTCTATTGTCTCAAACCTGTCGTTTAGAGCTTCATTATGTATTCTTTTTTAAGTAGGATCTAAGTTTCCTTCCCACTTTATAAGTGAATTCTTTATTCCACTTTTTATGACACTTGCTCTTTCCTTTCTAATAGTGTTGTTCATATCATTGTTTACTAAATTACTTGAGGTAGACATTTCTCTTAGCCTTTTTCCTATTTTAGAAAGAGTTTGATTAATTCTTTGTAGTAGACTTCCTTATAACTCCCTAGTAATGAGATATGCTATAAATATGATTCACCTCTATCACTTGCAATCAATCAATATTAGTCCTTCTATATTAATATTCCAACTATAGTTTTGATGCAATGATAGGTTCTAAACTTCTAGAAATTCAATTGAAGTAGGATTCCTTATATCTCCCTAATTAGAAGTTTTAGAAATATTAAATGTTTGCAAACTAGATTTTTTTTACTACTCCTTATATCTCCCTATGTTTAAAGTTTGCAACTATTCTTTTGAAGCAATGGAAATGAAATAAATACTTCTAGTTTTAACCAATGCTTTCTATATAACCAATATTATTTTCTAGAGATCCTTTCTGAAGAACACAAGCTTATACTGAGAGGGGGGTGAAAAGTATAAGATAAATTTTTTCTCTTTTCTTTCCAAATACATAACCTCAAATAATATCAATGCAATCAAATACAAAAATAACCATACACATAAGAGACAAAGATTTTACGTGGAAAAACCCTCTCGAGAGAAAACTATGACAGAATATTGCTTATAAATTTATTCAATAAATTTCATGGGAACCAACCCATAGGAGACACCAATACCCTATATAATTTTATGGACACCAATCCACAGGAGACACAAATACCCTATACAAGTTCATGGACACCAGTCCACAGGAGACACAAATCCTATATACAAGTTTATGGACACCAATCCACAGGAGACACCAATCCCCTATACAAGTTCATGGACATCAATCCACATGAGACACCAATACCCTTGCTTAAGTTCGTGGACACCAATCCACAAAAGACACAAATCCCTTTGCTCAAGTTCATGGATAACAATCCATAGTTGACACCAATCCCCTTGCTCAAGTTTATGGACACCAATCCACAAGAGACACCAATCACCTTGCTCAAGTTTGTGGACACCAATCCATAGGATACACCAATCCCCTCACTCAAGTTCATGGACACCAATCCACAAGAGGCACAAATCCCGTTGCTCAAGTTCACGGACACCAATCCATAGGAGATGTCAATCCCCTTGCTCAAGTATACTCCAAAACCTGCTCAATTCTACTCCAAAACTTGCTCACAAAACCTACTCAAGTCTGCTCCAAAACCTGCTCAAATTTGCTCTAAAACCTGCTCAAATTTACTCCAAAACATGCTCACAAAACCTATTCAAATATACTCCAAAACCTACTCACAAACACTGATCAAATCTACTTGAAAACATGCTCACAAAATTTGCTCAAATATACTCTAAAACCTTATCAATCATAGAATCAAGTTCTTCACCTTTTCTTCAGTTTGCTTTCCTCAACTAAAAGCAATTAATACATATTCTACCCATAATTATTTTATCTTCATGAACATATAGAGAATGATATGCACTAATGTAGTAAGCTTCAAATGGCCAATATGTTCTTCACATTCATTAAGTTTTTTGCTTTCACATATCTCACATTAATTACATTTTCAATGTAGCTCAAGTCTAGCTTAGATAACTTGTGTATTGACTTGGAGATGCTAATACCTTGCTCTTCTTCCACTATCATGTGCACCTTTTCTTCTTCTTGACATGGCTGATTTGCACTTCCTTGTTAATTGAATGCTTGGGTGAATATGTGCACTTAATATTCTTTTACACCTTGACTTGTTCCAAATTTGTGCCCTCCAAATCTGCCTCAATAATGATGATCTTCCTCTAGAATGTTCTTTTCAAATCTGATCAATAATTCTCTTTTTCCATTCTTGATTTAAATATCAAATCAACCACTTTAAACCTTTATCACTTCTTTTAAAAACATACACAATAAAGCTTAAAAATAACGCTATATATGACGGGGACCGGGACACCACCCCTTACAAATTCCAATTTTTTTTTTTTTTATTAAAAAGCTTCGGGAAAATATTTACATTCCATAGTAGCAAGATGCCCGCAGGCTTACAAAGACCAGAGATGCTCTGGTAATTCTCCCTCTCCGGTCCCCCCGGACTAAAACAAAACTTTCGGGTTTTAACGAGGTCCCGGTCCTCCCAGCCATCAATGCTCCCACCAAACAAGATTTTCATTTCAAATTTCCCCCCTTCCCTGGTTTTCAAAATTTTGACATTAATGGCAATCTCTGCCCGATCTATACCTGAGTTTGCATTAATGATCTTCCTCCTCTGCACCCATCACTTCAGTCAGACTGTTTTCTACACTGTCGTCTCCCCCATATCGGCCATGCCATGCAACAGTTGTTTTTCAAAAAAGATCTTCAAGAGGTGGTTCTCCCACTTTAAATGCACGTGGTTGTTGATTTTAAATCCCTACACGTGGTCTTCATTTTTGCTTTAGTACACGTATGCTCCCGCGTGCAAAACTTGCCATGCCTCCTCTCGGATGTAAAATATTTCAAACACGTGTCCTTTACAATTTTCAAGCTACACGTGGCTATCCACGTGTCAAATTAGGCCTTTTCTGGCTGTCTGCTCTTAAGCTTTGTTCTGCCTCCCTTCTCACCGGCCATGATATCGCAACATGTCGCGATATCGCGACCCAACCATTGCCTCACTGCCCATTTGAAACTGTCGCGATATCGCGACATCGCGATATCACGACGGAGAACTCCCCCTGCAAACGCTTTTCTACTTCCGCCGTGATACCGCGACGTCGCGATATCGCGACGTCGTGATATCGCGACGGAAAACCCCTTCTGCCCAAACTGCGAACAAACGTCACGATATCGCGATGAAAACCTCCCAATGCTCCAGCTTTCAACAAAAGCCGCGATATCGCGACGTCGCGATATCACGACGTCACGATATCGCGACAAAACAGGTCCCCGCACATTCCAAAGCTTCGGAGGTCACGATTTCGTGACCTCCCAAACAATTTCCTTAACCCTTCCAACCACTTTTCTTGCTGCTTCACAACATCTCCCCTTCCCGAAAAAGAACCAATATACTTCAAAATTGAAGGACTTCAAGAAAATTTTGAAGGATGTAACATGGCTCGAACTGTCATCGGATGCTCCTGCATCAGACACCCCGGGTAAGAAGGAGAAGTGACCTTCACTTCTACGCTGTTCGGGCTGCGTCCCTTGCAATATCTCCAAACATTCATCAACTTTTATGTCCGGCTCAAATCCTGCTTCTTGGCAAAGTTTTCTGCCCTCTACCAGACAAATTCTGGCATTACTACATACTTTCTCATCTTCGGTCTGCAATGGCTTCAACTTGTGCCGCACTCCTTCTTTCACCAAGGAGTACGTATTTGCATGTCCATCATGCACTGCACTCCGATCAAACTTCCATGGCCTACCCAACAGCAAATGGCAAGCATCCATGGGGAATACATCACACAGGACTTCATCCTGGTATCTCCCGATCTGGAACGTGACTAAACACTGTTCCCGGACCCAAGCTCGGTGGTCCTTCCACAACCACGCAATCCGGTATGGGTGCGGGTGTCTCCTTCTCTCCAGCTGCAACTTAGAAACCATCTCCTCGAAAACCAAGTTGTCTGTACTCCCATTGTCAATAATGACATTATAGAATTTGCCCTCACTTTTGCATCGGGTGCGAAACAGGCTTCTCCTTTGCTCAGACTAGTCTTCATCCACCAACATGGTCCTTCTCACAATCATGGCTTCCCCCTTTTTAGCTTCTTTAGAATGTTCTGAGTCAGCATCCTCAACTGCCACAACTGCTCTGGTAGGACCCACTGGCCTCTTGTTTGTCTTTTCCCGATGTTGTGGGCACTCAAATGCCCGGTGTCCTTCTTCTTCGTAGTGGAAACATGTTCCTCGGAACACTCCCCTTCCATACCCGTGTCCAGATCTACTTCTTCCTCTCGGGTAGCCATCATTCTGAACTTGCTGTTTGGATTCTTCATCTTCTTCTTTCTGACCTCGGCTACTGCTCTCATCTTCCTTCTTCTCTTCCTTTCCTTCTTTCTTTCCACTGTTCTTTCCTCCCGGCCCTTTTACTTTTTGCTTGTTGTCAAACCTTCTGTTCAACTTTTCTTCAACTTTTAAAGAAAATTGGTAAGCATCTTCAATGGTGCTTACCCGAACCAAACTCAACTCCTCCTGAACACTGGGCCTCAACCCATTAATGTAACAGGCCACTTTTTCCTTACTTGCTTCCAAATGCCCGGTTCTGATGGAGATTTTATAGAATTCCTCCGTGTATTCTTGAACTGTTATGTTCATCTACCTCAAGCTTTGCATTTTACGTAACAGATCCAGCTCATAGTCAACAAGGATGAACTGTCTTTTTAATTTCTCCACCATTCTGTCCCACCTGGTAATCCGTTCTTTTCTTCTTCGGTTCCTCTCCAACTGTACCCCCTTCCACCATATGCTAGCATGACCCTTTATTCGGGTCTTAGAAAATTTGACCCGGTTAGGGTCTTCAACCTCTTCGTATTCAAAATATTCTTCTAAATCATTCACCCAATCTATCAACTCCTCTGGGTTCAAGTTCCCGGAATATGTAGGAACTTCTAACTTCGGCCTCTTCTCGATTTGGGATATGGCCTTGTACAATATTGCCTGTGCCGGATCTACATCTTCTTCCTCTTCTTCAAACTCATTCTCTTCTTCCACCTCATCCTCACTGTCTGCATCCCTTCTCGGCTCACGTCCTCTGCGTAGTTCTTCCTGCAGGGCCTGGACTTGCCGCTGCAAAGCCCGAAAATCTTCCGCTACCATACCTCTGCCACCCACCGGGTTTCTTCTCAGAGGCATCTTCACTCGAGCTCAAATCCTCCCAAACGTCCTGGTACAACTGCCTCTCCTTCGGCGGTCTACTGTACGCTCAGGAACTCCCACTCTGATACCACTGACGGGGATCGGGACACCACCCCTTACAAATTCCAATTTTTTTTTTTTAATTAAAAAGCTTCGAGAAAATATTTACATTCCACAATAGCAAGATGCCCACAGGCTTACAAAGACCAGAGATGCTCTGGTAATTCTCCCTCTCCGGTCCCCCCGGACTAAAACAAAACTTTCGGGTTTTAACGAGGTCCCGGTCCTCCCAGCCATCAATGCTCCCACCAAACAAGATTTTCATTTCAAATTTCCCCCCCTTCCCGGGTTTTCAAAATTTTGACATTAATGGCAATCTCTGCCCGATCTATCCCTGAGTTTGCATTAATGATCTTCCTCCTCTGCACCCATCACTTCGGTCAGACTATTTTCTGCACTGCCGTCTCCCCCATATCGGCCATGCCCTGCAACAGTTGTTTTTCGAAAAATATCTTCAAGAGGTGGTTCTCCCCCTTTAAATGCATGTGGCTGTTGATTTTAAATCCCTACACGTGGTCTTCATTTTCGCTTTAGTACACGTATGCTCCCATGTGCAAAACTTGCCATGCCTCCTCCCAGATGTAAAATATTTCAAACACATGTCCTTTACAATTTTCAAGCTACATGTGGCTATCCACATGTCAAATTCGGCCTTGTCTGGCCGTCCGCTCTTAAGCTTTGTTCTGCCTCCCTTCTCATTGGCCGCGATATCGTGACCCAACCACTGCCTAGTCACTGCCCATTTGAAACTGTCACGATATCGCGACGTCGCGATATCGCGACGGAGAACTCCCCCTGCAAATGCTTTTCTACTTCCGTCGCGATACCGCGATGTCGCGATATCACGACGGAAAACCCCTTCTGCCCAAACTACGAACAAACGTCGCGATATCGCGATGTCGCGATATCGTGACGGAAACCTTCCAATGCTCCAGCTTTCAACAAAAGCCACGATATCGCGACGTCACGATATCGCGACGTCACGATATCGCGACAAAATAGGTCCCTGCCCATTCCAAAGCTTCGGAGGTCACGATTTCGCGACCTCCCCAACAATTTCGTTAACCCTTCCAACCACTTTTCCTGCTGCTTCACAACATCTCCCCTAGAACCAATATGCTTCAAAATTGAAGGACTTCAAGAAAATTTTGAAGGATGTAACATGGCTCGAACTGTCATCGGATGCTCCTGCATCAGTATATATCCCTTTTAAAACTTACAAAATAAAGATTTAAAAAATAAGTCCTTATATCTCCCTTTTAAAACTTACAAAATAAAGCTTTAAAAACACAACATTACACCTTATATCTCCCAATTATCAAATTTTCATAATGAAACTTTATAATAACAATATGACCCTTATATCTCCCTTTTATTAATTTGCAAAAATAAAACTTTATACTAACACCATGACCCTTATATCTCCCTTTTATTAATTTGGAAAAATAAAAAACTTTACCCTTACCTTGCACATTTGCATATGAGATTCAATCTTCTAACCTCTAGAAGCGCAACACCCTAACACGAGCTTGTGACCAACTAAGCTAGCGCAGTAGATGAAACCAAAAGACGTAGCAAAATATTTAACTCCTTCGTTGTGCTATCTCATATGCTTCAACAAAATAGGCGTCGAAGAGAATCGACCCTCTAACCTTCTGCACCACAAGGTCCTAGCTAGGGCTAGGCAACCGATTGGGCTAACCCAACAGATGAAACCAAAGGCGCACCATAAACTATATAGCTCCTTCTTTGCATTATTTTGAACAACAAAAAAAGTGTCAAGGATTCGACCTTCAGACCTTCTGCACCGTAGTGCTCCAATGGGAGCTAGGATACCGACTGGTCTAACCACTTGATTGAGATAGAAGTGGCACGAAAAAATATTTAAAGTCTTCTTTTGATTGTTGCTACACCATCAAACTTTCACTCCTCTATTCCCTTGTCTTTTACCCACTGCTCGCTCTCCACACGAAGGATATATTCGAATTTCATGCCATAGTCAAAGTGAATTAATGGCCTTATATTAATATATTTTTTGTCATTCACACCCAAGGAGGTCGACCCATTATTTGAATATTTGAATTTTCAAAATCTCTTTTGTATGGTGCACTCAAGGAGGTTGGCCCATGTAGATTCAATTTTTTTAACCTTTTATATATTTAAATATTTTGATTTAAATATAAACCTTCCACTTTATTTAAAATTTTATATATTTAAATCTTTTGATTTAAATATAAACCTTTCACTTTAATATTTAAATATTTCATTTAAATATTAAAGCATATGAAATCACCTTTGAAGATATCTCTGCCTTTATTATCAATGACAACTCAACATTTCATCCTTGAAGATATTTCTGCCTTTGACATCAATGACAACTCAATATTTCTAACAATCTCCCCCTTTGTCATTGATGGCAACCCTACAATGAAATTGTCCTTTATTGCAACATGATCACAAATTGCTCCCCCTAACAAGTTGCTCCCCCTTACTGAAATTCTCCCCCTTTGACATCAATGGCAAAGGTTCCTCGGGGCTGTAAGATAAGATACTTGACAACGGTCCCTTACTCCCTACTCTTACTGAGACAATCAATGATGAGATGGGAGTAAAACTCCCAAATTACTATGGTCCTCTTCTTGTTCTATTTTCTTTCTCCAAACTTTGGAGGACATACCCTTTTGAACATTTTTACCATCCTCTTTTTTGCTTGACTTAAAAATTTTAGGGAACAATGTTCTACACCATCTAGATGTATGCCCAAAATTATTACATTTGTAGCATATGATGTTGTAGTCCATGAGAGGTGCAAATGAATTGAAATTCCTCTTGGTGAAGCCAAAATTATTCTTAGCACAGATCCTGCAATTTACAACTTTATGACCAAATTTGTTACATGAGAAACAATAACCATGGAAGAAATATTGAAACTTGTCTGATTGCCTTGGAGGATATTACCGCATGGTCTTTCATTGTTGTTTTTGTGATGGTCCTTGGACCATGATGATGCTTTGTTTTCTTCCTTATTGATGCTTCCATTTCTCAATACATCAGCATAGGTCTTAGGTTCCTATTTAATCATTTTCTTTGATGCCTCTTTTCCTTTTGATCTTGACTCCCCCTTTTATTTTCTTTGACCTTCTTCAAATCCAAGTCCAGTATTCATAGTCGAAGATCTTTGTGTTTTGAAAATATCACCCATGATTTTTGTGTTTTTCCCAAACCTGTGTAGCTTATCATTAGAATCTTCCACTTTCTTCCTCAGAGAGACAACCTCATGTTCCATTTTTTCACATTCCAACTCTTTTGTCTTTAACTTCTCAACCATACCTTCTTCAATTTGCTTTGCCTCTTCAACTTTAACTTTCAGGTCAATGAGTTCTTGTGATAGCTTGGTCTTTGTCTTCTCATCCTCTTGTAGTTGAGCCTTCAATCTTGAGTTCTTCTTTCAAACCCTCTTTAACTCTTCAAGAGCAAAAAGTTCCTCTTCTATGTTAACCATGGTTTCTTCTTCATTTTATAAATATTTCTCTTCTTCCTACTCTTTGAAAATAGGAGCATCTTCTTTCTCTTCTATGGCTAAGAATAGGATTTCTTCTCTTTCACTATCGGAGAGGCTTTCATCATTGCTGTTGGAGGAATTGCTTGCTTCTTCAACATAAAAACTCTTCTTGTGTCTTTGAAATATTTTCTTCTCATGCTTGCTTTGACCATGCCTGTTTTTCTTTTCATGATAAAATTTTCTTTCTTTCTTTTTCTTATATTCCTTTTCTTCTTCACTGCTACTACTTCTAGCTTGTGGGCAATTAGATGCATAGTGACCAAGGTTACCACAATTAAAACATTTCACAGAATGCATACCTTTGTGTTTTTTTGGACCCTTCTTATTCCTTCGCACAAAGTTAGCTTCTTCTCCGCTGCTTGATTTTTCACTTGATTATGGTTCCTTATTCTTTGTCTTCTTTGAAGCTTTAATTTTTGCTTTCCATTTGGATGTTTGATCTTTTTCAGTTCTCATCTCATAGGTTGTGATAATTCCATGTAGCTCGTCCATGCTTAAGGTTTTAAGATCCTTCATCTCTTCTATTGCTGAAACCTTTGCATCAAACCTCATGGGAAGTGACCTTAATATTTTTTGAACAATCTTAGAGTCTTCAATATTTTCTCCAAGTCCACGAATGGTGTTGACAACCTCATCAACTCATAGTAGATAGTTGGCAATATCTTCCTCATCTTTCATCTATAAGTCTTCAAACTTCCTCCTATGGTTTTGAAGTTTTGCCATTTAACCTTGTCGTCTCCTTCATATGTTCTTTGTAACTTGTCCCATATTTCTTTTGTTGAGGTGCATTGCATGACTTTCACAAACTCGGATTCACATAACCCACTTAATATTGCATTCATTGCCCTGGCATTATTTTCAAATAGTTTCTTGCCATCTCTATCCGTGGGAGGAGTTGTAGGTGGTGTGAACCCATCCTCAATGGATTGCCATATATCATAGCCATGTGCCATCAAATAATTCCATATCCTTATGCTCCATAAGGCATAGTTAGTCTCATCAAACAATGGTGCCCTATTTGAATAAAAACCTTCTTGGCTAGCCATGTGTGTTCTTGTAAGATCTTCCTTCAAGTTGTTAGGCTTTCACGAAGGAACCCGCTCTGATACCAATTGAAGAACACAAGATTATACGTGAGAGGGGGTGAACATTATAAGATAAAACTTTTCTCTTTTCTTTCCAAAGCAATAACCTCAAATAATATCAATGCAATAATGAAACAATGCACAAATCACCATACACATAAGAGACAAAGATTTTACGTGGAAACACCCTCTCGAGAGAAAACCACGATAAAATATTTCTTATATATTTCTTCAATAAATTTCATGGGCACCAACCCATAGGAGACACCAATCCCCTATACAAGTTCATGGACACCAATCCACAGGAGACACCAATCCCCCATACAAGTTCGTGGACACCAATCCATAGGAGACACCAATCCCCTTGCTCAAGTTCATGGACACCAATCCATATGAGACACCAATCCCCTTGCTCAAGTTCATGGACACCAATCCACAGGAGACACCAATCCCTTGCTCAAGTTCATGGACACCAATCCATAGGAGACACCAATCCCCTTGCTCAAGTTTGTGGACACCAATCCATAGGAGACACCAATCCCCTTGCTCAAGTTCGTGGACACCAATCCATAGGAGACACCAATCCCCTTACTCAAGTTCATGGACACCAATCCATAGGAGACACCAATCCCCTTGCTCAAATTTATGGACATCAATCCATAGGAGACACCAATCCCCTTGCTCAAGTTTATGGACACCAATCCACAGGAGACACCAATCCCCTTCTCAAGTTCATGAACACCAATCCATAGGAGACACCAATAACCTTGCTCAATTTCATGGACACCAATCCATAGGAGACACCAATCCCCTTGCTCAAGTCTACTCCAAAACCTGCTCACAAACACTACTCAAATCTACTCCAAAACCTGCTCACAAACACTGCTCAAATCTACTCCAAAACCTACTCACAAAACCTGCTCAAATCTGCTCCAAAACCTGCTTGATAATGGCATCAAGTTCTTCACCTTTTTCTTGAGTTTGCTTTCCTCAACTAAAAGCAATTCATACATATTCTACCCATAATTATTTTATCTTCATGAACATATAGAGAATGATATGCACTAATGTAGTAAGCTTCAAATGGCCAATATGTTCTTCACATTCATTAAGTCTGTCGCTTCCACATATCTCACATTTATTACATTTTAAAGGTAGCTCAAGTCTAGCTTAGATAACTTACTTGTGTGTTGACTTGGAGATGCTAATACCTTGCTCTTCTTCCACTATCATGTGCACCTTTTCTTCTTCTTGAAATGGCTGAATTGTCCTTCCTTGTTAATTGAATGCTTGGGTGAATATGTGCACTTAATATTCTTTGACACCTTGACTTGTTCCAAATCTGTGCCCTCCAAATCTACCTCAAGAATGATGATCTTCCTCTTGCATGTGCTTTTTCAAATCTGGTCAATAATTCTCTTTTTCCCTTCTTGATTTAAATATCAAATCAACCACTTTAAACCCTTATCACTTCTTTTAAAAACATACACAATAAAGCTTAAAAGTAACTCCTTATATCTCCCTTTTAAAACTTACAAAATAAAGCTTTAAAAACACAACATTACACCTTATATCTCCCTTTTATCAAATTTGCAGAATGAAACTTTATAATAACAATATGACCCTTATATCTCCCTTTTATTAATTTGCAAAAATAAAACTTTATACTAACACCATGACCCTTATATCTCCCTTTTATTAATTTGCAAAAATAAAAAACTTTACCCTTACCTTGCATAGTTGTGGATGAGATTCGATCTTCTGACCTCTAGAAGCGCAGTGCCCTAACATGGGCTCATGACCAACTGAGCTACCACATCAAATGAAACCAAAAGGTGCAATAAAATATTTAACTCCTTCGCTGCGCTATCTCACATGCTTCAACAAAATAGGCATCGAAGATATTCGACCCTCTAACCTTCTGCACCATAGTGCCCTAGCTTGGGCTAGGCAACCGACTGGGCTAACCCAACGGATGAAACCAAAGGTGCACCATAAACTATATAGCTCCTTCTTCACACTATTTTGAACAACAAAAAAAATCAAAACAAACACCGAGGGGATTCGACCTTCAGACCTTTTTCACCATAGTGCTCCAATGTGAGCTAGGCAATCGGTTGGCCTAACCACTCAGTTGAGATCAAAGTGGCATGGACAAATATTTAAACTCTTCATTCGATCTTTGCTACACCACCAAACTTGTGCTCCTCTCCTTCTTTGTCTTCTACCCGCTGCTCGCTCTCCACACGAAGGATATATTCGAATTTCTTGCCTTAGCCAAAGTGAATTAATGGCCTTATATTAATATGCTTTTTGTCATTTGCACCCAAGGAGGTCGGCCCATTATTTGAATATTTGAATTTTCAAACTCTCTTTTGTATGGTGCGCTCAAGGAGGTTGGCCCATGCAGATTTAAATTTTTAACCTTTTATATATTTAAATATTTTGATTTAAATATAAACCTTCCACTTTATTTAAACTTTTATATATTTAAATATAAACCTTCCACTTTAATATTTAAATATTTCATTTAAATATTAAAGCATATGAAATCACCTTTGAAGATATCTCTGCCTTTATTATTAATGACAACTCAACATTTCATCCTTGAAGATATTTTTGCCTTTGACATCAATGACAACTCAATATTTCTAACACTTTCAACACCTTATTACTCCTACTAATATCTCTAGAATATGCAATAAACTTTGATATCAAACTTGCAATATAATAATGAATATATCTCACCTTCTTAATTCTAATTTACAAGTTGTTTGTGTGCGGTTTGCAAGGGCTGATTTCACTTGTTTCTCTTCACCTTGCTTGTCCACATTCTCCTCCTTGTATACGTATTGATTTTCCTTCCTCTCTTCAACCGAATGCTGGTTGGATATGTGTTCTACTCTTCACACTTTAACTCTGGCTATTATGTGCACTGTATGAGGCTTGAACTCTCTCTTTAAATATGATATTTCGTTGGTATGTAGTTGTATTTCTATTGTTGGTTTCTACATACTCTTAAAAAACAATAACCTTTCACTTCTTTAGCTCTCCTCCTTTTCATTTATGTATGTTGGGTGCCTTCTTAACTGGATGCAATATGAGATGGGGGTGCCAAGTGGCACTTGTCTTTTCCTACCTTCTTGAAAATGTTCCTTCTAAACCTTCGTGTAGCGCCTATGACATGTGGCACTTGTCTTCTGCTCTCTTCTTGGAAATATTTGTTGTAGTCCCTTATTTTAATGCCTATGACAAGTGTTGCTCGATTTCTTATGTCTTGGTGGTTGAAAACTGTTGTAACTCCTTTTACCATCTTCCTCCATGTTGGGTGCTCGTATATGGAGGGTTCTCAACTTGTTTTTTCTTTTCCACCTATGTTGGGTGCTCTTCTTCGTATCTTCATTGGATTTAGAGTATGAGATGTTACACTATACTATTAGGCACTTAATATTCCTCTTCAACATGGCACTCTTCACTTTGGATGCATGGAATAACTCTCACCATGTGGTAGTAGGTTTCTAACTCTTCCTTGAATCTCTTCAATGCTTTTCAATGCTCAACTCTTGTTATCTATGTATTTTCCTTGGTAGAATGAAATGAATATATTTTATGGTATTTTTGGATGTGCAGACTCATTATTTTCCAACTTGCTTCAATGGTAATGGTGCCTCCTTTGTGATGATAGAAGACTTGCACTTATGATTTCAACTTTTACTCTTGTATTTTTATTTTGTAGGTTTGGTTTTATCTTCTATGTATGCAACAACTTCAATGATTATGGCACTCCATTGGGTGTATTTTAACACCTCAAATACCTAATATTTAGACCTCTTCGAATGGCCCTTGCTTTTGCTTTCTGAAGGCTCTTTGAAACCTATATTTTTCTAGCTCTTATGGAGTCCTTTGAGTGACTCTCAAACGTAGATTACAACTACCCCCTGTGCTTGGAAATGTTATCTTTACTTTTCTCAGAATGTGGGCTTTAATTTGCTGATATGGTTGTTTGTATGTATGGTTCAAGCTTGCTCCCAAAGACTATTTTTAATCTTCTCCAAGATTATCCACAAAATCCGTTTGGAGATGTGCACTTAAACTTGGAATTCCTTCTTCCTTTCAAGCTCTTTTCCTAACTAGACTATGCTAGCTTCTCTTCTTCCTATTTTGGAGGTATTGTTATCCTTTTGGTAGCTATTCCTTGCCACCAGGGTTATGCATAAAGGGTCAGCTCCAAAATGTATTTATAAAAATTTGGCGAATCGGTTTCAAAATCCAAGTGAATAGTATCGAAACACATGTAGAAGGTTCACTATTATTAGGGGTAATGTTGGAAATTTAAACTTAAAATGGTCAAATTATTATAAAATTGGGGTGAATCGATCCCTCAAAAAAAATTGCACCCAAAAATTTTTGGCTAATGGGCCTTGGTCAAGGGTCTCAAATATTAGCCAATTCCAAATTTCGAAAATCCTAATTTTAGCCAATTGGCTATAAATAGCCGCTATGCATAACCCTGCTTGCCACAATATTCTACCATTTACTTCTTCAAAATAGCTTTTAATAAATCTGCCTTTGATCACTGATTTGGCTGAACTAGATTATTACCTTTAACTCTTGGTAATACCTTCCTTGCTTGGCTATTCTTCACTTATAAATCCAAGCTATTCAATGTAATACTTTGCACTCTATCTTATGCAAGTATAGTCTTCTTTTATTTAGAATGAGCAATAGAATGTTGATACATTTCTTTCTCTCAAAATATACCTAACTTCTATTTTCTTCTATGTGTAGGTTTGAACCTTGTAAACTATAACTTCTACACTATTTTGAAGACTTGAAATGAAACTATTTTATGCAACTCTTTGAACCTTAAAATTGGTGCTTGATAAACCTTAATAAGAAACCAAATATGAAAGCTCAACTAATGAAATTTTGCACCTTATTGTTGCATACCTTTTCCTCTCGTAGATGATGAAGATAGTGGTGATTCAAGTCACCTCAATGGCTGCCTTTTGTGGATGATTTTGCAGCTCTTCTATGTTGTCCAAAAATAGCTCTTTGCTCACCTTTTTGCAGCTTCAATACCTTATCAATTTGCTGCTCTAAACTTTGATTTTGTGGCTTCAAAACTTCTTTAGAATGTGCTTATGGAATCTGATTTTTAGTAGTCACTAACACTGCCCATATTTTCTGAAATTTTCAGCACTAAGCAATCTTAACTGTTGCTTCTAATTCCTTTGATTTGCTACCCTTTTTGCTGTCCACGAACTTTGTATTTTGCAGCTTTAAGTGCTATTAATGTGCTACCTTTTCTTTATCTTCAAATCTGAAATTTTTCCATATTGTAAGGCAGTCAATACCATCACTGAAATGCTATCCTTGAATCCCAAAAATTTGGTAGGATTCTCCCCAAATCATATCTGAGATGTTTTCTCAAGAACTCCTCAATGATGGCCCCCAAATATCTCAGATTTGGTGGTTCTTCTATCTCTTTTTTCTTGCCAAATTTCTGACTTCAAAGTAGATCTCCTCCTCAAACAATCTATCAATCTTGAGATCTATTCAATACTACCTTTTTGGTTTGACAATATTCTTGCCAAACTTTCTCCTTTGGGCTTGTTGTTAGATGGCGATAATTGTCCCAATTTCTTAGCTTCTTCTTTGGTAGTAATTTCTTCAATGAGTCCTTCTAGGGACTCCTTCAATGAGGCTCACCAAGCCTTCTTCTTGTTTCTCCTTGAGACCTCTCCAAGGTTCTCAATCTTGCAACTTCAAAATATTCAATGAGACCTTCCTTGGCCTCTTCAATATTCAACTATGGAAATGAGATCTCCTTCTAGGATCTCCTGAATTTGCTACTACTAAAATCTGTAATAGAACATTTTGTTAGTTCTTCTCAATGCTCAATCTTCCACTATGGAATTTCTTCAATAGGGCCTTCAATGGACCTCTTCTTCAATAGACCTTCAATGGACCTCTTCTTCAATAGAGCCTTCAATGGACCTCTTCTTCAATAGGGCCTTCAATGGACCTCTTCTTCAATATGAAGTTTTCAGTCTTCAATGGAGATCACCAATCTCCAATATTTGCTAGGACTCTTCTCCTTGAGTCTCTTTGATCTTCAATGGGGTCTTCTTTCTAGGACCTCCTTCCTAGATTTGAAATCTTCAATGTGGCTTCCTTGGCCACTAGATCTCTCCTCGATCTTTCAACTAGGAGTCTTCAATCTACAAATATTTCAATGGGACCTTTCTCCTTAGGCCTCCAAATCATCAATCCTCATTTTTCTACAACAAAGAATCAATCCCTACATGAGGAAAGTAACTTCGACTTTCAGGCAATGAAGATGAAGTTCTTCTCTATTTGTTGTAGGAAGCTTCCCACCTTCTGAGAGTTAATTTTCTACAACAAGAAAAACTTAGATGATAGTAACCCAATGGTTCTCCTAAAAACTTCTTTTTCTCTCTTGCAATGGAATATTAGAGATAATAAAAATTCCTATGACTCTATGAAAAATAATCTTCACTAGTTGGATTGCCAATCTAGTGGATACAATGTTGAGTTCTAGTCTTCACAAGTGTTACAACTCTTGTGGAAAAACTCTAGCCAAATCTATATGTCTCTATTTTCTATTCTTCTACCTAGAGCTACTTCTATCAAAAAACAAATCTATTGTGATGGTATTTGCATGCAACGGTGCACTATGGATGGTTTGATTTGTAAATACTCAACAATAGTAATGGTGATCACTTGTGGATTTCCTTTGATCCACCATGGCTCTGATACCACTATTAGCTTTTGGAGCCTTAAACATAAAGGAAATGCATTCACAAGTATTGAAATAAGCATGCAATGTTATAACTATGATAATAGCAAAAAAACATGCATGAAAATATGATAGAAAACTTGATACAATGCTCTAGAAATACTCATATAAGAAAGATCACAAAAATTACAATGCTCCTCTCATGGATTTTGCAACTCCTCCATGATAGCAAAATGGAGCTACATTGTGACTACTACTACTCTCACTTTTTGTACTACTCAACACCCTCTCAATCACTCACAATGAGGCCTTTATATAGAAATATAGATTCCTTGCCTCTCACTCAACCCTAAGACTCATGTACATGTGGACTACATGCACATTTACATAATTGCACATTCTAACACTTGTGCATTTATTTTATTACATTAATAAAGCAATAAATCCTAAACTAATCCTAAAATAAATATGCACCCATGAGGGTACATTAGGAAATAACCAAATGATGTAATAGCCATATTTTCCAACATCATTCCTCTATAATATCAATATGCTCAGCATCCAAATTGATTAAGGAACATGCTCCACATGATGGATATGGGGATGTTTCAATGGAATCTTCAACTTAGTTCCCAATCTAGTCTTAAGTAGCATGTGTTTCCAATATAAGGATAGATAGCCTCTTATCTTAGTAGTGGAATCCCTCGATAAGCAGATACCAAAAGTTATTGGAAGCTTAATTAAGCACTGCTATTCTAATGAACTGTAAGATTAGGGTGAGCCTATAACATGAGAAGAATATTTTGAACCAGTCTAAAGGTTTGAATAGGATTTCCATCTAGTTGAACCACCCTTTATTGACAGGCAGATATGCTATCCCTAATACATATTCCACCTTTTTGGGCATGATTGAAGTACTTGACCCAAAATTTACCATGCAATTATGAATGTACTTATCATAATAAATTAAGGTCAGTTAGAATAGCATAGTTTTAGCTCAGTTTACCTTAGGGCTATATATCTATAGGATTGTGGGTGACTTTTGCTTTCTTAGTTCTTCTTGTCTCTCTAAATATTCCTCTAAGTACTTCATTTTCTCAGGCATAGACAAGATAACCCAAAGAGGCATGACTATAGTATGTTTCTTTAGATGGGCTACCACATTAAATGATTCAATAGACTAGATCCTCTAATCTATGCTTGATACCCATTGAGTTATGGGTCCCTTTGTAGCAAGTTAGGAAGCTCTAGCTAGTTCTGAAATTAGTGTGCCTTGGAGCTTTAGGGATATTCCTCTTGGTGGCCACTAGGAAGTTTTGCATATTCTAATCATTAGCTGGTCTACTTTTGTCATTGAGACCTACTTGATTATTTTTCTCTTGATCCTCTCTCACCTACCTTTTGAACCTTGTTATATAGCTTGATTGGATTTATGTCTTGCTAGGTGTTGAAGTACCTACTCCATCAAACACAGCATATATCAACATATATTTCTTTTACATCCCAAGTTATTAAATTTTATTACTGATTGATAGAATTTACTCTGAAGAGAGAGCTTTGGGGTTGGATAGGATATGGATAACTCTAATCTTATGTTTATAGCTCTAAGTAAGAAGTAGATAAATTGGTATGCACAACTTTAGTTGGTACTACTACAGTCTACTAAGGATTACTTTTAGGATAAGCATTGGAGGGATCATTATAGGGGTAGTACCATACATTGTAATCTTCCATATAATTTTTCTATGTGGTAACTATATCCCTAATAGGATTAGGGGGATCTACTACAATAGGAATTTATAGGTACTATTTTTTGATTGAAGCTTTGTGGTTGGTTTGCACTCTTGTTGGGATGGATATTAGAGCCTTAATACCCTTGGCTATTTGGAGGAGGTTTGTAGCCTTGACTATTTTGTTAGAAGGGAGGTCTTATATTGAAACATTTATGCATTATACTATATTTTGAGGGTTATGACCTTATTAGAGACTATCCTTAACAAGCTTTTCATTTCATCTAGATCAGTGAAAGAGTAAGAAATTATAGAGGGATATTTAAAGCAAGGAGAGAAGTCTAAGCATTTATTAGGTTTATTGTAGGAGTGGGTTGGAAGGTAGTAGGATGAAATATTGGAGGTGGATGATAGGGGGTTGAATATTGGGAAACAAAGGCATAAGGGGCTTGGGGGATAACCTTCCTATTTGAATTAAATTATTTTTTATTTGAATGACTATTTTGTAGGTCGTCGATAGAGAGTTACCTCCTCTAGACTTGATTATCATAGCTATTTTTGAAATAATAGCTGTTAAATAATAAATGAATGCCATACCTAGAAGAGGGTAGATTTAATTAGGGATTCTATACTAAATTTTGTGAAACCACGTATTGAAATCACACATTGTCTTTATGGGCACTCTTTTGATAGTTGTTAATTGTTTTAGAAGAGACATGCCATCCATATTCTCTCTAAATCTATCAAACAACAAGTTTAAAATTTTGTCCCAACTTCTGATTGAATGTGTGGCAAGGTAGATATATCATTCTTACACCTTTCCTCTAAAATATGTTGACAATCTGAGGGGTACATTTTTCTCAATATTGTATATCATGCATAGGCTATAGGTGCTCTGTAGGTGTGGTTGCATATTTTCTAGTGAATTAAGGTAGTGATTTAAGTGTTGAGGTTAATATTGAGTACCAGCTTCTAATATCAATGTCTTCTTTTGGATATTTTGTCGAGGGGCAACACCAATGCTTACGAATTTGCTCTTACAAAGGACCTATTAGCAGGTCTTATGCTCATAAATTTTTAGTTTTTTTTTATTATTATTGTTAATGGAGCCATTAGGTGAATATTATTATACTAAAATAGGTAAAGAGATTGATATCTTTACCAAAATCTCAACCAAGACAAATTAAATTTATAGGATGAATAAACAATTAGATTCATCTCACCAGGTATGCTAGACAAAACTATTGGTGCACAAGATAGGTATACAAATTATTATTACTTATTTATATTTTTGCATGGGGTGAATCTTGGATTTGTTCCACTAGGAATGCAATACAAACTATTGTACACATAGTGGCTATGTCTTGAGTGTTTATTTAGTATTCCTTTTATATTTTGTCATGAAATTTGGCTCAATAAAATTTGTGGGGTAAATCTACAAGATTCATCCCATAGGGCATGCTAATGAGATTGTTGTGCATGCATGATAGTTGTTTTCTTAGTATTTATTTTTGGAATAAAGCTTAACCAAATTTGTATGGTGAATCTAAAATATTTGTCACATCAATCATGCCAAACATTATTGTCGATCTCTCAAAATATCGTAGTCATCTATTGTAGTAGTCAGATGTACCTAATACTTGCACCTCACATTGAGCGATAGTTGAGAAGCTCTATGAGTGTGGGATGTGACTTATAGGGCAACCTCTAGGATTTTTCTAAAGTTATATCCTTATTTGATTTAATATTTAGTGCACTATTTTCTAAACTACTTGCATTCATCAAAGAAAAAGAGAGAGAAACTATAGGAATTAAAACCCTAATCTAATTGAAAACTTTTGCATTAGAAAACAAATATTTCATAAACCAGAGGGTTTTGACGATGCGAAAGGGTTTTTTTAGAGGTGGAGGGATGATGGTGGGTGGGAAGGCTGGTTTGGGAGAGTACGGGAGCACTAGTAGGTCGAACCAGGGGCACGATAGGGTGGAGGGAGGGCAAGCAGAGTCTGGGGACGCCGAGGATCCACTAGAAAAATGGGGAGATGGACCTCGAAAGTCGTATGCTCTGGCAGCGACTTCTAAAACCCTAAGTGGGCTCTCCACCAAGGAGCTATTTCCATTTGGGAATGAGTTGGACATCCCGACGGAAATTCTCTCAAGCTTTGTGGAATTCAAAAAATTTACCCTCATCGGTAAGTTTATTGGTGGTCGTCCCGACATGGAGACCATCCGCAAGTGGGCATCTGGAAAATGGCGGACCTCTGGTCACTTGGAGCTGGCTGCCCTAACCCGAGGCTTTTTCATGATTAGACTGAGCAATAGGGAGGACTACTGTAAAATCCTAGCTAGAGGGCCTTGGTTCTTGGGCCATAGGAGTATCTTTCTAAGGAAGTGGGGTTTGGACTTTAACCTCGATACCTAGAATATCAACATTGCTCCAATATGGGTTAGGCTCTCGAGTCTCCCCTTTTTCGGTTGGCATGAAAATTTAATAAGAGGAATTGCTTGATCCATCAAGGAGTTGGTCACTATAGACCCTCCCACCAGGGCTCAAACAAGATTTGTCCAAGCTCGATTCTATGTTTTGGCAGACTTGGAGACGGACCTCCCTTCCTCCATTACTCTGTGGTCTGAGGGTTCTTTTCTACACAAGCAAGCTATTGTTTATGAGAACAGACTAGCTTTCTACCCCCAGTGTAGTTCTCAAGGGCATCTTCAGTCCAATTGTCCTCTTCAAAAGCCGAGGAAGAAGAAGCGGGATCCCTGCAACCCTCTGGAGCATGGTGAAGGTCAGACGAAGCACCCTATTGTGAAATACCATGAATCTCTAGGTCCATCTAGAGACCATCTCGAATCCTCCTTACCAGATGAGGAAATCACCATTCAACCGGACTTCGAGCTGTGCGATGGACGCTCCCAAATAGGACCACAGGGGGAAAAGGAACAGGCCCCCCCCTTATCACCACACTAGCAGATTCACCCAAAATTTTTGATCAAAACTCTCTCGAGGCACAAAATATATTGGAAGATTACCTGCTGGGAAGAAGAGGTTACCAGCCTGGTAATATTAGCCCTCAAATTACGAGGAGTCGAACGCAAGGGGTGGATTTTGGTGGTAATAGGAAGCAGGGTCATCCCCCCAACAAGGAAAAGAGAGACAAGGAAACTGCGGCTGATGTCGCAAATAGCACCCAACGGTTGCTATTTTAGGATGACTCTGATTCTTTTATGGGTGACACACTTATCCCAAAACCTCCCCTCCAACAGGGAAAGGGAGGTAGGAAGAACCTCAAACCGTACAGATGAAAGTCATCCTGGATGTGAGAACCTGTGGTGGGAACGACAAGTGGGCTCATGGTTCTTTGGGACCTAGAGAGTGTTGAGGGTAGCTTCTTTTCATCTTCCAGTAGGACTTTCAACTTTTTGTTTCAGTCCCAAGCCATCATTTTTTCTTGGATCCTATTCATCGTGTTTGCTTCAAATTTTGCCTCGAAGAAAGCAGAAATATGGAAAGTTATTTCCCTGATAAGGGAGATTTTTTGTAGTTTTCTTGGCTGTCTTTTTATGCTTTCCAATGGTCTAGTTTTTATATTGGCCATAGCTTCCAGGATAATCAGGCAAAAATGCCTCCTTGTAGCCCTCAGGCAATTAGCAGCTTTTTGATTTTTCTGCATACAGGTTTATTCATCCAGCCAAGAGGCACGAAGCACCATTTAGCAAGGCTAATTTTGTATATAAGGTTTTGGGATCCTCTATAAAAACCCACTGTTAATCTATTATAATAATTACCAAAAAAAAAAACCCTAATCTAATAGAGGTGATGCATCAATATCAAAATATTATTCTATGTATGACTAGAATAAAATGAAAAAATGCATAATCTATTAACAACTAGTTAAATGAACATAGTTTTAATATAATATAAGAATTCACACACAATAGATGTATAGAAGATAAAGGTAGAGAAAAACTGGCCATAACTTCATATAAATATCATAAAATTTATTTACAAAGATGCTAGATCAAAAGAGGATCGAATACCATTAAAAAAATAAATCAAGGTTCAAATCTAAATATATAGAAGAAAACTAAAAGAAAATACATACAAGGCTATATATTAGGCATGAGCAGGCAATTTTTAATGCCTTAAAATAGAAATAAACCTCCTATTTATAATAAAAACTAGGGTTCTTTTGCTTCAAAAACTATACAAGTAATTCAAAATATTCCATCTAAGAATTGACCAAGGAATGGGACTACATTCAAATATTATGAGCTCAAGGTATCTGGATCTAGAGCCATTAATGTCAAAGGATTTAAGACCTCTAGAACTAGAGCTTCCACTACTATCACCAACTACTTCTACTAGGAATTATCCTAAAAATGAGTGTGGGATCCATTTGCGATCAATGCCACTAGACTTGAGGTCTCTAAAATTGGAGTTTCAAATACTACTACCTTTAAAATACTCATTGTTTCCCTAGCATGCCATGTATGAGTGGTGCAGGTAGGTGGCCTCAAGGCTTTTTTTCCACTATTGCCTTTATGAACTCAACTACTTTCTATGGAGATCACACATGGATGTCACCTATAATAATGTTGCTTTCTTATCAAGGAGGTTCCTTACTATGGAAGGTGGAAGGTTGGTAACAAAATTTTAAAAATAACATTGTCATCTCTTCCATAAATTATTTTCTACATATTATGGTACCTCTCAATATTCTCTTTCATCTGCAATCTCCTTCCTAGGAAATCAATCATTGAGATAAAATAGTTGTTGGTATTGCCTTCCAATGTTATATTGCCTATGATTTTTCAATTCATACAAGCCATCAGATTAATCTTAATTTGATCTTGATTATTAGTTTATTTTGAATGTAGAGTGGGGAGATCATGCGAATGCCATATGTATGGTCACTATGAGCTCAATCAAATGTGAAAGGACTAGTTTGTGATCGATGACTTCATTGCATTTCAACCAATGGAGAGGCTCTTTTTAGTTATTATCAAAAAGACTCTTATACTCCAAACAATGGTAGGGCCACTTTTAGTTATTTATAAAAAGGTTCTAGGAGATAACGCTGGTCGTTTATTATCATGATTAGGCAACTCGTGTAGTTTTTATGATCTAAATATTTTAATATTTCATTTGAAACTCCATAGACTATTGGATTTATCATATATCCTAGATCAACGATAGTTCTTTGGATGTGAATTCTACATTTTATTCCATGTAAACTATCGATGTGCCTACCATGTATCTTTGGTATTAGTCAATGGTAGGGTTTCTCTTGATAAGTTCATCATTTAGCTCTTAAATTGACATTGGTCATTGATCGTCAAGATTGGACGACTTGCAAAACTTCATGATCTAAATATAATTCTCTATAGACCATTGGATCTTGTTTCTACCCAAGATCGACGATGAATGTTCCTTGGGTGCAAGCCTTGATGGGATAACTACTTACTTTTTCCATGGTTCGCTAATGCATATTCCGTGTGTCCTAGTACCAACCAATGATAAAGTTTTTATTTGACTTCTTCAACATCCTTATGAAATGGCCATAGGACGAGAAATTAATGACTTATAGAGCTTTGAGAACTTCTTTTCAATTGCTTTGTTGGGAAATGGTGCCTATCATTCATCAATAGATCAATGACTCATATTGCTTTGAAGTATCACCTAGGTGTAGTGAAGTTTCACTACACTTGGATATCCTCCTTGAAGGTTAAGGTATTTAATTAGTTGAGCTAATGACATTTGATAGCAAATATTGAATTAGTCATTCCAATTCTAAAGTCTTATATATAATGGAGGGTTTTTCCTTCCATTATTTGTTGGAATCTATGGATTGAAAAAATAATAGATTAGAATTTTCACTACACTTGGGTCTCCTCATTGAAGGTCAAGGTATTTAATAGTTGATCTAATTCCACTTGATATAAAATATTGGATTAGTTGTTCCAATTCTAAAGTCTTATATATTTTACGGAGGGTTTGTCCTTCCATTATTTGTTGGAATCTATGGATTGAAAAAATTATAGATTTTTTAAAAACAATTATCAAACTCATGCCCAAGTTTGGAATCATATTATTATCTCCCTTGCAAAATGTTTACAACAACAATACTTTTCATAGAAAGTATCAAGTGTGGAAAAGAGGTACTATCCTCTTAGTTATAAGATTTGAATATACATATAAAGAGTAATTTATTAAACTTTAATCAAGACCATTAATCTTATTTTTTTATTAGATCACATAAAATCTAGATAACAATGACATAACCAATTGCTAGTCCTACTAAAGGTCTTTATTAAGTAACTATCGTAAGAGCTACTAGGTTATATTGGGTATATAGTGAGCCCAGGATGCTAGTTTTCCACATAGGGTCTTAGGTGTACTTATGCCTAATAATAATTATATTAAAATGGACTAGAGGGAGTCATAAGGAGGACTACTATTACCCCCTACATACCATCTTAGTCACGTATCTAGGAGGTCACTTCCACATATCATTGGAAACCCACATATCAACTTTCTCTCACATATCAATGAGTATATAAAGAGGAGTTAGGTATATCATGGCCTTCTATATATAGGGAGGCCCTTAAGATATATAGGTCATATTTGATATACTAAGGGAAGGAAATATAAGGTTGCTAAAACATCTTTTATTCCTTTTTTAATCAACTCTATAAATATTAAACTTAACTAATCCTCTCTCTTCTCCTCAACATATGCCCAAGAAGTGCTATCCAACTATAATTTCCCCAACTCAACAATAACTTAGTGCAGAGGTCTGTTAGCCTAGACACAGGGTCCCTTAGGCTAGTTAGTGTGGTTAGGGACTCAATTGGTGAGGATTTTATGTACAAAACTCCATGGTAGAGACTCTAATGTGATCCAGTGAGCTAGAATTACCTTGTTCTAGGCATTTGCATCATCCGGAGAGCTTATTTTATCAAGTTGCAAGTGTTGACCAAGGCCGACGATCGTTAGGAAAAGGGGGACACTTTTTAGTGTTATATTTTAACGTTGAGTTATAACTTAAAAACATAAAGTGGTTCAACTAGGACATGGTGGTCCCTTTTTATGAGTTGAAATACATAAATTAAAAATTAAAAGAAATTCAAAATGGAGCCCTAGAAACCCTAATCGACCTCCCCTCATATTCTCACATTGAGGGTCATTTTGGTTATGGAAGATATTGTTTTTGTGGAGCTTTTCGCAGGGATTTTCACCAGAAGATCACAAGGCTTATTGGGAGATATCTCAATAGGAATTTGTTAGTTTCAGGTGTGATACATCACCTCTAGATTATCAAGATTGGAGCTTTCACATCAGAGAGTTCATATGAGCATTCACGGGGCAGACAAGGGTTTGCCAAAAATTGAAGTTTTTTGGATCAAGAAACGAAGCATCTGGGTCTTCATATTTTGGCAATATTCCACCTGGATAGGAGTCATATTTCACATATTTGAAGTATTTTAGTGATTTTCAGATCAGGCCGTACCATTTTGGGTGCCTTGGGATTCAAGCCATTTTGATCACTGCTTGCAAATGCTTCAAATTTCCATTTCAAAAATTTGTCCATCACATTTCTCAGTCTGGGTGACCATTTCAGAGGTATTTTTAAGACTAAAACCTATCTGTATGAATTTATAAATCAAATCATACCATCTAGAGGGTCGTATAAGTGTATTGGGAAGTGTGCCAAAATTTTTGGGGGTTTCAACCTGTAGTTTATCAGTTGGAAAAGGTGCGCCTAGCCTCTAGGATCAGTTAGAATCAGATGATATGTGATTTGGACACTAGACGATGAAGATATCAGTGATTCACTATTTCAGCTTATCATCCGGGCACACCCAGAGCCATGAACAATTTTGTATTTTGCTGATTTTAGGTCAGAGTAAATAAAAAATCAGTTTTCTGTCAGTATTATTTGATTTGTTGTGTTTTTACATTCTATTTCTAGTCCGTTTATCTTTATAAACCCTTAATATGAAACATGAGCAAAACCAACATTAAACCCTTAGAAATTAAAAAAATCATATCAGAAAGCAAACTAAAATAAAATAGATCAAACCAGTGTGCAATATGTTTGTTATATTTGGGTGTACATTTCACCAACTCATAGAACTACTCATCAATTGGCCATCAACCCTAATAATCCTATGGAAGAACATGATGACCAACTTACCTTTGAGAACCCAATCTTTGATCAAGAAGAGTATGTTTCTACACCTTTAGGTTCTCTAAACCCTACCCATGATGAGGAGGAAAGAGTAGTCTTCCAATGTAAAACTCATATGACTTACTCTTTTTAGAATTATAGGGAAGTTGTAGAGACCTATTGGATCCTCAAAATCTAACTTGAAAATTACTCCTAAATTCAAATTTTGTTAGGTCTTGTGAAGTTTTAAGTCTAAGATATATTTTTTGTCTCCAAATTTTGCATTGTCCTTTAGGATAAGTCTTTTTGTTAATGGTCAAAGTTTTCCTTACATTGTTATTCCCTTTTTGCTCTATTTTGATTATCGTAATTTTTTTTTTTCAAATTAGAGTCATGTGCTCAAAATCATTTGGTTCCTCAAAACTATTTTTATTTCTTAAGGTCTGCTTTTGAAAAATTCACTAGTTGTTGGTCCCCTTTTAATTTTCATATTCCCTCATAAATCCCTAAGTCTAAGTTCATCGAGCATTATTTCAATATCACCATCCCTAGGTAATTCATATGTTTTACTTTATTTTCCCCCATGTTCCAAGTTGCTTTATAAAATCTATGACATGGGATCATTATGAAAAATAACACCTTCGATTGTCTAAGGATCATGGGTCAATGGAACTGATCGACTGTAATAGCTTACATTTATTTTATCAATCCGAGGGTAAATCAAGGTTAGATTTAAAGAATAGAAATCCAATATAGATTGTATCATGGAGATCAATACTAAGCTTAGTTTAGCTTTATGTTTAGTTTCAAGTATTTGCAAAAAAATAAATAAACAAAAATTAAATTGTGCAAGTATGAAAATATAATTATTCTAATAGTAATTGGCTATTGATGAGTTTAACTAATAGTAATTACCTACTGATGAATTGATCTATTGGTGAGGATCCTCGTACAGTTAGTTTTATTTATCTATTCTGACTTTATATTTTATGAAAATGCAATTTACTTTATTTTATATTCTAAGGTTAATTAACTATTTCTAACCTATTGTAGGGGCAAGAGCTTAGGGACTAGCTGTAGGATTGGGCCCTACCTCCTAGAAGACAATGTAAGTCTTTCTCCCCTCGTTTAATTTATCTCAGTAACTAAAATGTATAACTATTCCTAACATGATTTTATTCTATGTGTACAGAAATATATAGTTACGATTACATAAATGAAATTAAATGATAAATTCAAATGACATAGTTACCATATGTGAAGAATGAAGTGCTACTTTTATTGCTGGTGATTCAAATGTACATGTTGGCGTAGTTCTTCAGAAAGTTTCAACATTAGAACATTAGGCAATTCAACATTAGCTATTTCTCCATTAGACCTTTTCAAAGGTCTGCCTATGTAATATATATTATGACTTGTACAATTCTGAATAAACTCTTCCACATATTTTGCCATGTGGATTTTATGGACTTATGATGTGACAACTATTTACTAACCAAAATAATCTAAACTAATACAATTCCTATTCCTGCTTGGACTTGGTAAACATCCTAAATGGTCCAAGTGGTAATACGTAAGCTAACTTAACAAAGAAACACTAACTTTAACATTTTGCAAGATATACAATATAACCAAATGTCCAAATTTCTAGGAAAAGATTCAACAATATTATGTCTAAATCTAATAATCCTAACAACAGTTGGGTTACACAACTTTATTGAATAAAGTAGTAACGAATTTATTAATCACAATATTCCATGTGAAGAATATATGAAAAATCAAATATTATGTTGACTGGAAATACTTGGATACCATGTGAAAATGATACGGTATGCAACATCATTCAATGGACTTAGTCATCCTTCAGTAACTGCTGGTAAAAATACTTTGGTAACTATTGGTAAAAATCCTTTGATAACTGCTAATAAAAATCCTTCGGTAACATATTTCAGTAGCTACCTTCTATAACGTACTTTGGTAACTATCTTTTGTAACATGCTTCAACTACTATCTTTTATAACATGATTCAGTTACCATATTCTGTAACAGTAATCTACCACTGTTATGTCACCATGCCTTAACCTTCCTGCATCCTTTGTTCTTACATCCATCTCCTCACATCCAAGGTGTATCCCAAAGCTTTCGCTATCTGCATCATTCATTTGTAGAACATTTTTCAACACCTTGCCTACATAATTACTCATAGCTCGAACATATTTTACATAAAAAAAACACATTTATCAGATTAGCTGCATTTATCCTTTTATTGAAAAATTACAAATTAACCAAGTGAGAGAAAGATAATGATTATAAAGTGTAATATCAGTCATCAATGTATACAAAAATAGATATCTATCAAAGACTTGGAGTATTTTCAAAAATGAAATAGATATTTTGATATTATGATGGCTTTTGCTAAGAGATACAAGGTTTTGAGAGATACAAGCCATATTTTTTATAGGAGAAAATGAAATGTAAGAATATGCTTCTGACCTTTGCCTGCTCAGGATATTCTAGAGTAATTTCTTAAAAACTTAGAACATCGTAGCGACTTTTAAACAATTTCATCTATTCATTTCACAAATCATCATGGTGTTAAAGTTATTCTAATGTTTTCAAGCTTCCTCAAGGACCAACTGTGTGTGTAGTGAGTATTCATTTACCATTATGAGTGAGTATTGAGTAACAACAAAGATCACTTATGCCAACAAGCTAGCTTATCTATGAGCATCCATAGGTCTTGTCCAGACTTAGTGCTACTGCGTAAGGATACTTTAATGGAGAGTACCCCATGGTGTTCAAGATACTAAGAATTCCAGGGATTCAAATTCTTTTACCCTTCTTTAATATTTCTTTTGGATACTTGCTCATTTTGAAAGGGAGCAAGGGATTTTTATTACTTTTTGGGATTCTTGCCTATTTTTATGAGAAGCAAGAAGATACTTTTTGGGATACTTGTTCGATTAGATGAGGAGCAAGGGTTTTTTTTTTTTGTAGAAAGAAGGAGTAAGAACTTTGGGGATTTGGATTCCCAACCACTCTATCAAAGTACTGATGGGAATTTGATCCTATCCTTACTATTCTTATTCTTTTCTTTCTTTTTAGGGGTGAAGGGTGAGCTTGTTCTTTTGCCAATTCATTAGTACTCTAGACCATGTGCATAGACGAATAAGCAAGGGAAACTATTCACTTATGGAAATAGTAACACATGAGTTAATATTTTCAAATCTCACAATATTTTTATGTAGGCTAGACATATCTCAAGTCTTATCGCATAGTTATATATTGATATAAAATTCATGCCAAATAATTTTAGACAATGTGATAGCTTTGAATACTTCAACCAATGATCAGGTAAGTAGTGATGGTGATCACTCTCTGGTCCCACAATTCAAAAAAAAGATAAAGAAGACCAAATAGGTATTCATGAGCAAGTTCCAATAGTAAAATACTTGAATCAAGAAAGGACGAAGCTTATATAAGCCTGTATTTCCCAACTATGACTCTAGAAGAAAGGAAGGCAAAGATAGTGCAATTCAAAAGCTTATTCAAAAATTCTTTTCCATAGGAGCAAAGATATGAGGGAGGATTTTCTAGTACTTTGTTGATCTCTCTTTGTAAAAATTAACAGAAAAATATGAGGTAACTTCAATAGGAAGACCTTTAAGATTTCAAAAAGACCATTTTATCCCATTTTATTTACCACTCTTTTTAGAAAAATGCATATTATACAATTGTGTAATTGATCCAAGAGCTAAAATTTTAGTAATGCCACTTGAGATCTATAAGAGTTTGGGATTGACTATGAATGACATAGAACCAAAATAACTATAGTTCAAAGGGAGGATAGTAAAAGGGGAAGGCATCTTGAAGTAGTTTTTGATGGTGTTATATGAGCAACCTAATATTATTGTCATGCAAGACATAATGGTCATTGATATCCCTTTGTTATTTGGTATATTCCTGGCCGAATGTCTCCTCAAGTAGTCTATATTTTATCTTAATCAAGGGTTGAATTAGATAAAGAAATTTTGATCAAAGAATGTAGTTAATATATCCAACCAAGGCCTTCATAATTTTATTTATAAAAGGATACAAAAAATACCAAATAATTCTACTAAAGGGAGTTGAGTGTGGGATAGCTAAAGATATAAATGTTTTTTCACAAGAAAATCAGTTTGAGTTCTCTCAAATTTGTTCAAATCCTAAGTTGCAGAAGAAGTCTGTAATTAGTATTTTCCCTTATTGGGGGATAAGGAATTTTGATTTCTTCTACTCTTGCTTAGGTAACCAAGAAAAATTATCAAAAATAAGAAATTAGAATGAAAAAATTCACCAAGAACCTTTGTGGAAGAAGGAGTATTTGTAGGAAGTTTAAAAAAATGTTGCACTTAGCTGGTTAATACTCAATAAAGGTCCAAGTGGTATAAGGTTATCATCAAATTTAAACTCAAGATATTTAGGAAGAAAGCTAAATTTAGAATGGATTCAAAATGAACTTGAGAATAGTTGTGAGTTATCAAAAATTGAATTTAAATAAAAGTTAAAGTTTGCTACTATCTGGTCTAGACATTGCATATTTAGAGGATAAGTTCATAGAAGCTTTAGAGCTAGGCATGAGAACACACACCATATTTTTGTGTACATAGCCAACAAGTAAATAAAGTGGCTAACTATAGTCATAATGAATAAGTAGGGTGAGCTCGTGTGATAGCTTATGCCTCACATACTTAAGATGAATAAAGAGGAAATTCAGAGGGCAAAATCAGAAAATTGTCATAGCCATTAAAACATAATGCACAATACCTTCTTTTTATGTTTGTTTTTATTTTTTATAGTGTGTTTTTCTCTCCTCCACATTTTCCCTCTATTATTATTTTCTCAACTCTGTAGCCCAATGGATAAGTACAGGTTGTTTCCAAAGTAATAGGGATAAAAATTTGATATGACATAGGCGGTACTGATGAGATATGTGTAAGAAATAGAAAATATCATACTGTAGGAAGGATGATGATAGTGGAAAATAGAGAAATATGAGTAAAAGACTCAGTTGAAACATGGATAAACATCTTAAGTGATCTGAATATTTTGAAAAACCAAGAAGTGTAATCTTGCAATCATCAATAAATGAAAGGCTCTCACCCTAATCAGCCCTATATAAATATGAACATGCATTAAGGATCAAAAGATAAAACTATCAACATAAAAATGGATCTGAAGGTCCGAACAAAGATTTCAATGGTATAAGGTAAACAACTGAAGAAGTCTCTACTCATCTATGCAGGAAAGAAAAAGAGGTGCAAAAGGAACAAACAATTACCTAAACCATGGAATTCTATCTATCTTAGAAGCAGTTCTAAACCCAAATGGATTATATATGGAGGTACATTTTTGTTGGGTATCCCTAATTCCTTTATTTTATTTTCTCTTTTCACTATCTCCAACACTATAGTGCTAGTTCCTCATGCTCACCTATAAAATAATCCACAAAATTTGTAGTTTTTCAATACCTCCATCACCCCTCACCACCATTTCATATAATTTCTAAAGTATGTTTTATCCCTATCCTTTGCATATTTTTGTAATTGTGCATTCACCTCAGTTTTATCCCACCTAGAATTTGCCTTCATTCTGTGCCCATTAGTAATTTTATTTCTTCTTGTATAGTCTCTTCTTCCTCCCCTAGTGTATCTTCTAGTTTCCTTCTATCCTTTAGAAAGTGTTGGCTCCAATGTAAGGCTATCTGAGTTATGTGACTCTGCAAACAAAGTCCCCAAAGAGGAACCAAATATGTAGGTCAATTTTTGACCACATTGCAAAGGTGAGAGAAAACACAAACAAAGGGAGCTACTTGAAATATTAGACTGTCAATTATTTCAAAAAATTATTTTATTCAGTTGATGGCCAAAAACTACTGATTATCTTAAAATCATGCTCATTTGGGTAGAAGAAAAAGAGTGAAGTCTTAAAAATATCATGGTCATAGATTGTCTAACTCGATGCTCCGATTTTACCCAAAATCATTGGAGAGTTGGCCAAAATCGAGTTCAAAAGTGGATGGTTTACAATCGTGAGTCATTTTTCTCAAAACCATAATTTTCCATGAATCTACGATGAATAAATCTAAGTTATTATAAATTTTATTTTGTCATGTGGTTACTGGATTCCCTTTATGGTTAGGCATTTTTTATTTTTGGAAATTATGAGACTAGGTAGTATGAGAGGAGTGGATAATGGACCCTAGAGCTAACATGGGGCCCATAAGGGACATCAACCAATGGAAACCACACATGGGTAGAAATAAAAACTCATCACCATCATGTGATGCTCATACAAGAGAGGATGGAGCATAAAATTGGCCATGATTCACTCATTTGAGGGGCTGGGTCATGGTTGGCTTGATTCCACTAGGGTATTTCACCCAAAATCCTGCTTCCTAATTTGTAAAGCTCTATGTGTATTGTGATTTATATACCACCATGAGGCCCATCATGGTATACATGTGGGATAATGACTCAAGACTCTCACAGTGTTTCTCAAGGTAATTTTTAGAATTTTTTATTTTAGAAAATACAAGAGGAGCGAAGAATGGACCCTAGATCTAATATGGGGCCCATAAGAGAAATCAACCAATGGAAGCCAAACATGGAGAGAAATCCACACTCACCACCATCAAGTGATGCTCACACAAGAGAGAATGGAGCATACAACTTGGCCATGATTCACTTATTTGAGGGACTGGGTCATGGTTGGCTTGCTTCCACTAGGGAATTTCACCCAAAAGCCTACTTCTTGATTTGCAAAGCTCTATGTGTATATTGTTCTTTATATACCACCTTGAGGACCATCATGGGATATATGTGGGATAGTTTCTGAAGACTCATAGTGTTTCTCAAGGTACTTTTTAAAATTTTTTATTTTAGAAAGTAGAAGACTATACGAGAGGAGCGAAGAATGGACCCTAGAGCTAACATGGGACCCACAAGGGAAATTAAATAATGGAAACCACACATGGAGATAAATCCATGAAAACCACCATTCAATGATGCTCACACAGGAGAGGATGGAGCATACAACTTGGCCATGATTCACTCATTTGAGGAGCTGGATCATGGGTGGCTTGCTTCCACTAGGGCATTTCATCCAAAAGCCTACATCTTGATTTACAAAGCTCTATATGTATTGTGCTTTATATACTACCATGAAGGCCATCGTGGGATACATGTGGGATAATGGCTCAAGACTCTCATAGTGTTGCTCAAGATATTTTTTAGATTTTTTTATTTTAGAAAGTACAAGACTAGGTGGTACAAGAGGAGCAAAGAATGGACCCTAGAGCTAATATGGGCCTCTAAATGGAAATCAACCAATGGAAACCACACATGGGGAGAAATCCACACTCACCACCATCAAGAAATACTCACACAAGAGAATATGGAGCATACAACTTGGCCATGATTCACTCAGTTGAGGGGTTGGGTCATGGTTGGCTTGCTTCCATTAGGACATTTCACCCAAAATATTGCTTCCTATTTTGGAAAGCTCTATGTGTATATTGTGCTTTATATACCACCATGAGGGCCAACATGGGATACATGTGGGATAATGGCTTAAGACTCTCACAATGTTGCTCAAAGTATTTTTTATAATTTCTTATTTTAGAAAGTATGAGATTCAAAAGTACAAAAGGAGTGAAGAATGGATCCTAGAGCTAACATGGGACCCACAAGGGAAATAAACCAATGAAAACCACATATGGAGCATAAGAGAGTATGGAGCATACAACTTGGCCATGATTCACTCGTTTGAAGGGCTAGGTCATGGTTGGATTGCTTCCACTAGGGCATTTATCCCAAAAGCCTACTTCCTGATTTGTATAGATCTATGTGTGTATTGTGCTTTATATACCACCATGAGGGTCATCATGGGATACATGTGGTATAATAGCTCAAGACTCTCATAGCGTTGCTCAAGGTATTTTTAGAATTTTTTTATTTTAGAAAGTACAAGACTGGGCAGTACAAGAGGAGCGAAGAATGGACCCTAGAGCTAACATGGGGCCCATAAGGGAAATCAACCAACAAAAACCATGCATGGGGAGAAATCCACGTTCACCACCAGCAAGTGATGCTCACACATGATAGGATGGGGTATACAACTTGGTCATGATTCACTCTTTTGAGGGGTTGGATCATGGTTGACTTGCTTCCACTAGGGCATTTCACCCAAAATATTGCTTCTTGATTTACAAAGTTCTATGTGTGTACTATGCTTTATATACCACCATGACGGCCATCATGGGATACATGTGGGATAATGGATCAAGAATCTTGTAGTGTTGCTCAAGGTATTTTTTATAATTTTTTATTTTAGAAAGTACAAGACTGGGTAATACGAGAGGAGAAAAAAATGGACCCTAGAGCTAACATGGGACCCACAAGGGAAATAAACCAATGGAAACCACACATGGGAAGAAATCAACACTCACCACCATCAAGCGATGCTCCCACAGGAGAGGATGGAACATACAACTTGGTCATGATTCACTTGTTTGAGGGGCTGGGTCATGGTTGACTTGCTTCCACTAGGGCATTTCACCCAAAAGCCTACTTCCTGATTTGAAAAGCTCTATGTGTGTATTATATTTTATATACCACCATGAGGGCCATCATGGGGTACATGTGGGATAATGGCTCAAGACTATCGTAGCATTGCTCAAGGTATTTTTTAGAATTTTTTATTTTAGAAAGTACAAGACTAGGTAGTACAAGAGGAGCAAAGAATGGACCCTAGAGCTAATATGGGACCCACAAGGGAAATAAACCAATGGAAACCACACATGGGGATAAATCCACACTCACCACCATCAAGAAATGCTCCCAAAGGAGAGGATGAAGCATACAACTTGACCATGATTCTCTTGTTTGAGGGACTAGGTCATGGTTGGATTGCTTCCACTAGGGCATTTCACCCAAAAGCCCGCTTCCTAATTTAAAAATATCTATGTGTGTATTGAGATTTATATACCACCATGAGGGCCATCATGGGATACATGTGGGATAATTGCTTAAGAATCCCATAGCATTGCTAAAGGTATTTTTTAGAATTTTTTATTTTACAAAGTACGAGACTAGGCGGTACGAGAGGAGTGGAGAATGGACCCTAGAGATAACATGGGACCCATAAGGGAAATAGACCAATGAAAATATTGGGAGAAACCCATAATCACCATCATCAAGTTATTCTCACATAGGAGAGGATGGAACATACAACTTATTCACTCATTTGAGGGGCTAGGTCATGGTTGGCTTGCTTCCACTAGGGAATCTCACCCAAAATCTTGCTTCCTAATTTGTAAAGCTCTATGTGTGTATTGTGCTTTATATACCACCATGAGGGCCATCATGGGATACATGTGGGATAATGGCTCAAGACTCTCATAGTGTTGCTTAAGGTATTTTTTAGAAATTTTTATTTTAGAAAGTATGAGATTGGTAAGTACGAGAGGAGTAGATAATGGACCCTAGAGCTAACATGGGGTCCACAAGGGAAATAAACCAATGGAAACCACACATGGGGAGAAATCCACACTCACCACCATCGAGTGATGCTCCCACAAGAGAGGATGGAGCATACAACTTGGCCATGATTCACTCCTTTGAGGGGCTAGTTCATGGTTGGCATGCTTCCACTAGGGCATTTAACCCAAAATTCTGCTTCCTCATTTGCAAATATCTATGTGTGTATTGTGCTTTATATACCACCATGAGGACCATCATGAAAAACATGTGGGATAATGGCTCAAGACTCTCACAAAATTGCTCAAGGTATTTTATAGAATTTTTTTATTTAGAAAGTACAAGACTAGGCAGTACGAGAGGAGCAGAGAATGGAGTATGAAAATTTTATTTTGCAAGGTTTAGCATCAGTATGAAAATTTTATTTTGTTAGGTAGAGGGAGCTAAATGCAATATTAGATTGTCAAATATTTCAAAAAATGGTTTGTGTTCAATTGATGGCCCAAAACTGCTGGTTGTCTTAAAATCACGCTCATTTGGGTAGAATAAAAAGAGTGAAGTCTTCAAAATATCATGGTCATAGGTTGTCCAACTCAATGCTACGCTTTCCCCAAAAATAATTGGAGAGTTGGCCAAAATCGAGTTCAAAAGCGAATGGTGTACGATCATGAGTCATTTTCCTCAAAACCACAATTTTCCATGTCTATGATGAATAAGGCTAAGTTGATATAAAATTTATTTTATCATGTGGTCATAGGATTCCCTTTGTAAGAAATAGTACCAAGAAGAGCGCATTGGTTAGAACAACTTAAAACTATCAATTTCCATGAATTTGCAATCAATTTGGTCAAAATTGGCCGAATTACACTTTGTCACGTGGTTTTTAGGTTTCCTTTATTAGCATCATGACCAAGAGAAAAGGGGTAGAATGAATTCTTGAAGCCAAAAATTTCCTCTACACTACAGTCAAAATGTTCAACATCAGCCATATCACATTTTGTCGTATGACCAGGTGTTTTCCTTTTAGAATAGCACAAAAAGATAAACATAAGATGCATGGCCATGAGCCAAGTTGCCTAAAGTAAGAGAAAAGACCCCCAAGATATGGATTTCCTCTACATCACAATCAAACTAGTCAAACAAATTTGGGTCATAAAATGGAGTGCAACCTCAATGAAATATTAAGAAGTGAAGATAGTTTCTCACGACCATGGACCCATATGATCAAAAAATGAAAAGTCTAATCCAAAGTGTAGTTGCAAGCCAAATGATGTACCTACTTTCATTTGAATATAATCATGGCCATTCAACTCCAGATAAATGGTGGATGTCAAAACTTCTCAATATTTCAAATTTTAATCGTAATGCTCATGTGATTGCATGATAGAGTAAGCGAGAAGATCAAATCAAAAGCTATGGAAGTTGAACCATCAAAGAAGATGAAGCATTCTGGTCTAGATGCTTCTAGAATGTTCCACCAATAGAATCGGTTGCATATATGTAATGATAAAGGTGTTGCAATAATAGGGTATGAATCAAATTCTATTCTCCTAAACTAATTCAAGAAAACATAGCTAGACATCACTTATGTTAAGCAAGTTGTAGAAAACTAGACGTAGTCTGAGAATATCTTTGTATAATAATGTAAAATCTATAAATAGAGTTTGAACCCTCATTTTAAAGGGTTGGCTCTAAAGTTTTTGCTTATGCTATTGTTGTATATTATTACAAATTAATGAAAAGGAGCATTACTTGGAATGTTTGCCTCAGACTTGCATCTTCATACCTTATAAATACTATCTTGTGAAGTCATTTCTGCTACTACTACTATGGTTAGTGTATTTTGCTAGTTTGGATTGCTAACTTAGAGCAAATTAGAATGATTTATGTCTAAATGAAACTATTTCATCAATATAATCAGTTGCAGATATGTGATGATAAAGGTGTTGCAAGAATAAGGGATGACTCATATTTTATTCTCCTAAACTAATTCAAGAAAACACAACTAGACATCACTGATGTTAAGCAAGTTGCAAAAAATTAGACGTAGTTTGAGAACACCTTTGTATGATAATATAAAATCTATAAATAGAGATTGAACCCTCATTTTAAAGTGTTGGATCTAAAGTGTTTTCTTGCGATAATGTTGTATATTCTTAGAAATTAATAAAAAAGAGCATTGCTTAGAATGTTTATCTCATACTTGCATCTTCGTGCCTTTTGAATATTATCTCATGAAGTCATTTTTGCTACTGCTGCTATGGTTAATGTATTATGCTAATTTGGATTGCTAACTTAGAGTAAATTAGAATGATTTATGTCTAAATATATGATTGTAATAAGTCATTTCTATTAGTCGAGATGTTAATCTAATTCTATTAGTTAGAATTATTAATACTTTAGATGTTTAGAATGATTCTTGGAGTATGCAATTGCTCTTAATGTTGAATATTGCTAAGTTTTGAATGTTGTTAGTTCTAAGTGATATTCTAGAAGTTAAGCTATCAAGGGTTCTTTGTAGATGCCTATGCTTTTAGCTTTATCCATCCACCATTGATTCATTTCTTTCCTAACCCTTCTTATTTCTATCCCTATCATTTATACTCTTAACTAATTCAGTCAACATTCAGTAAGTTGACAATGAATACAAACCTTATCTAGAGGTTGGGTTAAATCATTTTGACCTATCCAATGTGTGGTTTAGGATTTGATTAGTAGGTGCTCGTCTTTCAAATCATTGAGGATGATAATCACAGTTCAAGTTTACCTTGATGTCAATCTAAGCCACAACACTTACAATATCTCAATAGGAGATCCTAACAAAACAATATTCTTCTCTTTCTCTCCTCTAAGAATATTTACCCATATTTATAATGCCCAACTATCTACCACTCCCACTTATCCATACATGTGGGATAATTACATCTATTATAATTGTATCCCTCTTACAAAATGTTCTGTTCTTAAAACATGAGACTAAACTATATGATATTCTAAGCCTTTCTATGAACTAATATCGATCTTGATCATCCATCCATCCTAGTGAAACTTTGATTGGTGGTGGTCTTTGTTGATGTTGATATGCCCTTCTACCATTTGAATTTTTGGAAGTAATCCCTTGGTTCCATGTGTTGGAGGTATCTTTTTATTGGTAATAAGTATTACTATTTTTCATCCATACTTGCTTGGTTTGCCCACTTGAGTATCCAAGTCTGCTTTGTTGGCTCCATGTATTTACTGCTCTACTTTGGTAACTCAAACGATGGATCCATTTATTTCTTGATGTTGATATACCTCTTTAAAAACTAGAGTCACTATGCTTTCTTTACAAAACACTCCCATAGTTTGTACCCTTCTGATCCTATGTAGAACCATAATGTTGTTGCCTTAAGCCATATCTCCAAGAGTGTTGTTGCTCCTGGTGGTGAGGGTGGCGATATGTTGTAACCTTAACCTAATTTTTGGTTAAATTTAATTGTTCAATATTTTTTCCTTTTCTTTTATGTCCCCTTTTCATGCTCCAATATTTTGGTTTATCATTAGACACTGCTTTTGCTTCTTCTTGATTTCTGCTACTACCTCCTCCTTCACCTCTATTTTAGGTTCTTATTTTTCAATTTTTTTTAGAGTTTTCTTGATATTTTACATAGTTTCCTAGATCTTTGTTGCTATTTTTCCCAAGATATTGTTGTTTTTGTAGATTCAATTTTTAAATTTTATATTGGTTTCTCCACTCATTCCCCTACTATAACTACTTCTTGTTCCTTGGATATTACTCTTACACCGAGAAATATTTTATATTGTTATTTTCTTTTTCTTATACCAAAACTTCATGAAATTATTTTGTACATTAATATTAATAATACCCAAAGAATTTAACAAAGGATAACCAAGAATAATGTTTGCATCATCCATCTCAATAGCATAAAAATTTAAATGTAAAATACATTTGTCTATGGTGATCTTCAGATATTCAAAAATTTAAACATTTATACACCATCATGTTGTATGTTTTTTATTTTATTTGTTTGAACCTGCAACCTCTTAGCCAAAGACATATTAATGACATTGTATATTCTGCTAGGGTTTACATAAATAATAACATTTTTCTTCTGGATGCAACCATGAACCTGCAAAATAGAAATTTTAAAATTGAAAAAATCCTTCTGACCACTCTTTGCCTTATCTAATATTAAAAATGTGGTTCTTTCAACTTGCACATTGTCATATGTATTTTTTCCTTTTACCATGTCCTCTTTATTCATTTTAAACTATTTCTATTGAAACCTATTTATCTCTTCTGTCAACTTCTTCATATTTTCAAAAATTTCTATACAACCTTTGATGCTTTCTTTAGTTTGTACACTATCATCCTTCTACTTTTCTTTTTCCATTTTCTTATAAATTATTTTCTTGTTTATTTTTTCTACATAGTTGTTCGTCTGTTTGTTTATTTATTCTATACTTTGTGGTAGACATGATCCTTTTGAATATTGTTTGACTCCTTTGATGAAGTTTTGATTTATTTTGCATGATGTGCACTCTAATGCCCTTCAATTTATGGTATTTATGTTCTTTGATGCTTTTCTTGTTATATGGGCCCCATTGACTAAAACATGCTTCCTCAATTTCATCCCAAGTATAATTTTAATTTTTCTTAATAGAACTTACCCACCAAGAAAGAGCTTCTTTGTCTAAAAATCTACCAAGGTAGGCTTTCCAATAATCATCATCAAAATATAGAAATTTAAACTTCATCCACCTTCTTGAACATCAATATATTTTTTCCCAGTGAATATTGACAACTCAATGACCTGAAATCCTCCCAGATAACTTCAAAGCTTATTTTTTTTTAATTGTTCCAAACTATAGATTTTTTTTTCAGATTACCACTTTCATATTACAACCAAACTGGATTTTTTTTTCCAAAACTATTATAAAACTATAGACCCCAATTTTTTTCAAACTCCTCCAAAATTATGGACTAAGTATTTTGGCACTGATACCAAGCTACAACTACTACTCTATGGACTGCTACCAAATATGCAAGTTGCTACTCTATGAACTTTTTTTATTTTTTACACTTAGCTTACAACTGTTAACAACTTCTAGACTATGAAATTTTATCAACTGATAATGACCTCCCTTGCAAATTTATTTTATAGTGACTTGCTCTATGAACTAGGTGTTTTTTGCACTCAAACTAGCATTTATAATGTCTTGCTTTGTAAACTCTTTTTTTTTGGTAAACTGCTACCAACTACAAGTGTTTACTACCAACTACAGATAATTTTCTTTGGTTTGACAAAATGTTATCAACTACAAATTGTTTTTTTTTTTTTTATACTGGTTATTGTTTGCTCTGTTGAAGCTATTGTTGATGGCGATATGGTACTTTCTATGGAATTTTTGGTAATTTTATAGATCCCAAAATTTGGCTTCCTAGTGGCTTAAGGTAAATATCACTACTCAAAAAGGCTATCTAAGTGAGTACCACTCTCTGATTACCAACAATATTTCCCCAAGGAATAATTGATGAGAAACCAATAATGATTTTACCTCTAAACAACAATTCTTTGTCTACTCTCATAGGGTTAAAAATACTACTAATAGGGTGTAGGGTTATTGACCCTCTTCACTGACAACACACACAAACCACTTAGTCTAGAGTTCTTGGGATACTCCTCATAATGAGTTTTAGGAAAATTATTAGCCCAAGTAGTTCCCCCTGTTAAGTGGTTAGGACTTACCCCAATCCTGGAAGAGGTTATTAGCCTAATGCAGGTGACTATTAAGAACTAAAAATTCTATAGTTGAACTTAGCCCTAGAATATCCTTTGGTATTGATGCTTTTGTAGTGAAACACGACCCTAGAAAACACTTTGATAACACTTGTAATGAGCCTACTTTCTTATTATAGAAATATCATTCACATTTCTTATTTGTGGATGGATGTTATTTTAGTAAATGTAAATGATATTTCTATAATAAGAATATAGGTTCATAACGATGTGACACTCAAAGAATATGCAAATTAGCTTAGAGGATAAATTTTCTCATCAAAGGCATAAATTTCTCAAGGAATTATTTCCTCAACATAGTGAACAAATCACTCTTCATGATGAGCAAATTGCTTGATCGAGCTACCAAAGTGAAAATTCTTTCAAGGAAAATATTTTAAAAAGTGATAATTTTTTATCATTTTATGGTGCACTGAGCATTTTTGGATCCTTCTAAGACTACTAGAGGTACACTTGGAGGTATATAACATTTGGAGGTTGAAAAGGATTGAAAATCCAACTAAGTGTTCTATTATTTACAATTCAATATATAGGCACTAATGGCCCAAAATACATAACCAAACCCATCAAATCATGGATTTGATCCAATATGCTTAACCATAAGCTACAAAAGTGCAAAGGAGAATGCACGTAAACTTCTAAGTTAAGAGAAAGGAATATTGCTAACTAGAAGATCCATTTTAGCTATCTTGAAGTACACACTTCCTACTTTGAGTTCACACTTACTAACTAACACTCTAAATGACAACTAGAAGATAACTAGTGCCCACAAGTGCATGTGAGAAGGAGACTCACTTACAATTATTAATTTGCAAGAAATAAACTATGCAAACCTAGCTAGGAACTACTAGAGGGGTCATATGAAAGATCAAACATCAATCCTCATCATGCCTCCCCACAATAGAAGCATTGGACTCCAATGCTTTCAGAAGAATAGGAAAGTCACGGGACATCTGATGAAAAGAAATCCAACGAGCCTGATGCGGCAGCTGTCCTCGTCGAGCCACAAGATATGAGGTGGTAGACCCTTGGCGAGTCTGTCGAGTCTTCGTGTCATAGATCTGATCTGCATCCAATGGTAACTGAGCTTCAGGAACCACGTCCATAGGATGACTGATAGCTGGTGCAGTCTCCAATGTAGAGTCAAAGTACAACTTCAAAAGATCTACATTGACGACGTCATGAATTCCCAAGTGTGCGGGAAGATCAAGGCGAAAAGCATTCTCGGACACCTGCTGAAGAATAGTATAAGGCCCATAGCGAATTGGTTTGATTTTGCTATGAGTCTTATCAATAAAACGCCGCTTGTCAAGATGCAACCAAACTTTGTCACCAACTCTGAAATGGATGAGGAATTCGATGTCGATCCATGGCCTTTTTCTGCTGTTGCTTGTGTCTTTTGCAAAATCTCAACCACCTTTGATTGAAGATTGTGCAAGTGTTGAATAAATGAGTGTGCCTTGTCTTGCTCCTTCTGAAGATGTGAAGTGACAGGAGAAGGCAAAGACAAAGGTAACTCATAAGGTGCCAAGGGCTGAAATCCCATACAAACCTCAAAGGGTGAATGACCTGTAGAAGAATGTAGGGCCCTATTATAGGCATGTTCAATATGAGTGAGACTCAAGTCCCACTTTGTTGGTGAAGCGTGATGATAGATTCGTAAACTTTGCACAAGTGTACGGTTTACCACTTTAGTCTGCCCATCGGACTGCGGATGATAGGCGATGGAAAAGTTAAGGGAAACTCCCAAAATCTTCCACAAAGAATGCCAAAAGTGACCCACAAAGCGTGAATCACGATCCGAGATAATGCTTGGTAGGTAGACCAAAGGAACGCCAAATGCTGTTCAAAGAAAAATTGGGCTAAGTCTGTTGCGAGAACTTGTCTTGCGGCATGGAATAAACTTAGCCATTTTACTGAATCTGTCAACCACCACGAACACACAATCATGTTGGCGCACTGTCATAGGAAAACCACTAACCAAATCCATGGAAATGCTTTCCCAAGGATGGGAAGGAATGGGCAAAGGCATGCCTAAGCCAAACTTCCTATTAGCTGGTTTTGAGCGACAACAAACTGCACACTGTTTGAGAAATCTCAACACATCCCTCCGCATTTTAGGCCAATAGAAAAATCTTTGCAAATGATGAAGTGTTTTATGCTTCCCAAAGTGACCACCATAAAGTGTAGAATGAGCTTCCTTAAGAAGTGACACTCTAGGCTCACAAGGAACACAAACCTTGTCCAATTTGTAAAGAAGTCCTTCTTTGATGTAGAAATCTTGGAAAGGACGCAAATTGGAAGAAGAAGGCTTACTCACTTGCTCAAATATTTTCCCAAAATCGGGATCCTGTGAATACTGATTAGGCCAAGTCTGAAATCCCAAGTGTGAAGTGGACATAACTGTTAAGGCAAGAGCGGCTGGAGGCCTACTCAAACAATCAGCAACCGTATTACTCTTCCCCTTTTTGTACTTGATCACCAAGTGAAATTGTTGGAGGTAAGAGGCCCACTTCATATGTCTTGATTCTTCAATTTTACTTTGAGATTGTAAAAACTTGAGAGGCATATGATCAGTGTGTACTACTGTATCTTTTCCCAAAAGATAATGTCTCCAATACTTAATAGCTTGAACTAAAGCATACAACTCCTTGTCATATGTAGAATAGTTCAACTTAGCAGCAGAAAAAGTTTCTGAATGATAAGCAACTGGATGACCATTCTGTTTGAGCACAGCTCCTAAGGCAACTTTAGAGGCATCCGTTTCAATCTCAAAAGGTTGAGAGAGGTCGGGTAAAGTTAACACAAGTGTTGTACAAAGTTTCTTTTTGAGTTTCTCAAAGGCAACTTCTTGGCTTTTCTCCCAATGAAATGGAATTTTGGACTTAGTGAGATAATGCAATGGAGCTGCAAGGGTGGAATATTGAGGAATGAACTTGCGATAAAAATTCGCAAGTCCTAGAAAACTCCTTAACTCAGTGAGAGTTGTAGGAGGGGACCACTTAAGTAAAACATCAACTTTTATGGGATCTACCTGAATTCCACTTTCACTAATCACATAGCCAAGGTAAGAAAGCTGAAGTATTGCCAAAAGAACACTTGGAAGAATTGGCATATAATTGATTCTTCGCAAGAAGATCAAGGGTTTTTTGGATATGCCTAAGGTGTTCCTCCCAAGTTTTTGAGAAAATCAATATATCATCAAGATATATTATGACAAATTTGTCAAGTACATCACGAAATACATCATTCATCAACCTCATGAAGGTTGCAGGAGCATTAGTAAGACCGAAGGGCATGACCAACCATTCAAAGAGGCCCATCTTCGTCTTAAAAGTTGTCTTCCATGTATCCTCAGCTTGGATACGCACTTGATGATATCCACTTTTGAGATCTATTTTTGAAAAGAACTTAGCTCCTTGAAGCTGATCTAATAAATCATCAATGCGGGGTAAGGGATATCTATTCTTCACAGAAATTCTGTTCAAAGCACGAAAATCAATACATAATCTCCAAGTGCCATATTTTTTAAGAACCAACAAAATAGGTGAGGCACAAGTAGTACTTTCCTTAATGAAACCCTTAGACAACAAATCTTCTATTTGCCTTTTTATTTCTTCATTTTGCAAAATAGATTGTCTATACATGGGAGCATTAGGAAGTGAAGAACCAGGAATGATTTCAATGCTATGATTAATTGTGCGAATTGGAGGAAGAGACTTTGGCTCCTGAAATATGTGTGAATAACTTTGCAATATTTTATCCATTGAAGAGTGTTGCTTTGTAATGGATGTGGATGTAGAAGTGTTTTGAGAGCGAATGAAAATTAGAGCAACATCACCACCTTTTTTAATTACTCTTTTCGTTTGCTTGGAACTTAGAATGATGTTAGGAGTGTTGGTGCTTTTAATGAGAAAGACCTTACCATATTTTTGAAGTGTGTAGGTTCTTTTGAAAGCATCATAAACAGATCTCCTATCATACTGAAAAGGTTGTCCAAGCAAAATCCCACAACAATCCATAGGAGTCACATCACAAGTGACTTGATCTATGAAATGTGGGCCAAGTGCAAATTTTAATGTGCAAGTGTGAGTGATTTCTGAGCCTCTTCCACTATCCTTCCAACCCAAAGAATAAGGTTGAGGATGAGGCTCCATAGGTAACTTCAAACGCTCGACAATGGACCTCGCAATTAGATTTTTCTGCGAGCCATTATCCACTATACAATCAGTTGCAAAATTATGAAGCAAATGGGCTCGAGTGATGAACAAAGCATCACGAGCCCCTTCCGATGAACTTACATTTACCAAGGTAACTTCATTAAGCTTACCTCGTAATTTCGTATATACTCTACTCTCTCCTACAGACTCAAGGGGACCCTTGGAAGCATCCTCCTCTTGAGTAGTAATTACTAAACTCTTCTTTTTAAGCTTAAAGCAATCAACTTTCTCATGCCCTTTCTTCTTACAATAATTGCAAAATTTCTTAGAAGAAGAAGAAGAAGATTTAGAAGAAGAAGAAGAAGGAGTAGAAGCGGAAGGGGAAGGAGAAGAAGGATATGGAGAAGACACATTCTTCTTTTGAGCAAAATTCTTCTTTTGTGAGAAAGAATTATTCCCTTTTGATGAGTTTGCAACCACTTGAGTAACAGGTGTGCGGAATGCCTGCGATTGCGCCTTAAACTTGTCCTCCGCAAGTTGCGCCTGGTTGAAAACTGAATCCAATGTTTCCATAGAAACAAACATTAGTTCCCTGTACAAATGCTCTAACAAGCCACTTTGAAATTTGAGAATCAAACCTGGAACATCATCCTCCACATTCACAAGTATCCTGAACCTGTTAAACTGGAAAATATATTCTTGTACAGACATATTAGTACCTTGTCGAAAATGAAACCATTTAATAACCAATTCCCTAGAATAATTTGAAGGATAAAAATTGGTCTTAAGACATTGTACAAGCTCATCCCATGTAGTGAGTGCATCCTGTCCTCTTTTTCGTTCAACAAGTACTTTGGCTAAACCAGAAAGTTTTAGCTTAGCATAAGGCACTATATCATCTTCTGAAAGTTGAGAGTAAGAAAACCAAGAACTCATGTCAAGAATCCAACTATTCAAGACATCAGGGTTCCTGGATCCATCATACAATGGAACTTCACAACGAACTCTCAGACGAGAATCATGAGCAGAAGTTGAAGCATTATGCAAAGAAATGTCATTTACCTTCATGGCAAGATTGCCAAGGACTTCTGCCATGGTAGTGTCATTAGCTTTATCTGCTAAAGCATTTACAACATGGGCAAGTTCTGCCACTTGGGCAGCCAAGTCAGAAGCCATGTGAACCCGGGTATAAGCCAGGAGTAAAGATGAGAAAGCACTAAATCAAGGAAATACAAAATGGAAATTTTCCTTGTTACAATGGAGTGCTTCTGAATTTGAAATTTTACTCCTAAGGCTCAAAATTTTGAAATTTTAAACTAATCTAAGGTGCAATTTACAATTTATTAATTTAAAAATAACTTAATTAAAAATTAAATTTCAATTAATCCAAGATTAATGAATTTAATCAAGTTATTAAAAATTAAATTAATAAAAACAAAATTTTAACATGCAACCTTAAATAGTAAAAATTTAAAAATTTACAATAAAATTACCCTTCAAGTTGCTGTTGAAACTGGAAATGCACTGCACTTTACATGAAATTTTTGCATGCAATCTGCAAACTTCCAAATTCCCCAATGCATGCTTCTCGAGGCATGAATTTTAGTGCCAATCCACAGGACCGAGCGTGCAAGCAATCGCTTGAGCCTGTCGGGCCGGATGCTATTCGAGCCTGTGATGACGAGTGTTGTCATGCTCGACGACCGAGTCGGGTGTGTGGCCTGACGCCCGAGCATCGAGCGCCACCCTGACGCTATCAGTAGACAGCGCTGGAGGGCAGGCCAAAGTTCTTGACCAGTGCTATCATGCTTGACAGAAGTGGCAAGCGTCAGGCCTATCACTGTCAGCGAACAGCGTGGGCGGTAAGGCCAACACGCTGTCGGCTTTAACAACGTAGGCCGAGTCGACGGTCATGCCGATGAGTGTCGGCGTCAGGGACGTTGTCGACGACAACGGTCGCAGCCTCGGACGCTATCATGTCGGACAGCGTCGAGAAGATCGACAACTGCGAGCCGTCGGCTACTGGCCGCCCCGCCGCAAACCTCGTGCGTCGGGTGCTATCGGGTGGTGCTGGCCGGCCGCCTGTCGAACGTAGCCGAGGTCTGGCTGACGTTGTCGAATGCAGCCGAGGCCTGGCCGATGCTGCTAAAAAAAATAAATTATAGTATATATTTTTTTACAAATATGCAGCAATCTTTAATATATTAATAAAATAATATATTAAATGAAAGTAAAGCTTTTCTAATACAAACTAAATTTTTTTAAAAATTAACCAGGGGGGTTAATTCCAAATTTTGAAAAGCTTAAATTGCAAAAAATAAGAGCAGCAGATCCCTCCAGTAGCTCTCCTTTCAAGATCCGGTCGACACACGACCAGCATTTGAAAGGCAACCAGATCTAAGTCGACACACGACCTAGCTTTGATGACCTCCTGGAGCTCTTCAGTACTCGAAAATGGGGGGGCGAGTAGGGTCAAATGGCTCCCTAATCCTAATTGGACCGTAGCTACGATCCAATCCCTTCCAAGGATCACAATACGAAGAACTTTGAGGCAAACTTTTCCTATACCTCTTGAGCATAAGCAAAAAGTTGGAACGAGGAGTTTGTCGTCGAAGGAACTTCCTTCTCCGAATGGTTTTCAAGCTCCCCTTGGGCTTAAACCGAGTCCTCAATGAGAAAATATTTCTCATAATAAAACTATCTCCTATCCTCTCACCTCACAAGCCCTAGTGCAAACATGAACTAGGCTTTGATACCAATGAAAAGGATTGAAAATCCAACTAAGTGTTCTATTATTTACAATTCAATATATAGGCACTAATGGCCCAAAATACATAACCAAACCCATCAAATCATGGATTTGATCCAATATGCTTAACCATAAGCTACAAAAGTGCAAAGGAGAATGCACGTAAACTTCTAAGTTAAGAGAAAGGAATATTGCTAACTAGAAGATCCATTTTAGCTATCTTGAAGTACACACTTCCTACTTTGAGTTCACACTTACTAACTAACACTCTAAATGACAACTAGAAGATAACTAGTGCCCACAAGTGCATGTGAGAAGGAGACTCACTTACAATTATTAATTTGCAAGAAATAAACTATGCAAACCTAGCTAGGAACTACTAGAGGGGTCATATGAAAGATCAAACATCAATCCTCATCAGAGGTGTAACATTTTGTTAAAGTTATCCCCAAATATTTACTTTTACTAGTGGTACTTATTTTTCACCCTAAGTAACTCAAGGGTAAAATTTTACTATAAATAGGGGACTAGGGCCCTCATTGTAATCATATTTTTGCCATGAGAATTCATAACTATACTCTATGAAATACACATTATGCTTTGTACTCATAAGGTTGTAAAAAATTAGGAAGTCCTTTGCATCCCATTAGAGGCATTGCCTTATGGTTTGTAAAGTACATAGTGGTTGAATACTGCCCTTCTAGCCCATCTTGTCATTTGGTTATTAATTTTATAATAAAATAATGGGTGGACATTAATGCTATTCAAGTTCTTATATGTTGATTGATCACATACTATCTTTGCTATAATGTAACAACCACATTTACTTTCATCTCTTGCACTCTAAACTTCATGCATTTACTTTTTGCTCTTTAATTTTCATATTTACTTTTGTGTGTCCATTTAATTTTCATGCAAATAGTTAGGTTATATTAGATCTATAACAAGGACAAAAAGGAACTAACCTAAATATAGAAGTGGGGTAAGCCTATAGCAAATAAATTCAACCTTGTTGAAAGTTGGATTTGGGGACACAACTAAACTAGAAGTTCAATTCTTTAAGTCTACATAGTTTCTAGCATGCCTGGTGGACTAACCCAATTTTTTCATAATTTTCTTGATTTTTGTACCCAAAAATGCATTTATCACTAATGAAGTAATTGGATCAAAATTGGAGTCTTTTTTATTAAGTCATACTCAAAAAGCAATTCACTTACGAAAATGAGTGATTCACTCAACTTTTGAGTAAAGTTTAGACTTATACAGAAGTAAGCAATCAACTCGACCAAGCAAGAAAATTGCTTTATTCAAAACACAAATCATTCATTCTCACCTAAACTTCCAAAGTGGATGAAAATTTGAGTAATTTTCCTGGTTTTTAAGGTTTGAACCCAATTTTTCTTAATATTTCACTCATTTCTTCAAATTTTGTGCTTATAACTTACATGTACGTTGTATATGGTGACTCCAAATCAAACTTTTGAAAACTAAATCTTCCACAAATATGAATTCAAACACAAAAAAACAAACTCAAATCTAAACTTATATGTGCATCTATCATAGGTGGAAACACTTAAGGAATTTTTTTAAATCAATTTTGTGTAAGTCAGAAACAATAATCGATTTGCCGAATGAAACAAGCAATTCACTTGATAAAGGGTGGAATACAACTAGTTATATTACAACCAACAATTTGCTTAAAATGATCTACCATGACAACTTTTCCTCTCTATAGAATATTTCTAAGTCTAACTAGAAAGATAAATTTCTTGAGAAAGTAAGCAATTTTCTTGTCTTTCGGAGTGATTCACTTACTTTCTCTTAGTTTAGAAAAAATACATAATAAACAAGTAAATTATTCAATATTTCAAGCAAATCACTCCCGCTTGCAAGTAATTCATTTAGGTTGATAGTTTACTAGAAAAATACATCCTACAAGTGAATCAATTAAAATTATGAGTGAATCGCTCCATTTTATGAGAAAATAAATCAAAATAGGCAAATTCTATTTTTTAATGATTATGATCCTAATTTTCTAGATATTAACCCCAAGATTCTATTTTTATAGGTATAAGCATATGAATATGCAATCCAAAGCACATAAATCTAGAAAAGAGAACCCATAAATGGATATAGTCATATTTAATAGGAGGAGCATAAAAGGAAAGAGGAAAATACAAATTGCCACTTGGGTACATTAGGAAGAAGAGTTTAAAGAAGCTCTAGTGTCTAGTCCCATCTTGTCTAAAGGGAAAACAAAGTTAGCTTTGAACTCATGCCTCCTCAAACAAGTTATCCAAACCAACAAATGAGTTATTCGATAACCTTTTCTAACTTAACCTGGTATAACATGATAACTCACAACAACCCTTTGTACCAAATAGTAGTATATGTGAATAACCTCACAAATAACCCACTCTATAACATGCTACCAAATATGTAGAATGTTCTCTCCATAAAAACTCTTTCATAGGACCCACCTGGATCTAGTACTTTGAACATTCCTCTAATTCAATCCATAACCAAAGTAGTAGGCTTAAACATGAATATTAAAATACATAAGAAATAATCAAACAAATGGGGTCGCTAGTATCCCAAGGAAACACTTAGGGAATACCACCACCTCCAAATAGTCAAGCATAGTAAAACATACAAGGTTTACCTCCTCCAACCCAATAGGTCTTGTAATTAATTTTGAATTATACTTCTATGTAGCAAAACTTAACATTACCTTTAAATATTTACACATAGTAGAATGTGCAAGGTCTGCCTCCTTAAAACCAATAATTCTAGTAGTTAGATTTAAAATATATGCCTTAAAATGTTCAATAGCTCCATAACCAATAGTGGGTTTACCTATATCCAACACTCCAATAGCCACCTTCCTATCCCCCATATATCTACCCTCCTTTTCACCCATACCGACATCCATGTTATACAATGTACCATCCTCATCAATAATATTGCCAAATTCCTACACAAAAAAATAATATTGATGCTACTAGACCCCTATACTATCTTCCTAATTGGACATATCAAGGTCCCCTAAACCTATTGCTCTACTCACCCATTCCCTTGGTTGCTATGAATGCTCTACCTTATTTCTCTCTTCCATCATCTTTTTATTTTATTCCTTCATCCATCCATGCATTTCATTCATTAGTTAGGTTTCATCACATCATGCATTGCATTTAGTTTAGTCCATTCATGCATTCATTGTTATCATTCATTCATGCATAGTCAAACATAAAAACACATAAAAATAACAACACACACATAAATGCACATATTTAATTAAAGTAACATGATATTACTTGAGATAAAGAAAGGGTACATAGGCCTATTTAGTCAATGTGCCATAGTTAAGCCCAACACACTTGACCCTTCCTAGGTATACATGACACACTCAAAATTAGCATGTCATCCCAATCCTATTCCTAGCTTTGGGAGTCTATCTCCTATGCCCTACCCATTAGAGGTGGTCCTGGTTGAGGTATATTCATGGACCATGAAACTATCCATGACTTGGACCATGACTGACCTTATGTTTGAAGGGATAATGATGGAGGTATCCTTTATTTTATTGGAACTTACTAAAAGTATAGTGTATAGTATAAGGTCTCCCTTCGTACTGATGCCTCCAACCTCTACCCTTCCCTCTTTAGCTTTGCCTATAGTAGGTGGATCCCATTTCCCTATTGGTTGTTAGTCACAATAGCCATCCCTTATACCTAAGCCTACTATGACTCCTAGTCCAATTGGCTTACCTCTCATCTGAGATGATCTACCTCAACTCACACCACTCTGTGAGTGTTGTGCTCAGGTACTCTATATTCTCTCGATCCTCTTGGATATATCCTCTTGAAGTAGGTCTATATTAGGGTCTATATAACCTTTATATTCCTCACTAGGTCCTCCTAACCCATGATCCCACTCAAATCAGTAGACATTGATGTGGATGTCTCTCTGACCATTCTGCTTGGCCTAGCTTCGATAGTCATGTGGCACCTCCTATTGCTCCCCTCCCTTGTCCCCATAGTAGTGGTAACTACTACCACCATCTCTACCTTAACCTACACTCATGCCTACCATGGGGCATCTTGGTCCTACCACTACTACTCTATGGTGTATTGAGTTGCCTGCCATAGTTCTAGCTACACCCCCTAGCCTATAACCTGGAACCTCTACACTTGCACTGATGGGGATATCCTTAGGGGCATAATGTCCCTATACCATATTTGATTCTCTAGAGCCACCCTAACATCATCCACCCTTGGATCCATGTACAGTGGATCATCCAGGTCCTCCTCTATCCATATCCTCACATTAGGGTCCTGTTTGACTCTTGATGGTTCCCTCAATACCCGCCTATACTAGTAGTCACCTAGGTTTAGTATCTCCTAAAATATGCAAAACTACCACTAAAATTGGTTGAACCTCAAGAGTTCTAGCTCCTCCTTCTTTGTAGTGATCCACCTGACCCTCCTCACCTAAACTAGTTCCTCTACATCATTTTTCCATCTAGGGTGTAGACACCACGGTAACCATATGATCCTATGCTTACATAGCTCATCTATCACCTACCTCCCTAGTGGTAGGTTCTTGACATATGTCATCTAGACTTGATCGAAGCTCCTGGACCATATATATGCTATCGATCACTCTAGGTTGGGCAATGGCTCTAGTAGTGCATACGGTCTCTTGACTGCTATGTAATCCTAGCACCACACCTGGAGCAACATCATACAAACCATCCTTGTATACCATTTGTACAATACATTGTACAATATCCTATATAATCAGGCTAGCATATATGGACCCCATGTGAACCGTACCTACTGGTCTTGCATGTCTTCCACTACTCCCACCAGCACCCATGGTAGGTATCATCTATAAGTATGGTATACCAAGAATCCCATAGCCACCCCATAAAGCATAATCGTTAGAGCATCAACATCATAGGGTCCCACCAACTCATCGACAAGGATTCAACTCTCTCAAACTTGGTGGGCCTATCTCCCTAATAGGCTTTGTAGTGTAGCCTACTAACCTTGGGTTTTTTAAACTACCCTCCCTCTGATGGGAATATGCAAGATGTACCACATGTACTCTAGTGTAACTACCATATCCCTTATTGGTATAAAAAAGGTTGATGACTCTGAATACCATCTCTCCACTAGCACTATTAGTAGTGCTTTGTCTACCTCCACCAAGTGCATCTCACTAGGTTTTGTAGCCCCATTATATCTAAGGTATCCCTCTCTACTAGTTTCATCGCCCGTAGTTCCTCCTCCAAGGAAATTTATTACCACTTTTGGATCTCTAGTACATCATATTGCAACCAAAAATATAATTCAAATTTTAATTAGTTTTACATAAAATAATAAAACAACAACACAGAGCAACATTTCAACATCTAAGCCTGCTTGTCTTAGTCTTTATTTTTTTTCCTCTTCTTTATTTGTTTCCTATATATATATATTTTTTTCTCCTAGATAAAATTGCACCTTTTTCTCCTTGGGCATGATTTCATCTTTTTCTCTCTTCTTTAAAAATTGCACCTTGTACTTACGAGGTATGAATTTATAAATTATAGTTCTAGGGCATGAATTTGGTCACCACAATGAACTAGCCAAAATCATGGTTGGCTCCCAAAATTATATTGGGGTTGCACGTAGCAAATTATTTAGAAAAGACAAAATAAATTGGCTAAAATAAACTAAAAACCTAGTCTAGCCTAGTCAAGAGTAAGAATTTTAGTCTTTACATATGATCACTCTGCTTCTACACTAACCTCACCCCTTGCAATAGCTGAATGGTGTGTGGGTTGTGCCATTTATTTTTCCTTTAGATATATTCTTCTCTCCTTTATGTGATAAAAATGAATTAGGGTTTTCATCCCTTTTGCCTTTTTATTCTCCTTGTTTTTGCTTTTTCTCTCTCCTCTTTAGCACTTTTTTTGTTGTTTGCTGCTCTACTTACTTTTGCATCAACCATTTTGAGTTTCCTCAAGAATGTGATATTTCTTCCAAAAATTAAGGGGGCACCCCAACTTAAGAGGTATTAATGTACCTAATGCCTCGTCTTGCATGCAAAAATATTAGTGTAAAAAATGACACCATTTTTGCACCACCCCTTTCTTCTAAACCAACCATCCCTTTTTTTGTTCATCATTTTCACCCATAGGTGTCTATATATATTTTTGATGCATTTATTAGGCCATAAATGCATCAAAGAGGGGTAAAAATGTAGACATGGAAAATTGATTGACCCAAGTGAGTCATTTTCCCTAGAACCCTTGAGAAGGCTGTCAAACTTATTTGAGCACAAGTTTTGGCCTATTTTCCCCTTTTCCTTCCTTCTTTTCCTAGCTTTGTCAAAATTAGGGTCACCCAGTATGGGGCATGATTTCAGCAAGTTAGGATTTTCTTTTAGAAAATCCTATTTTTTGGGCCAACCCTTAGGACATCGACCCTCCCCTAGGTTGCCTTTTAATCTTCTTGCCTTTTGCCCTCTGAAACTCTAATAAATAGAGAGTTTGGATATTCTTTTTTCCTAGTGGCGATAAGAGAAGTTTATAAGTGTGATCTAAGTAATTTTTGAGTAATATTTGGCTAACAATCTCTCTTAGAAATCAAGTCTTCTAATAATATCAAGTGTCTTATAGTGTTCTTTTGTTGCTTTGTTTCCCTTGATAGATAAGTGTTGGGGCCTTGAGGAAGAGTCTACCATTTTGTGGAGGTCTTCATTCTTTTTTTATTCTTTCACTGACACGAGGTTTATTCTTGCATTTTGGTATTTCTAGAATCATTTATTGTGCATTTTGCATTCTATTTTGCATCAATTTGTCATTATTGCATGTCTGCTATGAAATCGTGCTTCATTCGTACAGGGTGTGATTTCAATAGGATCCAAAATAATTATCGCTCCTTATGGGAAATTATTTTAGTTTCATTAGTTTTGGGGGTAAAATTTCACTCCCAAATGCTCATTTTGTATTTACATATTCTATTTAGACCATAACACTGATATATGCAAAATCAACCTTAATAAGTTGAAAGCATATAAAGGAATTCATAGTATTTCAAATAATTTACTTGAAATACTTTCCATAGGAGAAATAAGAGTTCCTACTTGGGAGACAATATTATTACAAATATTATTATTATCATTAACTTCTAATATTCCAAGTTTGGGAGTTATATGGTATACTACATCAAACATAGATTATTGGAATATTAAACTATTAACGGGTGTAAAAGAAAGTTCATTATCTAATTAAAGGAGTTGTAATTATCTATGTATTCTTATATCATACTCATACTAAAGAGATAAAAGAAATCCAACCATAGAAAACTTCAAATTGATAAGTGCATAGTTCATTAGGAGAGATAAGGAATAATATAATTTGATTATTGATTTACAAAAAATTACAAAATCAACTCAAAGGTGAACTATTACTTATTGAAGCACTTCATCAAAACTTATAGAATAATCAAATCACTAGGGAGACATAAGGAATCCTTCAAAACCTAAGTCTAGAAAGGTTCTATCAAATTGGTTCTTATACTCTATACTAAGGAGCTATAAGAATGTCTACTCCAAAGAACACATTAAATAATGTAATTAGAAAAGAAGCAAGGAAAATACCATTATGGCTTAGAAGCATGATTGATGATTGAGAAAACTCAATCGATAATAAAGAAGAAACAAATAGAAGACAAGAATAAATAGAATTTAAAAGGATTTTTGGAAAATCACAAACTAATAGTTGTGTGAGAGAATATTCTTCAAATATATCTTCTAATGAGATAGTAAAGGGAGTTTATGATAATACTAATATTTAAGATCATACTCAAAAGGAAGAAAATAACATTGATAAAAAAGATCACATACAAATATTGAAAAAGTTAAAGATAAAATAACTTCAATTGTACATTCATGGTTCAACTATTTCATCACATTAATGGATAAACATGATATTTCTAAAAAAGATAACAAAGACAATGGGATATCTTTACTATGCACCTATTATGGTAAAATTGATCATGAGAAAAGTAATTGTTGGGTTTTCGATCCATGTAAATATTGTAGAGGAAAATATCATCCATCTTACTACTATTACAACAAAGGCAAATACTAGAAAAGATTCAAGGAGAAACTAGTATTCAGACTAGATTGCTTCTTCCAAGCTCTTATTTTAGAAGCATCCTCTAATTATAAGCTCAAGATTAACTTTTGTGAATATCAAGGAAATAGATACAGGGAACCAATCAGTAATGATCTATTGGTGACTTGCAATATTATGAGATCATTAGCCCATCAAGGATACTTAGAAGACTACAAGGTCAAATATTTTACCAAATACTTAGAATCAACAAAAGGTAGTGGTTGAAACATGACAAGAAAAATAAACATGAAAACAAAAGCATAAGAAGAAGAAGAACTAGACCAAGTTGAATATTATTCTAAAGACAAAGATCCATATTGAAGACTAAAGTATTCAATACCCAAATAATGTAATACAAGGGGGTGTTAGAGTATATTACATCATTTGGATCATGTAAATGTACCACCTCTGGTATATAATTAGATTAGGAGTTTAATTTAGAGTAAAGTTAGTTGATTACCTCAAGTATTGTAATAAATGCACAAGTGTCTATGTGTAAGTTATAAATATGCATGTAGTCCACATGTACATGTGTCTTACGTAGAGTAAGGGCCAAAGAACCTATCTTCATATATAAATACCTCATAGTAAGTAGAAAAATGTGGAACAAAATTTATAGTGTGTGTTATAGTTTAGTAGGATGGTACAATGTACTCTTTTCATATTCATTCATAGAGTGTATAGCATTGTACTATTGTTTTTACTTTCATTAATGACATATTACTAAGTTATTTATAGATGTTCATTTCATTATTCTTGCATATTATTGTACCATTAGTTTATAGTTATCTCAGATTAGTTATCCTGCATCTTGTCATTATTCTTCCTATAATACTGGCCCATCAAAAGCTAACAAAACCCAGTAAGAAAAGGTTCCAAAATGATAGGTAGATGTGGTTTTCTCTTGGTCCTCTTCCTCTATCTGGATCTGATTGTATCCACTATATCTATCAAGGAATGAAAACTACTTTCATCCAGCTAGAGTATCTACAACTTGATCTATGAAAGGTAAAGGGAAATGGTCTTTCTTGGTCACCTTGTTTAACATATTATAATCCATGCAATCCTCCATTTACCATTTTTATTAGGCACCACTACCAACGGTGATACCCATTGACTAGCTGAGTTGGGATAGATGAATCCAGTAGATAATATTTTTTGTAACTTAGCTTTCACTATTTCCTTAATGGTTGGGTTCATCCTTATTTATGGATGTTTTACTAGTTTTGCATTATCTTCTAGGTAGTTGTGGTGGGTGCAAATTTTAGGTGCAATTCCTTTCATATCCTTGTAATCCCATAAAAAAATTATTTTATGCGTATTCAATATTTCCTTCAACTTTTTCTCCTGGATGGTCATTAATGCACTATTGATATCCAATATTTTTTTAGGTTCTACTTCATTTTTTTAGTGTGATGCTCTTTCTCCTCAAAAATTGGTGAGACTATAAGTGGTAGTTCAAATTCACCTTCTAAAAATTTTGATATAACTATGTCTTCATTTGCCATGTCTCCTACTTCATCAAGTGCCATGATGTGTTGCATCATGGGAAAAGCATCATCCCTTATGGCCTCAAAACCAGGCTCAACCAGCTCATTCATGAATTGTGCAGGTGAGAAAATGACTAAATTTTTCACATTCCTTCCATAAAATATTGTCATTTTTCAATCCTGCAACTAATGTAGGCGTTAGTCATCATGAGCTAGGGGTATCCTAGGATGAGTGGGTAATCACCCAATTTTGACTTTGATTGTAAAACCAAAAAGTTAGTTGGGCACTCCCATGCATCAATGGTTACAATTATGTCTTCCAACATGCCTTCTAGAAGTACCATAAACCTATCTGAAAACTGTAATATTGTATTAGTTGTCTCATATTTTTTAGTTGTAGCCTGTGCATGGTTTCTTTGGGCATGACGTTAATGATTTCTCCTGAATCCACCAAGGTGTTGGGTAACATTAAGCCTATAATTTTTACCATTAAAATAAGGTATTCTAGATCAAAATATTTAGGGTGGTAGGTTTTTTCTAACATTAAATCAATGAGTTGACCTATCATTTGTACTACTTTTGGTTGTGGCCTCAATCCTAGTTTCTTAAGGCATAATTCCCTAATTGCTTTTGTGTAAATAGGAACATCCTTAATATCTTAATTCAAGGGAGTTAAAATAGTAATATTTTTTAATTCTTCCATTATATCAAACTCGAGTTGTATCCTTTTCCTAATTTCCCGTAGTCTTTTGGGATATTGTGGAATTCCTTCATTGTTTGATTGTTCAACAACATGGTCTTCTTCTACTTCTACTTCCTCCACTACTGGAGGTATTTTCTCTAATCCTACCACTCTACTTGACCTAAGCTAAATTGGAATATACTCTATGTTTTCTACATCAATATGATACATAGGGTACATTCTCGTATCTACCTAGTATGCTAGTGTGTTCATTTTATTGTTGCTAGAATTTAGAGTTGGTTGTGCCAACACTTGTTGCAGTCTTGAAGTAGGTGGATTCTGTAAACTAGGATGTACTAGAGGTTGTACTATTTATTTTGGAGGTTGGGTCCATGTATTAAAATTTATCCTTTACATCCTAGGATTTTGGTATGGAATCCATAGGTTTGGTGTGTACGGAGAAGGATTTTGGGTAGCATTCATCCACAGTGGTAGGCCCCACCAACCCATATTGGGTGGTTGAAAATACCCTTGATTCATGAAATTAGGGCCACCATATGGTGGTGCTACACCTAACATTCCAATCAACATAGGAGGCTATTACCAATTCCTTTTGTTACCTACAAAGCACATTTCTACTTATTTCGGATCTTCTTTCATGGTTGCTAGTTTTGGACATAACCTAGTCTTATGATCCATCTAACAAATATCACATACCCTTACCTTATTTTTTGGGTATTTATTAGTGTATTTCCTCCTACACATTTGGTATAAATAGGCAAGTGCTACTTCTATCTCTTGCTTATTTTGTAGTTGGAACATGTCTAATTGTAATGCAAGAGATGATAAAATATCACTCTTCATGTCTTCCAACAAGTTTCCTATTTCTACCTTGGTTATTGAGGTTGTTGTCTTTGTTCCTTGTGTTAATGGTTTTCCATTTTTCCTAGAGTAATTTCAACACAGTTGCTAGATGTCTGACATTTGAGCTTGATAAATGTCACCTCTGTGATTCATTTGTAAGTCCCCTCAGGAATATACTTTTTAATGATCTTTCTCCTAGCTTCACATGGGGTGAAAGTTGGAGATTGAAATTAAACCTTCCCCAATTATCTTCTAAATATTTATCCTCCCTTTGCATCATGTACATGACCTATTATTGTGCATCCCTTGCTCTTCCAAAGTCTAGGTGTTTTTCTAGGAAAGTTTTCTTCATACCTTCCCAGGTGTTGTTTTATCTATTTCCTAGCCAATAAACCAATGTAATGTACCATAATCTAATGTAGAAGGAAATTTTTAGTTTCCTAGACATTCATTTTATAGTCAAATGATTTGCAAAGGGTGTCAATTTTAAAAAGGAAAAGATCAAGGTCCTCTGTTGGTAATCCCTTGAAGTACGAAGATGTATTGGGGAAATGTTTTTCATCTTAGTTTCTCCTACAGGTTCCTCTATCAAAAATTCAAAACTTATGGAAGTTTCATTACTTTGAGGTATTTGTCTCCTTAAAGGTGGTGTAGGTTCTGAATCAACTATTTCTATAGTAGATAACAAGGTGTCACACTCATTCTTTTTATCTTGTAGTAATATTCCTTGATCAAAATCTAAAATAGTGCCTTCTTCTAGAACTTTCCACCTTCATTTAAATATATTATTAGACTAGACATGGTTATAGTTTGATCCACTAGCTACTCCTATGTTGTGTAATGAATTAATGTACCAAGGTAACTCAAGTAGAGGGGATTGTCTCCCTTCAAGGGACACTAACTCTTCTATAAATGTTTCTAGAATAATTTGAGCTTGTGGCTATAGGAAGTTTTCTATTTTCTTAATGAATCACCCATCATGTCCTCTAGGTCTTGGTGGACTCATGCATCTCAGGTAGTGGATCTACATGTAAGGCAATTTGAACATGCACTTTTAATCTGAATTGCTCTATGGATCCTAAATACTACAATTTTGGTAACTCCCTGGCAATGATATCAAAATGATAGGCAAAAATGATGTTTTTGAAATGGTCGAGTCCTATCAAATCATGTTAATTTTAAGAATTGTAAGTGTCATGCATATTATATTCCTGTAGTGTGGGAATGAATACCTTCCTATGCCTAAAATTTTAATGGGGGGTGATGTTGCATGAAGATATTTTAACTCATTTAAATAAAATGACGTATTGATAAAACAAGAACAATTAATAAATTAAAGTTGGAAATCAAATGAACATTACATATTAAATTAACTAAAAGAAACACTCATTCATGAGGAAATAATAATCATACTAAATTAGATAAAAAGTACACACACATCTATGCTTCAAAGAAATAATGCACACACATTCTATTTGGAAATAAAAGAATAAAAAAGAGGAGGATTATTGCCTAGAGTGGGCCCAAGATCCCATAGATGATTTACCCAACTAATTTCTAAGGAGGAGCCTTTAAATCAATATGAATAATAAATACTAGAACTCTCGAGTCTTTAATGATTTAATTATAGTACAAATTATTCACTTAAAATTTAGATAAAACTCAGATTCTTATTTTAGGGTTGCTCTGCATTTTTATATAGTATGCAGGCACCACCTGTTACAATTGGATACAACTCATTAACCCAAATTAAGACATACTTTATTGGTCTATTACAATGGCTATGAGTGTAGCTATGATATTTTCCATATAAATATTGGTAGTTTATCGAAGTCAAATATTAGTGGCTGAAAAAAATGCTCTTGTGGAGTTTACAACCATTTTTGTCTTCTTCTAGAAGTTAGATGATATTGGTCAATTTTTAATGATTGGGTGTAGGCACTTTTGATGGGGTGTAGGCACCTTTTGGTGGGATATAGGAACCTTTTTATGGGGTTTAGGCACCTTCTAATGGGGTGTATATGCCTTTATATGGGGTGTAGGAACCTTCCCATGGGGTGTAGGCACCTTCCTACATTCCATGGAATGTAGGCGCTAAACTCTTGGTGGGGTTTAGGCACCTCCCTATACATGTAGGAGCTACATTCTTGGTGGGGTGTAGGTTCCTTCTTACACTCTGTATAATGCAGGTGATACACTTATGGTGTGGTGTAGATACCTTCCTGCACTTTGTAGAATGTAGGTGCTTCACCCTTAGTAGGATGTATGCACCTTCTATATTTCATGGGATGTAGGATCTTCACCCTTGGTGGGGTGTAGGTGCCTCCTAAACCCATTGGGACTTCCTTTCGTACATATCCATCCTAAGAAGTAGTAACTCATCCACAAATTCTAGGTTCGTATAGGATCTCCACTCAAAAATACGAAGAAATCTATAACTACACACATGGATAGCAAAAAACACCAATTAGGCATAAGTACAATAATTTCTATTAATCATAAGCAAGATTTATACAAAAATACATCTCTAATGTTAATTAAACCAATAAAAATATCCCCAAAAATAAAAATGAGATGAGCTTTTTTTGTGCTCATCATGGATTGGTCCATGTCTTCAAGAATAGAACTCCATTGCATCATGCTCCTTCAAATTTTGAGATAATATCAGGTACTGTACTCAATATTGACACTCTTGAATATCCTAGCCTCCAACCTATCTACCCAAAATATTAAATATTTCTTGAAGAAAATCACCAATCATAATCAAATAAAAATATGATGATATCTAATATTTTCCAAATAGTCAAATTTTGGTTATAAAATCACAACAAATTTTATCAGTTCCTTTTTTTAATAATTTGAGTCAAAATTAAATATAATATTAGCTTCAATAGCCCTTCAACTATAAATCTTTCTATCTAAAGCTTTGATTTCAAATTTACACCATAATTTTTTTGATGCTACCTTTAATTGTGTCCTTTTTATTCTTCCCACTCACGGTGAGGATAAATATGTCTCTAATAACACAATTCTCTAAGTCTTGGATTAAATTTTAATATATTAGATAGTTCAACCAATTTTATTAATTGGCATAAATATCAATTCTATAAACTATTCTCCAATATACTTGGCTTGATTGTAACTTTCTCCACTCAAGGTGGCTTTGATAGAAACTACTCAAAGGAGTTTTGATACTATTGTTGGATTTTTAGCAAGATCACCATAGGTCCCAATGTTTATGATCAAATATAAAATCAATATTTGAACATTCAATTATCAATGACCAATATCAATGAACATAAATTTATGAAAATAACAATAAAAATAATATAGAATTGATGGCCAATACCATTCATGAAATAACATGAAGAAAACTTACAATAATATTGCTCAAATTGTATACAAGCTTAATATGCAAATACACTTGTATCTTTGATGATACAAATACATGGAGCTTTATCTCTATTATATAACCTTAGAAATGTGACTCTTCAAAACTTGACTATATCACTCCTCACATATCTAAGAGTTGCATCCTTTTCTATTCCACACATAAGATAAATCTCTCATGTCCCTTGGCTTCACATATTACCACTTGTATACATGAATCTTGGTGTTACATTCACTTGCACACTTTACTATATGAAACTTTGCACTCTCCTACACACTCCGCACTTGCACACTTTACTATATGATATTTGCACACTTTCTCACTCTAAACACTTGCACACATTGTTACATGCCAATTGTGCACACCCTACACATAGACACATACATTCAAGGGAAATATAAATCACACTTCTAAACTATAGATTCAAAACCTATTCTAAAATTTACAATTGTATCATAAGGTACCATGGCATGTGCAAAATAATGTAATATTATATAACACCCCCCTTTATTACCTTATTTTGTTACTGAAGAAATTAGTCTTTAATTTCTAATTCTTGTCTTTGTCCTTTTGTTCTGGCTTTTGCATTGCTTAAAGTTTATATTTTGAATATGTTCCTTTATGCTATTCCTTGTGCCTATTATGATTACAAAAACTTCATATCTTCATGAGAGTTTTGAATCATCAATATACATTTCTAGTGTATATTCTTTGTTTTTATTAATATCCATTTTTTGAATAGTTTTTAAATAATTGCACATGCATTTCAAAATTTCAAAAATTCTATAGTAATAGAAAACATGTCATTTATTGAAATAAAACCATTATTACAAAAATGATTAACAAATGCTCCTTTGAGCTACAAATGAGGGTCTTCCAAGAATGAAACCCTTTTTCAATCAAGTTTTATGGCACTCCATGTCTTCTATTGCCACCTTGAAGTGCAGGTGGGTTTTGAAGCTCCGATAGCTTGATGGACCACCCTTGGTTGTATGTGCCTCCAAGAACCCTACACACAACCAACAACAAACTAGTTAGTAGCACCTATTTTACAAAAAAAAGTGCAATAACAAAAAGTTAAGCTAATGCATTAAACGAAACTTAAAAACAAGTTAAAAAGCACACTAAAGCATTTTACTCACAATGCATAAGTAGCTATTAGAGAAATTTTGGTAAAATTTTGACTATGTCAAAGAATATTCATATCAAATGAGGGAGAAGAAGGGGCTATTTAAATTCTAACTGGAGTTAGGTGAACTAGAGTTAAAATAGCAAAGTGGTCCTATGATGATTGTGGTTAGGCATAGGAAGGGGCTTAAGTGGATCAAAGGGACTAGAATAGACAACATTACTAATTTATAAGGTTACAATATATTAATAAAAATAATTTTACACATTATTAAATATTAATATGAACCATTGCAAATGTGACACTTTTTAGGTGTCTACAAATTCTATTCTTAGGGTAGAAATATTTTTATCTCCAAAATGTTTATTTCTTCAAATATGCAAATTTTATCTATAATCATAATTTAAAAAAAAAACTTGAATTCCTTTTGAGTAGAATTCCTTATAGCTCCAAAGTTATTTTCAATTTATCAAATTTTAAAATCAATTTTCAAATATCAAATATCAAATTTTCTATTTTTAATTTTCAAGAATCAATTTCCAAATTCAATTTTCAAATTTTTTTTTTGGTAGATAAGATACTATAGCATTAATACCGGGTTTTAGAGGTTGACCCAAAACCTTTTACAAAAATCAGCCCAGGGTTGTTGATGAACATGTCCTTACTAAGGATCCTATATATGTAAAATCTACATGCCGCCAAAGCCATTACATCCGGTAAGGCACATAGCCTATTATCAAAAAGAAACTTCCCATACAACATTTTGGGTATACCCCAAGAAAACACACATGCATCATAATTACAAAAAAGAAACAGACACAGATCCCTTCCTTGAAACAGTGGAGAAACAAAAAGTTGCAGACACACATAGCAGAGTACTGAAAAAAACTCCCACAAGCTCTGTATTGATAGTTACTCTTAATAATTCTTTGGTAATTGCTTTCTTCCGTATATGACATGCTTTGGGACCACATCCCGTCTTGGCCAATCAGCCTTGGAGAAGTGAACCTGCTGGCTAGATTTATGGCGGTGGCTATCTGGTGGTCCACGTGGCTCTGGTTCGAAGTCTTATATTATCATTTCTTTCCTGCCCTATGATTATCAACCAACCTCAAATTACTAAGATGACTAGGAGCCATGTTATCTGACATGTGATTGTCCCCATTAGTCTTTGTGGTATTTCCAAGCAGCATCCACCAAGACTGACAACTCGGATAATTTTTATTGTGAGTCCATTTCAAAAAAGATACGGGAATACTCATAGCCTTCGAACTTACAGTGCCTTCCCTGTTGGTAAATTTGACTATCATTCTTGGCATTCTTGTTGAATAAGCTCCTCTACTTCACTCGGGACATCGTGTTCCCATTTGAAAAGTCTGTCACCATCGACACCCAAATTGGCCAGCTTATCAACAACTTTGTTAGCTTCCCGAAAGACATGTTGGGATTTTCTGTCCTGTCTTCCCTGGAAAAGGATCCTAGCCTCTTCAACAATTGTTTTAATCCTCCAAGGAGGTGTTTTCCAATTATTGAGGAGATTTATAACATGCATAGAGTCTCCTTCTACGATCAAATTGCCTTCTAAGTCTTGAGTCATTTGAAGGCCTCTCCACATAGCTCTAGCTTCAGCTTCGTTGTTCATCCTTGTTCCCAAATATTCAAAAAATGCAAGCATCATATTCCCATTATGATCTTGCACAATGCCACCAGTGCCTACTCTGCCAGGATTGTCCTTAGCCACTCCATAAAAATTAAGCTTAAACCAACCCGTAGGAGGTGGGGACCACTTAACATTGGCTCTAGGGTTGACTACCCTAGGCACAGACTCATCTAACAAGGTTAAGCTTAAATATTGAGCAATCGTGGTCTCCTACAGATGAGGTTTACGGCTATCAAAAGGGATAAGGTTCACATTCTCATTGGCAAAGGATAGGATCCTGGCAATGATAGTTTGATGATCATGGATAGACTCATTAAAGACTCTATGGTTCCTTTCTAACCACACCTACCAAAGATAGTGATTGAGACAAATTTTCCACATGTATCTAAGTCTTTGGCTTGAAAAGGGGCAAGGCCACTGGATGAAAAAATCAAGTACGATGGCTGGTTTAACCCAAGAAATATTGAAGGCCTAAAAAACCCCACTTAGGATAGTCAAGGAAAAAGGGCACTCAAGGAAAATGTGATAAATGGTCTCCCAATTAGCCCTACATAGATAACAACGATTAGTGATACAAATACCTTTACGCATCATATTATCAATGGTTAGAATTCTTCCTTGGATAACCAACCATGAAAAGACTACAATTTTTGGAATTAAATTTTTTATCCAAACTAAGTCCTTTTGGAGGACAAAATCCTCGTCATCAAGCAGAAGCTTGTAAGCTGATTTAACAGTGAACTGCCCATTTTTCGTAGGAGCCCAGGTCACTTGATCTTCCTTGGGTCTCATGGGGATAAACTGTTGCCCGAGAATGTTACAAAGATCATTTGATTCCACTTGAAATCCCTGAATCCTTATTTGTTTCCACTTCATTCTGCCTCTGTCCTCAACCATATAATCGAAGACTTTTCTGCCAATGAGTTCTTCCATGATATCTCTGATTCGGGCTAAGTTAGGATATTGCGTCAGTGGTTCGTCCTTAGCCCACCTGTCATTCCAACAATTTATCCTCTCACCATTGCCTAAAACCCATCTTAAACCTTTTTTGATGATTTCCTTACAATTGAGAATTGCTTTCCAAAAAGCAGAACCTCTGATTGGAACTGAGTCACTTAGAAATTCCATATTTTGAAGATACTTTCGTTTGATGATAGTTGTCCATTCATTTTCTTCACCAAAAATGAGGTGCCATGCCTGCTTAGCTAGTAAAGCTAAATTCATATGAGCAATTCTCCTCAGACCTAAGCCCCCATTTTCCCTGGGTCTGCACACTTTGGTCCATCCTACAAGGTGTATCCTTTTTTTCTCCTCTGATCCAGTCCATAAAAATTCTTTTTGGAGTTTCTCAATTTTTTGGAAAACCTTCACAAGGGCTTTGAAAATGGAGAGGAAATAGACTGGAATGCTCTGAAGAGAGGCCTTAGTGAGGGTCAACTTTCCTGCTTGAGATAGAAGATGACCTTTCCATCCAGCAAGTTTTTTTTGAATTCTTTCAATAACCCTGTCCCACATTGACTCTCTCGGAGAACCAATGAAAAGAGGGAGACCAAGATACGAAGTGGGGAGGTTTGCTATATCACACCCTAAAATTTTTGCAATCCTTCCTTGCCTCTGAATGGGGGTGTTCAAGAAATATAACTTGCTTTTACTGAAATTAACTTTATGACCAGCAGCATCCTCGTAGAGTTGCAGGATGTATTTAATTCTTTTGGCCTCAACCACCGATGCCTTAGTCAATAGAAGGGTATCATCGATGAATTGTTGGTGAGAAACAACCCTAGTGAGAGATGTTGCCTTGATTCCTGATATTAGCCTTGAACTGCAAGCATTTTTTATGGTTCTACCTAAAGCTTCTGCCACAATGATGAATAACATGGGGCTGATAGGGTCCCCCTGCCGAATTCCTCTGTGACTTTGAAAGTAACCAGCAGTTGTTCCATTAACCAGAATCGAGAACCATGCTTTAGAAATGCATTCTTTGATCAAATTAACCCATTGGTGGTGAAAACCAAACTTAAGGAGGACAACAATCAGAAAGTCCCAATTTAGCCTATCAAATGCTTTGTTCATATCAAGCTTGAGGGCAAAAATAGACCTGTTAGTCTTATGAGCAGAGTGTAGAGCTTCATGAACTGTGATAACTCCATCCAAGATTGACCTACCCTGGATAGAGCTTCCCTGGCATGGATCTATGATGTGGGGCAGAACATCTCTCATTCTATTTGCAATGGCTTTAGTTAGGATCTTGTAAGAAACATTGCACAGATTGATTGGCCTAAAGTCAACCATAGATTCAGGGGTTTGCTTCTTAGGAATTAGAGAAATAAAAGTAGAGTTGAGACCTTTTGGGATATGATTTCTTGCTTGGAATTCTATGATAGTAGAAATTACATCCTCACTTACGATGTCCCAAAAATCTTGATAGAAACGAGGGGAAAGCCATCGGGTCCCGGGGCTTTGTTTGGCTCCATGCTAAACAAGGCTTCCTTAATTTCCTCATAAAAAAGGGAGCTAGAAGCTTAAGGTTTATATCCTCATTTATTATTCTAGGAATGGATTACAAGAGAATATATTTGACCTCCTCATTGCATTGTGATTCTTGACCAAGGATAGAATTGAAATAAGTTACTGCCTCCTTTTTGATTTTTGTTAAGTCCTAAGTAATAGAACCATATGCTTTTTAAAAAAATATATATCTTGTTATTGCTTTTGTTTCTAAGCATGGTGACGTGAAAAAACTTGTAATTTGAATCTCCATATTTCAACCAAGGAGCCCTCGATTTTTGCCTCCAATAGATTTCCTCATAGGCCAAAATGTTATAAAAATCTGCTAGTTTTATCCATTCCTCCTGCCTAGTAGTTTCATCAGCATCACCATGTTGAATCCTCTGATCAATTATATTCAAAATTTCAACAACCTATTTTTTATTTTCAAAGAGATTCCCAAAGACCTCTTTGTTCCAGGTTCGAAGCTTTTCCTTAACAAACTTTAATTTTCCAGTAAGTTTAAAAGCTACACTACCCCTGACAGGTTGTTGCCACCACTGAATTAAGTTATCTTTGAAACTGGAATGTTTGATCCACATAGATTGAAATCTGAAAGGTTTATTGAAGGACAGAGAGTTATGGATCTCCAAAAAATGGGATTATGATCAGAGGCAATTTTAGGAAGGGCTTGTAGGGTAGAATCACCGAACAGAGTTGTAGCCTCCTTTGATAGAAAAAACCTGTCAAGTCTTTCTTGAATGATATGACATCCTATCCGTCGATTTCTCCAAGTATAATTCACTCCTCTAAGTTTTACATCCATCAACATGTTCGAGTTCACAAAGTCATTGAAATCATCTATGCTTCTGATAGGTGGTCCATTTCCACCCATTTTGTATGAAGGGTAAAGAGGAGTGTTAAAATCCTCAACCCGAATCCAGGGGAAATTATGGAAGATTTCACTCAGATTGCCTAAGTACTCCCATAGTAGAGCTCTCCATTGAATTGAAGTCGAGGCATAAATATTTGAAAGGATCAACAACCTGTTGTTGTTTATTTCCTTAAATAAAACACTAAGAACCCTGTCATCTTTCTTAATAATGGTGCCTTCTACTATCCAGGGATCCCACAACATCATAAGGCCTCCAGACGCTCCTCTGGCTAATTTGCAAACCATATCCCCTTGATTCTAGATTTTTTTTGCTATGTTTTTTGACTGAATCTCATCAGTTTTTGTTTCTTGCAACATGATAATAGTTGGATTCACTTGATTTCTTATTGCACTGACTTCCCTGTGTTTGGGCAGGCCATTGAGGCCTCTCACATTCCATGAGAGGAACTTCATTTATATTGTTTGGGATTTCTTCCTCTCCCTCTTTTTCAAATTCACCTTATAATTACTAAATGCTTTTCCAAATACTCCTTCTTTAGTGAGCTTATTGCAAATGAATAATCACATTCTAATTATAATTCCCTTATAACTTACATGTGCATTAAAAATATGACTTTTGACTTTTATCTAAGCTCCCCTTATTTGGAATTTTTTAAATAATATTTTTTCTACCCCAAAATTTCAAATGCAATGATATTATACTCACCTTACTCTTCTACATTTATGTGTAAACTTTAGAAGCATTCAATTACAGCAGAAGATAGAGATCAAAGCAAAAAGACACATTATATTGAATAAATAGAAGTGATACATCGAGTGGAGATTTGAAGGTCTTTATATAGGAAGATAGATTCCTTGTGTAGACACTAAAATGTGGTAAACCTGATTAAGCATCCACAAAAAATTATCAAATTGGCATCATATGGCGCCTTGGGCAGCCCTCAGGAGGCTCACAGTGGCTGCCCTTTGACAAGTGGCACCTCCTGCCATGCATGCCCTTGCATGCCTTTTTGCACATGAGCCCCTTTGGGCTATAAAATGGATTCAATATCCACACAAAAAAACATATATAGAGGAGTTCTAGGATATGCAATGGAGTTCTTCCGATATTTCCCCTCACCTTATTGCACCTTTTTGCCCTCGAAATCTCCCTTTTGCCAAGGAGGTTACCGGGTGACTTCAAGAAGGTAATCCGAGCATAACTTTTCCATCCGGGTGAATTTCTTCACCAAATTCAATGAAAACACACCTTATATTGTTTAGGAACATCTTATAGTGATTTTTGTAGCAAAAAGTGGCCGTATTTGGTGGGTATCCCCTCCTAGGGTGCCCCCCAAATAGTTGCAGTCACCATCGCCCCCCTGGGACGAGGGTAAATTATTACACAATTTCACTACTATTTTTAATTATTATTTTTCTATATTATCCCATTATGCTACAGTTCAAATTTCAGGTGATTTGGAGTTAAATTGACAAAGTTATAGCATTTTTAAGTTTTTGTAGGCTCGTAGGGCCCATCCGGGCACCCCAGTTTGATGCAGGTGGATCCGGGACCCAATTTGAAAATATAATCATATGGGTTGTCTTGAAATGTCAATTTATGCATACTATCCAAATTTCATGAGTTTTGGATATGTTTAGGTTCGGTATTTTCTTGTCTTCTTCTTCGTAGGTTGCAGGCGGGCGACGCAAAATCGAGGGGTCTACAGATGCAATTTCTGATATATTTTTGGTGATATCCTCTCAAAACATCCTCTTTAACATCTCTAAAAATTTTCAAGTCATTTGGACATGTTTTGATATATTTTTAATATATGCGCTATTTTGCCCCTATGGGGATTGCATGTTTTCACCATACACCCTTGCTATTTGACCCCTTTTGCCTTCCTTGTGTGCAGGTGCAGGTTATTAGAAGGCATTGGGAAGGAATATCAGACATCATATATTGAAGATACAAGCAGCGATGGCATTGGCTCGCCCACCTCGATTGTGGGTATGCGGAGAAACATTGGATGTGCACCTTGATTCCGTGAAGGACTTGGTCTTTGGGCACCCAATATTGTAACAATTGTATCACATTTTGAGCCCTCAAGGGGACTTCTGTGTAACCTTGGATCTGATCCAACAAATTAATGAGAAGACACTTGCTTTATTTCATTTCCTTTTGTTTGGTATTCTTTCATTTTCACATGCATGCTTCCTTTTTGATGCTCATGAGCGATATGGGGTAGATACACATATTTTTTCACATAATTTGGTGCACTATTTTTCCCTAATTCAGTGGTGATCATGGTGGGACCCTTGTCCCTTATGATTTGGGTGAAAATCTGACCTCAATTTTGCAATTTTTGCCCTTTTTGTGTTGCAGGTGCTCCCCTCCCCACCCTGGAATGGTGGCAGAGCCTTTATCTGGCACACCCTGGGATGGTGGCTTCACCATCCCACCCTAGGATGGTGGTGAGGCTTCTAATCATCCCACCCTGGAGCGGTGGTGAAACAGAGAGATTTCTGCCCAAAAATTCAGAATTTGGAGAGCTCAAAATGGACAAAGTAAGTGCCTAAACCCTCTGTTTTTCTGCTACATTTTTAGAGACTGTCAAAAATCAGTTTTCTTGCTTCATTTGCTTGCATAGAAAGGTTAAAAGTTACATTTTTTCTTTTCTTATAACATCACATAGCAAAAGGAAGAAGAAAATTCAAAAGAAATTTGAAGTAGCAATGCATCTTTGTGGCTTGATTGCTTGTGGCTTACCCAATGGGTAGGTTAGCATTTAGGGCTTGCATCTATAAGTGACATTTGTAGGTTCCTTTTATCCTAGATTTTTGAAATTAAAACACACCTATTGCATGCATTTAGTGAATGATCATTGAATGCTTCTTTGCTTACTTTCTTTGGTCTTAAAAGGAACCACACACACTTGCACGTTCCACTATAACATTGGTAAGGTTGGATTTCATCACCAACCCCCAATTCAGACTGGTGACGTTGGATTTCACCTCCTTCCACCAGCTTGCCCATATATTCCTTAGATAGAATAGGGCACTCTCTCAATATGGAATAGGTCACTAATGTTCAAACTGCCTCCCACTATTGGAAACATTGTTTCAGAGTGGAAGAGCTAGGCGAACCCCCCACTGGGATTTAAGCGGTGTACCCTAGACTCTTTTGAGAAATCATGTTTGGCACTAGTGTCCCTAGTCACCACTTTGGTTGAGTTCCCTCATTCTAATTCCACAACAAGAGCAAAGAACAACAACAAATCTAAACACACTGAAACTAGTTTAGGACACACATTTAATCAGTAAAAAGATAATCATATTGTATGCTTTGTGTGTTTCTTTGTTATTTGGGACAAAACCCTAACCCTAATTTTTCAAAAAATAGGGTTTCAAAAAAAATCTACTTTTTGATTCTGCATCCAATGCTTCAAGAATCGTGCAAAATGGAGCTATAACGAAAAAGTTATTTTGGTTTTATTTTTACTCTATTTTCGACCCGAAAATAGCAAAACTGCACTAAAATAGTCATATAGTGGGCTAGACAACTCCGAAAAGTGCCAAATTTGTTTTGTTGTCTTAGTTAGCCCCTAGGGCACCTCTCCTAGAAATTTTGAGTCCTAAATCTTCACGGTTCAAAATTTCCCAAAAAATCCTAAAAGTGGGCATTTCCCCACGGGCCCCGGTGGGCCAAATATTTCAAAAATACAAATTTTTGACCCAAAAATCAAATTTTGGAGACCTAGCCCATTATGATCAGCTCGTCGCACTGATCATTTTGATATATAACACTTATAACATTTTTGGGAAAGTCAAAATTTTCTAAAAATGGCCGATGGACCCCCGTTTTACCAATTTGGTCCAAAGGCGGTTGAAAACAAGACCTCCAATTTAGTGAGAGATTCAAGCTCCATAGCCAGTGAATATCTCCAAATAATTCTAGAGGACATGCCCATACCTGAATGGCATCCTAGGTCCTATCATAACAACAAAATCATCCCTAGGGGGGCAAACCTTCGAGATACCCCTACTAGGGAAGCACCCATAGGTCCTCTAGGAAAACTCCCTGATTGGGATACCTTGATAGAATTCTATATAGCAAATAATCTGCCCACTGAGGGGTCTAATAGATCAATATCATGGGTTCACACCCCAACTTACTCTATACATCAATCAGAATATGAACATGAGAGTACACCATGGCCTAGCCTGGATGAGCAAACCACCCCATTTGATCGAGCAAGTCACCCTCATACTCCTCACAGAGAGCACTCAACATCCACACATCATGCTTCTGTGCAGCCTGAATATATAGAGCTTACATCCAAAACTGAATATGAGGCTTTCCTAATAGATGAGGGAGAAGATCCCAACCATCTACCTACTCCTCGTGAAGAGTACTTGGTGCAACCATATGATGGCTCTACATCATCGGACTATACAGAGCCAATTCATAAATCAGAGTCTCAAGGTAATGTGATCCTTAGGGAGCATGGAAAACAAGCATTAGACCCTACTAGGGGGGAAAGACATGATAAACCCATCCATATTTCAAATATGAGGATACACAAACCCCATGCAACGGAGCAACCAGATCATACTCATCAGGAAATTAGGCCAAATATTAATAGGCAACAACATACGGATCAACTCCAGTTGGCTCAACAACAAGTACATCAACAATGGGTGGACTCACAATGAGCACACCTACAAGAGTTGTATCAATGAAAGATACAAGAACAACAAAAGATACAACAAGAGCAATTACATAATGCAGTACCTAAAGTTGTGCTTACACCTAGCACCTATAGGATGCAACAATGGGCAAGACACCCAATACAATCTCAAAATATTCCCCCTCGGCCATGCCAAACTCGCATTCAACATCAAAGGCCATTATCTAGTTATCATCAAAAGCCTCATACTCCTCAATAGTACCAAGATCAATACGAGGAGGAATCATATGAAGAGTCCCAATGGGAACATCAGGATCAAATAGATGCCTACCCTGAACCCAGTTATGATGAGGTACCTAATGATCATACTTATCATCCACCTCAACATCAAAAGTGACCTCCTTCATCTAATAAAGGGCGACAATAGGATGATCATATTATGTCGTCAGGGCCATACAAAGTGCTAGCTGATCGGTTGAAGGCATTAGAAAAGCCAGATCAAATTTTGGGTTATCAAAAACCCACACTAAAGCAGCTTAGTAATCAGCCTGTACATCCATCAGTGTCATCACTGACATACCCATCGAATTTCTAGATGCCCAAACTTGAAGATTTCAAAGATGATGAAGATGCAGAAGAGCACGTGACAAGCTTCATTCTTAAGTGCTCTCATCTTCAAGATTATGACCCTTTGATGTTGAGAATATTCATTACAACATTATCTGGAGATGCTTTAGAATGGTATAATCATCTACCACGTCATAGCATAAACACCTTTGAGCAATTGGCCGATGCATTTTTGGGACGTTTTGCCTCTAGCGCTAAGAAAAGGATAAACTTGACTGACTTGTCTAGCCTTCATCAACTTGATGATGAGCTAGTCATGGAGTATGGTAATAGATGGAGAAAGGTGATGTTAAAACTACCTTTCACCCTACCCACAATGGAACTCATCCGAATGTTTACTAGAAGTTGTTCAAAGCAGATTTCACTTCTTTTACAATTACAATGATATCAAACATTCGAGGAGGCCTTAGCACAAGCCCAAATCATTGAGGACATCAAGGTCCAGGAGGGTGATGTATGACTCCACAAAGGGGAACAACCAAACAAGAACATTAAAGGTGGTAACACGCAACAAAATGTAGCCCCAATCAATCAAGTGGTTCTAAGCATCCCTGAACCCTTAAACCAAGCTCCCCCACCACAATTACCAGTGCAACCTAATTACCAGGCTCAACCTCCATTGGCCAAAAACCATCTACAACAAAAGCAAAGACAATATACTCATTTATCAGAGCCCTTAGCATCAATCTTCAATCGATTGTATGAGGCACGAGCAATCACGCTTCCCGAGATCCATCCATTGAAACCTAACAAACGTAGATCAAAGGCACACAGGAAAGATCTATACTATGTTTACCATAGACAAAGAGGTCATGACATCCAGACATGTTATCCCTTTAGAGATTTAGTTCAGGATATGATCAAGAGGCGAGAGCTTCCGATGGGCAATCCTCTTGCTCCTAGCAACCAACCGATAGGAGACTTCCAAGACCTCTGGCCCATACACGAAGCAAACACAACATCTGCCAACCACTTTGAGCAACCCAAAGGTAGCATACCTTCCCCACCATCCACATCACAACCAATGAATCATAGTGAGAACTCTAATGATATCACACCTTTCTCACCTTCATTGAGTAGCACACACACTGGGGGTGCCTAAGGTATCATGCCTTCCCCCTCACAAAACACTCAAAATTCAAAAACAATTTAAAACACCAAAAATCCAAACAAATCATAAAATGTCAAAATCCATAAACATTCAAAATAATCAAAATTTCAAAAATATTGCAAAACATTAAAACACAAAAACATTTGGCATGTACCCTTGCATACTTTAATTGCTTTGCATTAGGTATTTTTCAGCCATTATACTTGCATTAGGATAGGTCCTGTTTAACATCGCATCAATCACAGTAAATGTTGGGGGTATATAAGGTATTGCACCTTCCTCCTAAGAACACAAAGTAAGCAAAGTTACAAAAGGCTCCAAGGGTATCTACATACCGCTTGGTCAACTCATAAAATGTTCCTAGGTCTATAACTATCTAGGTGACCCAAAAAGGCTCCTAGGGGTTTTCACCATCTAGGTCAAGTAAAAATGCTCCTAGACTATCTATGATCATCTAGGTCAACCCTAAAATCCCCAAAGGCATCCATAAGCCCTTTGGTCACAACCAAATGCCCCTAGGTAGTCGTAGACACTTTTTAAGTGTCGTTGACCATCTAGGTCACCCAAAAGGCTCCTAGTAGGTTTTCACCATCTAGGTCAAGTAAAAATGCTCCTAGACTATCTACGATCATCTAGGTCAACCCTAAAATCCCCAAAGGCATCCATAAGCCCTTTGGTCACAACCTAAAAGGCTCCTAGGTGGTCTAGAACCATCTAGGTCACCCCTAAATGCTCCAAGGGTGCCTATATCCCTCTTGGTCAACCTAAAAGGCTCCTAGGTGATCTAGAACCGTCTAGGTCACCCAAAATGCTCCAAGGGTGCTTATATCCCCTTGGTCAACCTAAAATGCTCCTAGACGGTCTAGAACCATCTAGGTCAACCAAAAAGCCCCAAAGGCATCCATAAGCCCTTTGGTCCCCCAAATGCCCCAATGGCCCCAATAAGCCCGTTGGTCAAAAAAAAAAATATATATATATATATATATCAATCAAAATTTCAAAAACATCATCAAAACATCAAAATACAAAAACATTGCATCGCATTGCACTTTCATACATATATACCAATCCAAATTTCAAAAAGAAGGGCATTATCAAAATTTCAAAATTAAAAAAATATTGCATCCTCATCAAGTTGCATACCATTGCATTATCACTTGCATTTAGGCATAATCATCATTTACACTTTGCATTTTAGAGTGGCTCATACATGTCTAGCACTAAGATGGTACACTAAGTACAATTCACAATCAATGTTGTCAAGGTCATCATTCACCTCATTCCATAGTTACTTATCATTTCCATCTACATTTCATACATTACCATAGTCGTGTCCATTCCCTTCACTTAGTCATTTGTTTTTAGAATGTCATTAGGGTTTTCGGTCACTTAGCCATATCTAGTTTCTTCTCAGATTTTGTAGAAGGCTAGCGAGATTTTTAGGAGGTAGAGTCTTGCTTAGATTGTGCCTCGTATACATCAAATCCCAACACATTTTCACACTAATAAATCCAAGTTTTATGAAAGGAAATATGAAACCCACAAAGTGGTCTAGGGTACCTTGAGCGAAAAGTTTATCCTGCTCATCCCCTTGTGTGAATGGTTCAAGAATGCTGAGAATTGGCAAAAGGACAAGCTCTTCCCTACCCAATTCCCAAAAATAAATAGTGGTTTTCACCACTATCAAAAATTCCAAACACCCTTGATCCCTAAGTTCGTAAGGATTCGTACTACACGTCCCTGAGAAGGATGGGTAGTCATCCCCAAGGCCTAAAAGATCAATACCATTCCAAAAGAAAATCCCAAAATTTTCCAAATTCATCACAAAACTTTGATCCCTAAAGTCATAAGGATTCATACTACATATCCTGAGAAGGATGGGTAGTCATCCCCAAGGCCTAAAATATCAATCCCATTCAAAAGAAAAAATCCCACAAGTTCAAGTTTGAAATCAAAATAAAACCTCAAAAAACAACAATAAAAAATAACAGTGGTTATCACCACTCCTCAAATCCCTTGCTCAAAGAAAAAATAATAAAGAAAAAAAAAAAATAAGTGGTTTTTCATCACTACATATGAGACAAGTATCCCTATAAAATTGAATAAAGAAAGACACCTGAGCTTGAATCCTTGAAATTCTCAGCATTTGAAAAACCATTTAGGTGATCCTCATTACGGGTTTGGTGGATAGCCTACTTGTCAATGATGGTATCCTAAATGCATGACGATATGTCTACCACATTAGCTTTGCGTGTGTGTAGACCAATGTTTGCATGTGGATGAGCTAGCTTTTGGTCACCTATACTACCTAGTGGTCTAATCCAACTGAGTACAAAACTCTAGATTGTGGCATTCATAGAGTGATCCTCATTACAGGTTTGGTGGATAGCCTACTTGTCAATGGCGGTATCTTTATGCATCTCGTAGGAATGAACTCACTTGCACACATAGGGATATTGAGTATCTTGGTCATCCTAACAGATTCATACCTTGTCAAAAAGTCTTGCATGGTTAGTATACAACTTTTGATCAGTTGACTAGAGTGTTTGAGTCTCATGAAAACCTCATAGGCCTTCTAGAACATTCATTTTATTCATTCCATTTTATCACATGTATGTCAGTTTCCATTTGCACAAATCCATTACATAGTCTCATGACAATATTCCACATGAATTGATGAATTCTATACAGTCTATGGTGCTAACATAGTATGTCATATAGTGTTCATATTCCATCAATACACATCAATAGATCATCCATTTCATTATGCATACACACATTGCATATCATCAAATAACATCATAGTACAACACATGCATCCATCAATGCATCCATAGATCATAACACATAATGCATCTAACGCTCCAAATTATCATAATTGCAAATCAAGCAAACATTTTTGTAACATCAATTGGGGCATTATTGGTATCATACCTCCCCTAATCAGCAATCAAACAGTTAAGCAATCAACCTCAAAAATCCCCAAAGGTATCCATAAACCCTTTGGTCACCCAAAATCTCCAAAGGTATCCATAAACCCTTTGGTCACCCCAAATGCCCCAATGGCATCCACTAAGTCCATTGGTCATAATAACAACATGTTTAATCCAAATCAACAATGGATAACTTAATCAAGTTAATCATGTTCATCTTGTGAATCATTGCCAAAGATAGTCATGCACCCCCTTTGCTTGGGGCAAATAAGCAAAATATCAAAAGCAAATTCAAGCAAACTAGTAAGCTTATCTCCTATTGCCATCAAGGCTAGGCTAGGATTTGATTTAAGCTTATCTCCTATTGCCATCAAGGCTAGGATTTGATTTAAGCTTATCTCCTAATTGCCATCAAGGCTAGGCTAAAGCGTAGACTTGAGCTCGTCTTCCAACTGCCACCAAGGCTAGGATTAGACTTAAGCTTGTTTGCCAATATGCCAAAGAACACCAAAATCAAGTTCCTTAACTTGTCGAAGGCATTAATTCTAAGAGGCATACCCTTTCCATGGTTGGGGCATCCAATGTTGATGAGGTATTCTTCTATGAAATCTCATCAAAACTCAAAAATTCAAAAACAATTAAAACAATTAAAACACAACAAAAACAACACAAAAAGCTAAATAAAAGATCCAAAACCCACCAAAATTAAGTCAAATATGGGTCAAGCGACTCGTCGCTTTTCTCACTGGTCATTCCCTCATCGACTCATCGCTTGAGGGGGTAGTCATACTCAGTCCAAATCAGCAAGCACACACTCAATTATGCGAATTGCGTTCATTCAATGAATCTTCGATAAAGACAATCATGCTCCTGCTTGGGGCAGCAAACAAGCACACAATATCACATCATAATGCTTGAAATTATTGGCATCATGAAGTCATGGGCCTTAGCCTTTCATGATAGACAATTTTCAAGCATAGGCATGCTCATTTAATGAGTCAAAAACAAGGATTCAAGAACACACACCCTTTTCATGATTGGGGCATCTAAAGTTGGTTAGGTTATCGAGTAACCTTAATCATTCAACATTTTGGTCATCTATTTTTCCTCACCTGTGCTGCACATAATGCATCTCAAAAAGGGGCATCTGTAGACACTAAAATATGGTAAATCTGATTAAGCATCCACAAACAATGATCAAATTGGCATCATATGGCCCCTTGGGCAGCCCTCAGGAGGCTCACAGTGGTTCTAGCCACTCCGAAAGGTTTTTGGAGGCTACCGACCCAATTTTGGGAGGTTTTGGCCCAAAATTCACCATCGTCCCACCCTAGGATGGTGGTATATTCCCACCATCCCACCCTGGGATGGTGGTGAGCCATCGTCCCAGGGTGGGACGGTGAGCAAGTTTGACCCAAAAAAGTCAAATCTGGGCCAAATGGCACCCAAAAATTGCCATTTAGCATGCCATATGGAGCATGCGGGTTAGAGGGCATTGAATCCTTATGACACACTTCTTAATGGAGGCCCAAAATGGAGATTCTCTTCCCCATCCAGTGCATGCCTCCATTTTGACAAGTGGCACCTCCTGCCATGCATGCCCTTGCATGCCTTTTTGCACATGAGCCCCTTTGGGATATAAAATGGATTCAATATACACACAAATATATATAGGAGTTCTAGGATATGCAATGGAGTGCTTCCGAAGATTTCCCCTCACCTTATTGCACCTTTTTGCCCTCGAAATCTCTCTTTTGCCAAGGAGGTTACCGGGTGACTTCAAGAAGGTAATCCGAGCATAACTTTTCCATCCGGGTGAATTTCTTCACCAAATTCAATGAAAACACACCTTATATTGTTTAGGAACATCTTCTAGTGATTTTGGTAGCAAAAAGTGGCCGGAATTGGTGGGTATCCCCTCCTAGGGTGCCCCCCAAATAGTTGCAGTCACCACCGTCCCCCCTAGGATGAGGGTAAATTATTACACAATTTCACTACTTTTTTAATTATTATTTTTCTATATTATCCCATGATGCTACAGTTAAAATTTCAGGTGATTTGGAGTTAAATTGACAAAGTTATAGCATTTTTAAGTTTTTGTAGGCTCGTAGGGCCCATCCGGGCACCCCAATTTTATGCAGGTGGATCTGGGCCCCAATTTGAAAATATAATCATATGGGTTGTCTTGAAATGTCAATTTATGCATACTGTCCAAATTTCATGAGTTTTGGATATGTTTAGGTTTAGGATTTTCTTGTCTTCTTCTTCGTAGGTTGCAGGCGAGGAGCAAAATCGAGGGGTCTACAGATGCAATTTCTGATATTTTTTTGGTGATATCCTCTCAAAACATCCTCTTTAACATCTCTGAAAATTTTCAAGTCATTTGGACATGTTTTGATATATTTTTAATATATGCGCTATTTTGCCCCTATGGGGATTGCATGTTTTCACCATACACCCTTGCTATTTGACCCCTTTTGGCTTCCTTGTGTGCAGGTGCAGGTTCTTAGAAGGCATTTGGAAGGAATATCAGACATCAGAGATTGAAGATACAAGCAGCGGTGGCATTGGCCCGCCCACCTCGATTGTGGGTATGAGGAGAAACATTGGATGTGCACCCTGATTCCTTGAAGGAATTGATCCTTGGGCACCCCAAATATTGTAACAATTGTATCACCTTTTGAGCCCTAAAGGGGACTGCTGTGTAACCTTGGATCTGATCCAAAAAATTAATGAGAAGACACTTGCTTTTATTTCACTTCATTTTGTTTGGTATTCTTTCCTTTTCACATGCATGCTTCCTTTTTGATGCTCATGAGCAAGATGGGGTAGATACACATATTGTTTCACATCATTTGGTGCACCATTTTTCCCTACTTCATCTTGGCCAACACTCTACCTAGTTGTATGAAGGACAACTTGCACATATACAACTTGCACATTGACACTTGTGCATTTATTACATTGCATGGGGTAATAAGATAACTTCCTCCTGAAGTAATCTAGTATAAGCCAAATGATGTAATATATTCTAACACCCCCTGTATTACATTATTTGGTATGAATTTCTCCTGAATCACATAGATGATCTCTGAATGTTTGAAACTTGATTTTCCCAAGTGCCTTTGTGAAGATGTCTGCTAACTGATCTTCTGTAGGAACATACTTGAGAATGATATGCTTGTTCTAAAAATATTCCCTGATAAAATGACATTGTGCCTCAATGTGCTTTGTTCTTTCATGTATGATGGGATTTTTGATCAGATTCAGTACTCCTTGATTATCACAAAATAACATAGTGGAAGTTCATTTAATTCCCATGTCAGATAATATGTATTGTAACCATAGAGCTTCACAAATAGTGTCTCTTGCTGCGCGATACTCTGCTTCAGTTGATGATTGTCTTATTGTATGCTGTTTCTTGCTGTGCCAGGATATAGGACCTGATCCGAGATAGAAGACATAGCCTGAGGTAGATTTCCTATCATCGATAGATCCTACATAATCTGAGTCTGAGTATCCTTGTAGACAAAATTCTTTAATATTCCTCATATAAGTCAACCCATAGTTTGTAGTCTTCTTGATATATTGTAATATTCTTTTTGTGGCTTTCCAATGACTTTCCCTTGGTTCTTGCATGAACCAAGAAAGATAATTTACTGCAAATGCTATGTCTGGTCGATTGTTTGTTAAGTATAGAAGACTTCCAATCAACTGACGATACATTGTAGCTGAAACCAATGGTGTTTTATCATTTTTGGATAGTTGAATTCCTTGTTCCATCGGAGTGTCTTTAGGCTTGCATTCTATCATTCTATACTTTTCAAGAAGAGCTTTTGCATATTTCGATTGAGTGATAACTATTTTGTCCTTTCCTTGACAAATTTCTAAACCAAGGTAGTAGTTCATTAATCCAAGATCTATCATTTCAAAAGCTTTTTCTAGATCCTTTTTGATAGCACTTATTAATATTTTTGAACTTCCAGTAATCACTATGTCATCAACATATACTATGAGGATCAAGATATCGTTTCCAATTTTCTTGGTATATAGACTGGGATCTGAAGAACTCCTTTTGAAATCATGATGCAATAGATGATTATTGATCTTTATATTCCATGCTCTAGGAGCTTGTTTCAAACCATAAAGAGACTTATTCAATTTGCATACCTTGCTTTCTTGTCCTTGAATAATAAAACCTTCAGGTTGTGTCATATAGACTTCTTCTTCTAAGTCCCCATTAAGAAATGCACTTTTCACATCCATCTGATGAAGTTTCCACCCTTGATGTGCAGCTAGTGCACAAACTGTTTGGATAGTAGTCATTCGAGCTGTTGGTGCGAATGTTTCTTCATAATCAATCCCCTCTATCTGAGTATATCCTTTTGCTACTAGTCGTGCTTTATATTTATCAAGTGTCCCATCTGCTTTGTATTTGATCTTGTAAACCCACTTGCATCCTACTACTTTCTTTCCTAGAGGTAGATTTACTAGATTCCATGTCTTATTATTTTTGAGTGATGCATATTCGGATTCCATAGCTGCTTTCCAGTGTGGATCTTCCAGTGCCTGAGAAGTTGATGTAGGTTCCACTGAGTTACTTAACATTCCTCTGTTCATTCTGGTCATGCTGTGAGTCTGAGGTCCTGTAGAAGTAAGATATGGCATTATTTCTAGATTTGATTCTTTGAGAGTGTCTCTGAGCCATATTGGTTCTTTCTTGGGTAGTACTGTTGATGCTTTTGTATCTTGTTCTTGAGATTCTGATTCTAACTCTGTACTCATTGTATCCTCTTCAGATAGATTTATGATGATTTTTGAGTCACCACTAGAATTATTTGCATCGATCTTAGCTTTTTCATCAAAGACCACGTCTCTGCTGATATAGAATTTCTTTGTAGATGGATCTAGTATTTTGTATCCTATAGATTCATTGTCATAGCCAAAAAATATCCCTACCATAGTTTTGTCATCCAACTTAGTCCTTTTTTGTTTTGGAACATGCATGTAGGCTTTGCATCCAAAGACCTTTAGCTTTTCTATGTTTGGATTTTGTCCTGACCATGCTTCTTCTGGTGTAACATGTTTGAGTACCCTTGTTGGAAGTCTATTCTGTATGTAGATTATTGTTTGTACTGCTTCGACCAATATTTGTGATCAAGATGTGCTTCTTTTAACATACATCTTACCATTTCCATTATTGATCTATTTCTTCTTTCTACAATTTTATTCTGCTAAGGTGAATATGTTGTAGTAAGTTGTCTCTTAATTCCATTTTCTTCAAGAAATGAGTCAAATTCTTTGGAAATAAATTCTCCTCCTCTATCTGAGCGAAGAGCTTTTATGGTCTTTCCTGATTCCTTTTCCACTTGACGTTTGAACTATTTGAAGTGATTGAATGCTTCTGATTTGTACTTCATGAAAGATACCCACATTTTTCTGGTGTGATCATCAACAAATAATTGAAAGTATTTATGTCCTCCAACACTATCAACTTTCATTGGTCCACATAAATCTGTATATATTATTTCTAGAGGTTGTTGAGCTTTGTGTTGACAAATTTCGAAGGGAATTCTATGTTGTTTTCCTGCTAGACATTCTAGACACACAGTAGTTTTTGGAGATAAGTTGGGCAGACCTTCTACCATTTGATATCTTGATAATTCCCTCATTTATGTTTCACTGGTATGTCCCAGTCGTTTGTGCCATAATTCTGAAGTATTGGTGGAAAGAGTTGAATGCATAGCAGTGTTTAGAACAAATAGACCATTTTTATATGATCTTGATGCTATCCTTTTTTCCTATCTAGAAATGTGACATTGTTTTCTACCACCCAGAACCTTGAACTCAATGGTTAAATCCTGATCCATAAGTTGAGAGATAGAAATGAGATTAGTAGTTAGTCCTGGAACATACAATACATTTTTTATCATACCTCTTCCATATTCAAGATTTATTGGAATATCTCCAATTCCTTTTACTTCATATGTTTTTCTATCTACCACGACAACTGGTTTTTCATTTATCTTCTTCAAGGATTTGAACCAATGTATGTTCCCTGTCATATGCTTACTTGCACCTGAATCTATATACCAATAACCCATGACCAAGTTTTGTAAAATACCTTATGACTCCCTAGTATGCTATGGATAAGATATAGTGCTTTTGTAGAATTATAGTTCAATATTGATTGATTTTGTAAGGTTTTGTAGAATACCAAAATCAATTCCTATTATCCCTTATTACTCCTATTGAACTAAGATCTGTTCCCAAATTTTAAAGAGGTTATAATGTTGGATCTTTTGTCTCCTTTTGAAAGGAATGAGACAATAATATTATGAATATCCAACCTATGAGAAAACTCTCTTTATGAATAACCCTTTGGGAATTAGGTTATGTGTATCTAATTTTCCAATTAAATGATTTGATGTAGTAGCCCTTATGACTCCCTAATATTTGGACAAATTAGATCACAATTAATATTTGCAAATATTAAATATTTATCCAAGTAGAAAACCTTATTACTCCTAGGTTTTATATTGCAAATATTTGATTTGATTTGATAAAATATTTCCCTTGATATATATGGCTTCCAATGTAAATAAATTCCTTTGATTTAACCCTTATAACTCCAAGAAAATAAAGCACATATTAATGGAAATGATTTTACCTTTCTTCAAGCACTATTCGGCACTGATTTTAGAGAAGCTTTGACTATTGTTTTATGTAGACGTCATGGATGCTTTGGATGTATCCTCCAATGGAAGTGCTCTATGTTTAATGCATTCCAAATCTGGCATCTTCAAGTCTCTTCCATTGACTTCGGTTGCCTTAGCATTAAAGGCTCAAACACCTTCTTGACTGTTGCAACTCGACCCTTTTTCGCTCGGACAATGTGAGAGTAATTTCGACGTCAAAGAATGCTGCTTGAATTTGGTCATTGACGTCCTTAAATGGGGATGATCCATCTCTTATGCACCAAGTGGCACGACCATTACCTTTGAGCGCTTGAGGAGATTTTGGTGCCAACGAATGCTTTGTCTCCCTTCTTGTAATGTAAGAATGTTACGTTCTTTAGTGAAACACTCGGTATTCCTTCTTGACAAGTGTACTCAATGCACCAAATGCACCAAGTTGTTCATGTAACTCCTCCTTGAAGATGAGCGCTCTCTTGAATCGAGTGTTAGGGTTTCCCTTGAGTGACAAGTGTCACTTTCTTCTTTGCATGGACGTAGACCCTATTGCTGGTTCAAACAGATCCTTTGAGACCTTTTTAGTCTTGCAATTCTCCTCCTTTGCCTTCATTCGTCTGCACAGTCTTCCACCGGGATATGGAGCAAGAGTATGGAGGCCTTGAGCACCGCTTTCAATGAATGTACATGGAGTAAGTAGTACTCCAAATGGTGCTTCAACTTTCTTTTTCCTTGTATTTGATTTTTGCCCTCCTTACGTAGACTCTCTTGCTCTTTTAATGACGTTGTGCTTCCATGCTTTTGTACGTGTATCTTGTAGGTTCGATGCTCTTGAATGTGAGGAGTATGAGCCCTTCGTATGGCTCTCGAGCTAGGCTTGGATGGCTGCTTACGTACGACTGCTTTCGACTGGTTTTTCTAGCAAGAGTAGTGCCTTTTTGGCACCTTTGAATCTGCCTTCTTTCCTTGTATAACCAGATTAGAACTAGTGCACTATCATGTACAATAGTTTTAATACAAGATGACCTTGTTGCACTTTATTTTGCACTCCTCTTTGTTGGTCATAAATTTTGGTTTTTTTAGGCAAAATATTGAGTGCAATATAGGGGTTTTGAGGTTGTCTCTAGATTAGACACCTTCCCCTATTAGCTTGGATATTTTATAAAAGAATCCAAGCTTGTAACCATATGATAGAAGCTTATTTTTTTGCACCTTTTCTTTTATTTGAACTTGAGACTCACCAAGTCTCGTTTGAGGCTTCTTTTTATGCTCTTATGGTGGTTACTTTCTTCTCCAAGGCTTGGAGGATTGAGCTGATTTTGTGGATTCCTTAGGCCACCTCAAAGTTGCAGATCACAGTGCATTAATAGTGTCTTTAGACACTTTGACAAGTTATATTTTTGTGCCCTTCAAGTGAACACAAACAATAATATTTGAGAGCAATATAATAGTGCAAGAATGAATCTAATAATACTGCACTAACAATTTCACCTTATCACTCCAATCAACTCTCAAAAGTAATGCACTTAAATAATTTACTACAACTAATCAAGGATAATCTGAAATGAATCTTCCAAAATTATTCTAAAATTTAATCAACTCCTAAAGTGCAAATGAACCTTAAATAATCCTTTCTTTTTGCACATTTGAAGGTTCTTAATTCAACTCTGCTTTTTGCAACTTTACTCCAATCAGGGTGCTTAAAAAAGTCTGAAAAGTAATCCACTTAATGAATTTACTTGCACCAATAGTTGCTTACCTTTTTTTGAAAGCCCTTTTTTCCACTTCTGTAGAGGATGTAGATCTTGGTGTCTAAGATCACCAAGTTGTTGTCTTGAGTAAGATCCTACAGCTCTCTATAGGCTGCCTTGAATAACTTCGTCTTCACCAAAATATGGTTTCCAACTTTCTTTCATGAGCCTTGGTGGCTTGTTCTCCTCTTGTAGTCTCCTCCTTTTTGTTGTAGATTAGAAGAGATATTTGATTCTGAAGTGGTACCTTCTTATTGTGAGAGGCAATCTCCAAATATCTTGGATTTGGTAGGCTTCTTCTGTCTGAATCCTAACTTCAAACAGGATCTTCTTCTCAATATTTTGAATGTCTTGATGTCTTCTGAGATTTGGCACTCCTTGCCAAATTCTTCTTCTTGGGCTTGTTGTCGGATGGCAATAATTGTCCCAAATATTTCACTATCTCTAGTGAGTTCTGCAAACTCTTCACACGGTCTCAAAATAATGGAATTTGCAAGTGGTAGGTCCAAAGGTGCATCTATTTTGCAAACACCTATAGTAATGAATTTCCTTTTTTTTTTTCTCTAGGAATGACCGTAGCTTTGATACCACTATAAGCTTTGGAAACATTCAATTACAACAAAAGACATAGATCAAAGCAAAAAGACACATTACATTGAATGAATAGAAGTGATACATCGAGTAGAGATGTGAGGCTCTTTATATAGGAAGATAGATTCCTTGGCCAACACTCTACCTAGTTGTATGAAGGACAACTTGCACATATACAACTTGCACATTGACACTTGTGCATTTATTACATTGCATGAGGTAATAAGATAACTTCCTCCTGAAGTAATCTAGTATAAGCCAAATGATGTAATATATTCTAACATTATGCAACATTTAGAGAATATGGATGTTATAGCTTCTAATTATTTGCCTTAATTTATGCTTCTATTATTCAATGTATGAACCTGGATTATGCGTTAGCTACCTTTGGAAGGTAAAATGACTTTGAAACCTTTGTACCTATCCCAAACATCTTCTACTAAAATATTTCCCACTTACTACACTCATAGGCTATCTCTAGATGTCTCATATCTTGATAATCTTCAATGGTGATTATTTTTGGATGTCTTGAATCAAAGGTAGCTTAAATGGCTCCTTAAAAAATTATGTCCTTCCAAAGGACTATAATGCAATCGACTATTATGTCTTCTTTCATCCTTCATAAATATTGACAACTATGGATTCTTTTTCTTATGATGTTCTCTTTTTATTTATTTATTTATATTGAGAAACAACTCATCACAATCATTGGACTGGATCTCTCTCTCTTTTTGTCCTTCACACATGCTTTCACTAGTTGCTATTATTTTATTTCACCAATAAACTTAGTATTTCCTTCTCTTTATTTTGCTTCTCCTTCTCAAGTGGCTATATCCACCCTTATTTATCTCTCTTCTCAAAGATATTATAGTTGGATGCCTCTTCAATCTTGGGTGGCTTAAACCACTCCTTACTTGTAGGGAGATTATAACTAGATATCTTCTCAAATTATGTGGCTTTAAATACCCTATATTATACTAGATCTTGGCTATATGGTTTGGTCCCCATATTTAGGTCCAAAACTCCACTATACTATGGTCCTTCAAATTTTAAGGACCTTAGGTACTATACTCAAGATTGTCACTCTTGAATATCCTAGCCTCTAGGCTATATGTGTAAATTCTTAAAGCTTTCATGAAGCAAATGACTAGTCAAAATCAAATAACAATATTATAACATCCAATATTTTCCAAATAACTAGATTCTAGAATTTTCAACCCTTATACATGTTTTCTAGAAGATAATGAATGGTGACAAGAGATATCGAAGATCACCAGATCGCATGGATCATGCAAATTTTTAGATTTCTCTCTAGATTCACACTTCTCCCTAGCTAAAATAGAAGCCCTTTTTACTTCAAGGGAACCTGCTTCAAGGTTTTTAGAGGATTACTCTTTGGATGCTCATTTTTCTCCTCTTGAGCTAGAAACCCTCTTTGCCAATTACATTTTGAATAAGACCAGTCTGCTAGTTTTCTTCAAATATAGTGGTTAGGATGGATTATCAGATGTTACAAAAACAAAGTGGTCAAATCTAGGACTATGGGTGGTGTTGTCCCACCCCTGGGCTTGAAGTATTTTTCTTTATGCAGTGCTATTATACCCTTGAGACTATTTGTTTCCAGTTTTATATCTACTCGATGGTGGATTCTCTCTCCTCAACTCTGGTGGTTGGTAGGCTGAGGAGCTGACTGGATTGGTGCAGGTGGTAGCTTTGGGGTATTAGTCCAAGTTGTTGTAGTTGGTCGGTGTATTAGTTGCATAGTCATTTTAGCTCTATTTCCTTATTTTGTTTGCTCATGGGGTTAGAACCCATTGGGATTGGAGGTGTTTTCATCCCCTCTTTGGGGATCTCAAGGTTTTTCTCCTTAGCTATTTTCCAAGTGAGAATTACCTTTAATATTTCCTTGGCATCTCCGATGGCTTATGGAGCTACAAATTTAGTTTTCTACCAGTTGGAGATCTTTCTCATTGTTAAGGTGCTAATTTAGTGGTTGTTGCTTTATCGTACTTTGGGGGTCTTGTTGTTGTTCCAAGTATTCTCCAGATATTACAAGTTTGGGTTCCTTTGTGGGTCTTGAGCAAAATATAGTGTTGGAATTTAATTTTTTTAGGACATGTTTAGGATTTTTTGATCTCTATCCCAGATCCCTAGTTCCTATTGGTGATTGTTTGTATTGTAGGAGTGTGCTTGTTTCTAGGGGTCATAGTTCCTTATCTATGGTTTCTTCTTTGGATGAGAAAGTTTCAATTGATGACCTGGATATAGGTTGTGTTCTTGTTATTGGTGGTCAACTTTTTTAGTTGTAGGGCTTCTATTGAATTTGGGAACTCTTTCTTGTTGGGCTCTAGCTATGGATTGTGACTACTGTAGATGTTCTAGATTTTGATTTGTTGCATATCATATCCTTGAGGCTTGGGTTTCTAGATTTAGGATTCTAGCTCTAGGTAGGAATTTATTTAGTTTGAATTTTAAATTCAACTTTGTACCCCTATTTTTGGTGGGTTTGTTTTTTAATTATATTTGGATGACCCCTGATGCTCATTGGATACCTTTTTTGGGATAGATTTTATCTTGGTTCTTTTTGTCAGTTATTCCTCTCACTAGATTGTATCCAACCAGCCTTGTTTTCATTCATGTGAGGTATCCCTTGGATTTTTCTTGAGAGTACCTCTATTTCACTTATAAAATGTTTAGAGACCCTTTCAAAACCCTTTCTTCTATGTAATAAATAATAAAACATAACAAGATTCTAGTTATAAAATAATAACAACTTTTATCAAATTTTTTTTAAATAATTTGAGTCAAAATTATTTATAATATTAGCTTCAATAGCTCTTCAACTATCAATTTTTTTTTTTGAAGCTTTGATTTGAAATTTACACCAATTTTTTTTTTATGCTACCTTTAACTATGTCCTTTTTCTTCAAATTCTTCCCACTCAAGGTGAGGATTATTGTGGCTCTAATTACATAATTCTCTAAGCTTTATCTTGGATTGAATGGCATTCTATTAAATAATTCTAACAAACCTATTGATTGGCCTAAATATCAATCTATAGACTATTCTCCAAGATACTTGGCTTGATTACAACTTTCTCCACTTAAGGTGGCTGTAATAGAAACTACTTGAAGTAGCTCTAATACCAAGGTTGGTTTCTCAATGAGATTACCATAGGTTCCAATGTTTAGGATCAAATATATAATCAATATTTGAGCATTAAATTATCAATGGCCAATATCAATGAACATAACATTCATGAAAATAACAATAATAAAAATATGAAATAGATGGCCAATATCATTCATGAAATCACATAAAGAAAACTTACCATAATATTGCTCAAATTGTATACAAAATCAATATGCAAATACACTTGTATCTTCAATGATACAATAATTAAAGCTTTATCTCCATTATATAACCTTAGAAATGTGAATATTCAATACTTGACTATTGCACTCATCACATATCCAAGAGTTGCATCCTTTCCTATTTCACACATAAGACAAATCTCTCATGTCCTTTTGCTTCACATATTGCCACTTGTATACATGAATTTTGGATTTATATTCACTTGCACACTTTACTCTATGACACTTTGCACTCTCCTACACACTTCAAACTTGACATTTGCACACTTTATCACTCTACACACTTGCATACATTGTTGCATTAGAATTATGCACACTCTACACATAGACACATACATTAAAGGGAAATATAAATCACACTTCTAAACTATAGCCTCATAACTTATTCTAATATTTACAATTGTACCATGAGGTACCATGGCATGTACCAAATAATTTAATATTCTATAACACCCCCTTGTATTACCTTATTTGGTTATTGAAGACTTTAGTCTTTAGTCTCTGATTTTTTTATTTGTCCTATTCCGGTTGTAGCAGTACTTGAAGTTCAAATTTTGAATTTATTCCTTTATGCTATTCCTTGTGCCTTTCATACTTACAAAAACTTCATATCTTCATAAGAATTTTGAATCGTCAATACAAATTACTAGTGTATATTCTTTGTTTTTATTCAAAAAAAAAATTGAACCATTTTCAAATAATTTCATATGCAATTTTCTTCTCAAATTTTTAATAATTCTATTCTTCAAGTAGAAATCTTTTTATATCCAAAAATTTAATTTCTTGAAATATGCAAATTCAATGTATAATCAAAATTTTCATAAAAAACTAGAATTCCTTCTGAGTAGAATTCCTTAGAGCTCCAAAGTTTAATTTCAATTTATCAAATTTCAAAATCAATTTACAAATATCAAATTTTTATTTTTCAAGAATCAATTTCCAAATTAAATTTTTAAATTCACCCTATAACTCCCAAACATTTTTTCAAATACTCCTTATTTAATGAGCTTATTAAAAATGAATAATCAAATTATAATTATAATTCCATTATAACTTACATGTGCATTAAAAAAATAACTTTTTTTTATAAGTTAAATTGAATTAAAGTGGGTTTTGAAAGGAATCCCAAAACCTTGTTACAAAACTAGCATTATAGAATGCTTTGAAGAGGAAAAACATCAAAAAAAGAGGAAACCAAATTGCAATATGAACCCAACAAGGGAACACAATCCAACAGAACCATAATCATCAAGCTCCACAAAACACAATCCAAAAAATATCCACAACCACATCCTTAGAAGTAACCCAGTCAACATCACCTAAGCAACGTACTTGCTACCATCCTTCGCCACTTCCTTCTTTGCTTTATTCATCACTTCCTTGGTATTATCTTTAGAATCATCAACCTTAGGTTCAATAGTGGTTATGGAAGAGAACGTTCAACACAGGTTCAATGCATTGCACATTTCCTTGAGGATGGACAAAAGATCCTCATATTGAGAGATTGATGTAGAAATTGTTTTGATTATGAGTTTTGAAGCACTAGAGGCATAGGGTTGTCATCGTCATCATAAAAAATCACCTCCTAAATATTTTTTTGGCTCTGAGATTAATTTCCTACTAAGATGAGCAAAGGATCTGGTGGCGCTTGCAGGTTCTTCGATCTTGACCTTCTTTCCCATGGAAAATTTGACATCCCTTTCTAAGCCCATCGACTTTATCTTCCTAGACAGGTGGGTTGGCGTAGGTCTTGTGGAAACATCATCCTTAGGGATGACCTTGGAGGGGCTAGAGTTATCATGGGGAGGGTTAGTAGGAGGAGTAGGGTCTATAAGGGAACCTTCAGGACAATAAATCAAGAAATGACTATAGATAATTTTTAATAGACCTTGGTGGGATGAAAAGGTAGAATTTTTCTTTTTTCTATAGGTCTTAGTAGAATAGCTCATGGATTGAAAGAGGAATTCGAGAATTTTTATGACATTAATATCTCTATAATGGTTGATTAAATCTAGATGGAAATTACATAAAGCTTTATCAGGGTCATCAACTGTATGTATTACATGATGGGTGTCATTACCCTATTCCATGAAGAAGGAAGGTTAGACCTATGCATACTTGACTTGGCCAGCTTGAATATTCTAGTATTGTCAAGGAATTTATTGATATTTATATCCTAGTTGTGCTTCTCTCTCCTCATGGATCTTCTGGTCAGGGTTTGGCCTATAATATCCATAAGAATCTCAACATCCATGATGTAAAATATTGACATCCATGATGTAATCTCTACCCTAAATAATCACCTTGCCTCCATCCCAGCTGTAGAGGAACACCATGGTTATATCATAGTCACTTCTAAATAATTTCTTGATGAAAGGAATATATCCCCTCTCATCGAGGATGGACTCAACGAGAGCATCCAACTCCAGCGTGTCTGTTTTAACATAACACATAGTGATACAATAAAGGAACCAGAGCATAAACTAGTTGGCAAGAGTATGGATGAGCTAAAGTAGGTATTCAAAATTAGATATACTTGGTGAAGCCCAAATATTAATATGTCACCCATGCATCGGAAATCAAAAGCATAAAAAACAGGAATACAAATTCATAAATCTAGCCTCAAGAGGAAGAAGAAAATTGAGGGATTTATTGGGGCTCCTAATAATCACAATACACTCTAAAAGACCGATGCTGCATGTGACACTTGAAGAATCAAGGGGAATCCCTCCAATTGTGAGCAAGCAAACCATACATAGGTAGCCTTTGGGAAGTGGAAGGGAAGGCAAGTAAACAGTGGCCATCGATGGGATGAAAACAATGAGAATTGGGAATATGCACTAGGGATAAAGGTTCATGGATGGGAACACGTTGATAAAACCACATGGAAAATAGTAAGGTAAAGGATGCAGTGGAAAACAACCTTAGAAAATGGAAAGAATGAGAAGGGACACAAAGGATGAACAACTGAAAAGGCAACTAAAAAAATGACTTTTGAATTTTAGCTAAGCTCCCTTAATTCAAATTTTTTTAAATAATAATTTTTTTTGCCCCAACATTTTCAATTTCAATGATATTAAAATCACCTTAGTCTTCTACATTCATGCAATATTAATGGTGCTAGAGAATCTAGATGTTATAACTTAATATTCTTCACATTAATTTATGCTTATGTTATTCTATTCCATGACTCTAGATTATGTGTTAGCTACTTTTGAAAGGTAAAATGATTGACACCTATGCACTTTGCCTAAACAACTACTAATATTTTGTCCACTTGCTACACTCACAAGCTCTCTCTAAACATCTCATGTCTTGGTTAGGTTCAATGGAAATTTTTTTGGACATCTTGAATCATAGGCAACTTGAATGGCTCCTTGAAAAAACTCCATCCTTCCAAGGAAATTCTCAAATTGACGTCTCTCTGTAGGTAGTAACAATGGCTCCTCACTATCCTTCAAGAGAACTATAATGCAACTGACTATTATGTTTTCTTTCATCCTTCACAAAGACTTTGGAAACAATATTTTCTTATGACATTGTTTTTTAATTTATTTTTGAGCAAAAAATCATCACAATCATTGGATTGGTTCTCTCTTTTTTTTTGGGCTTCACACACGCTTTCATTGGTTTTTATTTTTTATTTCACCAACAAACTCAATATTTCCTCTAAATTATTTTTCTTATCCTTATCAGGTGGCTATAACAACTCTTCTTTATATCTATTCTCAAATATATTATAACTAGACATCTCTTCAATCTTGTATGGATTAAACCACTCCTTCCTTGTAGGAAGATTATAACTAGATATCTTCTCAAATTAGGTGGCTTTGACTACCATAAATTATGCTAGCTTTTGGCTATATAAATTGGTCCATATCCTCAGGTCTAGAACTCCATTTCAGCATGATCTTTCAATTTTAAGATGATCTCAAGTATTGTACTCAAGATTTACACTCTTGAATATCCTAGCCTCTAAACTATCTACCCAAAATTTTAAAGCTTTCTTGAAGTAAACAACCAGTCATAATCAAATAAAAACATTATGATGTCTAATATTTTCTAAATAACCAAGTTCTAGTTATAAAATCGTAGCAACATTTATCAATTCCTCTTTTTAATAATTTGAGTCAAACTCAAAAATAGCATAAAAAACTCTTCAACTATCAAGCTTTTTCTATAAAGCTTTGGTTTCAAATTCACACCAAAAATTTTTGATGCTAGCTTTAACTGTATTTTTTTTTCTTCAAGTTCTTTCCATTCAAGATGAGGATAATAAGTATGACTCTAATAACATAATGAATCAAAATTTCTAATATTTATCATCATTAATTCATGAATATTAAGATTTATAAAATTTGAAATTGGTAAAAAATGGGCATGTTGATGTCGGCCCATTCACCCAAAAAATTTGGGAGAAAAAGTTTTTTAGGGTTGGTTCACCTTGCTTTGATAATAGTTTCATTGTTTTTATTTTGCATCGCCAACCACTTTGCCTAAATCATGGATATTTTCATCGTCAAATTATAAATAATTTTACTTATCCCACCAAATTCACCTCTTATACCACAACTATATATATATATATATATATATATATGTCATAATAGTGATACTCATACTCATTAAAAGTTCTCAAAAAATGACCTGTAGAACCAAAAAACCTACAACAACAAAAAATGATCGATAAAAAAGTGAACCTAACTGGTAGTAGAATGCGACTAGTACCAGAGGAAAGAAGACCAACACAAGAAAATTACCGATACTAGAGGGAACAAATCAACATAGAAGGAAGAAGACCGACAAAAACATATGATTGACACTAGGGGAAGAATATTGACAATAGATTTTGATCAACACCAAGGGAAGAAGATTGACAATAGAAAATGGTTGAGTAGAGAGAAAAATACTGGCATAAAAAACAACCAATACCAGGGAAAGAAGATCGATAGAAAATGACCGACACCAAGGGAAGAAGATCGGTAGAAAAAATTGATCGACACTAAAGGAAGAAGACTGATAATAGAAATTGATTGATAGCATAAGGAAGAATATCAACAAGATAAAATGATCGATACCAAGGTGAAGAAGACCAACAGTAGGAAACAATCAGTATCAAAGGGAAGAAGATTGGCAGTAAAAAATGACTGGTACTAGGGTGAAGAAGACCGACTACAGAAAGTGACAATGATAGGTTCTTAACCTCCCTGTTCTATATATAGCTTCTAGAATTCTAACAATTTTCTTCAATATCATGTTTATTTTTTGACATGAAATAAATTTTACTATATAGCTTCAATGACACCTACTCCCAATGGAAGCAAAGAAGGCAAATTTTCTAAAAATAAGAGTATCCTAAAATATTTTAGCCAAATATTACAATCTAAGGAGCTATCAACATCTGCACAAATTCAAGGTACATACCTATTTTAGCTACTCGATAGTAGCTTTTGTAAGTAATATCAAACAATGATATAAAACACCTTTTTCTATAGAATACACAACTAAGCCTAACATCCCTCGTCTTGAAGATATTTCTAAGCATGAGATACATCAACATGAAAATTTTATTAACAATGACATGGAATAAATTGAAGAGAATCCAGAAACTAACACACCTACCAAAAAACAAAACGACCATTTTGACCAAATACCAAATTTTGGGGAATCTTCTTCTCAAAAATTTAAATGTAAATTTAAATGTAGAAATTTAAGTAGGTGTAATATTAGAAGGATATTTCATCTTGAATGGTCATAAAAATATCCATTAATTGAACCAATTCATCCTAAGAACAGTAATGATATGCCAACAAAATGTAGATGCATTATTTGTAGTTGGAAACTAGAGAAGGATCATAAGATGCAACTTAAGTTGGATACAATAGAAAAAAATTGTGGAAAAGTTTATGTAATAGTAAAATAAAGGGATGGAACAGATAAGAAAAAAATAAAGTCGAAGGATGCTTTTGAATGCATACATATCATATATGCACAATACTATGACAAAGAGATGAAACAACAAAAACTATTGTTCAGAATGGTGGAACGATTCCAGCACAATTTAAAAAAATTCATAAAACCACTTTAGTTTCAAAAAGTTTGTAGTTTGTTGTCGTATATACTATTCTTAAAAATGGTAGACCAATGTCCAATTTATTGATTTTAATCATCTTTTTCAACTAGAAGATGTGCAGAACCTTACCACTTCCCATTGGTCAGATCTAGTTGTTGGGAAATGGTATAATGTATCTCTTTAGTTGAGGACCTGAGAGAGAAGGTTAAAATGCTAAATTCATTTCACTTTCAACTGATGAAGTAACTATTGTTGACAATACATCTTGGATATGCATGCATGTTTACACATTTTAGAATCATTTAATATAACCCCATTTGCTATAATTACATAATATGGTCAATAATTGTAATGTAAAAAACCTTTACAATGTTGTTGTTAGAATCTTAAAGGATATTGTAAAAATGGATTATACAACTATAGCTAGTAAGTTAATTTGTATCGAAGCTCGTAGTGCTACCATAATGCAAGGTCATAGAAATAGAATTTGTATTCGACTTCAGACGTTAATTATCCCATATGTGATCCCCATTCACTGCATGGCTCATAGAATGGATCTTGCATACAAAATTTTGAGCACATTTAAAATTTTTTCTAGAGTGGAAGAACTCATCCATGAAATACATGCTTATTTTTTGTTCTATCCAAAAAGTTTTGTAGAGTTTCAATTCTTTGCACTAGGAGTTACTGAAGGCAAAATATTATTAAAATATGTGGATATGAGGTGGATTTCATTGTTTCAACCAACATCATATAGCGTTTTTAAATAATGGCAATCCTTAGCAGGTTTTATGTATGATAATATGAGGACAATTAATAAGGCAAAGGATTTGTTATACCAAATGATAGTGAAACTTTTCTCACTTTATATGGTATTTTTCCAATGTTACATGAAAGGAATACTTTGACAAAATTTGTGCAAGAAGTATCCACTTATATTAATGATTTCATCAAGATTAGAAAATAAATATGTATGTGTATCAATAATTTATACTTTTTTGACATAAATTTAATGATCCTTTGTTTGAATATTAGAGAAATTTAACAAAAGTCGATAATACAAATAGTTTTTTGAAGTTCAATATCAATAATAATCTTTGCATTAATATTCAGAAAAAGAAGATAAAATTATATTATTTTGCAATCAAGAATAGTTATATATGATGTTGAACAAATGCCCATGGCATATAGGATATTTGATGTAGTTTTGCAGAATACAAGGATTAAATTGAGAAAAATAGCAAAGACCTTAACAAGAGAAATAAGAGACCATTTTCAAAGAGACGAGTTTCTTGAGTTCATGGTTGTGGTTAATCCCATGTTTTGGGATGCTGGTATTGACTACAATATTACAAGTGAACTTTTCATAAAGTATATAGGTACAATTGTTAAACATTTTACTAAATGTGTGGAGGTGAATGGTATTGAGATGAATGGTATTCTCAATAAATACCTTTTGACAAATAAATAATCCTATATTGTATTTGACAATGGTGGATCAAATTTTCCATTTGACTAATCCAAATGAATATGGTTCTATAACAAGTTTGTGGAAGAAATTGTATCCAAGCAGTTTTTTTTGGTAAATTAATAATTATATTAAAAAATAGGGCATTTGAAAGGCGCTCCAATGCCTTGTACATCAAAGGAGCAAAAAGGAACAGATGAAAAGAACCCACAAAACTACTTTTTGAAACAAAAAATTACATCCTCGAACTCAAAGGAACAAAAAGAAGCAGCCTTTGACAGAAAGAAACTGAGAGAAACATGCAGAAAGATGATAGCACCAAAAAATAAGTGATCCTCCGCCACAGAGAAACTAAAAAAGAAACGATCCTCCACCATAGAGGAACCCAAAAGCAGAGGAAAAGCCTTCAACCATCAAGGGGGATGTCCATCTGCATGAGAGACGAAGCAACACCTTCCAGGCTAGCATCTTTTGCATCTATTTTTGAAATATCTTTAGTACTATCCTTAAGAACAATGATACAGACATCCTTAGCAATTTCCATTACATCATCATCGTTAGTAGTATCTTTGAATTCAGTTTTGATATCCAAGGATACCTCAACGTCGGCAAATACTGGATCATTATCAAAATTTTCATAGAAAAACAAGAGGCTTAGTGCATGGAGCACAATGAGTGGATATTTTTGCTTATATGAATTATGCCAAAAAATGATTTTGGGATCCGTAGAAGATAAAAGAGTTTTTAGTGCTTTATATTTTGTGAAATCTAGAGTTCATAAAATATTGGATAAAAATTTAGAAAACTATCTAAGAATATAGGTCTCATCTTTTAAACTAGACAAGTATCTGTATGATAGAGCTTTGGCATGGAAATCCCTAGCAGACAGAAGAGGTATCACAAATATTTATGATAATGAAGATAATGATATTTATATTGATCATTTTTTTAGAAACACAAGGGCCAACTATGAATACATGTGATTTTAGATAAACTAATAAGGTTTTGTTTTAGCTTCCTCCATTGTAATTTTTGCAAGATTTTTTTAACTTATTTTTGCATTCTTGATTTTATAAAAAAAATATGTTGATAATTTTTTTTGTTCCATAATATTATTTCAATGTCATATTTTATAAATGATATCATAGACAATTTTAAAAAAAATTGTAATATTTGATTTATGTTTTAAACATTTGATTTTGAAATATGGTAACTATATTGGCATAAGTTTGAATTTGTACAAAGATATAAAATAAAAAAATTAACTAAAATTGTATGACACATATTTGTAAAATATGTTTTCATTAATTCAAATAATATTTCATAACATCGTATTTTACAAAAATAGTGAACTTTTTACAAAAAATAAAAGGTGCTCTTAGCAAATGGTTTCATAGATATTACAAAAATATATCAATCAAAACAATTATCTAAAATTGCATGACACATATTTGCATAAATGTTTTTCATTAATTCGAATAATATTTCATTACATCACTTTTTACTAAAATAGTGAACTTTTAGCCCACTTTCACACTATTACACTACGTGGCCTAAAGCAGATCCTATCTCTAGAGGAGTATCATATGTTGTCACTATTGTTGGATTAAGCTCACTTTCCACATGACTCTTATCAACATCTAGTGGTAGTGCACCAGCTTTGATAAGGCTCTCCTACACTATATGCAAACTTGAGATCAATGCCATTTCCTCTTTGGTAGGATCTTCTTTAGATGTTAAAGATAATTATTTTTTCTTTTACCTCAACAATATATCGAGATCTAAATTATGCAAAATGATAATCAACATAAACACATTTTTCTCTCTAATGGTGTAAGCTAATAATTCCTTCAATTGTATCACTTTGTATATATTGTCCTTGGCAGTGTTCAAATAAACATTAAGACTCAACCTATTTTTTAGATTTTCAAAATTGGACTGCAAAATAAATAAATTGTAATATATTAGTTATGAATTGTTAAATAAACAAATAAATTGATAAGCATAAAATTAGTAGAACTTACATTAGCAACTACTTTTCTAGCCTATGCAACCTTAACCTTCTTATCAATAGCCCATTAATTATACTATGTCTGGGTTTCAACATTTAGATTCTCCAATCTATTTAAAAGAATATTCAAAATTTCATCATTATGCACAAAAGTGGTCATTACATTTTTATATTGAGCTTGATCTAACAAAGCATCAATTTTTTTTGTTCTTGTTCAGCCAATAAAAAATATTCTCTTCTAGAAAAAAATTGTATTGGAAATTTAGCTCTTGAATTAGAATTTCACTCAATACTCCCAATCTCTCAACCCAGAGATGTCAACCAATATAATATTCTTTAATTATGACCTCACAATTATCAACCAATATAATATTTGGTGGAAATTTCAATTTGTGGTCATCAAAATGAGGAACAACATCATCGATTTGTTGTGGAGGGGAAGAGCTCCTAGCAGCTGTCGCTACCTATTCAGGTTCCTCTTCTTATGTTTGGTGTTGTGTACGATGAAGCACATCAACTACTTTAAAAAACTTAGGCTTTCTACCTTGAAAAAGATAATACTATTCAAGATGAGGATTTTCCAATTCTGATAAGCCATGCAAACTAGACATTCCAATCAAAAGATTTGGAATATTTGAAAGTGTTAATGTACATGTTATTCCCCAAATCCTTGCTAGAAAATAGTTGTTTCCCATTCATATATTGTTGGCCCCTCATCTATTGTGGTCACAGTGGAGGTGGTGGCAGCATCATTCACTATGTGTGAGAAGCTGATGAATCCAATGCTCCTACAATATATGAAAAACTATTATGAAATTATGTTAAAAATGAAGAAATAAACTCAATTTACTATGTCATAACAAATGTATTTTAACTGATTATATTGGATGATTATTTTGAAGGGTGTGAATCATGTTGCTTTGAAAACATAATAAAATTATAAAAAGTTGTTTAAGGTGACTCCATGAACATTGTTAGAAGCCTTCTAGGCACCCATTCAGCATCTTGGAAAATCTCTAGCTTAATATCCAAGGCAAAGTTTTTTTGAGCTCTTCCCTTAATGTCACCATTCAACATGTCTTTAGGGAAGGAAACCAAGTTGTTGATTCTCTAGCTCACTTGGGTGTTGCTTTGCCTAAATTTACCATTTGGAATGAAAGTTCTCCCCCACCCCTAGTTGATGGTAATTCCACATCTATTTCCTTTTTATGAGCTCTCTCAGATTTTGGGTTTCTTGGTTAGATGCACCTTCTCCATGTTGTGGGTCTATTGGACATTTTGAGTAGATGAAGTTGTCATTGATGTCAAGGATGAATTATCATTGATGTCAAAAGGTCAAAATGAGTAATGCAAAAGGTTGGTGGCAAAAGAGCTTCATAATGTTTATTTTTAAATATTATGTGAAGCACAAAATAAAAGGTTTTATTAAAACCATGGTTGGGCAAAATAAAAGGTTTTTATTAAAACCATGGTTGGGCAAATCAAAAAGGTTTTCTAAAACCTAAGGAGGCTTTTATTTTAAAAAGACCAAAGAAGATTTAAATATTTAATTTATAATATTTAAACTCTTTTGAATTTTAATAATTATAAATAAAATCAAAAATATTTTCTAAAACCTAAGGAGGCTTTTATTTTAAAAAGCCCAAAGAATATTTAAATATTTAATTTATAATATTTAAATTGTTTTGAATTTAAATAATTATAAATAAATATATTTCGAAGGCAAAGTTGGAAGCGTCGACAAAAATATTGTTTCCTCAACGAATTTCCTCTCCACCGATGTGTGTGACAAGGAAGGCATATGGTATAAATACCATAGCCATTACTAAGGTTTGATATATATTTTAATTGCATCCACCTTAAGCGAAAAAGCTCGTGCGATTTTTGAAATGTGTGCCTCTCAAATAGCGCAGTGTGTGGTTCTGCCGACATAGAAGGAAGAGCCAAGGGCTCTTAAGGGTTTGAAGGAGTTAAATTACACATTGTGCTTTAAGGCTATAAGTGGAGCATGTGGCTCACATGACATGGAAGCCATGGCCAAGGCATTGTGGGAGTATTGCACCAAGTTTTGAGCCCCGCAGATTGCAAAAAGTAATATTAATTTTTGGAAATTATTTTAATTTGCTTTGCTAAGGTTTAGGAGGGATAAGGTGGAAGTTAAGTTGTGTGTTGAGGAAATATTTTTTTGATATATGAAGGGTAATTGTTGCTAAAGTAAAATCTAGGGTAATTTTGTTTTACCTTATAAAAGTGAGAGATTGACTTATTGCATTATTTTATAAAGTGTGTGAAGACAAGAACACGACACTTAAATAATAACAGGAAATCAAATAACGCAAGTAAATACAAAGATTGCACAAAATGAACAAATTTATTCAATAAACGAGGGAGCCAATGAACTCCTTTGTTACAATAAAGACTCAATGTGAGTATTTGATACAATGATTTACAATGGCATTAGGGTTCTCCAAAACCCTAGCAATAACAACAAAGTGTCTTTAGATTTGGAGTGTCCTTGCTTCCAACATGTTGAGAGGGCTTCGAGTATCCAGTGTGGGGCCACTCCAGCTTCAACAACCGTTCAACAATATGTTCAACAACCGTTCAACAATACACAAAAACAAAATAAGGGGGTTAGTAATACCTATGAGGGCTCCACAGTGTTAGACCCTCAGACATCAATAAAACCCTAGTTAACATTGAAGTCAAAAAGTATGCCAGATCAACAAATTATGAGATAAAATACATTCAAATGAGATATACCTTGCTTTCATTTTGTTGTTGCAGATGGCGTGGTGTAGCAGGTTCTGATTCACATTTTTGTGTTGCAACAGGCTCAGACACACACTTAGTAGGCTCTGATGCGAGCTTCGCAGGCTCTAGTGTGTACCTACGGGATACATCAGGCTCTAGAGAGCACCTGTAGAATGCAGCAGGCTCTAGCAAGTGCTTCATAGGCTCTGCAGCAATCCTCACAAGCTCGAAATGGCACCTGCAGGTTAGGTTAGAATCTACAGAAGCTAATCCAGGGATGGCGACAAATACGTTTGATGGATGGGGCCTGCGATGGTGAGGGAGGATGAATGGGGGACGACTAGAATAGGAAAAGTCTTATCGGTGAGCTAGGGCTTAAAATTTCTACTATTCTATGCTAGGGCTTCACCAATAATTCCTCTAGGGTGCAATGTCTAATCTCCAGGTTCCAGGGTTTGAACATTTACAAATGCTCTTATTTATATCCAACCTAGGGTTTTCTTAGGGTTTTAGCCTTACACTTTTGATCGTGTGGCTAAGATTAAATTAAATCCTAAGGTTGAGATTACTTTTTGAATGTGACATGGATTAATGAATATGGACGATGGATATTAGAATGGATCGGACGGTTGTGGTTAATTGAGTTTATAAATATATATTTTATAATAAATATATTATAATATAATATAAAATATTATATTAAATATTAAATAATATAAAATAATATTAAAATAATCCCAATTAGGCTAGGAAATGGTGGGAAAGGGCTAAAATGGGCCTTTTGAAGGTGGGAAGGGCTAAAGTGGGCCTTTTGAGGGTGGGAAAGGTGGAATTGGGCCAAATAATTGGTGGGAAAGGTGTATGGTGGACAAGTGGGTGGTGGAATGGTTAGGATGGAGTATTAGTGGCTATAATTTGGTGTCTACAAAGTGATTTATTTAATTAATGCAATATTAAGTAGGGAGTCATAAGTAGAGTTTAGATTATTTTTGAGATATCTTTTTGAAAAGGGTTATGAAGAAATTGAATTATTAAGATGTTATTTTGATGAGATAGAGTTTTGGAAGAAGTGTTTTAATTAAATATTGGTGGTGTTGAATATTATTTTAAGAAGGAGAAATAAGGTGTAATTAAGTTTGATTAATTTTTGTAATTGAGGATTATTTTATGAAGAGGTTAGTGTGATATTTTATCATCTAACTATTGAAATTGTAAAAAGAGAAAATTGTGATTAAACCAGTTTTTCTAAGGTCACTTCTACATCAAATAAAAGGTATGGGCATATTCTTCTTTGGTTGAAGTGATTGATTAAGGTTTTCTAAAAATAATATTGGAGTGAAAAGGACTTTGTTAAGTTTTCCTTGTTGAGTGTATTTTGAATTAATGCTTCATGGTTTTCTGAAATAGAGGTTAAGGAAAGAAACCTTGTTTTATAAGCATTATTGTTGAATTGATTGGTTGAGTGAAGAACTTGAACTAGGGTTTGCAAATATCATGAGTATCATTGTTATGTGAGATTGGTTGATAAGCATTGTTGGACATATTTGAGTGAATGTTCATAAGTTTGGACTAGGATTTGTGAGCAAGGATTATTTCATTGAGTGATTGGTTGAGTAGATTTGGTTGAGCCTAGTCAAGTGGATGTGTTGATATGATAGTTCAAGTTTTGTGAAACAAATTGTTCTATATTCTGAATTGATTTGAGAAAGAGGTTAAGTGTTGATGAATGTGAAGCATATTGAGTCTTTAACAATTCTCTATATGTTTCTATGATATTGGACAAGTTCTAGTGAGGACTTGTTGAGCATATTTGGATAAGTTCTAGTGAGGACTTATTGAGCAGATTTGAGGTAAGTGTTAGAGAAGACTTGTGGAAAAATTGGTGTAAGCTTTTGTGGAAGCTTACAATACAGATTTGAGGACAGAGTTTGGTATAGAATTGAGGATAGGTTTGTGCTAGACCAGAGATAGAGATTGAGCAGATTTATGCTAGATCGAAGGACTATGTTTAGTGTATATTTGAGACAGATATTTGGAGGTGATAGAGTATATAGGAAAACCATCTCCAGTGGATAGAGATCCATTAGCTAGGGAAGTGAGTATAGGTGTCTTTAGTGGATAGATATCCGTTAGCCAGAGCAGTGGGGGCAAAATTTCTTCTAGAATATCACTAGCCATAGTAGAGGAGAAAGGAGTTCTCCTGTGGATAGAGATTCACAAACTTGATTAGGGAATTTGTGTCTCCTTTGGACAGGGGTCCATAAACATTGTAATAGGGAAAGGATTCCAAAAAAAAATTATTTGAGAAAATTATAAGTAATATTTTCTTCATGGAGTAGCCCACATTGGGTGAACCACATTAAATCATGTATCTAATGTGTGTGATGCTTTGTGTGATGTTTATTACTTTAATATTGTTGATGGTGTCATATGAATTAAAAAGAAAAAAAAATTATCTTATACTATTCACCCTCCCCCCCCCTCTCAGTATAAGCACATGTTCTTCAGGGTCACTTTCTTACCCAATTTGTTTTCTTCAACAAATGATGGAATTTTGCTCCCATGCCAAAATATGCTCCAATTAAGACTTCACAAGTGTCTCAATACATGGATTTTACCTCTAATTGGACAATGATTCCATATTTTATGTTCAAATATTTTATTGGTCTATGGAATTTTTCTAAGTTCAGAGATTCTATTTCTACCATCTATTCTCATGAGTGGATTCACCTTGATAGAATGAATGTCTGAGGCATGTGGATCTTGTGGTTGAGCATGGAGATTATCTTTGCAAGCCATATATGGAGATATTGTTATTAGATCACATTCATTGATTACCACCTATGGGATTTTTATCACTTGGTAGATGACACATTGGATCTAACTGTTACCTCCCCCAAACATGTGAGTAGTTACCCTTTTAGAGGAGTATAAGTACTAGCTATAATATCTTGTGGTTTCTTTTCCATTTCATGTTACCCTTGCAAGGGCTTATTTTATTGTCTATTGAGGCTTCATCTTTTGACCCTACAAGGGCTTCTCTATATTTTTTTGTCTCTTCTTGTTTCATAATAGGGTGCCTCCGTTTTGTTTTTGATGGTTGAGAGAACTAACCCTAACTAGAACTTTTTTGTAAAAGGTTATGGGAACCTTTCAAAATCCCTCTTACTAATAAAAAAAATTAACCTAATGAAATAAAGTACACTAAAACATCTATAAGTGTTACATTACCTCTTGAGGGTTGGCTAACTTCTTCGAGATTGATGTGCACTTTATGTATAGCTGATGAAGCAGCAAGATGAGGAAGAGGGGATGTAAAAGACCTTAAGCATTTGTGAGATATTAGGAGTTGTTGTTCTTACTCTAACTGACTATCAGAATAACCAGTGGCCTTGGGTAGAATTCCCCTCATTGAAACCTCTATTTTAGAAGAAGAGGAGGTTTCCATTTTTTGCATTTAAGTAAAGATTAAATTAGTATCAAATAAAAACTATTTTAAAATAACAAGAATTATGTTAATAAAAATTTATATTTTACCTATACCTCTTCATTGATCAATCCAATTATCCTTAGTTTTGTGTGGAGTGAGCTGGGCATCGAGGTATTTTGTAGATTGTAGTATTCTTCATAAAAAAAGCAAGAATAAAATTGTTTGTGGGAACAACCACCCCACTTTTTGAGTGGGCATTATTCAAATCTTGGATATATAGGTTGACCAACAAAATATTTGTGCACTAGACAATGCACCAAATATTCCAACCCCCACACTAGAATGTTAGTTGACCTCCCTTGCAAAATAATATGCACTTGGAAGAACTAGATCACCACACAAAGGAATTGGTCGATGACATGTGAAAACTCAAGGCCCCTCTTAGAAGGATTTGAGTGAACTAAAAATAAATAAAATTAAAATTAATAAATTGCATAAAAGTAATGAAGATGAGACTCAAAATATTTGGAAAAAGGAAACTTACCTAGCAACAATTTTGATGATATACTAAAGATAGTCTCTACGTATATTTTATCTTCATCAATTAAAGGAAAATTTGATGTGATGGATGGATAATCCTTGTGGGGGAGCCCTATCAATCTCTGGATATTCATAGGGTTGATAGTGAATAAGAGATTCATGTTTTCGATGTCAATATTGAAGACCAAACCTTCATGGTTGTAACATATAATAATTTTTAGTAGCAAATTATTGTCGATGTTGAATTAGGGCATTGATACTAACCCTAGAAGGCCCAAATTTGTTACCCATGTAGCATCATAACCTGGCATTGATACTAACCCTAGAAGGCCTAAATTTGTTACCCATGTAGGATCATAACATAGCATTGTGAGAACCCTAGATATTGATGGGCAAACAGGGTTGTTGAAAATAAGTTTTGATGCAAAAATGGTGGGCAATGCGGCCATTGTTGCAATATATCTAATTATTTCGAAGTATTTATGTAAGTTTGGAAGGCTCTAGAAGGCTTTGGAAAGATATGGAAGGCTATGGAAGGATTTTTAAGGCTCTGGAAGGGTTTGTGTAAAGTTGAAATGGTGACGGCTATTGCCCTTTTATAGAATTTTTCTTGCAATAAATGCTTAACATATATCCATGATTAAATCTAGTGCTAACACTTGGCGATGCTTCTAAAAGGTAGTCATTAAACAAGTAGTATCCAGGTGTTGGTTTTATGCAAGTATCAATATTTTGCAAGTTCTTGACGTATGTAGGTACCCGTTTTTTGTAGGTGTTGGTCATTTGCAAGTGTTAGTAGTTTGTAGGTGTTGGTAGTTTGCAGTTGCCAATAGTTTACAGATGTTGGTAGTTTTGCACTATAGCCAAATATAACATTGTTGATAGTTTGGAAATGTTGATAGTTTGTAGCTACCAATAGTTTGTAGTTGTTGGTAGTTTATAGCTATCAGTAGTTTGCAGTTGTCGGTATTTTGTAACTACCAATATTTTTGCACTATAGACCAATCTGAAGCTATCGATAGTTTATAAATGCTAGTAGTTTGTAGTTGCCAGTAGTTTGTAGCTATTGGTAATTTTCGATAATTTTCTACTACCGATAGTTTTATACTATAGCCCAATTTGATGCTATTGGTAGACTTTTACTATTTATTTAAAATATCTACAATTTTTATCGAATATTAAGATAAATTTATCACATTATATTTTTTGGTGAAATAAAGTTCAATTTGATGTGTATTCTACATGACTTTGGGTACTATTCTCCTCGAATTTGAAATTGATTTACCTCATTATTATAGATAGATTTTGAAACCGACCCCTTATGCATAACATATATTCATGAGAATTTTGAATCATCAATACACATTCCTAGTGTATTTCTTTTTTTTTATTCAAATCCATTTTTTTTTTAATTTCAAGTATTTGCACATACAATTTCCTTTCAATTTTTCAATAATTCTATTCTTCAAGTAGAAATCCTTTTATCTCCAAAATTTTAATTTCTTCAAATATGCAAATTCAATCTATAATCAAAAATTTCAAAAACTTGAATTCCTTTGAAGTAGAATTCCTTATAGCTCCAAAGTTTAATTTCAAAATCAATTTGCAATTATCAAATATCAAATTTTCTATTTTCAAGAATCAATTTCCAAATTAAATTTTAAAATTCACCTTATAACTCCCAAATGCTTTTCCAAATAATTTTTTAATGATCTTATTCCAAATGAATAATCACATTCTAATTATAATTTCCTCAAAAAATGAGTTTTGATTTTTATCTAAGCTTCATTTATTCATTTTTTTTTTAATAATAATTTTTCTATCCCAAAATTTTCAAATGCAATGATATTAAACTCACCTTAGTCTTTTGTATTCATGCAACATTTATGGTGTATAAGAATCTAGACAATATAACTTTATATTAGTTACCTTAATTTGTGATTCCATTATTCTATGCCATGACTCTAGATTATGCGTTAGCTACCTTTAGAAGGTAAAATGACTCTGACACCCCTACACCTTGCCCAAACATCTTCTACTAAAATTTATGACTTATTACACTCATAGGATCTCTCTAGACGTCTCATTTTTTTTTCAGCTTCAATGGTGGTTGGTTTTGGATATCTTGAATCAAAGGTAGCTCAAATGGCTCCTTTAAAAACCTCTATCCTTCTAGTGGACTTCTTAAATGAATGTCTCTCTATAGGTAGTAGTAATGGATTCTCATTATCCTTCAAGGGAAATATAATGCAATTTATTATTATATCTTCTTTCATCCTTCACGAAGACTTTGGCAATTATGGCTTCTTTTTCTTATGAATTTTTTTTTTTTCTGAGAAACAACTTATCTTTTTCTATTTATTTTGCTTCTCCTTCTCAGGTGTCTATAACCACTCTTATTTATCTCTCTTCTCAAAAAGGTTATATTTGGATGCCTCTTCAATATTGGTGTCTTAAACCACTACTTCCTTATAGGGATATTATAACTAGATATGTACTCAAACAATGTGGCTTTGACTACCCTATATTATTCTAGCTCTCGACTATATTGACTAGCCCATATATTTAGGTACAAAACTCCACTACACCATAATTCTTCAAATATGAGCTCAAGTACTACACTCAATATTTTCACTCTTGAATATGTTGGCCTCCATGATATCTACCCAAATTCCTCCTAAAGTTTTTTTAAGGAAATCACCATTTAGAATCAAATAAAATATTATATCCAATATTTTACAAATAACCAAATTTTGGTTATAATATCACATCTTTTAGTATTTTATTTTTTTAATAACTTGAGCTAAACTCAAATATAATATTAGCCTCAATATCTCTTCAATTATCAAGATTTTTCTCTAAATCTTTGGTTGCAAATTCACACATTTTGTTTTTTATGCTAGCTTTAACTTTATCATTTTTCTTCAAAATTTTCCCACTTGTTGGATAATATTACATTATTTGGTAGATGCAAATATACCCCCATGGTACCTTTATGGTACACATGTAAATATATAATAGATTAGGGTTTGAGTCTATATTTTAGGTGAGTGATTTATATTTCTCCTTTTATGTAAGTGTCTATGTCTAGGATATGCCAAATGTCATGTAAGTAAGAGTGCATGTGTGTAATAAGAGAAAGTTCACAAGTGTCATGTATGTAAGTGTACAACTATGTAATGTGAGGATGTGCACAAGTTTCATGTAGTAGGAGTGCATGTAGGAGAGTAAGTTTCATGTAGAAGTGTGCATATAACTAGAGTGAAGAGTCTTGTACATAAATGGCAAGACAAGAAGACAAAGAACATGAGAGCCTTATCTTATGTAAAGAATAGGAAAGGTTGTAACTCCTAGATATGTGAGGAGTGCAATAGTCAAGTACTGAAGAGTCACATTTTTATGTCTACATTATGAAGACAAAGCTCCATACAATGTAATTGGAAAAATGGTCTGTAAACAATCACCATAACAAGCATTAATATTGAAGCTCGTATACAATTTTTGATCAATTTTATTGTAAGTATTTTTCATGTTATTACATGAATGATTTTAGCTATTTACATTCATATTGTATATTATAGTGAATGTTATTATAATTTATATTAGCTAGTATATATTTTGATTTATGTTATATTTAATTCTACTCTTTATTGTTAATAGTATGACCTGAGATATTATGGATTAATTATACTAGGACTTGAGATATTTTGGCTTAAAATTCAACAATGATATCAGAGCTATTGCTTTACTCTATCTATTTTTGATAGATTCATATTCTAAAGCCACCATCATATTTGGAGTCTATCCACTTTAAAAGTAGTGAAGACTTGGACTCTATTTTAAAGGTCTAAAGGAGTAGATATTAAGGGGACAAATAAAAGTCACCTTGATTTGGATGTTAGGGTCTATCCACTTGGTTCAAGAAAAACCAATGAAGATAAGGACTCAACCATAATAGATTAAAGAGCCAACTTAGAAGAAATTTGGACGTGAGGGGAAATTCAAAGTCACCTTGATATTGATTTTAGATTCTCTAGAAAAGAGGAGAATCATGGTGGTCTAAATTTATCATTGAAGGACTTATTTAAAAAAAGAGAAAGTTCTCATATTTTTTTGGACAAAGTATCCAATTGCTATAAATTTATTGAAGGATGATAAAAACCTCATATTAATGTATTGGCTATTAAAGGAAATAAAAGCACCAAGAAAAAAGGGTGCTATATGAGCCAAGTTTATGCAATAACAGATATACTAGATAAGTGCTAAAAAAAATCCAAGTTGAAGTCAATAAGAAGTTAGATCTAGACTATGACCAAAAATATTCAATAGCTGGATAAGAGTACCATAGTCTAGCTAGAAAAGGCAATGTCTAGCCAATAGAGGTAATTTTTAGACAATGAAGGCAACATCTAGCAAAGGACATGTTCCTTAGGAGTATGAAGCCTACCAAAAGAGAAAAAGGTAATATTGAAAGTGCCCATAAGAGGAAATCAACCATAAATATATAATAATGTCTAATTATATCTAATGGAAATATTTTCCAAGTATATCTAAGAAGATAACAACTAAGGAGAAAAATATATAACAAGATGTGCCTACACAATTAGCTAACTAGAGAGCCAATGTTTAATCAAAATCTAATGGCTAATCAGAAATCCAATGTCTAATCAAAATCCAATGACTAATCAGAAATCCAATGGTTAACTATAGAGCCAATATCTAATTAGAGATCCAACATAAACAATGAAGCCAAAAGAGCCAACGTCTAGCAGAGAGCCAACATAGACAACAAAGCCATATGAGCCAACATAGCCAACCAAGCCAATGAAGCTAGTGCAACCAGTGTTAAACCAAAAAAGATCAACAAAGACAACATAGCTAACATTGAATCTAAGTAAACATAATAGCTAGCAAAGCACAATATAAAAAATACAAATACAAACGAGTTGAAAGTGTATCTCATAGGAGTCAATAAAATTTGAACGAGCATTAGAAGAAATGGAATAATAATCCCTACCATATTTCATTTCAATAACATATTTGGAGTGTTATATTTTAGTCATAACATATATCTTCAACAACATTTATTAATTTGGAAGCATCATTTATGCATTCCAAATATTTTGCCAGGTGGATATTGAGGTAAGCAACATTACCTTTATTGAATGATTAATTAAAGTCCTAAGTGAGAGATTATTTAAAGTTTTGAATCTTAGGAAATTTAATAAATAGGAGATAAAAGGAACATAACATTTTAGAAGGAAAAATTTAAGTGGAATTTATAAGGACTTATACTATTGAAATTAATATTTCAATTTTGAGTTTTTTAATATTTATTAAATTTTGGAGTGATAAGGTTTTCTACTTCAAATAGGATTTAGAAAAATTTGAATTTGAAATTTGGTTTTTGAAATTTGAAGATTTAGTAGATTTGAATTTAGAAAATTTGAAATTTGAAGAAAATTTAAAATTTGATTTTTTAAAATATTTGAAGATTTAATAGGGAAATTTTGAAATTTGAAGATTTTAAAAAATTTACAAATTTAACAGAGTTGGGGGATAAAAGATTTTCTACTTCAAATATTTGGGAAATTTTAAATTTCCAAATTATAATTTTTATTTTTAGTTATTTAAAATTGCATTTATTGAACTTTGGAGTAAAAAGGATTTCAACTTCAAAGGAATTGAATCATTGAATTGTAAACTTTGATTATCATGGAAGAAAATTTGAAGTTCATAATAAGAAAGAAAAGATTGGAAGTTATAAAATTTGGCATAGGCAAATTGATTGAAAAGTCTAATGGTAAGCTAGATATGATAATGTAATTCATCTATAGAGAATGCAATGAATAAAAGCTTTGGAACATTTGAATATTGTTTATATTCAAATCTTGTTGAAGCAATTGATAATTCAAAGGTTGTTATTGCAGTACCTATTGATATAGGTAGAATAATGTACATTGAGTAACTTTTACTTGAAATTCATAAAGATGAAATTCAAAAGCAAAAAGAGTTGATTGAAACTCTAAAAAGAAAAATAGTGATTGATCATACAAGTGATTCAAGTGAATCATCTCTAAAAATAGTGTTTCACTCTGCATGTAATATTGACATTCCAAGCTCATCAAATTTAGGAAATTATTATGATGCTCTAAGTGAATATTCTAAGAATACAGGACAATATCAAGATTTTAGGAAAATAGGGGTAAAGGAATCACATGAACCAAAAGTCAAAGATGAAGAAAAAACTCAAACAATTCATGAACAAGAATTATAAGTGCATAGCAAAGAAGCAAAGATTGAAGAACTAAAGAAAGAATATGAATAAGGATCTCAAGCAAAGGATCATGCATAATGCAAAGTTACTTGATAGAATATAAAGATGAATATTGAAGACTAAAGTCTTCAATAACCAAATAATACAATACAAGGGGGTGTTGGATAATATTACATTATTCAGTACATGCAAATATACCGCTATGGTACCTTTATGGTACAAATGTAAATATGTAATAGTTTAGGTGAATGAATTATATTTTCCCTTTCATGTAAGTGTCTATGTGCAGGATATGCATGTCTCATGTAATTATGTAATGTGTAGGATATGCACAAGTGTCATGTACATAAGAGTGAAAGTGTGTGCACAAGTGTCATGTACATAAGAGTGCAAGTGTGTAATAAGAGAAATTCAACATATTGGATAGTTCTACCAATATTATTCAGTGGCTCGAATTTCAATTATGTACACTATTCTCCAAGATACTTGGCTTGATTGTAGCTTTCTCCACTCAAGGTGGCTTTGTTACCACTATTAGATTTTGAGTGAGCTTATCATAGGTTTCAATATTTAGGATCAAATATAAAATCAATATTTGAGCATTCAATTATCAATGGTCAATATCAATGAACATAACATTCATGAAAATAATAATAACAATAATATGAAATAGATGGCCAATATCATTCATGAAATAACATGAAGAAAACTTACAATAATATTGTTCAAATCACATACAAGCTCAATATGCAAATACACTTGTATCTTCAATGATACAATACATGGAACTTTGTCTCCATTATATAACCTCATAAATGTGACTCTTCAATACTTGGCTATTGCACCCTCACATATCTAGGAGTTGCATCCTTTCCTATTCCATACATAAGATAAATCTCTCATATCCCTTGGCGTAACGTCTTACCACTTGTAGACATGAATCTTGGCTTTACATTCACTTACACACTTTATGATATTTTGCACTCTCCTACACACTCCACAGTTTCACACTTTACTATATGACATTTGCACCCTTTCTCACTCTACACACTTGCACACATTATTACATGATAATTGTTCACATCATACACATAGACACATACATTAAAGGGAAATAAAAATCACACTTCTAAACTAGAGACTTGCATCCTATTCTAATATTTACAATTGTACCATGAGGTACCATGGAATGTACCAAATAACTTAATATTCTATAACACCCCCTTGTATTACATTATTTGGTTATTGAAGACTTTAGTCTTCAATCTCTGATTCTTGTCTTTGTCTTTCTATTATGGCTCTCACACTGCTTGAAGTTCAAATTTTGAATTTGTTCCTTTATGCTATTCCTTGTGATTGTTATAATTACAAAAACTTCATATCTTCACAAGAAATTTGAATCATCAATACACATTCCTAGCATATATTCTTTGTTTTTTAATTGTTTTCATATAATTGCACATGCAATTTTTCTTTCATTTTTTCAATAATTCTATTCTTGAAGTAGAAATGCTTTTATATTCTTCAAATATGCAAATTCAATATATAACCAAATTAAAAAAAAAAAATTGAATTCCTTCTGAGTAGAATTCCTTATAGCCCCAAAGTTTAATTTCAATATATCAAATTTTAAAATCAATTTGCAAATATCAAATATCAAAGTTTCTATTTTCTAGTTTCAAATTTGCTTTTTTCAAGAATCAATTTCCAAATTAAAAATTTAAATTCACCTTATAACTCCCAAATTAAATTCCAAATACTCCTTTAATGAGATTATTCCAAATGAATAATTACTTTCTAATTATAATTCCCTTATAACTTGCATGTGCATTCAAAAAATTACTTTTGAATTTTATCTAAGATCCCTTAATTTGGAATTTTTTCAAATAATAACTTGTTATGCCCCAAAAATTTTAAAAGCAACGAGATTAAAATCACCTTAGTCTTTTGCATTCATGCAAAATTTATGGTTTTAAATAATCCAAACATTATAACTTGATATTATTTTCCTTAATATGCACTTATGTTATTTTGTACCATGACTTTAGATTGTGTTAACCTTTGGAAGGTAAAATAACTCTAACACCTCTACACCTTGCTCAAACATCTTCTACTAAAATATTTTTTACTTGCTGCACTCATAGGCTCTCTATAGATGTGTCATGTCTTGGTTAGCTTCAGTGGATATTGTTTTTGCACATCCTAAATCAAAGGTATCTTGAAGGACTCCTTGAAAAAAAAAATCCAAAAGACTTCTCAAATGGACATCTCTTTTTAGGTAGCAACAATGGCTCCTCACTATCCTTCAAGGGAACTATAATCCAATTGACTATTATGTCTTATTTTTTCCTTCACGAAGACTTCAAAAACTATGGCTTCTTTTTCTTATGACATTCTCTTTTCTTTCTTTTTTTAATTTTTGAGCAGCAACTTATCAAAATCATTGGACCGTTTCTTTCTTATTTTTTGGGCTTCATACATTCTTTCACTAGTTTCTATTCTTTTCTTTCACTAGCAAAATCAATATTTCTTTCTTTTTATTTTGCTTCTCCTTCTCAGGTGGCTAAATCCAGTCTTCTTTAGCTCTCTTCTCAAAGATATTATAGTTGTATGTCTCTTAAATCTTGGGTGGTTTAAATCACTCCTTCCTTGTAGGGAGATTATAACTAGATATATCATAAAATTAGGTGGCTTTGACTACCCTATATTATGCTATCTCTTGGCTGTATAGACCGGTACATGTCTTTAGGTCTAGAACTCCACTGCACCATGGTCCATAAATTTTTTAGATGACCTCATATACTATAATCAAGATTGCTACTCTTGAATATCTTGACCTCCAAGATATCTGCTCAAATTATTATAGCTTCCTTGAGGAAAATCACTAATTAGAATTAAATAAATATACTATGATGTCCAATATTTTCCAAATAACTAGATTCTGGCTATAACATTACAACAACTTTTATCAATTCCCTTTTTTAATAATTTGTTTCAAATTCAAATATAATATTAACCTCAATAGATCTTCAACTATAAAGCTTTTTCTCTAAAGCTTTGATTTTAAATTCATACACAAAAAAAAATTATGCTAGGTTTAATTGTGTCCTTTTTCTTCAAGGGGAGGATAAATGTGGCTATAATAACACAATTATCCAAGCTTTATCTTGGATTGAATGTCAATCTATTAGATAGTTCTACCAAGCTTATTGATTGGCCTAAATGCCAATTTTGTAGACTATTCTCAAAGATACTTGGATTTATTGTAGCTTTCTCCAATCAAGGTGGCTTTGATAGAAACTAATCAAAGTAGCTCTGATACCACTATTGGATTTTTAGCAAGATTTTCATAGGTCCCAATGTTTAGAATCAAATATAAAATCAATATTTGAGCTCTAAATTAACAATGGACAATATCAATGAACATAAAATTCATGAAAATAACAATAACAATAATAAACAATAGATGGCCAATATCATTCATGAAATAAAATGAAGAAAACTTACAATAATATTGCTCAAATTGTTGGCGTAGAACTGGGTCAACAAATCACAAATAATATTCTGAAAAACAGAGAAATTGTGATAGACACCAGAGCTTTCATATTACTTTTCATAAAAAAATGGAGATACAAACCAGACCCCCATTTACAATTTTTAAATTCCCCTATAATACTCTATCTCTCCTTTTCTCGCCTAGGACAATTCATTTGAAATTTGAATTTTAGAGGTAAAACTTCTTGGGGTCATAACTCCTCGCTCGTTGCTTGGATTGACTATTAGTGCATATTTTTGGAAAGCTCTCAAAAATATCTACAACAATGTAGTGCCCAAAAGGGACTACAACCAATTTTCATCCCTCTACGAGGCCTCTAAGGCCTTAAAATCTCACCTTTAAGTTTTAGTGGCAGGATTTTCACCATAAAACTTACATATCTCCCAAACCACTCAGGATATTGAGGTGATTCTTTCACCATTAGGTCTATTTTTCCATTCCACTCCTTGGGGACAATTTAAAATTCATACATGTCCCTAAAAAACTAAATAAAATTAGAATAGAATAAAAATTAATACAAATTTTGGATGATGCAAGATCACTCTTACACCACTAGATGCTCCTGCATCAATTGTATACAAGTTGAATATGCAAATATGCGTGTATCTTCTATGACACAATACATGGAGCTTTATATCCATTATATAACCTTAGAAAGGTGAATCTTCAATACATGAATATTGAACTCTTAACATATCCAAGAGTTACATCCTTTTCTATTCCACACAAAAGACAAATATATCATATCCCTTGGCTTCACTTCTTGCCACTTGTATACATGAAAATTGGTTTTACATTCACTTGCACACTTTACTCTGATACTTTTCACTCTCCTATGCACTCCATACTTGCACACTTTACTATATGACATTTGTATAATTTCTCACTCTACATATTTGCACACATTGTTACATGACAATTGTGCACACACTACAAAAAAAATACATACATTAAGGGGAAATATAAATTACACTTATAAACTATAGATTCACATCCTATTCTAATGTTTACAATTATACCATGAGGTACCATGGTATGTACCAAATGATATAATAGTCTCTAACACCCATTGTATTACATTATTTGGTTATTGATGACTTTAGTCTTCAATCTCTCATTCTTGTCTTTGTCTTTCTATTCTAGCTCTTGCACTGCTTGAAGTTTAGATTTTGAATTTATTCCTTTATGCTATTCCTTGTGATTGTTATACTTACAAACACTTCATATCTTCATGAGATTTTTGATACATCAATACACATTCCTAGTGTATATTCTTTGCTTTTATTTAGATCCTTTTTTAAACAGTTTTCAAATAATTGCACATGCAATTTTCCTTTCAATTTTTTAGTAATCCTATTCTTAGGGTTGTTCAAATAATAAAAGTCAATCTATAATCAAAATTAAAAAGAAAAAACTTGAATTCCTTTTGAGTAGAATTCTTTATAGCTCAAAAGTTTAATTTCAATTTATCAAAATTCAGAATCAATTTTCATTTATCAAAGATCAAATTTTCAATTTTCAAGAATCAATTTCCAAATTCAATTTTTAAATTCACCTTATAACTCCTAAATTATTTTCCAAATACTCCTTCTTTAATGATATTATTCCAAATTAAAATCACATTCTAATTATAATTCCCTTATAACTTGCATGTGCATTCAAAAAATAACTTTGGACTTTTATCTAGGCTTCCTTAATTCATTTTTTTTAATAATAATGTTTTATATCCCAAAATTTTCAAATGCAATTATATTAAACTCACCTTAGTATTTTACATTCATGCAACACTTGCACACTTTAATTTATGATATTTGCACACTTTCTCACTCTACACACTTGTACAAATTGTTACATGACAAATGTGCATACCCTACATATAGACACATATATTAAGGGGAAATATAAATGACACTTCCAAACTAGACTCACATACTATTTTAATATTTATAATTGTACCACTAGGTACCATGGCATGTATCAAATAATGTAATATTCTCTAACACTTCGATAATATTAAGGTCAAAAGGCATGACTTGCCAAAAAAAGGTACCCCAAAAAGTTATGAAGGTAGTCTTAGCTATAACAACCTAGGTCTAACTCTCCTGGTTGTCAAAATCACAAATTCAAAATTTTGTCTATTTACAAAAGCAAAGTCACAATTGACATATGTGCACCCAAATTTATATTAGTACATAGGCATAAGGTTTCGCACTCCAAGATAAAATACCACTGTAGATAGAATCACGAGTGCTTGGGATTGGCCAATTTCATGCATTTGGCTACAATTTATGAGACCCACCTTCTCCTGACTCGAGTTCTGGGAATTTGGCAAGGGGTTATCCTTCCAAGGCCCATAACACCTATAAGGGTGGATGCATATTTTCCCCATATCATAGTATGGAGTACTTTGGCCTACTAACCATTTTTTTCATCCTGGTTCATGTTAAGCTTGTAAGCCTATACTAGAGTTAACAGATTTATGTATGTGTTTGGTACCAGTCCATCCTTCTATGGAAGCTACCAAGGCCTGCCACTACTCTGGATTTGGGACCATATTTCTCATTTCACTTCACAGTTGATGATAAGATGTCCCATACCGTATATCGCTGGACCTTACAACTTTTTAAACTAGCTTCCTAGTTTCATATTATCATTGGCTATTCCTCAACTGGACAGTGCTCATGAGAATCCTCATAGTACTACTTCGTACGATAACCTAGAACAATGCCCCATATCATTTTTCATTACTTTCCATGGCATAGGGTCCTCTGATATTTATATATTTTCCAAAGATCGGTTATCCCCGAATCACAACTGCCACTACAAGATTATTGGAATTGGGTGAATGACATCCTTATCGATGACATCTGAATCATAGTTTACCATATTTCTCGATGGTAAAAACATAATAGTTAATCTAGCCCTCTGGTTATGAGTTTGATATTGAATCTAGGTTTACATAATTGTTTTGATTCCAATATGTGTAGTGGAATTTGTTTAAAATCTACAAATGAATTCATACATTAAAAGGATTCCTTTTTTTAAATTCAATCATAGTATCTGTATTATAAAACCAATATACTTGACATATATAGTTACAAATTTTACTTCTTTTAAACTATTTATCTTTTCATTCAACGAAAGGATACAAATTAACTTGAATCTATTTTAGTATTCTACCATTTATATAAAATATAAATTTTAATATCGTGACACGTAAATATTTTGAAATATAAGTAACTATCATAACGTAATAAACATCATTTACAAGTTAAACTAATATCATAAAATCATTGTAGAGGTTCTACTATATAAAGGGTAATATTTTAAATTCCTACCTGAATAGTTGTATATATCTAAAGTTTGCTCACACTATCTAAATAACTGAAAATATATAAATATAAGTTTACAAGCATACCTTCTTAAAATTAAGATCTAAAGTTAAGATATAATACTCTATTGCAAGGTTATGCATAAGGGGTTGGACTCAAAATGTACTTGTAAAAAAATGGTGAATCCTAGTCGAAATCAAGGTGAATCATGGCGAATCCTAAGCAAATCAAATCAATCATATTCACACCAAAATTTGGGGCATTTGAAGCCCTAAAAAGTAAGGTAATCTTTGGGACACATTTTGACCTATTAAATCACCTTATAACTTCATAAAAATACCACCATTAGATCAGGCTCGAAAAGAGCTTTCCAACGAGTAAAAATATGCCTATGTTTGGATATATATTATGGTGAATTGACCCTAAGAAAAAATTGGTCTCAAAAATTTTAGGCGAATGGGCCGACGTCGAGGGTCCTCATATTTGCCAATTTCTAATTTTAAAAATCCTAATATTCTTCCAATTTGTGAATATTTTCCACTATGCATAACCCTGCTCTATTGTTATATGAAATCTAGCTCTGGTTACTCACAATAAAGAGCATATTAAACTAATGTTCCCATTACACAAGTTCCAAATGTTGAGAGAATTAGGTCATCAAACTCTAGTATGTAGGTTTACAAATGGTTGTGTATGTCTGTCGTTGATTCTATTATCTACGAAACCTTTCATATAAAGTTTATACAATGTTATTTTATTAAAATATGTTTCTACTTATCTCGAACCAAGGTGGTTTAAAAAATTAAAGATACCTAATGCGATTTAAGACCTGAAGACGATGTTGTCGTACCAATATAAACTAAGCAAAATAGAATCCAATTTAAAGATATTTACAAGCTCTATGGTTCTCCTTGCTAGCTAGCAGTTGTTCCACATAAAACAATCACCCTCCTAGGGTTAGTTTCCTCTTTAAGTTATCTAATGATTGCATGATTTTCTACGATGATAGCCTCGTGGCTTCTATGTAAAATTCCATAATGTAGCATACCTATGGTTGAATGAAAATTTTACGATCCACTTTTCCATTATGAGTTATAGGCACACTACCAACTAATAGTATTATAATTTATGATGGATATGCACGAATTGCAAATGATTTCTATTGTAGAATTTATCACTGCAGAGATGTGTAATATTAAAGCTTTTGTTTGGACAACTTGGTTTGGAATGCTAGTTTCCACAACTACTACCATTTTACGAAGACGATACAAAGGAATGATAATAATCTAAAACCTTAAACATAAATTCTATTAATAAACTATGGTAAATTTTTTACATTCCATACACTTTTCATCATATCAAACGAAATTCATTGCAGCATAAAAAAAATTCTTAGTTAATTTTTTTACAAGGACATACATGGAGTGCCACTTAGTAGCGCATCCCGACGGGACAATAAAAATGTTCTCACATCAGCGGTAAAAAATTTCAAGTTTAAATTATATGGAAATATCCTTTTACATAAAATACAGTCAACATTTTTCTACATATTTTTAGGGTACCTACAACTCGGATACAACATAAATGAATCTTGAATAACAAAAACCCTTTATGACCAATACAATATTGTTACCAGCGAACACCCATAAGTGAGTGAAGCTCTAAATATGTTCTCATTGACGTGAGTGATGGCAAAATTTAGCACAATGAATTTTTCATTGCTCCAATGAGTTTCACCTATAATTGTACTTCAATGTAGAGACCACATGATTGTAAGTGATTTGGGCCAGCATGGCCTATGTTGAATGCAAGTTCTTTATGCATACAACATCACAACAAGTAGAGCCACATGTTCTAAACTATGTTCCTCTTCTAAATCAAAATATATTCTAAATTATTATAAAACCAAATGTTCACTGCCAAATTCGTTACCATGGAAGGTCGTTTCAAAGAAACCAAATAAAAGAGTATTATTCAAGGTTTGATATTAAGTCTGATTATATGTTATCATATTAATGAATTTACACGGATATTCAACAATGAAGAAGTATTTTATAGCTTCAATCAATAACGTCTCTTCATCTATATTTCATTGCATTACTTGGAAACACAAGCACCTCGTAGAAAAACTTAAGATTACTAATAGAAGAAAGAAATATGGGTTGAGGCCTACCCAATTTTAACTGTCTATGAAGAATGACTTGTAATCTTGCCAATCGTAGAAATAGTTCTAGAAAACTAAAAACTACTCAGTTCCTTGTTTTTCTCTCTCGAGCCTCCTTTTATAAATCTCTAACATCCTTTTAATGGTGACACATATAACAAAAATCATGCAAGGATTGCTCGTTTGGCTGCTAGGTGGTAGTTGTTATAAACCTATAAAGAGGCTGAAATGTCGTTACATAGTTAACTTCTTAATATATGAATTTTAATTAGTTTATTTTCCATAGTATAGAAAAATAAAATAAAATATATATTATATATTTTTTATTATTTTTTTAGTTTTTTGTACACATTTATTTATTTATCATATTTTTTATTTTTTTATATCTATTCTTAGTAATATATATGTATATTTTTATTCTCAAGATATATTTAGTAAAAATTACTTCACCCAATGAGGCATAATACAACATATGCACCTAATGCATCTATCAAGCAGCATGTCCTACATGAATTTCTTTCTGTGGGATTCCATGTACCTATAAGCCATGGTGCATGAGACACGATATCATATCCCACCTAACCTGATGCTTACAACCATAGTCTCTACTAGGGGTGGGTGTTATTCTCATCTGGATCGCTTGCTATGGGTGAAAACCTGCTCCTGCACTCACAAATGACTTTAGAAGTATCACATTATTCAAGAAAATTAAATAATTAATTAATCAAATAGTGGGGATGTTACATTCTCCCCTACCAAAATTTAACATAGTCCCTATGTTAGCCATAATATTTTGGCAAGTTTCAAAATATTTGAACATATATATATATAAACAACAAGCCATATATTATGCATTGTATCAAAACATGCATGCATTATAACATTAGTATATCAAAATATGTATCATAAATCCAACATATACAAATATTGACATATCAAATATCCAAATGTTCATATAAATATTAGTCTTCAAACAAGAATAGAAATTGATTTTTCATTGCTACCACATCTTCCCATGTGGTGTTTCTTTTTGAGTAGAGATCCCACTGGACTCTACATTGGTCAACAATTATTTTCCTTAATTATTTGGTTCTATATCTAAGAATCTTGATGGGTCGAACCTCAATGAGTTGCGGGTCCGATGTCTACAAATGAGAAACATCCAATATGTGTGAAGGGTCAGCCACATATTTACAAAGGAGGGACACATGGAAAGTACTATGGATCTTGGACAAATTAGGTGGCAAAGCTAATTTGTAGGCAACAAGGCTAATCTTGGCAATGATCTCAAATGGACCTACGAATCTAGGGCTGACTTTTGTGGACTTTATGGAGCTTTTGGTTGGTTTTACTCTCAAGAATACTTTATCACCAATAGAAAACTCTCTAAGAGTATGATTTAAGTTAGCATAGCTCTTATGATGATCTACGACTTCTCTAAGTCATTGGAGAATTTCTTTCAATTGAACCTCCATTATTTTTACCACATCAGGACCAATCATTTCTCGATCCTCCAAGTTATCCCATGTCAACGATGTTCTACACCTATGCCCATATAGGGCTTCAAAAGGGACCATGCCTAATGTGGTATGGTAGCTATTATTATAAGCAAATTCCACCAAGAAGAGGTAATCTTTCCACTTACTCTGGTGGTCCATGCAATACATACGTAACATATCTTCCAGCACTTGGTTGACCCTCTCGGTCTATCCATCCATCTCAGGATGATAGGTTGTGCTAATGTTAAGCTTTGTACCCCATGCTTGGTGCAAAGCTTGCCAAAATTTAGAAGTAAATCGTGAATCCCTATCAAAGATAATTATCTCAGGGAAACCATTCAGTCTCACAATTTCACAATCAAACTTCCAGGCTATTATAGGAGCATCATCATGAACATTTTTAGGTATAAAATGTGCCAACTTAGTTAATTTATCAACTACAAAAAAAATTGCATCATGCAAAAATCAATTTTTGGGAAGACCAACTATAAATTCCATGGAAATCACTTGCCATTTTTGTGTTGGAATATCAAATGAGTATAATCTTCCCCCAGGATGTTGATGTTCGGCCTTAACCTTATGACATTCAAGATACTTTGCAACAAAATGAACCACATATTTCTTCATTCCAGGCTAGTAGTAATCCTTTTTCAAATTCTCTCTCATTTTTACTACTCCTGGATGAGCATAGTATGGAGCATAATGTGCCTCTTGTAATATAGTCCTTTTTATTTCATCATTATTTGGGACTATTATTCGATCTCTAAAATATAGCAAACCATCTTTGATTTTGAAATCCATATTCATATTTGGTCCTTGCTTGACTTTTATTCAGCATTGATTACAAAATTCATCATCTCTATGCAATTATTTAATTTGCCCTACCAACCCATACTGACATCATGTTAAAGTAGCTATATGTCTCCTCCTAGTGAGTGCATCAACTAGCTTGTTCTCTTTCCATTTTATATATTCTATCTCGAAATCATATTTGGCCAAAAATTTCATCCATCGTTGTTGTCTAGCATTCAATAATGGTTGAGTAAAGATGTATTTCAAACTTTTATGATCTATTTTTAATTCAAAGGGTTTACCCAATAAGTAGTGTCACCATATTTTAAGGGCATGAACTATAGTAGCTAATTCTAAATCATGAGTGGCATAATTTACCTCATGTTTCTTAATTTTTCTAGATTCATATGCCACAACAACCTCATTCTGCATTAGGACACCTCCTAACCCTTCTAGAGAGGCATTTGTACAAACTGTGAATGGTTTACTTGGATCTAGAATCTTGAGGATAGGTGCAGTCTTTAAATTTTCCTTAAGTATTCTAAATACCTCCTCACACTGAGGGGTCCATTTGAAAACTTTACCCTTCCTTTGCAGATTAGTTATGGGAAAGGCAATCTTTGAAAATCCTTTTACAAAATGCCTATAATATCCAACCATTCCCATAAAACTTCTCACTTCAGTTACATTGGTGGGTGTTGGCCAGTCTACTATGGCTTCTATATTTTTAGGATCAACTACAACCCCATCGGTTGAGACTATGTGACCCAAATATTGTACTTGTGGTGTATAAAACTCACACTTAGATAATTTTCCATACAACTAATTTCTTCTAAGAATTTCTAGAACTATTCTCATATGTTGATCATGTTCCTCCTTATTCTGAGAATAGATCAATATATCATCCAAAAATATTAGCACAAACTGATCTAACTATTCTTGAAATACATTGTTCATCAAATTCATGAAAGCAGTAGGAGCATTTGTCAAATCGAAAGGTAGCACTATGAACTCATAATGCCCATACCAGGTTTTGAAGGTAGTCTTGAAAGTATCCTTTTCCTTGATTCTTAGTTGATGATATCCTGAGCTAAGGTCAATTTTTGAGAAAATTGTTGCACCTCTCAATTGATCAAGAGGTCATCAATTCTTGGTAAGGAATATTTATTTTTTATAGTCATCTCATTAAGCATGCGATAGTCAATACATAATCTCAAAGATCCATCTTTCTTCTTAACAAACAAAATTGGTGCACCCCATGGTGAAACACTAGGCTTGATATACCCTTTTTCCAATAAATCTTGAAGCTTGGGTCTTGAGCTCTTGTAATTCAATGGGAGTCATATGATAGGGGGTTCTAGCTATGGGTGATGCTCCTGGTAAAAGCTCAATAGAAAAGTCAAATTCTCTCTTTGGTGGCAGTCCAAGTAGGTCTTTAGGAAATACATCTCTAAACTCATTCAGAATTGGATATTATTGGAATAGAGCAGAGCTCGATTCAGTTTCTTCTTTCTTGTTCATTTTGACCACATAAAGTCTACACCCCTTCCTTAAGGCTCTTTTAACTTGCATAGCAATTAGTAAGTGAGGTTCTAAGGTCACTCGATTGCAATGGACTCAAATTCACTGATTGGAATCATCTATGAAATCCAACCATATCTCTTCAAAATTTAACAAGGCTTTGTGAGATTTTAGCCAATCTACACCTAGGATGATATCAAAAGCATGTAAAGGTGCCACATACAAGTGTCAATTTATTTTTCCTTGGGGTATATCTATCTGGGAGTCAAATAAACATTGGTTGACCATATAAGTTTATCTTGATCCATACTCAACTTGCCACCCATTTGCCATAATACCAGGTCTTACCGGTATGTCCCTCACAATACTAGAAGATATAAAACTATCAGTTGCACCACTATCTATCAAAATATGAACATATTTCTTGCCTAATTTTCCTTTTAAGAGAAATGGAGTGGCTTACCCTAAAATATTGGGATTACCTATGGTAGCATAAATTTGGTGAGGAGCTTCTTCAATTGGTTTTCTCTTATCTACTCTCTCTGGGCATTGATTTGCATAATGATCCTTAGCTCCATAGACAAAACACACATTTGGACCCTTGTTATTCCATCTATCCCCATCCTTGGAAATATTCTTTCCTTTTTCTTGTGTCACATTTCTCTGTGTAATTTTCTCTAAAAATTTTCTCCTATCTTGTTGCCCTTTGTTACCTTGATACTTTCCTCTGTTTCTATTGTCCCCTCTGAAATGGTCACCATATCTGTATTTCTTATATTGGTCTTTTCCTTTAGTGGGTTTCGGGTATTTTCTTTTCTTAGATTCATCCTTTTCAAACTTCTGATAATAAGCCTTCTTATTCTTCTAGTTTAATTCTTCATAACGTGCAACATCAAAGGCTTTAGTCAAATTCTTTGGCTTGATCCATCCAACAGGAGATCCAAATCTGGGATGCAAGCCTAGTACACAAATTTATGAGCTTTAAATTCCTCCCACTTGTCATATTCGGGTGCATATTTCAGTAATTGGATAAATCTCTGATAATATTCTATCATTGACATATTTTCTTGGTGAAGAGTGGTAAATTCTATATATTTCTCAATGTAAAATTATGGTGTGAGGAATCTATCCCTGAATTCTTTCTCAAACACATCCCATGGAATTTCAACAACCTCCTTTTGACTAGTTTTCTTGTATGTGGTCCACCAATCTCTGGAAGGACCTATCAAGTGTGCTATAGCCCATGTAGTTTTAGATTCTACACATAGGGGTTGAATGGAAAAGTACCCATATGCTTCACTTAACCAATTTACAGCTACTTCACCATCCCCTTTCCATAAAATTTTGAAATGTCTAACTTTTTTATTTCTTTTTGTAATTCCACACCAACTTTCCTTCTTGATGATCCCTCAGGAAATTCACTTTGTATTCTTTTTTGAATCTTTACTTTTAGTCAAATTTTCTATTACCTTCTACTATTGTGCAATAATTTCTTGTTGTTGTGACATTTGTGCTCTCTACTATTCCATGTGCTCACTCATCTAAGCCCTTTGAATTTCCATTTGCTCCTTCTATTGATTCAACTATTCTTGCATCAGTTGAATCATTTTAGTCATGTGGTTATCATTTTGTGTAGCTCTCCCTACTACTGGCTTCTTTTATTTTCATAAAATACGTCAAGGTATTTTAGTTATTTGTACACAATCTAACTCCCTTATGATTCATCTCATTCCTCTCCTTGAAACCCCTGCAATCCCCTCTTACAGAGTAGTACTTGCCCCTTTTGACATCCCCACCATTACACCTGAGGAGAAAAGAGCTATGTCAAATAATAATTCATATTTTTATAACCTAGGCTTTGATACCAACTATGACAACCCAGGTCTAACTCTCTTTATCTATTTATAAAATCAAAGTTACAATTGAAAAATGTGCACCCAACTTTATATTAGTGCATACACATAACATTTCACACTTTGAGATAAAATACCACTGCAAACAGAATTACGAGTGCTTGGGATTGGCTAATGTCCCATAATAGGTTACCATTTATGAGACCCACCATCTACTGACTTGAGTTTTGGGCACTTAGTAAGGGGTTATCCTTCTAGGTCCCATAACACTTGGAAGGGTTGATGCATATTTTCCCCATATCATAGTATGGAGGATGTTGGCCTACTGACCCTTTTTTTCATCTTAGTTCATGTTAAGCTTTTAAGCCCATACTAGATTTAACATATTTATACCTGTTCCTGGTACCAGTACATCCTTCTATGGAAGCTACCAAGGCCCACCATTACTCTGGCTTTGGGACCAGATTTCTCAGTTCACTTCACAATTGACGATAAGACATCTCATACCATCTATCGTTGGACCTTCCAACTTTATAAAATAGCTCTCTAGTTTCTGATTATCATTGAATATTGCTCATCGATGCTAGAATTGTCTTGTGATACTATTTGGGCCAGATCTTTAGGGAAGTTCGTGGTCCAAGTAGTGAAATCTTCTACTGTGGTGGCCTGGTTGGCCATGAAGTCGGCTGCCCTATTGCCTTCTCTATACACATGCCGAAGGGTGTGATCAGGGAGCCCTTGGAGAATGGTGTGGACTTCTCGGATGGAGTTGTGAATGCACCAAGAGCAACTTATCGGGCTGCCAACAACTTTGATTATAACTTGGGAATCGTCCTTGATGATGAATTTTGGGGTGGACTCCTTGAGGGCAGTCAGCCCGTTGAGGAGAGTTGCTGCTTTAGCAAAGTTGTTGGTCTGGATGCCAAGCAGAGTAGTATACGCCAAGATCAGGGCCCTGTGACTATCGTAGATGACCTCGCCCACACCCAAGGGCTCAGGATTTCCTTTAGAAGCTCTATCAAAGTTAATTTTGACCCATCCGGGAGGGGGGGCAGTCCACCTGGTCGTAGAACTATGGGAGGGGGCGGGGGGGTCGGGGGGGAAGCTAAATTTTGAGGGAGGATAGGAGGGTGGCCTCGCCTAGTCATCGGGGCACCTCAGTCAAGGGGATGGAGCAAGAATTCTCAAGGGCAAAGGTCACTGCCTTGGTCGCTATCCATTGGGGGGAGCGGGCCGGGGAGGAGAAGGCTCTACTGTTGCGCTCCAGCCAGAGTTGCCAAAGCAAATGAGGAAGGCAGGAGCCCCAGAGGAAGTGAATGAAGGTATGGGCAAAGGGGTTGGGCCACTGAGACAGGAGGTTAGATATGGAGTTGGGGGCCACCCACTGGATAGAGAATTGGGAAAGGATGAGGCCCAAGACTTCAAACGAAAAGGGACATTTGATAAAGAGGTGATTAGTGGTATCTGAGGTAGCACAACAAAGGAAGCATCTATTCGGGATCTGAAAGCCCCTCCTAATCAGATTATTGATCATCAGGATCTTGTTTTGGATGGCCACCCAAAAAAAGTGGCTAATTTTAGGGATCAACTTCTTGGCCCACACCTGTCGGGTTGGAAAGGGAGCCTCATTAGGGACTCTTTGGAGATTGTAAGCAGATTTGACAAAAAAGACTCCACTGGGAGTACCATGCCAAATGCATCTGTCGATTCCTTCGGAGGACGGGATGACAGTCACCTTGAGGAGGCGCTGAAGCCTGGAAGCTTGGAGCGGGTGCCTGGGATCTAGGATGGGTTTCCAGGTAGCCCGCCCCTGGTTCTAGGTAAGATAGGCTGACACTTTGGGACCTTTGTCTGCAAGCCCTAGTTTGAGGATGAGAAGCTCTTTGTCAGTAGTCAGGGCCTCATCATGAATCCATCTATCTTCCTAGAAGTCGATCTTGGATTCATCCTCGAGGATCCATCTGGTCCCTTTTCGAATTATATCTTTGGTGAATATCAGGGACTTCCAAAAGGCTGATCGATCTCGGGGCTGAGCTTCACTGAGGAAGGGGTGGTTATGATAGTATTTTCTACGCACGATGCTGACCCATCAAGGGTATTGGTGTGCACCTTCCAGGCATGTTTGGACAAGAGGGCCTTGTTCATGAGGACCACCCGCCTGAGCCCGATCCCTCCCTCACCTTTGGTGTGGCAGACCAAGGGCTAGGAGACTAGGGGAATCCTCTTCTTATCTTTGCTACCCAACCAGAGAAAATATTTCTAAATTTGTTCGATGTGAGCTGCAATAGAGGTCGATATTTTGAAGACCAACATGAAATATATAGGAATGCTTTGCAGGACTGCCACCAAGAGGGTGGCTCTGCCAGCCTGTGAGAGGAGGTGACCTTTCTAGGGGGCCAGCTTCCTCTAAATTCGCTCAATCACCCCATCCCACAGGGCCTTGGAGGACGCACCTATGAATAGGGGAAGCTTGAGGTAAGAGGAGGGAAGGGAACCAAGGGTGCAGCCCAATATTTGCCCGATTCTGATCTGCCTAGCCAAGGGAGTATGTATGAAGAAAATCTTACTTTTTCAGAGGTTGATTTTCTTCCCGATCGCCTCCTCGTACAGGGTCAAGATATGCTTGAGGGTCTTGGATTGAGGGATTGAGGCAGAGGTGGTGAGGATGGTGTCATCCATGAACTACTGGTGGGACATAGGGGGTAGGCTCGGCATAGGCCTGATGCCTGAAATGAGACCACGGGTCATAGCACCCAAGATGGTATGCCCTAGGGCCTCAGCCAGGATGATGAAGAGGATCAGGGACAGGGGGTCACCTTTGTGGAGGCCTCTGGAACTATGGAAGAACTCGGTAGGGGACCCGTTGACGAGGATAGAGAACCAAGGGGAGGACACGTAGTTGCTGATGAGCCTGACCCAAGAGGGGTGGAACCCGAACTTAAGGAGGACCTTGGACAAGAAATCCTAGTCAACTCTATCAAAGGCCTTGTTCATATCCAGCTTGAGCAGAAAGGAGGCCTTTTTGGATAGGACGGTCGAGTGAATGGCCTCGTGCATGATTATGACACTATCTGTGATTAGTCTGCCTTTGACCGAGCTGCCCTGATAGGGGGCAATAATCAGGGGAAGGATATCCTTGAGGCGGGAGGCCATGGATTTAGTCAAGATTTTGTACAAGACATTGCACAAGATAATGGGAAAAAAATCTGAGAGGGATCTGACTACCTGGGTCTTGGGGATCAGGGCTATGAAAGTGGAATTGATACCTCTAGGGATGGATCTAGCAGTCTGTAGGTCCTGGATGGCAGCACACACTTCTTGCTCGATGATGTCCCAAAATGATTGGAAAAATTAGGGGGGAATCCGTTCGGGCCCGGGGCTACCTCAACCTTCATGGACAAATTTGCAGCATGGATTTCATAGTCAGACAATGGTTGCACAAGCATCTCATTTTCCATGGTCGTGACATAAGAAGGGATATGTTCCAGAAGGGATTCAGCCACTTCTGGGGACATGGGGGGTTGTCACCCAAGAGCTCTTGGAATAAGTGGGTGGCTTCAACCCGGATGTCCTCTTCTTCCTTGATGATTCTGCCATCGCTGCCCACCAACTCAGCAATTATGTTGGAACCCCTATTCCTGAGAGTCGATGCGTGGAAGAACTTAGTGTTTATATCGCCATCTTGGAGCCACAGGGCTCTCAAATTCTATCTCCAAAATGTTTCTTCCCTGGCCATAATGTTGTGATACTCGCTGAGAGCAAGGCATTCCTCTTCCTTGAGCCCCGGGTCTTGGGAGCCTACTTGAAATCTGGACTCAAGGTCTTCGAGTTTTTCTTTAAGTATCACTTTGTTTTCAAAGATATTATCGAACACCTCCTTATTCCATACCTTGAGTTGCTCTTTGAGGCATCTCAGCTTGTGGAAGACTTGTTCAGTGAGGCATCTAGGGACTGGGGGAGCCCACCAGCGACCTACCTGGGCCTGGAAGTCAGGTTGGTGCAGCCACATGGACTCGAATCGAAAAGGCCTCTTGGGGGTGGGGTGATGATCAGTTTCGAGGAGGGGGCTGTGATCAGACCTGATTTTGGGGAAGGCCAATAGTGTGGCATCAAAAAACATGGGAAGGGCTTCCTTGGACAACAAAACTTTATCTAGTCCGACCTAGATATGGTTTGCTCCTACTATTCTGTTGGACCAAGTGAACCTGGCTCCTTTCAGGCTGACGTCCATGAGCTCGTTGAATGCAATAAAGGCTCCAAAGTCCTCCATGCTCTTGCCCTGAACCGCTGAGCCCCTACTTTTATCAGAGAGGAATAGGGTACTATTGAAGTCCCCATCCAGGATCCAGGGCAAGGAGGCAAAGGCTTCTCTCATCGAGCTAATTTCCTTCCATAAGGTCACTTTCTTGATGGGGCTATTAGTAGCGTAGACGTTGGACAGAATACATGAGCACCTTGACTTCACGCAATGGACCAAAATGTTGATTATTCTAGGAGACAAATAAATGAGTCTTCCCTCGAAGGACCGATGGTCCCACATGCATAGCAAACCCTCAGCTGAGCCAACCGTAGGGGTAGACAGGGACTCGTAATTGTGCTAGGTAGCTTGGGCTACACATCAGGCAGTAGCGTCATCTATTTTGGTCTCTTGAAGAAGGAGGAAGGACAGGCGGTGATCCCTATGGAGTTGGCCAAGGATCCTTTTCTTGGGGGCCCCATTGAGCCCCCTGATATTCTAGGTGATGAGCTTCATTTGACACCCTTGTGGGGTCGCTTGCCCCCCTTCTCGGCCTAAGTAGGGGGTTTGGGTCAGATGGCATTCGTCTTGGAGAAGCTTGCGCCAACGTTGGAGAGAGTTGCCTGGGAGCCGTTGGCTATGTCATCTTCAGTGATCCTTGTCCGCTGGTCACCCAGGGTGAGCGGCCCTATTTTGAGTTTGCTACCAAAGTCTGTGGCAAAAGTCTTACTACGGGTCATCTTGGGGCTGACTTCATCGGGCCTGGATGGAGAACTAGCTTCAATCTCTTCATCTGACCTCTCAAATATGCACTCCAAGGGAGGAAGCCCAGTAGGGATCATCAGGAGGGGTAAGGGGGGTCAAGGGGGGGATAACAAGAGTGGGGGGGGGAGAAGGGGGCCTCGACAGAGGTGGGAGCTAACAGGGAGAGGAGCCCGGATGGCTCGCATGCCTGGAGGGGGGCATAAGCTGGGGTCTGTGAGGAGGGATTCGAAGAGGGTAGGGAGGGAGGACCTGGGATCGGGGCCCCAAAAGATGACCTAGGGGAGGGAGCAGTAGAAGGGGAAACCTAGGGAAGACCACCCTCTAGACCGGGGTCCACATGAGAGTCCTTTGGGGTAGAAGGGGGGCCTCCTTGTTGGTCCAGGCCTAGGATCTATGGCCATCACGAGGGGGCCCTCGAGATGGGGCCCGACCTGATCGGGAAGGGAGTTTGGGGATAGGGCCATTAGCCTTTTTCGATACCGGGCATTGGTGGGAGAGGTGACCCTGAGTGCAGCAGGTGGGGTAGAAAGCAAGTTTGTTTTCATAGATCAGGGAATGGCACCAAAAGAAGGACCCAGAAGAGATGGTCACCGAAGAGGGGAGTTTGGATTCGAGATTGGCGTTGATGCAAAATCTGGCATGCACCATTCGAGATCCTACCTTGATAGCAGGGTTGAAGGCCACCAAGTCCCCGACCGACTAAGCAATGATTCTTAGGACATATTCATGCCACAAGTAGAAGGGAAGGTCTAGGAGACAAACCCAAATCGAGGCAAAGTTGATGCTTTGGGTGTTGGGGTGGAAGTCAGCTCCATAACGCCTGAGGAAGAGGCTTTTACGCCCTAGAAGCCAGGGCCCGCCTGACAGGATCTTTTTGGTGTCCTCGTTGTTATTTAGTTTGATTATGAAGAAGCCCTTGGTTAGGGCAACCAGCTGAATATGCCCAGAAACCTTCCATTTGGTAGCCGCCCATCTGCGGACGGTTTCCATGTCTGGACGCCCTCCTAGGAATTTCCCTACCAGGGAGGCAGAGGAACCAACTACCAAGGAGGAGTAGACCTCCTCCTAAATAGAAATGTGGGTGCCCTCAAGGGAAAGACCTAGCCCTAGGGCCCAGGAAGGGGTCTTGGTGCCTGCCAAGATCTGTTGATAGGAGGGTTTGGGCCTGCCCAAGATAGAGCCCTGCCCAGGATCAAGGGGATTTTTCCCTAGGCCTGTGCTCACATCAAGGCTAGCCTGGGGGCCAGGGTCCAAGATGTCGTCTTCACCCTAGACGCCAATCAGATCAGGCACAGAGCCATCATCTGGGCCCACTGAAGGTCCTGCAGGCCCGAGACCGGGCCCTAACGTGCCTGATCCCAATCTCAAACCCGATCTCATCTAGAAACCTACACCATTCTTTGAACCTATATAGCCCCAACACTGCATCCGCTCCTGCTCCTGCTCCTGCTCCTGCTCATGTTCCTGCCATCACCTCGAAATATTTCCACTTCTTATTAACACTTGTGATATTTGTTTTTGGCTTCGCTTACATCAAATTTTTATTCCAATATGTGTAGTGGAATTTATTTAAAATATGCCAAGGAATTCATACGTTAAAAGGATTCCATTTTTTTTTAATTCAATCATAGTGTCTGTATTATAAAACCAATATACTTGACATATATAGTCACAAATTTTACTTCTATTAAATCCTAACACAAGGCATCTCTTTTAAACTATTTATATTATCATTCAACGAAAGGATACAAATTAACATGAGTCTATTCTAGTATTCTACCATTTATATAAAATCTAAATTTTAATATTGTGACACATAAATATTCCAAAATATAAGTAACTATACTAACGTAATAAACATCATTTACACGTTAAACTAATATCATAAAATCATTGTAGAGGTTCTACTATCTAAAGGGTAATATTTTTAAATTCCTACCCAAATAGTTGTTTATATCCAAAGTTTTCTCACACTATCTAAATAAATGAAAATATATAAATATAATTTTACAAGCATACCTTCTTAAAGTTAAGATCTACTACTCTATTGTTATATGAATGCTAACTCTGATTACTCACAATAAAGATCATATTAAACTAATGTTCCCATGAAACAAGGTTCCAAATGTTGTGTAGAGAATTGGGTCATCAAACTCTATTAAGTAGATTAACAAATGACTATGTATGCTTGTCGTTGATTCTATTATCTATGAAACCTTTCATATAAAATTTATACAATGTTATTTTATTAAAATATGTTTCTACTCTCGAACCAAGTTGGTTTGTAAAATTAAAGATACTTAATGTGATTTAAGACCTAAAGGTGACATTGTTGTACCAATATATAATAAGCAAAATATAATTTATTTTAAAGGTATTTACAAGCACTATGGCTCTCCTTGCTAACTAGCAGCGGTTCCACGAAAAACAATCACCCTCCTAAGATCAGTTTCCTCTTTAAGGTAGCTAATGATTGTATGATTTTTAATGATGACAGCCTTATAGCTTCTATGTAAAATTCCATAATGTAGCTTACCTATGGCCGAACGAAAATTTTAAGATCTACTTTTCCATTTTTGAGTTATAGGCACACTACCAACTAATAGTATTATAAACTATTATGGATATGCATGAATTGCAAATGATTTCTATTGTAGAATCTATCACTGTAGATATGTGCAATATTAAATATTTCATTTGGACAACTTGGTTTGGAATGCTAGTTTTCCACAGCTACTACCATTTCATGAATATGTAGCAAAGGAATGATAATAATCCAAAACCTCAAAAATTAAGTCTATTAATAAACTATGGTAAATGTTTTACATTCCATAGTTATGTAAAACATAAAAAAATTCATTGATTAATTTGATATGGTAGTCTATTAATATACTACCATATCAAATGAAATTCATTGCAACATAAAAAAAAACTTCTTGATTAATTTTTTTACAAGGACATACATGGAGCACCGCTTATTAATGTATCCTGATAGGACAATAAAAATGTTCTCACATCGACAGTAACAAATTTCAAGTTTAAATTATATGGAAACATCCTTTTACATAAAATATAGTCAACATTCTGCTACATGTTTTCAGGGTACCTACAACTCGGATACAACATAAATGAATCTTGAACTACCAAAACCCTTTATGAGCAATACAATATTGTTACCAGTGGACACCTGTGAATGAGTGAAGCTCTAAAGATGTTCCCATTGACGTGAGTGATAGAAAAATTCAGCACAACGAATTGTTCATTACTCCAATGAGTTTCATCCATAATTATATGTCAATGCAGAGACCACATGATTGTAAGTGATTTGGGTCAGCATGGCCTATGTTGAATGTAAGTTCTATATGCATACAACATCACAGCAAGCAGAACCACATGTTCTAAACTATGTTCCTCTTCTTCTAAAAAATATATTCTAAATTATTACAAAACCAGATGTTCACTGCCAAATTTATTACCATTGAAGGTTGTTTCAAAGAAATCAAATAAAAGAGGATTATTCAAGGTTCAACATTAATTCTGATTATATATTATCATATTAACGAATTTACACAAAAATTCAACATTGAAGAAGCACTTTATAGCTTCAATCAATAACATCTCTTTATCTACATTTCATTGCATTACTTGGAAACACAAGCACCTCGTAGCAAAACTTAAGATTACCAATAGAAGAAAGAAATATGAGTTGAGGCCTACCCAATTTTAATTGTTGATGAAGAACGACTTGCAATCTTGCCAATTGCAAAAATATTTCAATAAAACCAAAAACTACTCAGTTCCTTTTTTCTCTCTCGAGCCACCTTTTATAAATCCCTAAAATCCTTTTAATGGTGACACATATAAGGAAAATCATGTAAGGATTGCTCATTTGGCTGCTAGGTGGTAATTGTTATAAATTGACAAAGAGCTTGAAATTTCATTACATAGTTAACTTCTTAATAGATGAATTTTAATTAGTTTATTTTCCACAGTATAGAAAAATAAAATAAAATATATATTATATATTTTTTTATTATTTTTTAAATTTTTATACACATTTATTTATTTATCATTAATTTTATTTTATTTATATCTATTCTTAGTAATATATATGTATATTTTTATTCTCAAGATATATTCGGTAAAAATTACTTCACCCAACAGGCATAATGCAACATATGCACCTAATGCATCTATCAAGCAACATGTCCTACATGAATTTCTTTTAGCGGGCTTCCATGTACCCACAGGCCATGGTTCACAAGGCATGACATCATATCCCACCTTACCTAATGCTCACAACCACAATCTATGCTAGGGGTGGGTGTTCTTCTCATCTGGCTCGCTTGCTATGGGGTAAAAACCTGCTCCTGCACTCACAAATGACTTTAGTAGTATCACATTCTTCAAGTAGATTAAATAATTAATTAATCAAATAGTGGGGATGTTACATTAGATTTATCCTCAAGAGTGATTTTAATTTGATTATATCCCTACAATTTATTCATGAGGGATAACATTTCTTAATTAGTATCAAATTATATCATCATATCAATATTAGGGATGAGAAATTCATCCTAGGATAAGCTTTGTTGATATCCTTATTGTCGATACAAGCATGCACATTGCCATATTTCTTAGTAATAGGAATAATATTGGGAATCCAATCAGAATAGTCAATTGCTTTTATGAAACCCACATTCATTTTTTTTGGAATTCTTCTTTAATAGGCATGGAAACATTGGGATGCATTTTGCACAACTTTTTATTTGATAAATTTAACATCTGGTTGCACAACAAGATGATGAACCACCAAAGAAGGATCTAGGTCCAATACGTCTACATAGGACCATGTGAAGATGCCACAAAATTATATTAGGATATTAGTATACTCTTCATGCTCTTAGGAAGTTAAAGATTTTCCAAGCTTCAATATTTCTATGGTTATCATTAGATCCTACATTAAATCTATTATCTCCTCAATTAGGATTCAAGACTTATCTTCTAATTGAGGAGGTGTGGTCAAGATTACCATATTTTCAAGGTTCTTAATATATAGGGATGAGGCCTTGGAGGTGGATGAATGTGAAGTAAGGAGGTCAAAATCCAATATAAGGGATCCCCTAAGATAATATTTATCTTTTTAAAAAGGAGTGTAAGAAATATCTTCTAATTCACAAGCATCATTAGTGGCAATAACCCTAGTATGAATTACGATAAAGAGATTTACATTGGAAAAGGTTAAAAATTGGCTACAAATTGAGCCTAGAAGAGATGAAAGTTTTTTTTATCTTTCTCATATGAACTTAACCCATGTAAATATATGGTGTCATGGTGGGATTCCCAAAAATAAAAATTGACTTCATCATTACTATAAAAAGATATCATAGAAGGAATAGGTTCACTCTTACTAGAAAGTAACCTATCCTACAATAGCTAAGACAAGATTTATATTTTAAGAGATTTTTCATGTCCTACTCATGATGGCATAAGCCTTTACCTTTATAATCCATATGAGCTAAAATTTTCTTCGGAATGAAATAGGAGGCTAATATATAGTATGAAGAATATTATCTCTTAGTTGGGAAGGTGTTACGATTGTTGATTTGTTCATCATTGGTAGTGCTAGCACAAATAAAAGAACAACTTCCTATTTTAATTATCATTGCTTTCCTAGAAGATAAACTTAAGGTTTGGGGAGAGAAGAAAACTTTGGTTAGGTCTAAGGTTATATCTAAATTAAAGTGCTCGTTAGATTTTACTTTATTTGATACGTTATAAAACTTCATGTTGATTTTTATCTAATTTAGTTGGTTCCTGCATCTATGATGCATCATTGGTGAGGATAGATAATGGAGGAGAATAGAAATAAGGATGAAGGGAAGAAAAAAGGTTATTTTTATCTTACTCAAATTTAATCATTTTCTAGTAGGCAAAGGGTACAAGATAAACAAAGATATAAACAATTTTATTTTGATACTCATATTTAAGGCATTCGTGAAATGTGAAAGGGTCAACTTGCATTGCATGGATCCATGTTCATTCCAAAATGATATTATAGGAAACATCACAAGTAATCACATAAAAAAGAGTATTAAAGACGCATAGCCCAACCTTAATAGGTAAGGTTATTATACCATTAACTCCTTGTTCTTCATTATCAAAGGCTCAAATAATGAGGTTAGATGTTTGAAGGTCTTTCTTGATTAATCCAAAATGACTAAGAAATTTCAAATTACATATATTGAGAGATGGCCCATTATCAACAATAACTTGGTTGATCAGATTTTTACTAAATTTACAAGTAATATAGAGAGCTACATCTCCTAGAAAAGCAAGTTGGAGAATATATTTTTTATGAAATGAAATTATGTTATAGGTCCCTAAAGAGCATGTTGGAGAATATTACATTATTTGGTACATGCTAATGTACCCTCATGGTACAACCTTGTAAATATTAGATTAGGGTTGTGTCCTAGATTAGAGTGTGAGTAAATATTTTATGTAATGTAATAATGTGTAGGAAATGCACAAGTGTCATGTGTGCAAGTGTTATGTGTGTATATGTGTACAAGTGTCTTATATGTAAGTGTGCACAAGTGTTCTTAGATTAGGAAGTGTTATGTGAAGATTCATGTCCAAGTGTGTATACAATATAGAGTCATGTGTATGCAAGTGTCAAGTAGAGAAGACAAGAGTCATGAGACTTGGCATATGGAAAGGCAGAGTCAAGCATACAAAGATTCATACTACTATGGCTATATATTACTCCATCAAGGACATAGTGAGGATGTAAAACATTGTTATTGTATGAGATTTTTATGATACATTTATAAGAGAAAGAGGAGTAATAAATATTGCATACATTTGAGCAACTAATATTGTAATTTGTGCTACATGCTTTGTACATGTATGATTCATGCTCTTACATTAATATTGTTGCTTATTAATGAATGTTAGTTGATATATTATAAGCCTCAATTTTACATATTAGTTGGCTCATATTATTCTGGTTACTTATTATATTGGTCTTACTATATTGTGGATATCATATATTTGATCCTATGAGATTATATCCTATGAGTTTACATTAATATTAAAGCTTCAAAAGCCATTAGAGCCAGCTATATTATAAACTTCATCAGGTGGTAAATCTTGGGGGACCACTTCTTCACTTAGAAGTTTTAGGAGGATGTCTCGATGGGTCATAGAAGTTCACAAGAGTTCTAGGATAGATATTTTAGTAGGGGTACTTTAAATTTTTTGGTATAGGTTAAAATGACCTTGATTAAAGGCTATAATGATTAGATGTGATCGCTTAGATGAGGTATTTTAATTTTTTTATTGAAGCACAAAAGGAGGTTTAGGAAGCTAATCAGTAGATTTATTTATTATTGTCATGTTACAACATTGATATTGGAAAGGCTAATAGCACCTATTAAATTTTGAGAACTAATATGATTTGTTGAGTTTTGGTTATGATTGGATAAAGGATTCTAAAATATCCCAAGGTCTTGGTTAGAGGAAGATGAAGTGTTGATATTTTTAATGATAATTTGGTCTTTATGAATGAAGTCTTGAATAATGTTACACAAGATCTTATATTTTTCATTTTTGTGACCTTCAACATGATGAATATCATAAAACTTCTCAACACAATACCAATTAGGCTTTCCTTTAGCGAAATATATTGATGTAATGGATGGTTGTTGTATCATAATTTCATTTATAATTTGCTAAAGGACTTCAAAAAGAGGTTAGCTTATCATAGTAAATCTCCACTTAGGATTTTCTTACTTTAAGAGGACAATATTTTGTAGGGTTGTTGTGGTTGTGTTTATATTATTATTTTATTGGGAGTCAATGACTCCATTTCCAACCACATGCTTGATTTTATATTATTGCCTTTAGTAGAATATGATGGTTTCTCTTATTATTTCTTAACTTTTAATTTTACTCTTCATAAGAGAGTGTCTTCTACTTGTCTGACCAACTCCACTAAATATATTAAAGAAGAAATATGGGTTGTTTATAAGGGATAGTCTAATTGTACCTATAATTTATGTATGAAGACACACAAGAGGTCCTTTGGTGAAGGGGCATATTAGATTTTTCCTATCAGGGCTCATCATCAGGTACTAAACCAATACAAACTTTAACTTTGGCCTGTTTGAGCTAATAAAGGTCATCAATTGTACATTTTTCTTCTATGTATGTGGATAAATATTGGATAAACATTTATACAAGCTCTCCAAAAGGTTTTAGTTGAGTGTCATGGTATTTAAAAATACCATTCTAGAGCAGGAACACCAAGATTTTTGGAAAAACATTTATAAGTAGGGCCTCATCATAGGCAATGTTATGACAAGTACCTTGGAAGAGTCTAAGATGGTCGGTTGGGTCTCCATATCCCCTATACAATTGAGACTTAAGGGTTTCAAAAATAGGAGGATAGTGTTGACTAGATATAAAAAGGATTTAAATATTGATTATAGATATCCTTGTAGGAATACTTATGACTAGCTAGGTTGTTGAAGAGAAACCAATTGTTGTTCCTTCCAATTTTTCTCAATAGTTCTAATTTAGAGTTTTACCTTTATATATGAATGACCTTATTGTGTAGTATAGAGTGACCCCAAATATAATGAGGGAAAGGGATTGGTGGAAGAATATGGGTTATAATTTTGATATGGGATGATAATACTTGGTCTAAAAGTAGGTATACTAGTTGGAATGAATTGAGTCACATGCCTACTCACATCTAGGTATATTTCATTAATAAGGTAAGTAGGCATATGATATTTTGATGATGATGGTAGGCAAAATGATTAAATCAATGTTGTGAGCAATAAGAGCACTAAGCCCTAGATTTCTATTTATCTAATTTATATTTGTAGGAACTTGGCTACTTATTTGATCAATATTGGAAGGAAATGAATTGGTATGATTAGGGTGAAGGTTTAAGGAAATAATGCCTTATATTTTAACATCTCCCTTAGTGATATCCATAAAACTACACCTACTTTTTTGAATAAATTACCTTAAATAATAAGTAGAATCAAAGATTATTTTATCAGTGTTTTCTGGTGAGGAGTTCTATCCTCTTTAAAATTTGGGTTAACAAAAATATTCTCTTCTTCAAGATCAATTTCAATGTGAGGAGGGTCCTAATGTCCCTTATTATTAGTGTCTTAGGGATGGTCAGCCATTGGAGAGAAGTCAGAAGAGAATTTTTACTTATCATATTTTGATTAGACTAGGCTAAGGTAAAAAATCCTTAGAGACCCATGGAGGTGTTCATGTTGTGTTCACTAAAATGTAAGACCTATAAATTTAGAGTATGGGCCTCACTTATATAAGGTATGTGAGTGATTATAAGTTTATATCAATTTTTTTTATAGAAGACCTTGTATCCAAAATTTAAGATTTTCTTGACCATGTCTATGAGACTTATATGGGATAAGACAAAAGGTATAGGAGTAGCTAATATCAATAAACAACAACAAAAAAATATAGATCCACTTGAATTCTAAGATGCAGCACTCATAGAAATTCATAAAATATTTTACTTAATTACAATGTGATTTATTTATAAAATAGGCAACCAAGTAAATACTTAGTACAATAGTAGGAATTAAAGATAGCCAATAACTATGCAGGAGTTTATACATACCAAAGTTTTGTCCGATCTTGCAAGTTTGAAAAGATGAATCGTCTTAGATCAACCAATTAGTAACCTATAACCTGTAATAAAAGATAACAATTAAATTCAAAATAGAGCAAAGCATTAATTTTTAGGGGCCTATCAAAGTAATAAAAAGTAATGAACTTCCTTGATGATGAATTAAGCCCTTATTATTCTTTTGAATAAGTATAAATTTAATTGAAGAAAGGTATAATCATAAAGGTTTTGACTATAAGATAGTAGAGAGTGAAATATGAAGCATAGAAAAATAAAAAGAATAAGAGTTATTGATAGCAAACTAGATCAAATGATATGTTCAATGATAGAAAGAGTGCAGGCAAGAGAACTAGAGAGATAAAAACATATATGTTCAAGTTAAAATAGGGCATGGATAACCTAGGATTACTGTAGGGTTAGTGGAAGCTAAACTAGAGTATGAATGGCTCTGGTGATACTTGTAGTGATTGGATTTGGTTTAGATTCAATATAGTAGCAGTCAATACTTTGCGTGACTAGTGTAGGATCAAATTCAAGACAAAAGTGTTGTTTGGCACAGGTATATAAGACAAGGAAAAAACACAAAAATAGAGTTTTATCCTTAAACTATGACCATTATTAGGTGATATAAGGGTGATGGGTGGTGTCACAATGATAGAATATTTAAGCTAGACCCAAAATAAAATATGGATATGAAGGAAGACCTTATGTATCACAAAATCATATTTTTAATAATTATTTTTGTAGTATGTATCTGCACACCTATTTTATAAGCATCTATCTCTTAAAAGGATCATAGTCTCCCTTTTATAGGTCATAGAAAGGAAAGGATTGTGATCAAAAGAAAATAAAGCCAACTTAAGATGTCAACTACCCTTTTCGGTTGGTTGCATCATGGAAACTTAACTGCATGACAACTATCCATAATAACATATTAGATATTGATTGTGTTAAGGTTTATCATAGGGTAGGCCAATAGGTTTAAATTATTTTTTGCACATGTAACTATGCTCAAATAGACAAAGGATCTGGCATGCTTAAACATGCTAGGTCAATAGAGGTGTTTGGCATACTTTATCATGTCAGGTCAAAAGATAAGGGTTAACTTAGTAAAAAGGATTAGTTTTAGTTGGGTTCAAATAGAGTTGGTGGCACTTCTCTTGATCAAGTTTTAAAGAAAAATTTAGAGTGGGTAAAAATTGGTATCTACACCTTGAACAATTCTTGAGATACTATATGTCCCAATTATTCTACCTCATGGACCCCAAAGAAATGTTTAGACCTTTTGATAGATTATTTCCACATGAACTAGATGATCTTCTTAGGACTTTCTATAAATTAAGATATCATAAAAGAAGACTAGAAAAAATTTGTAGAGAAGAAGAAATGAAAGAATTTTTGAGACTTTATAAAGTAAAAGGAGCATTAATGAGATCAAAAGGTATAACTAGGAAACTCTCATGTTTCCTCCTCTTTAACCTTAATATGATAGAACCTATAATGCAACTATAGTTTTATAAAGTATTTATCACCATGTAATTCATCAAATAAATCATCTATAATAGGGATGGGAAACTTATATTTTATAGTAATCTTATTGAAAGTTCAAAAATAGGACACATGAACCAAGAATTATCCTTTTGTAGCACCATAACCACTAGAGAGGAGTACAGAGTTATGCTTAGATAAATGTTTCCTTGCTCCAATATTTCTTAGACCAACTTTTCAATTTAAGAGTTTTAGGGATGGGTACGGTGGTAAGAATGCACATTAGGAGGCTGATTCTAAAACTAGGTGGAATGATCATATGTGCACTTAGGGGGAAGACTCATGGTCTCACCAAAGACATCCTTATAGTGAATCATAATGTTCTTCAAGTCTAAAGGAAGAGATGGAAGAAGTATCGCTAAAGAGTAAAATTCCATGCAATTGACCATACATCTTCAATATAATTTTCATGTTGTTGGAACTAACCACCTTAGAAGGATGAGGTTGAATTCCTTGGAGATAAATTCCCTTCCCATTCTATATCATTTGATATATAGAAATTATAGATTAATAGTAACATCACCAAGCTGAGATAGTCATTCTACTCCCAAGATGACATCTGCACTACCCATATTCATGGCAAAGGGATTTCTAGACCAAGTATAATCACCCACCTAATGTTACACTTAGTCTTTTGATCCATACATTGAGTATCAACCCCATTTATATGAATACTTGAAATTTTTCCTAGTTTGAAGAATTGATATACAAGCCTAAAGACTTTTTTATCTTGTTATCAATAAAGTTATATGTAACTTGTGAATAATATACATTATATATTACTTCAAATGGGGTTGAAATATTGCAACTTGTGAATGAAATAAATTATATATTACTTCAAGGGGTAGAAGGTTGCCTTATTTTTGCCCTTCAAGTATTTCAAATTTACATTATCTAGCTGCTACAAATAATCATTTACAAATATGGGCAACTTGAAGGGCATGGAAAAAATACCAAAGAGGTGGATAAAAAATTAATATATACCTAGATGAAATTTCTCATTCATCCACTCTTTTCATTTCAATAAATTTTTGGTCTCTTCAAAAAAATTTGATACCCTCCCCTTTAGTTTTAGCATTATTGGGTGGTATATTACATCGTAGAATCAATATGAAATCTTTGATTTATTTATAGTCAAGAGAACCACTCCTTTTGATATAATATTATCCATACTATATATGAAGTGTGAGTGAACTTATTGACTTCCTTGAAGTCCCTTAGCTATTTTTTCATATGATTAGATATATAACTAGAGTAATATATAATTTAGAAGTGGAAAGGGTAGTTCTTGATTGCATATATAATAGAAAGTGCTCTTCATATATCCTTGCATTTATTTTCTCTCCCAACCCCATTTTTATTCAAGAAAGTTTCAACTAGATATAATATTTGAATAGCCTTAAATACAAAGGGGTATTGAAGTCCAAGGCCTTATTTAGGTCTTTCAAATGCAACACAAGGAAATATTTCTAGTAGTGGTAATCATACTTTTTAATAATAGTAATTTTAGGCCTTGAGGTTGTATGTTACCTACATTATTGGATTATATGCATCATTTAACATGCACCATATTACCTTATATACAAGGAATTTTCTTCCAATTGTGGTGGCTTTATGTAAGAGCCTTCAAACTCATGCTTCTTATATATGTCTCAATGAATTCAAGGTATTTTTGTACTTGAGGCACTAAGTTTATTATCAATATTGATGTAAAAACATGACTAATACTCTACAGATATATATTCGGCCCTATTTTGAACCTTCATAAAGCATATTTGCACATATTTAATGTGAGTGTCTAAGTTTTTGTTCCTCCTCTCATTTATATGGTTCATCAAATATTCCTTAGGTATTTTTGGTGGAGGGGACAATCTTCTTAGCCTATTTCTTACCCATTCCATTTGATGAGCTATATTATAGGGGTAAAATATGTATTAGGATGGGCTATAGATGTAGAGGTGGTATCCATAGTGGTTTTGGAGGGGAATTTCACTTTAGGAAAAAAAATTACAAGTCATGGAAGGGATGCTATTTGCTTGTAGTGGAGTGAATTATTCAGAAGTGGTGACAAATCACTATCCTTAGGAAACTTTGGCACTTTTTTTTTATGATTTGGTGAAATAAAATGGGTTTAGAGGATAAAATATCTCATTGGAGTGATCAAGTCACTCAAAAAGGATAACTTTGGAAATTTTTAATATTTAATTAGATCAAGCAAATTACCAGCCTCAAAAGAGTGAATTGCTCCTAAATAACTTGAGCAAGTTTTCAATTTAAATATGCATATTATTTATTCATCATGAATTGAATCACTACCCAATGTAAGACTTCATAACAAATATTATCTTTCCTAAATATGTTGGCATGAAACACTTTAATTTGGTCATGGAGGAGGGGTTCAAGGAAGTGGAAGAGGGATAAAATTGCTAGATAATAAAGTAGATCATGTATCCTTTAAGTTTGTAAAATGTGTGAGGGCCCAATAGTGTATGACCTATCTATGATCAACACAATGGAATTAATAATGCTTAAGAAATGCCAAAGGTAGATTATAAACCCTTTAATTTAAAGCTTAGATGATAGTAGGTGAAGGGGCAATGGTTTTTGTGAAGGCAATTTTTATAGTATAAGGGACCAAATAATCATTGATTGCTATGTTTAAAATGAATATAAATGGAAATAAACATGGTTTTAAATCCCCATTCTATGCAACCACCATATTTCATCATTAATTCCTTCTATGAGTGGTTGGCTCAAGAAATGAGTCAATTTTCCTTTTCTATTTTTATTTTACCACTTTTCACATTACATAGTTTTTCACTCTAAGGTGTAGAATGATTTTATCCAATCACATAGTGAGATTGAATTAATCCATTTTGGGAACTTAGAAAAAAAATTCAAAACTTTTTACAAGCCAAATTTTTAGTAATAGAAAGAAAATGAAAGAAGAAAAGAGGAACATTCAAGTGCCCTTACAAATTTTTCTTGAACTTATAAAGTTTCCTTTTTTTATATTTTTGTATTATTTTGTTTTGTTATTTGAGAAAGATAAATAGAAGTGGGAACAATAGCTTGTGAAGAAAAGGAAAGTGGAAGTAAAAAATATCCAATAAAAAATCATAAAAGCACTATATACATATTTATATTTATATATATTTTTTAAACCCTTTTAGATGGACCTTAAGTTTTACCTATAAATAAAAATTAGTTGTGGTCTCCCATCCATTGACATAAGTTTGTATGCATCCAATGATTTGACTCAAATGATTTGGTATAACCCATTTATACTGAATAAAAGTTTCTATGGATATTTGGTTTAGCTCTATGTCCATCCCACTTGAACAATAAATTCTTTGTAATTTATTTTAGTGGTTCTCTTGTCAAACCACATTTTTATTGCTATGTCATGTTGTACAAATAATTTAATAGTTTTATCCCTTTCTTCTTCTAGAGCTACTAGGTAATTTATTCAAGCTTCTAGTGTCTTGATATTATTACCATTAACATCCAATTGGTGATATATTTGTGTCAGCATATAATCAATATTATCTTATAGGATTCAATCATAGGATCATAAATCAATCACAATATCATCAGTTTCAATAATATATCAAATGAACATAAATCCCACATAAAATAACACTAAAAACTTTATTGATAAAAACTCAAGCAGTGCATAAAGAAAAAAAAATTTGAGTTACATATTATATGGATTTGTCTCTAGTAAAAAGATACATAAAAATTTTCACCTGACATGAATCTTGGTCTTTTCTCTCCTCAAACTCATAGGAGAAATTTCCTCTTCATATTCCTCTCTTACATAATGAATCGCACATATTACATAAAGACAAAGTATCTCATGATTGCATACAACTCCCTACTTCTATACTTGACACATCACACTCATAACTCTTCACTTGCTACACACACTTAATTACATGATACATGCTCACTCCTACTAACTTGACACGTACTATATACATAAAAATCAAACTCACACCCTAATCTAAATATTTATGATAGGACCAAATAATGTAATACCTCCAACCCACACTCCTAATTAAATTATTTGGTATGAAGGTATTGTATCTTTAATATCTCAGTCTCTCCCTCTTGTCTTCATTATTCAGCTCTAGCTTTGATGGTAATTGAGATTTTTTATTGTGTTTGTTCCATATTTGACTATTTTTCTCTTGCTTTAATAGTGGCTTTTATTGCTTCTGGAATTGTTTTAAAGATAATTTTCTAAAGAAGTTTATCCAATGCCATCATCAATATTATTTTCCATCTATCATTATAATTGTTTTATTTGCACCAACAATGTTTTTAAGGATGATTATTGCCTCCATAAAATTTACAAGGATAAATATCCCAACATTTTCTTCCTTATGTCCAAATATATTGTAATAATTACATTTTTTACACCATGTATATTATTTCCATATTTTGTACCATTTTAATTCTTATTTTGATAAAGACCATTAGTAGTGTAGCATGCATCTTCTCTTAAATTTTTGTTCTTAAATTCTTATCTTTTTGTCTTCATATCGTTTAGAATAACTATTTCCTTGTATGAATTTTTCATATACTAATAGGTATAGTGATATGTTGTTCATAATGACTATTAGATTTTTTTAGAAGATAATGTAAGCAATGTTGAAGTATTAAAGATATTCTAACTTTATTCCTTTTGTAAATGGATTGTAGATGTTCCATCAGTTCTATTTACCTACATTTTTTAGATAGTAAAATATTTCTTGAAGTCTTTCCTTTATCTCTTGATGTTGCACATTGAATGCTTGTTTTCCTCTTTCATTTCTTAGTCACCATGATGAGTTTCTAGTTAACACAAATTCTTAGAAAAACATATTTTATTTTGTTCAATGTGGAATTATTTATTACTCCCAAATATTAATTTTAGACTTTTCTTCTTAAATTTTATTTCAAATCTCAATCATTCAAATTAATTTTCCAAATTTTCAATCTATTAATTTTCAATTTTTAACTTTTCCTAATCTTTTTTTTTTCCTTGCAATTTTCTTCAATCAATATTTCTTCAATATAATCAATTAATCTAATTATTTCTTCTTATTCTTATTCAATTAATGAAATCAATTCTTATTATATCTCCCTTTTTAATTCAATATCACAATAATTTAATTCTTCAATTATAAATTTAATTCTTCTTATATCCCCCCAGTTCAATTTATCAAAAATTTAAATTTTAAATCTCCTTATATCTCCTAATTTCAATAATTCAATTCTAATTTAGTTAAATCAATTCAACTTTTTCTTCTTATATCTCCCAATTTCAATCAATCATCAATTTCCTTCAATAATTTATTCATTTTATCAAATCAATTTATTTATTCAATCATTCAATATTTAATTAGTTCTAGTTATAACTCCCATTCAATTATTAATTAATTCTTCTTATCACTCCATGTTAATTAATTCACTTCTTATAACTCCCAAAATAAATCACATTCACCTTAATATTCTTGAAAATCAAATATGTGCCCAAATTAGATTTAATAATCTAGAGGTTTAAGGTCTAAGGTGTAGACCAATTGGTTCAACCAAACCCCGTAAGGAGGGCGGAGGTCCAAGGTTCAAATATCAGGTCTCATCGAACTGAATGCTTGTCCCTTTCCTGGTACTTTCAGTGATGTAAAAGGTTTAAAATGATTGTGGCATGGTGGTTATAGGGGTAGACTGTTGGAATATGTAATGCAACATTGTGTAAATTATTCTTAGACTAAAATATAAAGTCTAAAGAATAATATTTGAATTAGAATATAATTCTATCTTATGTAAAATATTCCCACCCAATTAATAAATAAATTAAGGGTGCTAGGAATATTTAATTTCTTGGGAAAAAGTTATTTCCCTTTTCTAGCAAATATTAGAAAGTAACTAATCACTTTCTAATATTTGATAGATGCCACTTATCACATATCTCAAAGATTAGATTGTGATAAAATTAGAAAGTAACTAAAGCACTTTCTAATATTTGATAGATTGTGATAAGATTTTTATAGGGTTGTAGTAGAAAAGCTTCTCTTTAAATAGGGGTGTTTTCTACTACATATGATCATATCTTGTCATATTGACTTGTGTTGTAGTTTATGTTGATGCATATTGTTGCATAACATTGAAGCATTCTTGTACTGTTGAATCATTGAGTAATATAGTGAGCTTCATAGTGGATGTTTCCCTTCTTCATTTGAAGTAGGGTTTTACCACTCAATATTTGTGTTGTGGGTTTACCTCTTTTATGTGTGATTGATCTTGTGGAGCATTCTTCGATCTTGGGGAGACTTTGCTTGTCTCACATTTGGTATCAGAGCGGTTGGGATCTCCATCAAGTGTCTTCAATCCTTTGAGGTGAAAAACCCATTAAGGTATATTTTTTTTGCATGCATTTGATATTTGGGTATTTTATGTAAACTTATTTTGCAAATCTGCCATTAGGGTTTATAGATTTATTATGTTTTTAGATCTAGTTGTTAGATCTTTTGCAAACAGTATTTTCATTTTAAATCTATAATTTTTTTTTGGCATTAAGCTTTTTTGGAAAGGTTTTTGGAGCCAAACGGACCCCATGGTTGCGTCCGGAAGACCCAAAAACCCTATTTCCATATATAGTCATTTTTTTTTATTTAAAAAAAAAATTGGCTATATATATATATATATATAATAGTTTTGCTTTATAAAAAAAAAAAAAGTTTTGTTTTTTTGAAAAAGTTTTGCTTTATAAAAATCTTTAAACTTTTTCATGCCATTTTTTTTATTAATAAAATAAATTTTATTAATTTAATTGCATTTTTTAAGCAATTTTTTGTATTAAAAATTATTATTATTCTCCTTAAAATGCAATATTTTTTTCTCACATTAACAATGGTTGTTTGTGAGTTTGCTTGTTTTGCAAGGTTATCCAAGTATGTTTTGGAGTATACAAGGCAATTTCGGATCAACTTTTTCACTCTCTTCCCCTATTTTTATTAATTTCTTCTAATCTCTCTCCAGTATTTGCTTGAAGCATACTGTAAATTAATGTAACTTGTATCTCTCATTATGAAAGTAAAAGAGAATGAAAGTGAGAGTGAGAGAGAGAGAGAGAGAGAGAGTGTGTGTATTTGTGTTTTGCTTTGTGTCTCCACTATCTCTTGTTCATCTTTCTTACATTTTGCATCTCAACTAATCTAACTACTAACTTGCTACTAAACAATCTACTAACCAACTAACTTGCAATTTACTAATTTTCATATTAATCAAGAAGGTTAAAAATGAATCAACTTCCTAACCACAACTTTAGTATTTGATTAAAATTTACTTAATCTTGCAACACAGTTTATATTTGCTAAACACCTATTGAATCCAAAAGAATCCGCTCTATCGGTAGCAAGTCCTTTTCGGGTCCTCGTACCCGTACCCTTTTGGGTAGCTTGGTTGACCTTGGGTGAGATGAATTGGCAATTCATTAGGCTATAGCAAAACCTTAAAATGAACACTAACTTACTAACTTATTGACTATCTAACATTTAACAAATGTTTTATGGTTCAATTCAAGTTAGTTTATTTTTTTGCAAGATGATTGTTATGGTTAGTTACCTTCTTATTGCAAGTTAATCTATTGCAAGTTGATCTTGGTTTATTTCATTTATTCAATTGCAATATGGTTATAGTTGTTTATTGCAAGATGGTTATAGTAGTTCATGATGATATTGATTATCTTTCATGATGATGCTTATCTCTCTTAATGATGCTTAACTTTGATTATCTTTCATGATGTTTTATCTTTGATGATTGAAAAGTAGATTACTTGACAGTTATGTTTTTTTATATATTCAAGTATGTTTATCTACTTTCTTATTGCATCATTTATTTACTTTGTCAATGCATCTTATGTTTTGATTATGTTCACTTTCTAGAATGGTTGATCATGGAATCTCCTTCACACCTAAGCACATCCTTGATGGATCAAATTTTGGAATATGGGAACCAAGGATGAGGGCTGAATTTCAAGCAAGAAAGTTATGGCCCATTGTGAATGGAGATGAAGCAATCCCAACCCAGGCAAGGGCACTTGAGACATACAACAACATGAGTCACCTTGCACTTTCCATGATTATCAATAGTGTGAGTGATGAGATATTGCTCACTATAAGCCATTGTGAGCATGCTAAAGATGCATGGGATTTGCTAAAACAAGTCCATCTAGGGTCCAACACATCAAGGAAATTCACTTTATTGTCCAAAATTCTTAGCACTATGCAAGGTGAAGAAGAAAGTGCCTTGATCTTCCTCTCAAAGATGAAAGACATGAGAACTCAACTATTGGCTTGTAATTGTGATTGGATAAGTGAGAAGCTCTTAAGATTTATCATTTTGAGGAACTTGTCAAGCAAGTTCAAGAATTTTGTCACCATTATTGAGACTAGGCTAGAGCAAGAAGAGGATGGCATTCCTCTCAACACTCTTTCACAATTATTGATTCAACATGAAGAGTCTCTTAATCGAGACAAAGTGAATGGTCAAGTTGTCAAGGAGAAGAATGTTGCCTTGAGTGCCACTAAAGCTTCCTTCAAGAAGAAATACAAGGGAAGGAAAAATCAAAATTTCCAACCCAACAAGCCTAGAGTTGATTTCACTTGCAACTTTTGTGGCAAGAAAGGCCACAAGGAACAAAATTGTTTCAAGAAGAAGAAGATTGCAGAAAAGGAAGAGCAAGAAAAGGCTAAGGGACAAGGACCTAAGAAATGGTTTGGCAAGGGAAAGAAAAAGAACAACAATGTAAAGCAAAATTCTAATAAAAATGCCTTTGTTTGTGCCCTCTACTCCATTGACTCATCTACTTCTAATGAATGGGTGTTAGATTCTGGATGCACTAACCATATGTGTTTTGAAAAGGATAAGTTTGTGGACTTTCATAAGCACTCTTCAGATTCAGTTGTCATTGGTGATAATACTAGACTTCAAGTAGAAGGTGTTGGCAATGTTGTAATTGAAGGGAAATTACTTGATAATGTCCTATATGTGCCTAACCTTAGGAGAAATTTAATTTCAGTTTTGCAAGTTGCTAGAAGTGGTCACACTATTGAGTTCAATGCAACTTCATGGAGCATTAGGAAAGGCATGTTACCAATCATTACAGGTTATGTGAAGAATAATATTTATGTGTTAGGTGATGCTCCTCCTAAAGTGTGTTTAGCAACTAATGTTTCTCCTAGTAGCAAGCTTTGGCACTTACGGTTAGGCCATACCAACTATCAAAATATTCAAATGATGAAGTCCAAAAATTTGGTTGAAGGCTTGCCTAACATTTCACCTATTCATGGTTTGTGTGAAACATGCATCTTAGGCAAGATGAGCAAACAAAAGTTTGCAAAGGACAAGTCAACAAGGGCCACACAAATTCTTCAACTCATTCATACAGATATTATGGGTCCATTACATGTTAGATCACTTGGTGGTGCATCCTATATTCTCACCTTTATAGATGATTATTCAAGAATGATCTTTGGGTATCTACTTAAGAATAAATCAGACTATTTTGAGACATTCAAGGAGTTCAAAGCTTTGGTAGAAAATCAAAAGGGAGCAAAGATCAAAATGATTAGAAGTGACAATGGAGGGGAGTACAATAGCAATGATTTCAATGAGTTTTGTTCTTCTCATGGGATCAAAAGGCAGTTTACTTGTCCATACACTCCTCAACAAAATGGTGTTGCAGAGAGGAAAAATAGGACAATAATGGAGATGGTAAGATGCATGCTTGGTGACCACTTACCTCAATTTCTTTGGGGTGAAGCAGCCAGTACAACAATCTACATTCTTAACAGGTGTCCTTCAAAATCAGTTGAGGGGAAGACTCCTTATGAGGTTTGGAATGGTAAGAAGCCAAATTTGTCACACTTAAGAGTGTTTGGATGTGATGCATTTTCATATATTCCTTCAGAAAAGAGGAAGAAATTGGACAAAAAGTCTCAAAAATGCATCTTTGTTGGCTATGATGCAGAACATAGGGGCTAAAGGTTATACTCACCTTCTTCATGCATTGTATTTGTTTCAAGAGATGTCAAATTCAATGAAGACCTTCTTGAGTTAGAAAAGGGTGGGCCTTGTGTCAAAAGGACCAAGTGGTTGGATCATTCTAGGGGTCCTAAAGAGCAGAATTCAGTTAGCCAAAGGATAACTAGAAGTATGACCCTTAACATGTCTCTTCTAGCTAAGATAGAGAATGATCATGAGCCTACTTCTTACCAAGAAGCTTCACAACACTCTTGTTGGGTTGATGCCATGAAGGTTGAGATGGATTCTCTTCTAAAGAATAAAACTTGGGATCTAGTGCCTTATCCTAATAAGAGAAATGTTATTGGGAACAAGTGGGTCTATAGAATCAAGTACAATTCTAATGGAGAGATAGAAAAGTATAAGGCTAGATTGGTTGCTAAGGGTTATGCTCAAAAACATGGCATTGACTATGATGAAACCTTTGCACCAGTTGCCAAAATGCCCACCATTCGACTTCTCATTGCTATTGTTGTTGCTCAAGGTTGGCAGATTTTTTAGCTTGATGTGAAAAGTGCCTTTCTAAATGGTGATTTGGATGTGGATATCTACATGAGTCAACCACAAGGATTTGTTGTACAAGGTAAGGAAACACTTGTGTGTAAACTAAAGAAAACCTTGTACGGTCTGAAGCAAGCACCTAGAGCATGGTACATGAAGATTTCAGGTTACTTCTTGTCTCTTGGTTTTGATAAATGCTATTCAGATACAGATCTCTATGTGCTTAGGAAGGATAACTTGGTCATTTTAATTGCTCTATTTGTTGATGACCTTGTTGTGACTGGAAATGAGAATGAGGCCATTTTTTATTTCATCTCCAAATTAAAGTCAGAGTATGAAATGACTGACCTTGGTCTTCTACACTACTATCTTGGCATGCAAGTTTATCAACATGAGGATTGTACCTTTTTGAGTCAATCCAAGTATATTGGAGATCTTCTTAAAAGGTTTGATTTGGAGGATGGCAATCCTACTTCCATTCCTATTTCTACAGGGGTTAAGTTGGAAGTAAGTACAAAATCTCAGTTGGTTGATGCTACATTGTATAGGCAGCTCATTGGTAGTCTTCTTTATGTTACCATCACAAGGCCAGATATTGCTTTTGCAGTTGGTATGATGGCTAGGTTCATGCAAAAACCTTATATTGAGCACTTACAAGCTACCAAGAAGATTCTGAAGTACCTTGCAGGTACTAGAGATTTGGCACTCAAGTATTCTAGGCTTCCTTCCTTTGCTCTTTTTGGCTATGCTGATTCTGATTTTGGAGGGGATAGAATAGACAGAAAGTCTACCACAACATATGTTTTTAGTATTGGGTCTACAACTATCTCTTGGTCTTCCAAGAAGCAAGATACAATTGCTCTTTCTACAATGGAAGCAGAGTATAAGGCTATGACAACAGTTGCACAGGAAGCGGTTTGGCTTCGTACCCTCATGAAGGAAATTGGCTTTGAGCAATTTGGTCCTTCACGTTTGCTCTCCGATAATCAATCAACTATTGCCTTGGCTAAAAATCTTGTAATGCATCAAAGGACAAAGCATGTTGAAATCCAAGCCCATTTTATCAGAGAGAAGGTATTGGATGGGACTATTCAGTTGGAGTATTGCCCATCATCTTCTAATTCTGTTGATTTGTTCACCAAACCTCTTCCCAAGGAGCAGTTTTGTAAGCTGAGGGACTCACTTGGTTTGGTGAAGTTGTCCTCAAGGGGGAATGAAGTGTAGTTACACTTGTGTGATGACAACTTCATCCTTATGAGGTGTTTTGTGCTATATATATGAGTTGATATTTGGTGGTATAATTGCTTTTTGCATCTCTTTTGAACATGGTACTTTCTTGTTTGCCTTGTGCAACTTTTGTACATGTTACTTTGTAGATGGCATTGTGCAATTATGGTATATGATGCAATTGCTTTATGCGACTCTTTTACATGGTACTTTCTTGTTGCCTTGTGCAACTTTGTACATGTTTTTTATGTAGTTGGCATTATGCAATTGGTTTATCATGGTACTTTCTTGTTAGCATTTATGCTACTTTTGTACATGATATTTTATGGTTGGCTTTATGCAACCGGTGTGCACACTTTATTATTTTCATATACCTTATGCAACTCTTGTACATGGTACTTTTTTGTTAGCCTTGTGCTACTTTTGTACATGGTACTTTAGAGTTTGCATTATCATGGTACTCCTTGTTTGCTTTATGCAACTTTGTACATGATATTTTTTGATCAACTATATAGCACGTGACTATAAGTATGGCTTGGCATATTTTTGTGATGACTTATAGTTCACTATTTGTTAGATCAGTTTTGTTATCATCTTTGGATATTCATATATGTTGTGGTGAATATATTTATGATGATGTATCTAACTGATCTTATGTTGAGCTGCTTGTAGCTTGCAGGTACTTCCATTTGGGATTTTGCAGGCTTATTGAAGACACCCTTGTGATGTTTTCTTCTTGTCATTTGCAACCACTTGTGGTTGATGGATGGCTTTGTAAGCTGCTTGTATCTGAAGCTACTCCGTTGGGGGCTTGCAGTCTCATTTTGGCCCATTTTGTATTGGTGCCTTATTATAGACCATTCTTGGTCATAGAAGCTCATTGTAACTATATTACTCATTTGATTCTCATCCCCATTTGTATCTTTAGGGGGAGAATGTTTCTTTGTCTCATAATTCCTTTCCCCAATATTGCATTAAGGGGGAGTGTTGGAATATGTAATGCAACATTGTGTAAATTATTCTTAGACTAAAATATAAAGTCTAAAGAATAATATTTGAATTAGAATATAATTCTATCTTATGTAAAATATTCCCACCCAATTAATAAATAAATTAAGGGTGCTAGGAATATTTAATTTCTTGGGAAAAAGTTATTTCCCTTTTCTAGCAAATATTAGAAAGTAACTAATCACTTTCTAATATTTGATAGATGCCACTTATCACATATCTCAAAGATTAGATTGTGATAAAATTAGAAAGTAACTAAAGCACTTTCTAATATTTGATAGATTGTGATAAGATTAGATTGTGATAAGATTTAGGGTTGTAGTAGAAAAGCTTCTCTTTAAATAGGGGTGTTTTCTACTACATATGATCATATCTTGTCATATTGACTTGTGTTGTAGTTTATGTTGATGCATATTGTTGCATAACATTGAAGCATTCTTGTACTGTTGAATCATTGAGTAATATAGTGAGCTTCATAGTGGATGTTTCCCTTCTTCATTTGAAGTAGGGTTTTACCACTCAATATTTGTGTTGTGGGTTTACCTCTTTTATGTGTGATTGATCTTGTGGAGCATTCTTCGATCTTGGGGAGACTTTGCTTGTCTCACATAGACTGCATGAAGATTTATGCGATGGCTTCTAGGGTGGATAGTGCAGAATATTATGATGGCCATAAAAGTCGGATAGCCTACCTGGATTCATGGCATCTACCGATCCACCATGTAAATTAAAATAATAATAATAATAATCTAGCGGTTTAGCTTACCTTTGGCACTCTCTCACTCTAAAATCAACAAAATAGCATTCCCATAATGTAAATTTTGTCAGGATTTCTAATCTAGTTTGAGAATTAAACTAACAACCAATTTCATTAATAATTCTGCCATAAATGTTATTTCATTAATAATTATCCAATATTTCTTTGATTCTCTCTTTCTAGTTTTTATCCTTCATCCATAGTATTCTATTCATAGCTTGATTCATCCAATTTTGAAGAGTCTCCATGCTCATGACTTGCCTGGTCTCTCAAAAATATTCTTGTTCATAACTTATCCTTTATCTGTAGCCTTTATATGTTTGTAATATTTTGTTGCATCTCTACTCTTTACTCTTGGACAAACCCAAGGTACTATGTTCTCCACAACTCTTCCTTTCTAATACATAACTCATTATTCCTCACAACATGACATGTTTACATTATTATTCTCTTCAATGCAACAAACATCCACCATGTACTTCCACTTTAGCAAAAATCCACTCCAACAATTTGTCCTCCAATCAATCATCCTTCTATGCTTCCTCTCTAAAAAATGTCGACTCTAACAATCGTTCTCCAATCTAGCAATCATCCACCACTCTAGTAACCATCCTTCACTAAAACGATCATCCTCGACTCTATCAATATCTTATCCAATGCTTCCAATAGTTTCTCCTCTAACACTTTCACTCCAATAATCATCTTCTAATAATATATTTACTTTTGTAAATCACATACATCCTTCTCTATTGCTACGTGTCTCTAATACCATTATTAGCAAATAATTAATAGTATCTCATAGGATTCAATCATAAGATCATAAATCAATCACAATATCATTGATATTAATCATATATCAAATGCATATCAATATCACATTAAATCACACTAAAAGATTTATTGAGAAAAACTCAAGCAATGCATAAGGTAAAGCTTGTTGGATTTACATACTACATGGTATGTCTCCAATTTAAAGATTCATGAGACTCTCCATCTTATATGGATCTTGGCATGATACTCTTCATCTTATATGGCTCTTGGCCTTTGCTCTCCTTAAACTTATGGGAGAACTTACCTCTTTATATTTCTCTTTTAAATAATAAATCCCACATATTACATAAATACAATGTATCTCAAGATTTCATATAGCTCCCTACTTTTGTACTTGACATATCATACTCATAACTCTTCGGTTGCAAACTAGACACCTCACACACTTAATTACGTGACACATGATGGCTCCTACTAACTTGATATATACTATATACATAAAAATCAAACTCATACCCTAATCTAAATATTTACAATAGGGCCAAATAATGTAAGACCAACAATTTGGAGAGAAAGGAGATTCAAATTTATAAGTAATTTCACTTCCTTCCCAAAAATGACTTTGTAGGGTCTTTGGAGGCTGCTCCCCTAACTCAATGCTCTCCCCCTTACTCAAATCTCTTCCCCTTTTACATAAATGGCAAAAGGGACACCTATGGGGCTAAAATTTATAACTCTTAAGCATAGCCCCCTCACCACCTTCTCTCTTGAGGTGGTCAATTTTGGGATGGGAGTACTTTTACTCCCATATTACATTGTTTCTTTCCTCTATCAACTTCCTTCCATGTTTTTCTAATATCCTTATCTTGATATTATTGCCTTGAACCTATTTGACCTTCTTGCCTTGAACCTGTTTGACCTTATTGCCTTGAACTTGTTTGGAATTGAGTCCTACACCATTTTGCAATATGTCCAAAGTTATTGCAATTAAAACATTTGATATTGTAGCCTTTGGATGGTGCCCATATCCTGAAATATTTCTTGAAATAATTTCCATATCCATTCCTTTCCTGAACCTTGTATTGTGAAGTTCTATTTTCATGACCATTATGACCATGACTTTTGAATTGTGTAGCTCTAAAACCAAAACCATGTTGCTCATTTCCTTTGCATTGAGAAGCTCTATGACCAATTCTGTTACATGAGAAGCAATATCCCTGAAAACCATATCTTATTTCTTTGATGTTCCTTCTAGAAAAATCAAACTTCTTTGATCCATAGACCCTGCAGTGTATAGCCCTGTGTCTAAATCCATTACAATAAAAACAATGTCCTTGAAAAGCCCTTTGTTCATGCCTTGGTTCCTCATACCTTTCTTGACCATAATCCTTATGATCATTTTCAACTTGTGCATTGTATCCTTGAACCTTATTTGTAGTATCTAAATCCTCTTCCTTAGTTTCTTCCTTTATTTTCTCTTCAAGTATTTCTTTTCCTTTTGAACTTGATTCACCTATCTCAAAATAAGAACCAAACTGAATATTTGGAGCCATAGGAACTTTGGAACTTTCCTCAAAAATCTTAGGTGCTTTCTTGCTTTCATATTTTAGAACTTCCTTTCCTTTTGAGTGTGATTCCCCAAACCTAAAATATGAGACTTTCGGTGCTTTGGAATCTTCCTCTTCTTTCTCTTTATTTGTGTCAAGTAGCAAATTGGCACACATCTCTATAGCCTCTAAAATGCAAGTATCCATTTTTACTGCTTCTTTTTCTTTAGGAGTCAGTTCTTCCTTATATATTTTTGAAACAAAGCCTCCTGATATAAATATAGGTCCTTGTGTGTTTTTTTTTTATTTCCCTTCTTCATAACCAAGTCCTGTCTCTATAAATGGATCTTGTTGTAAATCCAAAAAATTATCCAGAGTTTTTGAATTCTTTTGAAATCGTGCTAACTCATTTATGTAGGTCCCCAAACTTTTATGATCTTCTTCTTCTAACTAATTACATATTTCTTTTCTCTCCTTCAATTTCTTAGAAATAGTGATGCCAAGCTCTTTTGTTTCTTGAAGCTCTTTTTCCAAATCTTGAATGTGTTGATTAAGCATCATATTGACCTTTTCATTTTCATGAACCTTATTTTCAAGCCTCTTGATTTTCTTTTCCAACCTCCTAATTTTATTTTCCTATTTTGTGGAATCCTCTTCTTCATCATCACTACTGCTAGAATTGTCACTAGAACTGCTGCAAGAACTATTACTGGAACTACTGCTTTCTTTTTCAACAAATAAACTTTCCTTATTGTAATTGTTGTAGTATGTGCAATAATCATCTATATGCCCAAAATCTTCACATATGAAGCATTTTAGTATCCTTAGACCCTTCTTGTACGTATTTTCTTGCTCAATGGCTATGACAAGCTCTTCATATCTTTCTTCAATAGATATATCCTCTTCTTTAAATTCAATACCTAGGAATAGGTGTTCTTGCCTTTCTTCACTTATTCCAAAGAATGTACATTCTTCTTCATCTGACTAGTTTCTATCACTATGATTTGAGCTATCACTTGCATCTACAATGTAGTAATATTTATTTGTATTACGAAAAAAATTCTTCTTCTCATACCTGTTTTGCTTGTATCTGTTATCTTTGTCATGCTTATGCTTTCCATATTATTTTCTTCTGTGACCCTATTTTTCATCATCACTATTTTCTTCATGTGGATACTTGTATGCATAGTGACCAAGATCACCACACTTGTAGCATCTGACTTTCCTTATATCCTTGAAATTCCTTGAGTCCTTATTAATTTTTATGAAGTTAGCTTCCTCATCATTATCTACGAATCTATCTATTTTTGGAACTTTTCATTTCTCTTTTTTTGAAGCCTTGAATGTGATCTCTTTTATTGGAACCTAATGCTTACTTACCCTCATCTCATAAGTTGTGAGAGTTCCTTGCAATTCTTCCATTGTTAGCTTGTTGGTATCCATTATTTCTTCTATTGCTGAAACTTTAGCATCATATTTCATGGGAAGTGATCTCAAAACCTTTGGAATAGCTTCTAATTCTTTCATCTCAAATCCTAGACCTCTCATGGTGTTATTAATCTCATCAAATCGAAGTAAAAACGTTGTAATATCTTCAGAATCTTACATTTTCAATTCCTCAAATATTTTTCTATGAGTTTGTATTTTTGCCAACTTTACCTTAGAATCTCCTTCATAAGTATTTCGCAACTTGGTCCACATCTCATTAGTTGAATTACATACCATAACCTTTGCAAAATCTATCTCTCGTAGCCCACTCAAAATACAATTCATTGTTCTTGTATTGATCTCAACCAATTTCTTGATATTCTTATCTGCCTCGGGATCACCTTCAACCCTATACTCTTTTTCAACCATTTTCCATACCTCATATCCTTGTGATATCAAGTAGTTCTTCATACTCATTCTCTAGAAAGCATAATTGTTACCATCAAACAGTGAAGCCTTATTTATAGATGATCCATTCTGTGAAGCCATCTATGTTCTTATAGAATTTACCCTCAAGCTGTTAGCTTTTCCAAAGGAACCTGCTCTGATACCAATTGAAGAACATAAACTTATACTGAGAGGGGGGTGAACAGTATAAGACCACTTTTTACTTTCTTTACAAACCAATATCAATTAATGTCCTTAATTGCAATAACCAAATATAGCAGTGTGCATTAATAACTTAGATATCAATAGTAAGCAAGAGCACAAGTCACCATACATAATTGAGATACAAGATTTAACATAGTTCCCCCAATATACTCCACAAGATAATATCCTTATAATATTTCACACAAAAATAAGGATCATTATCCAATACAATGATTTCTTTTATCTGCTCAAAGCTAGGTAATAACAAGCTCACATAGAACTTATCCAAATCTGTATAACAATATCACACAAAACTTGTCCAAAACTGCTCAAAAAGCTCACACAGAACTTGTCCAAATCTACTCAATAATCTCACATAGAACTTGCTCAAATCTGCTCCAACAAGCTCACTAAGAACTTGTCCAAATCTGCTCTAGCAAGCTCACCAAGAACTTGCTCAAATCTGCTCCAACAAGCTCACTAAGAACTTTTCCAAATCTGCTCTAGCAAGATCACCAAGAACTTGCTCAAATCTACTCCAACAAGCTCACTAAGAACTTGTCCAAATCTGCTCTAGCAAGATCACCAAGAACTTGCTCAAATTTGCTCCAACAAGCTCACTAAGAACTTATCCAAAACTTCTCTAGCAAGCTCACCAAGAACTTGATCAACTCTGCTCAATAGGCTCACTCAGAACCTCATCAAAATTTATCCCTAATATGTCCACAAATCTATCTAAAATTTTCCATAAATTTGTCCCAAAAATTATCCACAAAGCCTTCTCAAAGGCTCAATAAATCATACATAAACTACCACAAATATGTCCAAAAATCTATCCCAAAGGCCTTCTCAAAGTCTCAATCAATCATGCTCAAGTAGTACTCAAATCTCATCCACAAATCTATGAAGGCAAGTCTCAAAGTTGAACTCAACAATGAATGGCAATGTACTCTTCAATGGATGACAACAATGATCCACAATGATCTCAACTCAACTCAACTCAAATCAATCTCAACTCAAGTCAAGTCAACTCATAGAATCATAAATATAATTGTTAGAGACTCAATATGTTCTAAGCTCAATCTCAACTCAAATCAGAATTATAGAATAGTTTTTTTCATGGAACTTGAAAAATCACCTCACACAATAACTTGACTAGGCTTAATAAACTCAACTCAACCAATCACCACAAGGGACAACTCTTTCTCACAAAACCCTAGTCCAAGCATGTATCAACTAACTCAAATGTTTCCAACAATGCTCAACCACAAATCTCACATAACAATGAAACTCATGTTATTTTCAAATTCTTTACATAACCAATGGGCTTCAACAACTATACTTATAAAACAAGGTTTAAACACAACTCTCAAACCAGAAAACCTTGAAGCATTCAACCAACCACTTTTGAAAAGGAAACCATAATCAATCCTTTTCACTCCAATGATATTTCAAAAATCAACCACCATAAACAATCAATAGGAGAATGTTCCCATACCTTTTTGATGCCAAGAAGTTGTCCACAAAATCTGCCACACTAAATCAATAAGGGTTAGTGGACTTCAAATAATAATCACAAGATAAAGCATAACTCAATTTACACCTTTTTACTCCAACTTAATAAACACATCCGCCAAAGTCCTTTTTAATAAAAACCCTTATCAAAATAATAATCAATAAACCTCTCAAAAATTATTTTATAACAACTCCTTATTTCTTCTAAATCTTAATTCTCAATTTCATGAACATCAAATTAAATCAACAACTCATCCACCTTTGAAATAATAATCACATCCCTTATAAAAACTAAGTTTACTTAAAAACTTTAATTATTCCTAACCACCTTATAACTCAAACTTAGGGCTTAAAAAAATTAATTAGAGCAAAAACGTATTTACCTCCTCAAGGGGATTCAAACCCTCAACTTGCCCACACCGTGAGCACCTTAGCTGTGGCTAAGGTTGCCACATGAGCTAGCCGCTCATTCTAAAGGGAAAGGCACAACGTGCCTTAAAACATTTCCTCCCTTTCTGCAAATCAAAAGCACTTCGAGCACTTTTCTTCCAATGCCTTCCAAATGCAATCAAGGGGATTCAAAACCTTGATGTTTGTGCTGCCACACACCTTAGACAAAATCCAACTACCAATGCGCCACTCTGCCCACAATTACTTTGGACTTCGACCAACCTTTGTTTATTCGTTGCTTCTACTTTCTAAAATATTTTCGCACGAGCTCAATTCGGATGCTTAGCCAACGATTATTAACCACGAGCAAGGATTAGTTTATGAACCTTAGGTATCCCCTTTATATATCATCCTTATTATTTTCGATGACGTCGGTGAAAATCTTGCATATTTAATATGAAATTTATATTTAAATTTTAAATAATTAAAATTTAAACTAAATATTAAAAATTAAATATCTCCATCATCGGGGCACCTTTTTCAATAAAACAAAAGGTCAACTTGGGTTTTAAGAAAAACCTAGTTCAAATCTGCCATCCATGGTTTTAAATAAAACCTTTTATTTTGCCTACCTTGGTTTTCACAAAAACCCTGTATTTATCCATGCTTTCCAAAATATCATTTGGCCACCAAAACTCAATGTGATCCATGTGACATCAATGATCCATGTGACATCAATGACAACATAAAATAACTCAAATTTCCAATAAATTCTTCTTGGATTTCTTCCTCAGGTTAGGGTGGTTCCTCTATAGATTTTGTGTCATCATCACTTTGGTCGCTAGTGTTAGGCTCATCAACATCTATGAGGAACGACTTTTTTTAAGCACACCTATTCTCGTGAATATACTTTTCATCACAATTGTAGCATAATCCTTGAGCGCATCATGCATCCATTTCTTTGGTAGTCAAACATTTTTGTGCAATAATTTTATGTTCATTATGATTTTGGGATCTAGGAGGGAAGGAGGGTCTAGCTCATGGAAATTTAGATGTTTTCCTTTAAGCTAAAAAGTTAGATTTGACAAAATGGGTAAAACTAATAGCCTACATCATGGTTTGTAGTTTAAAAATATCAACCTCAACTTGAAGATCATCCTTTAAAGCACTAGTAAAATAACTCATGAAGAACCCTTCATTCAATCCCCTAGTTTTATTGGCCAATTTATCAAATTGTGTTTGATATTATTAAACTGTAGAAGTTTGTTTCAACTTTGTTAATGCTCCTATAAAGTCATCATATTCACTAGGGCTAAATCAAGTGATTAATTGAGACTCAAAGTCTTCCCAAGAAGAATAGGAGTAGTGTTTTGCAACCATTGGTACCACTATAAGGCTTTAGATTCCAAGTTGAAGGAAGCCATCTATACTCGATAATATCTAGGGATATTTTGGAGTTTAAAAAAATTTATCAACACAACACAACCACCCATTTTGCATCCTTCCCATTGAACTTAGGAAAGTCTAATTTAGGTATCTTAAAGGTAGGGTCATAGTGAGGGTGAGAGTCATCCATTTCTCTGCCTTTACCTCGAATAGATTTTTCAATACTATAATAAGACCTTCTTGGACAACCTTATAATTTGAACTCAACATCTTCAATTTGATCTTCCAAGTAGTGTTTTGCGGTATCGTAATCCTCTTTGAAGCCTTGAAGCTCTTACCTTATGAATTGATCTACTAGGATCATGCTATCAATGGAGATTTTGAGAGATTCCAACAATGCAGTGATTTGGTTTATCTCTTTTTGATGTCCACGAGTGTTAGTAGTCATTTTGGAGAGTCTTGAACCACTTTCACTGAATTACTAAAAATAGAAATGAGGTTACAAGAGTTACTATTTTTAGTAAATATTTCAAAAAATGTTTGGGTGTTATATATCAAACTGATCAACTTGGAATAATGATCATAATGAGCTATATATCTCAAAACTAGTTTTGGACACCCTAGACTTTTTTTATCCTTTGTTTTGATGAGTCTACTCATATGGATGGTTTTTTATTTGAAGATTCAACTCAAAATTTGGGTACTGAATCAACTATCTCTAACCTATGCATTCTATATACTAACCATTGTGTCATTATCCTGACTCTGTCCCTATCACCTATACTATAGTTACTAACACTATGAACTTCACTGATCCTGGGATTCTCTATACTATGTAATTACTAACACTGATGGTTCTATTTTTGACACTGAGAACCTACAATTTTTGATTGGTACAAACAACTGTTACTGCCACTATTGACCTAACTATTACTATTAGTGACCTGACCATTACTGCCACTGACCTGAATTGTACTAGGATATTTTTTACTATCGTAAACACTTGCAAACTCTATCTTTATTATTTGGTGCATTTAAAGTTTGCTCTTCGGTGATAGGGAAGTCCTTCTCTGTATGTTCACTTTTGTGGGTCATAAATATAGTTTAGCATAGTAAGAAGGTTGTATTTTTACAATTTGAAGTTTTGATAGAACTAGGGTACACTAGGTAGAGGATTATGTAATACCCACATGCCCTCTATTATACTGTAGTGACGAAAAATAGTGCTTAGACCAATATTTTAGGCCACTACCCAAGGAGGATTCCACACATACCCTTGAGCACAATAGCTACCTTTGGATAGTATAGAGGGTAATCATCTTGGATATTTTGTCCTGTGGACTATGGATAATATAAGGCTAAAAATATTCTTATTGGATAAAAGTTTGATAAAGCCTAAATGATCTCTCGATATACCTGAAGATGCATGGGAGCTCAATTTCATGCACGAGTGTTGTTTGATGCTAAGGTATAGAAGCCTAACCATCCCTCACTTCACTAGACACTTTATGGGCTATCTATATTAGTAAATAATGACATCTCCTTTATGATATTTTGAAACCCCCATCATAGGGTTTATAGCCTACTCAACTACTAAAACAAACTATATTTTTTTTTGTTTTTGCTGACTTTATTTTAAATAAAGGAAAATATAAATAAAAACATAGGAAAATTATACCTAACATGATTAAATGGATGAACAATAATTGTCACTGTCATAGTAGAACTCGGCCCTAGAAAGTGCTCTTATACTACTTGTTAGGAACCTACTATTAAAATAAAGCTTACTCACACAAACTATTGTAAAATAACTGAAATACATCAAATAACATAATAACGCTATGCAGAAAGTAATTACAAAATTGAAACAATCTCATAAATAACTCAGAATCACAGGCTCTTCAAGGGGCCAACCTCCTTCAATATTTCATTAACTTGCAAAAATATACATTCGTACATGGCTCCATGTCTTTTAAAGAGAAACTCCATGCAACCCTATCCTAAAGCTCAAGAGTTGACTTACATGTAAAATGCCAATCGAGCTATAATATTCTGCCAAACATCAATTACAATCTTGACAACCTTTATATGCAATGGACCCACTTGGCTAGGTGCCTTACTTGCCACATATATTACAAAATATTTCAAAATAACATTTATAGATGGAATCCCCCATGTTGGAAGTGGGTCATTACATAAGCAAATGAGAATTACAAAATAACATTAGGATAAGATCCTAACATTTCCAAGTTTTGTTTCTTCAAAATTTACCTCTAAATTCCCATAATCCTAGAGCACACCAATGATCATGTTTATTTCTAATAAATGGTTGTGTAGATTAAAGATACAACGCCAAACAAAAGATAAAGAAATCACGATAAAAAGTAATACAGAACACAGTTGTACAAAACAAACGATTTTTATTAATCAATGGAGTTTAAAAACTCCTTTTGAGTACAACAGGGCCTGTAACCCTTTTCGTGATACAAAAATTACAGTTTGTGCTAGGGTTCTCCGAAACCCTAGCTGGCACAAAGTGGTGGCATTTTCGAAGACGTATCCTTAATCCCAACAAAGTGAGTGGGCTTTGTTGTATCCTTTAGCTCGGACCACTCCAGCTTAAACAACTGCTATCAACACACCAGATCTGCCATTAAAATCCTGCACACATTAACACTATCAAGGAGTTAGAAATTAATAAGAGGGCTCCACTGTGTGAGCCCTCATAAACAATTTAAAACCCTAGAAAAATAGAATGCAGGAGTTCAACAACAGATTAATAAAAGAAAAGAAGTTACTTGCTTTAAACCGATTTATACCGTTCTCTCGTTAACGCGGCTAGACCAGGCGGCATCTGGAAGTAATGTGGTCATCAAATCGGTTGCGGAAGGCGCCCTGGTGCACTCGCTGAACGCCCGCGTGCTTCGGATCAAGGTTTCAGACGCCGGTCTGCGTCTGTGGCTGCGGGTAAACGCCCGCGGGCACTTGCGACAAGAATGGGGGATTCTGCAGAATGCTGCAGAAGAGATGGCGACGAAGTTGGCGACGGATGCGGCGATGGATGCGGCGAAAAGGATGCGACGATGGATAGCTGAAGAGATAGATGAAATAGAAGAGATAGGTCCAAAAGATAGCAAAGATAGCAAAGATAGGAGAAGAAGATAGGGTTTGAGCCATCAAAGTGACTCAATTTATAATCCACTCTTAGGGCACACTTTAGGGTTTTAACGACACTTTGAATGTGTGGCTAAGATTAAAGTGGATCCAAGGGTAGAGAATAAATCTAGGTTGTGAAACGGATTAAGATGGATGGACGGATGAGATTAAATGAAGGATGGACGACTTAGATTAAATCACTTAAACTATATTTATATATATATTAAAATATATTAAAATATTAAAATATATATATAAATAATAATTTAAATAAATTTGGGGATGAAAAATGGCGGGAAAGGTGAAATTGGGCCAAATAATGGCGGGAAGGTGTGGATTTGGGCCAAATAATGGCGGGAAGATGTGGATTTGGGCCAAATAATGGCGGGAAGGATGGATGACTGACACGTGGCTAACAGGAAGGTATAGATGACTTACAAGTGGCTGGATTTTGGTGTCTACAGATGCCCTTTTTTGAGCTGCCTTGTGTGAAGACACAATGCAAAGACAAAAACTTAAGACACCTGAAAAGCTGGATCAGACGCAACTCTCTCTCAAGACTAAAGCACAACTTTGAAGACCAAAGAAATAAAAGAATATTTAAAATTTTTCAGCTTACCCCCTCAATTGGCGAGCGAGAATGGTTCTCACAAGCCAATTGGAAGAAATTCGAAAGAAAATGAACCGTTTTTGCCCCAACGGTGAAAAAAAGGGGTTGGTGTATGAACCATCTGTTTATGTCCCAACAGAAAAGGGTTGGTGTACAAACCAGAAAAGGATATGATTGAAGACGATATGAGTGATGTGAAAGATGGACCGTTTTCTGCCCAACGGTTATAAAGGGATTTTTGCCAAATTGTAAACTCCATGATCATGTAAGATGAATTCCACTATAGGAAAATTAGAAATTGATAACGGATGCCCCAACTCCCGTGTGTGAATCCATACTCGTTGATGAAATTGCCTTGTTGGCGCCATTGATATGGAGAGATGAAAGATGCATGAAAGAGTCCAGAACTCGGAGATGCTCCTAGTGACTCGTATGGATAATTCCTCGGGTCGGAACCAATCAACCTAGGTAGCCTCAATCTCTAGCAAGACTCAAAATAATGATGATATTAAAGATTGTCCATGTTTAAGGCCCCATGAACTAGGCCATCAATGACAACCGTTGAGCAAATTAATCTTGGTATGAGGTCACTTGAAAAGTAGAATACCCAAAATTGATTTCCAATTTTCAAAAAGTGAAATAATTGATGATGATAAATGGTAAGTGTCCTTATGGTGGTTTAATCCTCTTACCGAATTGCATGGATTCAAATCGCTGCAATCGCCAAGGTGATAGAATATACCACTAGATACGAGGTTTACTTTAATTTGATTTGGCAAAAATATGCATGATGAAAGAAGAATGAATGAAATTGACGATAGATCAGAAGAATTGATGAATGTGGTTAATTTTGTGAAGGTTTTGAATGTTTTTAACCCAATTTGTAAAACAATGATGAATGATGCGCTTTTTGAGCGAAATGACAAAATTTGTGTCCAAAACTGTTGTAACCTTCACAAAATGTTTTATTATGATAAGAAGAATGGATGAATGCAATTTGATGAAATTTGGAGGAGGTAAGCTTCAATTTTGCAAGTTTTGTTCCTTTATTCAATACTGACACCAAACGCCGGTCTGCATTTGGGGGTGGCAGAGACGCCCGCCGGTGTTTAGGCGCTCTGCAAATGCAGCACTGCATCTGAATGCACCATGAAATGCCCCACTACATTTCAGGGTACCAAAACCAGCTATTTAAACAATTTCAGCGAGAATTTCGCTCATTTGTGCGTTCGAGCTTGAGAGAAGTGCGTCTGAGGGAATGGAGTGAAGTGGAGTGAGAAGTTGTGAAGCACGCGGGAGCTATGGCGGAGGTGGGAGCGGACGCGCCAAATGCAGCCAGCTGAGGTATTTGTTTATTTAAGCAAGTACTTATTATGTGTTTTTTTTTTTTGGTTTTTTTTGGAAAAATTTGTAACAAATTTTTGTTTTGTTGTTTTGCAGCTTAGGGTGTTAGAGGCACGACACCGATTCTCCCCTATCATTCCGGGGATGAGGAGGTCATTGTCCCAGGCAGACTGGGAGATATTGGAGGCAGTGGGGCTAGCGGAGGCAGCCCGATTGGAGGTAGTTCGGGCGGATGAGGGGTACCTCTCGGCTTTGGCCGAGAGGTGGGATCCAGATCGGGGGACGTTCCAGCTCCCTACTGGAGAGATGACGGTGACGCTTGAGGATGTATACCGCATCCTCAAGGTGCCCGTGGAGGGGGCACGGGTGGAGGTTGGATGAGATAGGGCCACGGAGATGGCCAAGTTGTTTGGGGATGACTGGAGAGAGATCCGGACGGAGAGCGGGGGATCCCATACTTGGCCATGTATACGGCCAAGGAGTTGGTAGCGGTGGAGGCTCTGATGATGTTCGTGTTGACCAACATTGTGGCCCCGAACAGCATCGGGTGCAGGTTCCCATGGAACCTGATGGGTGTAGTGAGCGAGATGCTCACTAATAGGGTAGTGTATGCTTGGGCGCCCGCTTTATTGGCGCAGGTGTACCGGGAGTTGTATGAGGTTCGAAGACGGGGCCGAAAGGGCCTAGGTTGCAGTGTGGTGCTCCAGTGTTGGGGCTGGGAGCACTTCAGAGTGGCCCGATCGGAGGGGTTGCCATGGGCTCACTGGGACGTGAGCCAGGCTTATGGTAGGAGATGGCCAGTGGCGGAGGAGAGACAGCCGAGCCGCCCCGTGAGATCGGGGCAATGGTATAGGAGACTATGGGCAGACTTGACAGATGCCCAAGTCATTTGGAGGCCCTGGCGGGAGGCGAGGTGGATCGGGGATGGAGAGCACCTGAGACGGGTGCGACAGGCCAGATGGGTAGTGGGGCGGAGCCACAGCGAGGCGGAGTACATACAGATGTCTCGAGTACTCCGCCAGGTCGGATTGAGGCAGGATGTCCCCGGTGAGCCAGTGCGCTACCGGAGGCACAGATCAAAGGGTGATTTGTCGTGTGCCGAGCCATGGAGGGAGGCGACAGAGGACGATGAGGACATGGAGATCCCCGACGTGGACGACGTCGGGGTGACAACTGAGTATGCAGCATGGATGGCCGCAGAGCCGAGGTGGGAGCCACCATTGGTGGCTGGTGGAGCCGGAGAGCCCGAGGCTGGGGTTGGAGAGGGCGAGGGAACCGCGGAGGTTCCCAAGCGTAGGGAGGGTCCCCGCCTTCGATCTGACAGTCGAAGGCGAAAGGGGAAGATGGCACGGCAGGCTCCGGAGAGCGGAGATGACGGGGAGGATGATGGAGAGGGCCTAGGAGAGGCCGCAGGAGAGGCTAGGGAGGTACCCCCTAGCGGGCACGAGGACGAGCTGGCACAGCTGCAGCAGCAGATAGCAGAGCGTGATGCTATGCTAGCTGCCCGGGACGAGAGGATAGCTCGGCTGGAGCAGCAGGCGGTAGAGCGGGATGCCCTGTTAGCTGCTCAGGAGGAGAGGATTGCCCAGATGCAGGCGGACTTGGATGGAGCGACCAGGGTGCCCCAGGATGACAGGGTGACGAGACTCCAGGCAGAGCTAGCAGAGCGGGAGCGACGACACGGGATAGACATAGCTAGGCTTAGGTCTAGGACTCGTTACATTGAGGCTCTGGAGGACACATTGTTTAGGCATCACATTGTGTTGCCTGATCCTCCATCCTCCTCTGTCTCTAGGCGTAGTGAGTCTAGGCACACCACTAGGTCTAGGGCTCCTACTAGGTCTCAGGGGTCCTCTTTTGATGGTTAGCTTAGTGCTTAGATGCACTCTTTATGAGCCTTGGTGCTCTATTGTATATTGTAGCCTTTTGGCATTCCTCGTACAGTTTTGATCTTTATACATATATATATATATACATGGCTTTTATTTATTTGGTGTTTTACTCTCTTTTGTGTGAATGCCTATGTTTTTGTGATGCATGTTTTTATATGTTTTAATGTTTTTGATGCATATGTGATGGAATGGAATGCAAACTTATAGATGATTAATGCGAGACTAAGTATATAACATACAAATCTATGGATGATTAATGCAAGACTAAGTAAATGATATGTAAATCTATGGATGATTAATGCAAGACTAAGTAAATGAAATATGCACTAAGAAGCACTCATATTTTTAGATAGTTAGATTTAGCCAACTGTTATCATAATTGTTTAATCAGGGGCACCGAACTTGGTGGCTTGTGAATGGATGACGTATGGAATGACATGAATATGGAAGAAGATATGGAGGGTGATATGGAAGATGAGATATGGAAGACTGTTTTACAAAGACTCAAACATGCTAGTGGTATCAAACAAACTTACTAATACCGCCTAATTCAACTAGGACCAAATGTGTGTGCATGCGAGTTCATTAACCAAATCAGAAGCATGGTAGTGACTCTAGGCAATCAAAAACCTGTGTGTGTGCAAGTGTGTTCATTAACCTCATCTTGCATAAATTAGGTAACCCTGTTATGGAGAAGACCCCGAAGCTAGTTTGTCCGTATGAGCATTCGGAGGTCTCTTTTTGAGGAGAGACATGTCGCCACGCAATGAGTATACTCCACCGCCACCAAGCTGTCTATAGCCCCGATGAAGGTTAACTCCATAGTCCATGTTGTTTTTGACCTTTGTAAGCCTTGGGGATGACTACCTATCCGTCTGACCGGACAAGTAGTACGATCCTTACAACTTATTTGGGATCAGTGGTGTGTGAAAAATGTTCATTTCCTTAGAGCTTTGGGGAATCGGATTCTCAACCGAAGTATGATGAGAATTTTACCCTATCCTTACTACTCTGTTTATATTTATATTTTGTGATTGCTTGTGATAGTGGTAAGAACCACTGCTTTATGGACTATGTTTGCATGATAGGACAAACGAGGATTACCCTTTTCACTTCAAGGCACAACCCAAGGATGGTGTTATCTCTCTTTGACACAAGATGTTTTTAAGATGTGAAAATGTGATAGGTTCAAGACCGCTTTTGAAATCATTTCCCAATACTCAAGATTTTATTTAGTGTAATTTGTGATATGGCCCTAGAGAACTTTGACATGCATTTCAAAGTTTGCTTAAAACACTAGGAATGGCTGAGTGACCGAAAACATTTTGGCAATGTAAATATGTGCAAATGGAAAATGGGTGTACGAATGACAATTCGGTTTGATGGATTTTATGAAGGTGCCCCCGATTAAGGCAACATGACTTTTGCTTGACCAAATTTTATATCCAAAAGATAGAATGGTCTCTAACATGATATGCAACTATGGCTGAAAATGAAATGTTATGGTTTTCAATGAGATGTATGCACATGAAATGCAATGTTTTTGAATGAGATGTATGCAACTAACAATGAAATGCAAATTCTTTTTATTTTATTTGTTTTTTTTTTTTTTTTTTTTTGTACAAGCCATGTATATATGTACATATAAAATTCAAACTATGCGTAGAATGCCCTCAAGTGTATAACATTAAGTGGTTCGGGTTCTTCCTCTCCCTCTAAACTGGCAAGTCTATAAGTTCCATTACCCACTCTTTAAGTGACCATATATGGACCTAACCAATTAGCCGCGAATTTATCTCGAAGATGCGGCAATGCATTGGTGTTTTGTTGATTCTCTTTAAGGACAAGATCCCCTACTTGAAATTCTCTTAGATGAACTTTGGCATTGTAAGCACGTTTCAATCGGTCTTGATAAACTCGCAAATGCTCTAAAGCATTGATTCGTTTTTCATCTATGAGTGTGAGTTGATCAAGACGTATCATCATCGATAAATTCCTGTAAAGAAATTCGCAAGGAAGGGATCTCGACGAGGGGAGCTAAGACCGGGGAGACGCTAAGTACTTTGATGTCATCAAAGGCTTTCTGACACTCATCTGTCCATGAAAATTGTACCCCTTTTGTAGTAGGTGGCAAAATGGCCTACACTTATCAGAAAGTTGTGCAATAAAGCGACGGATTGAATTAATCTTTCCTTGTAAACTACGCAACTCCTTCAAATTAGTTGGGGGACACATTTCCATAATGGCTTTGACCTTGTTTGGGTCCACCTCAATACCTCGTTTAGAGATAATAAAACCTAGGAGTTTGCCTGAGGTAACACCAAAGACACATTTCTTAGGCTTATCCGGATCATATGGATTATGGAGCGGGGTGAATAAGTCTTCGAAATTCATTGTCGACTTATGGAAGAAAGGATGGGCGGAATGGAAGGGAAAACCGGTGAAGACCTCGGAAGACCTGAGATGCAAAACAACATAGTTTTTCAGTTTTTTTTTTTTTTTTTTTTTGAGTTTTTTTTTTTTTTTTTTGTAGTGGTGAAAACCACTATTACACACATACATAAAGCAATAAAGTATTTTTATATATTTTGATTTTTTTTTTTTTTGGAAATTTTCTGATTTTTTTTTTTTTGGTAGTGGTGAAAACCACTATTTTAGTATATACATATAATACAAGTTTGGATTATGGCTTATGGATGTGGCGGAGGGGGTGGTTCACCTCGTTCTTGTGGAAGAAGCAAGCGAAAGATGGCCTCTTGGAGAGGGAACAATTGGAGATAAAACTCGCCTTGTTTAATGAGGGGAACAATGGGCGCCGACTCTTCTTCGTATTCATCACCATTTGACATGACGTCAAATTCTTCATAGGCTTCATCTTCGGATTCGTCGGGTGGAGGATTTCTTCTTCCGAATTAAGATTAATGCTTTGAAAAGCTCGCTCAAAAGAAGAAAGGGATGGAAGTGGTTGGTAGCCCAGACCAAAACGCTCGGTGGGTCTCTCGATATGGCATATCGATGCGTTCGGCTACTCCCTTGCTCGTATCGACCTAGGCCAAATTGCCGCCAATTATGTCTCGTGGAAATAGCGAGAGGGAAAACCCTCCATCCTTTCGATATTGGCAGTGGACTCGGATGCTTAGGTTCTAGTATGGTGGTAGGACTAGAAGATGACTCTATTCCCCCATATACAAAATTAATGGAATTTGGCATAGAACCCATGTTATAAACCGATCCAATGGATAAATGTTGGTCATGTGGACGACCAAAATCTTTAACTGTTTGCACATTGAACGGTGTGATGTGGACATCTTGAATGGCATACTCACCAATACCCGCATCGATGAGATGGACCTTGACTTGGGAGGGAGATGGACTAGATGATGGAATAGAAGAATGTGGGATAGAAGAATTGGAAGGATTTGGTTGGGTTGATGCTTCACTAACTTGTGAAACATCAGCCGGTGATGGTTGGGAAGATGGAGGAATAATAGGTGATGTTGAAGAAGGTGTAGAAGAAGGGGGTAATGACGTGGAAAGAGATGATTGGTCATGGCCACATGTGCATGTGGTCACTGATGAAGAAGAAGGAAGATTAGGAGATGAAGAAAGTGGTGAATGAGATGGAATAGCGGAAGAGGAAGATGGTTGCGATATGATGGGTAGCTCCTCAAGAATGGGAGCTTTAGAAGAAGATGGTATAGAAGAAGTAGATGGGGTCAAGAAAAGATGAGTGGATGGCAACACAATCTCATAAGGATTTGAGACATAGTTGCAATGTTTGAAGGGTTCAATGTCAGTAGGTACACAATGAACCTGTCCCTCATATACATACTTCAGACATTGATGTAAGATAGAAGGGACACATCTCATCTCCCTAAGCCAAGGCCGTCCAAGCAATACATTGTATGCCATGGACCCTTCCAAGATGTGAAACAAGGTATGCAAAGTTCGGGCCCCTACCTCAATGGGCAAGATAACCGTGCCAACCGTGGAAGATAAAGCATCATTGAATGCTTTAAGAGTAAAAGTCGACTTTGTGATAAGGGATGGCGACAGCTTTAGATGACTCAACGCCGATGTTGTAATGATATTGATTGAGGAACCGGTGTCAATTAAGACTCTCTTGAATGGCTTGTGATCGATCTTGGCCATGATATGCAAGTGGAGTATCTATACTTTCCGTTGACATAGGTTTGATTTCAAAATCATAGAAAGTGATGGAGGGCTCCATGCATGTTTGAATACTCCCCACAAAGTTGTTGAAGGCATTAGTATCTTGAGTTTGAAGCTCGATTGACTTTAATATTTCCATTAATGCCTCTCTATGCGGGGGAGATTGTTGAATGAGGTCATAGATCGATAACTTGCGCAGAAGCCATTTTTAAACCGGTAGTTAACCGGCTACTCAATGACATGATGGGTCGTTGGCGTTGAGTAGAATGATTTAGCGGTTGTTGAGAAGTACTAGCACGTCGTTGGGTCACCGTTACCCGAGGTGGACTGGGGTTTGTACGAGTGGTCGTGGTTCAGCCTCGATTTGGTTGGTTCGCCCTTTGACCCCGGGTTACTACGTTAATAGTACCCACAAAACCTTGGTATTGTTGTACATGGTTGACTTGATTAGGAGGAGTTACCTGAGTTACTCCCCCCGAAGTTGTTGGAGCTTCCTCCCGATGTGGAAGGGGTGTTTGAAATATACCAAGATTTTGATTTTGTTGGGCTAAGGGGCTATCCAATTTAATGGCTCCAATCTCAATAAGATCTTGGATCACATGTTTGAAAGTTGTACAATTATTGATATCGTGCCCATTTTGCCTATGATAAGGACAAAATAGGTACTCCTTGTAATACTTCCCCCTCCTAGATGGTTCTAAAGGTTTAAACTCAGGTAAAGTTAACTGATTTGTGCTATATAACTTGTTGAATATGACCGCATATGGTTCATCTAAAGGTGTGAACTGTCGCTTGGGACGATTGTTTTGCCAAGGTCGAGTTTCCATGGTTGGCCCAAGATTGGGAGCTCGGTTGAGGAGGGGCGGGTACCGCATGATAAGCAATTGGTTGCGGTTGACTTTGCATTACTTGTTGTTGTTGAGCCATTACGGGCTGACTCGCCACCACTTGATTAACTTGGTTAACATTTGAGGCTGTACTAGCCTGTGTTTGTTTGTTTTGGCCATAATTATTATTTCGTTGTTGGCCCTTTTGTTGCCATTCTTTTCTACGGGGTTTTAAAACACCCTCTTGGACTTTAATTTCTTCTATGATACTTGCTTGGGCCAAAGCCTCTTCAAAAGTCCCGTATTGTTGTAATTGGAGTAACCAAGAGATAGGTTTTAGACAACTCTGGGTGAACATTTTGGTTAACTCCTCCATTGGTAGGGAGAATGGCAATTTATTAATGATAGCCCTCCAACGGTTTCCAAAGTCATAAACAGTCTCATCGTCATGTTGCTTGAGCTTGTATAAGTCGGACAATGAAACTTTCCTTTGTACATTTAGGGAGAATCGTTCTAAAAATAGATTAATCAATTGTTCGTAAGCATAAATGCTATGGTGAGCTAAATGATTGTACCATTGTACAGCATCTCCCCCTAATGTCTGAGGAAAAGTTCTGAGCATAAGAGCGTCATTATTTTGGATTCTAAAGAAAGCATGCATGAATGATCTCACATGTTCATGAGGATCCTCGTTCCTCGAAATTTGTCAAACTTCGGTAATGTGAAATCACTCGGATATGGCGGTGAAGGTACCGAAGGATGAATTGGTTGATTGATCAACGACCTTAGCGTAGGTTTCTGACTAGATGAGCCATGCATGTTGAGCATAAGGTTGTCAATCTGTTGTTGCATAGCATGGAGTCGAGAATCTTCATGAAAATTTTGATTCGTTTGATGATTATGATGATGCAATGGAGGAGTGGAAAAATGATGAGATGGGATGAAATTGCCTGGATTAGGCGGTGTGGAATGGACAGGTTGTTGGTATGGATGATACCGAAAAGAAGGTGATTGGTTTGAATGATGAACTGGACTAGGTTGGGAGAAAGGTGGGGTAGGAATGGACACCACCGAAGATTGGGGTACCCAGGTGGGGCCCGAGCTAAGAAAAGTCGGGTCGGGTAGAAATTGGTTGAGGTGTAGGATTTACTACGACAGGTGGTTGAGCATTTTGTTGCTGTTGTTGCTGAAGCAACTTGTCGAGGTACTCCCTAACCTTATTAATCTCTAACCCAAGGGAGGTGGGATGATTGGATGAAGGTGGAGGGCAAGCTGCCATGGTAGTCACAGGAGACTGCATAGCAGGGGCAATGAAGGTGGCTGAAGTAGGCGGTACTTGGGAAGAAACAGTAGATTGTGCCCCAGGTAGGGTGAAACCATAAATGGTTTGGGAAGAAGAGGGTTGAAAATGGTCATGGCTAGAGGAGGTTCCACCAGCCTCATAGAGAGAATTGGTGTACACCCGGTAAATGGAGGAGAAAGTGGTCGGGAAGACACTACATTTGTCTCCAAAGGAGGACAATTGAGCATCCGGGAAGATGTTGGAGATGAAGCCGACTGAGCGGATACAACATTAGCCTCAAAAAAAGGGTTAGTGTAGACTCGAGTGAAACCAAAGGGTATGGTTGATGCAATATCCCGCTGAAAAATAGAATCTTGCATAGGGGAATCTTGGATTGGCTCAAGGATATAACCAAGTGCCATCTCTTAAGTGAGTTTGCACTTGGGCCATATCAATGTGGGTAATATGACAGGAATTGTCTTCCTCCATGGGCATGGCCATGCGATAGACGGTAGAAGGACGTGAAAGACCTGCAGGCGAACCTGCCCGAAATTCACTAGGATAAGTGGTCATGTTGGTGGTGGGGATGTTCTGTGAATTACCCATTTGATTATTTAGATTTAACATTTTAGATTGATTCCTTGTTAAGACCATAAAGCAATAAATCTAAACAAATTCAGAAAAGAAGAATGCAAAACTTGAATGATAAATTTACACTAAAGAAATTATCAGAAAAATAGTCACAACCTAGGTTTCAACCAATGTGTCTTACCTGCGGTTAATTAATTATTTTTTGACCTTAATCTAAAGTAAATTTTAAGTGTCCGGTTTATGAGTTTTGCATGTGATCTAATCTTGAATTATTCACAAAAAAGGTAAAAACTATGGCTAGGAAAGGACAACGAGATTCTTACTGGTGATGAAATCCAACAAGTTTGCTCGGGGGTGACCTATGGTGTCTAAGGCAGAAGTTTAATGGATGGAGATGAATTCCACCGTCACTAAACTTCAAGCAATACCCGGTGATGAAATCCAGATATTACTGTTTTAAATGCAATATGAGATGTAGTGAATTTTATTTTAAGTGTTTTTAGTTGTCTAATGTATACATACAAAGCTATAAATCAAAAGTTCTAATGATCTAAGCAAGAGGCTACTGAAAACATGCCATTTCCTCTGAAGAAGTGGAGTACACCGTTTAAAACCCCCTGCCTACCGATGATATCAAATATCAAAGGAGCAACCGGAAGGTTCGTCCACTTCTCTGCCTGGAATCACCCAATGGCAGGAGTACTATTGACATCCAATCAATAGTCCTACTTAGATAACTAAAACAGATAATTCGTAGCTATTCTAATATGCAGCTAGGTATGCAAATTTTTTTTTTTTTTTATGCAAGCAACAACCAATAATGCAATGCAAAAAAAATGTAACTAAAAATAACTATTCTTTTCCAGATTACTTAGTTTTCGTTCATTTTAAAGCAATGATCTGAAAAAGAAACAAAATACAGCAGAAAAACCAAAAACGTAAAAAGTACAGTTTAACAAAGAAAGAAAAACGCACTTACTCGGAAGCCTACGCTTTTCTGTAAAACTGCCTTCAAACGCCCACGGGAGTCTGCACAGGCTGAAACGCACCTCTGCGTTTCGTATTGGACTTCCAGACGCCGCTCTGCGTCTGCTGCATTTTTTGCAAGCTCAGAAACCCTAGTTCGCTGGAACAACGAATTTCACGATTTCTGGAACTTGCAAAATAAAACAAAAACAGGAATAGATTAGTAAAGCAAGTATTAAAAACATGAAACCCTAGGGGGTCCCACCGTGATCGCCATTTGTAGATTAAAGATACAACGCCAAACAAAAGATAAAGAAATCACGATAAAAGGAATACAGAACACAGTTGCACAAAACAAACAATTTTTATTAATCAATGGAGTTTAAAAACTCCTTTTGAGTACAACAGGGCCTGTAACCCTTTTTGTGATACAAAAATTACAGTTTGTGCTAGGGTTCTCCGAAACCCTAGCTGGCACAATGGGGTGGCATTTTTCGAAGACGTATCCTTAATCCCAACAAAGTGAGTGGGCTTTGTTGTATCCTGTAGCTCGGACCACTCCAGCTTAAACAACTGCTATCAACACACCAGATCTGCCATTAAAATCTTGCACACATTAACACTATCAAGGAGTTAGAAATTAATAAGAGGGCTCCACTGTGTGAGCCCTCATAAACAATTTAAAACCCTAGAAAAATAGAATGCAGGAGTTCAACAACAGATTAATAAAAGAAAAGAAGTTACTTGCTTTAAACCGATTTATACCTGTTCTCTCGTTAACGCGGCTAGACCAAGCGGCATCCGGAAGTAATGTGGTCATCAAATCGGCTGCAAAAGGCACCCTGGTGCACTCGCTAAACACCCGCGTGCTTCTGGATCAAGGTTTCGGACGCCGGTCCGCGTCTCGTGGCCACGGGTAAACGCCCGCGGGCACTTGCGACAAGAATGGGGGATTTCGCAGAATGCTGCAGAAGAGATGGCGGCGAAGTTGGCGACGGATGCGGCGATGGATGCGACGAAAAGGGATGGCGATGGATAGCTGAAGAGATAGATGAAATAGAAGAGATAGGTCCAAAAGATAGCAAAGATAGCAAAGATAGGAGAAGAAGATAGGGTTTGAGCCATCAAGGTGACTCAATTTATAATCCACTCTTAGGGCACACTTTAGGGTTTTAACGACACTTTGAATGTGTGGCTAAGATTAAAGTGGATCCAAGGGTAGAGAATAAATCTAGGTTGTGAAACGGATTAAGATGGATGGACGGATGAGATTAAATGAAGGATGGACGGCTTAGATTAAATCACTTAAACTATATTTATATATATATTAAAATATTAAAATATATATATAAATAATAATTTAAATAAATTTGGGGATGAAAAATGGCGGGAAAGGTGAAATTGGGCCAAATAATGGCGGGAAGGTGTGGATTTGGGCCAAATAATGGCGGGAAGATGTGGATTTGGGCCAAATAATGGCGGGAAGGATGGATAACTGACGCGTGGCTGACAGGAAGGTATAGATGACTTACAAGTGGCTGGATTTTGGTGTCTACAGGTTGTCTTCCACAACGTCATGCCCTATGAATTCAAGCAACTCATTCTAATTCATTACAGTGTTGTCATTGAACGTGTGCAACAAGTACTTACATGGTGGTTTGTTATATATTATGGTCATATTTCCATACTAATATACTTTCATATATGTGTAATCACTTGCTTGGTATCCATCTCCAAACAATTTTTGTATCCATTCCCTTAAGAGTAACATCCCAAAAAAGGGAGAGTCCCATGAGGGATGTCTTTGGGGTTTTATTGAGGAGACCCAAATTCATACCATAGTACAAGGGGTCGAGATCTCTCATAAAAAATTATGTTTTTAATTCAAAGTTTTCCCAAGTTCAAACCTCAATACAAAGGGACTAGGACCCTTATAAAAACCCATGTTTTTAACTTAAAATTTAGGACAATCCACTGGCATGAGGAAATCTAATGTCAATGGTTGGGGGAATAGAAAACATTTATTTAATTTTTCAATTTTATGAATATTTTTAATGTGTGGGCTCATGGAGGTTTTTTATTTACTGATGCAAATCATATTGGATTTGAGTGAAGAGACCAGCAACAAAATACAAAGTGGCATTTCTTCAAAAAGTGCAAGTAGTTATTTTTGTTGTTTTTGGAGCATATTAGGGTTTTAGATACCCTTGCAACTTTTTCATGGCCACGATGGTGGAGGGTATCCCTCCCCTCAAACCTTCTTTCTAGGATGCAATACATTTGAGAGGTGGAGGGAACTTGGATAATGCCACAACTAAGTTTCCCTGTATACCTCTAAGAATGCCGCACATAGACCCTAATAAGAATACCAATGGATGCATGAAAGTGGCAAATGGCTCCTCGATAGTTTAGTTTAAAAAAAATTAGATCTTCAAATAGGTATTGGGGATATTGAAAGTAAAGGCTTGATCTATATATTCATGGTTTTTAGACCAAAACTATTACTTTTTAAGGGTCGGGCATCAAGGAAATGATAAACTAAGGAAGAATTCCATATTGCACTCTATCTCAATGGTTATTTTATAGTACTCTTTGAGTGTGAAGAGGACCAAGATCATGTTTTCTAGGGAGGGCTATAGTTTATTGGGAGAGAGTTTTATTCATGAAACCTTGGCATACATATTTTTTATTGGAGGAAATGCTTTTTGTGGGTCTTGTATGGGTTAGGTTATTTGGGTTACCATTTGAATACTAGAACCCCATATCATTTGTACCTATTGGAAACACTCTTGGAACCTTTATTATGGTGGAATATAGTGCTTAAATTTTTGAACAAATGATATATGTGTCTTGATGTACCTCAACAAATCTCTTCTAGAAAATATCACATTACAAACAAAGGATGAAGCATCAGAGTAAACATTTGATTATGAAAATATCCCATTTAGATATTGGATATGCCATGAGCATGGGTATTGGGTGAGAGACTATTCATATAAGTGCTTGAATAAAATGTACAAAAATAAAAAGGTTGTAAATTTTTCAAGAACAAAAGAAAATCACATCCAAAGAAAAAAGCAGATGATGAAAGCAGTATGCCGCCAAACAACAAATTTTCTTCTTTGATTGATGAAGACAAAATTGTGGGAGAAGATCATCAAATAGAGGTAGAATCGATGGTTGAGCCAAATTTTCAAGTAATTATATTATATAAATGAAGTGTACAAAGAATGCCAAAAATAGATTATAACTAGATCAACATACAAACGGATACAAACATGAACCACAAAAATCAGCAAAGTAAAAAAATGAGGAGCTAAAAAGAAGATAATTATACCATTCATATTGAAGTAGAAGGAGATACCTTGACCTCTATTGATAGGTCTTGGTTGTATATACAAAGTATCATGAAGGAGGACCTACCCAAGATCCATCTACTATACAACAAGAAAAACTCAATAAAATGAAGATTGACGCCAATCAAAAAATGGAAAATAAGACTAATCAACACCACATGGCAAAAGAAGGGGAAACTCTTGGTTTTTAGGGTAAGGTGACTCCTATAAAAGAAAATTAACCTACCCATCCTCATGATAATTTTTTCATAGAATTTAAGGGGGATAAAAGGAAATCCCTTTAAACATTATTTAATTAGAAGGTTGATTTAGAAAAATAAGTCAAACCTAGTCTTTCTTTAAGATACTAAGTTATCACTAGAGGATATGGAGAGAGTATCTAAAACAATTGTGGCCCACATGTATCATGGAATATATCTATTCTCAAGGAGCATAGAGTGGATTCTTCTATATATGGAATCCAAAGGAATTTGTGGTGCAGGCAACTATGGCAAGTTGGGACATTTTGGAACTTCAAAATAAATGGAAGCAAAGGGACCAACTCTTATATATGCAACCACTACCATAGAGGACATACCACTCTTAGGACCAATTTATGTCTTTCTATTTCAAGTAGGTTCACTTTGGTTATATATATTTTACAATATATTCCCATCTATGGTTTTGATTATTCCTAAGGATATTTTGAGAAAGTTGGACAAGATTAATCAAAGGTTCTAATGGAGTGTATCAAAAGAAGAACGTAAGTGGGCCCTAGTGAATTTGGATAAAATTTATCTTCTAAAACAAGAGGAAGTCTTGGGCCTCTGGTTATCAATTAAATTCAACTTAGCCTTGGTAGAAAAATTACATTAATGGCTAATTACTTCCCCTAATGAGCTATCGACATAGATCCTAAGAGCGAAGTATGTAGAAAATAAAGAACTAATGTTTTTTTATTAGATATCAACTTCCTTGATGAGGATCTCTATTTATTGAGGTACTAAGGATAGGGGAGACAATAATAAAAACATACATTTTTTGGATAGTGGGGAATGATCATCAAGCAAATTATTGGACATACACTTGGGATGGTTTACCTCAATTACCTTGATAATTTATAGAATTATGAGACATCATGGAACAAATCCATACTCGAGGCTGGAAAAAATGTCACATTATTATAGAAACTACATGGAAATAAATCTAGAGGATAGGGTATGAATTTTAGTAAGGGATTGGCCAATACTAGCAATGAAGGATTTCAAGGAAGCTATTCATCAAATTTTTAGAAGATAGTCACTTTCTTGGGAAAAAGACAAAGACAAGATGGGATGGGGCTCATTTTCTAATGATGTGTATACTACAGCTCTAGGATATTTATCCCTCACTCATCATAGAGAAAATCCAATTAGTGATGTCTTTAACCAAATTTGGCAACTTTTGACTTAGCCTAAAGTGGGACTCTTTATCTAGATCCTACTCCATAGGAGGGTTCTTATAGGAGACCAATTGATGAAATAATGCTTTTATGGTCCATTCAAATGTGAGTTTTGTTGTTTAGATAAGGAGACATAGGACCACCTTTTTTCTTCTATCCCCTACCCATTTTATTGTTTAAATGGTTGGAAACTTTTTTTAGATCTAATATTCTAGAAATTTACCTCCCTTGGTTAATATCTCTCTAATGCTCTCAAATTTATAGAAAGAAAAAAAATAAAAATATTTAAAACAATTCACCGTAATATTCAATATTTTTGCAAAAATTGTAGCAAATATCAAGGAAACTACTCTGTATACATTAAAGCCCCCTCCATAGTATCTCAATAATGGATAGTTTACTCTTTAGGCTTCAATTCCATATGGATGAATGGATATGTAGGCATCCACAAGGTACTTAGACTACTATTCAAAGTTATAGACCATGGAAATCCCCTCCTAGAGGTATGGGTAAGATTAACATTGATGGCATGCAAAGAGGTAATCTAGGAAGGGTAAGTATAGGAGGTATAGGAATATTATCAGATGGTATTCATGCTTTTAATTTTATATAGAATCTTTGAGTCCTCTCTAACAATATAGCAGAAGCACATGCTATCCTTTGTGTCCTTTTTAAAGCTACTAAGGTTAGCTATTCTATATTACAAGTAGAATCAAATTCACAATAACCATTAATCAATTTAAGTCATCCACCAAGACCTCCTCTTAGGATTGGAAGTTACAAAGTATTATTGACAAGATATATGCACTTCAATCTAGATTTAGAAAAATAGAATTTTTTCATTATGCTTAATAATGAAATACAATTATAGATGCTATGGAAAATTGGGCTTTAGACCATGAAGATATGACTTGTTATGGATATCCTCTATGATGGTGGATGAAAAAGACTAGGTAAGATCTATATTGTATACTATATATCAATGTTAACTATAGTTACTGTATGTCATGACTTAGAAGAAAGTCATAGATTTATTTGTCCTTGTATTAGCAAAATGCACTTAAGACATAGTTGATGATCTTCTATAAAAGTTTGGATGAAATCCCTATTTGCATGGTAAGGAAGATGATGTAGCTTTCTTATTTGTTTCTAAGTAATAGAAAAGCCTTTTTTAACAAAAATATCCCAAAATATGGAGAAACATCATCAACTATGTCTTATTGAAATAATTCTATATTGAGGTGTTTTTCATAGTCATGATCAAGTCCTTCAAAAACCCTATGGTATTCACACTAATCACATCCATTTGGATCAAATTTTTAGTGGTTTCAATATATGGTAAGCCAAATTTTTTATATTTAGAATTATACATTATTATCACCATGATCCCTAAACCTACTATGCAACTTCTTTGTAGTTAGTTCTCGATTTTTAATGTTACATATAATGACAATTATTTTAGGGTTTTTGGATTTGGATCATAAAGAATATCTTCCATATTGACTTATATGTTTGAAATATATTTTTCAATAAGATTATGTTATTTTGCTAGACCAGATTGTGTTTGTTTTGGTTATCCATTCTTGGCATAGCTCCTTTCTTTCTCTTTAAGGGATTATTGAAATAAATCCCTTTATCTCAATATATCTAGGGATTATAGCATGATCACTTTAACCAATGTATTTTTCATCTCATCTAGTATAATAAAATTGAATTTGGTAGTACTACTTTCACTATGTGACGTGAGCTTCATATACTGCCTTGTAGAGATCATACATTCCTCATTGATTAGGGAAGGATATTTCAAGCTATTTTTGGTCTTCTTTTGTATATTATCACTTTACTTATCACTTTGATTATACTTTATTTTCCATCATCACTTCTTGCACTTCTTTCTCTTTTTCAAGCTCTTGCTCTCTTTCTACTTGTTTTCTTTTTTAACTTGGGCACCAATCTATGGTGTTGCAACTAAATTCTTTTTGACATTCCCTTTCTAGTTTTCCTATTACATACTTTCTAATGGCCATTTATCTTTTATGTGCAAAGGTGGAATTCCTTTTATTAATATTATGGTTCCTTTATTAGCTTTAATATATTTCTTGATTGGCTCTTGTTCTTCCTCCATTTCATTTTTTCTTCTAGTTCCAACACCTTTTTGGTTATCACCTATGCCATTATCTTCATAAGAGGAGTCTTTTCCTTTATTAATAATTCCAAAGTTGAAAAACCATGTTATTTGGACATGTTGAAATACCTATTTTATTATAGATAGATCTTGGTAAACTAGTTGACTCATCATATATTGTTGATAGACTACTTGATTTATAATGGAGTACCATCTCTCCCATGTCCCCTTTCCTAACTAGCCACTAGGTACAATATGGACTTGCCTATACAATGGTTCCCATAGGCAATATCGTGGGTTTGGGAGCCTCCAGGTGTTGTGGAGTTACTGTTGGACGTTCAGTTTTCAGTGTGGACAGCTTTTAGGACCATTTCCAATAGGTTTCAGAGGACTTACTATTTTTAGTAAGTCAATCAGAGTCAGTATCTTGGGAACCAGATGTTACGAATGGATTGTTCGACGAAATGGGTGTCTGTTTCCAATATTTTTTCTTGGGTCCGACCTTAGGAGGATTATTATTTTAATGCCCAAAAGTTATTAATGTAATATTTAAATGTAATGTTTAAATATTCTAATGTTGGGCTTATATTTTATTATTAAGGGGTATAAGGGGGATTTTTGGGAGTCATAAGGTAAGTTATATTAAAATTAAGATGTTATCTCCTTAGGAGTTTGGGACGACCCCTCATGGGGCTCTTTAAAAATAAATTTAAATGCAAATGATATTAAATGAAAAAAAGCAAACTTGGCCGACCCAATTGTGAGAGGGAAATAAAAGAATGAATTTGAACTCATTTTCACATCTTTGGCTATTCATTCTCTTGGAGCAATTTTGAGGAGTTTTTTGCAGAGTTGTAGGGGTTTCGAATTCAGCTTGTTGTGTGCTGAAAATCACCAGTAGGGACAACATCCTCGGATTTGAAAGATATTCTCAGGGTGTTCATGAGCAACTCTACTTCAGGGGTTGCATTGGAGCTTTATATATGTAGATTTACAATGGTTTTCAAGGGGTTTGGAAGGTATTTCAAAGCATATTTTGCATACATTGTTGTAGCATTCATTCCTCAGCATAGTCGTACAAGTGGAGTCATTTATTGTATGTGATTCCATGATTTGAGTTGGGGTTTCAATGTGACTTGGTTTTTTTGCTTCTGCAGTTCCATTTGTTCCATTTAGAGTGGATTTCTTATGGTTTCAGGGCAGATTTTAGATATTTCTTGCTGGACATAATTTCCTCTAGCCTGGTCGTACCATATCTTGCCTGGCATTGAAGGTGGTTTTTAATATTCAGAGTTTCGCTATCAATTAATGATTGTGATTGAGGCATCTAAGGATTGGAAGCTTTCCTTTGCATTGATATTGTAAAAAGACATCTTTTATTTATTGTTGGGAAAGAAATACATATATTCTTGTGTTGTTGTTCAGCTATAAAGTCACCATTTTTAGTCTTGTACAACTTTCGGGTATTTTGTTACTTTCCAAAGTCCTTTAAAGGGTTTATAGTTTTATATAAATATTATCTAAATTCCAAGTTTCATTGATTCCTGCCAAGTAGTTTTCTAGATATTATTTTTTCAAGTTGGCAGTTTAACTTTTTTCTACATATTCTGTACTTAAATAAATAAATACAAAAAAATCAAAATATTGCACAAAATCCGAAAACCTTGCAAATTTCCAAAATAACAAAACAAGGCAAAAATTTTGTATCTCAGCTTGGGTGGGATATTACAGTGGTATTAGAGTTGGTTTTCTACCAGTGTGTGATCAGATCTGAATTAGGGTTTCATGAGGAGGATTCAGCATCCCTGAGTAGATCAGCATTCAAAAAAAATTTGGGCACTTTTGAAGGGTTTGTGGTGGAATTTTGTTGAAATGAAACCTAGGGTTCTTGAACATTAAATTTTTAATTGTGGATCATGGCACTATTGGGCAAAAACGAGTTGGTCGAAAGGCTTACTAATGCAAGAAAAAAACTTGGATTCATATCTCAGCCAAAATATGTTCTCTACTATGTCCTAGGGGAGGTAGAAGATTGTCTGTATATGACGGATTCATCACCTTCTTAGATATTACAAGAAACTATGACTCCGATGGTGAAGTCTTTGGGTAAGCCTAGATGGTTGAAACACACGGATAAGGAGGTAAGACTCATGGTCACTTCTTGCTTGAGTGAAATTTTGAGAATTTCATCTCCTAAAGCTCCTTATAATGATGACACATTGAGAACAATATTTAAGTTGTTTGTTGATAGTTTTGAAAGTTTGGAGGATGTTACTTGTTCTAATTTCTCTAGGAGAGTTTCCATACTTGAATTATTTGCAAAACTGAGAATGGGAAACATCTTGTTAGATTTGGACATGGATGAGTTGGTTTATGAAATGTTTCATCATTTCATTGCTTCATCTAGAAAAGAACATGCTAATAATGTTATTGCAACTATGAGAGACATTATGATTTTGATTATATATGAAAGTGATTATATTTACCAACCACTCTTATCAATGTTATTGGATTTTTGGATGCAATACTTGGTTGCTTACACTGTTGCACATGAATTGGTTAATAGTGTTGTTAAACAGTGTGAGAGGAAGCTGAAACCTTTCTTGGACAATGAGGAGATTAGGAGAGAAGAGCAGCCCATGGTAGAAATTTCACATGAGGAAGCTAGTAAAGAAGAGCTTGTGGATCTAAAGAAGAATTTAGTGGAAAATTCTGAAGTTGTACCTACCCTGGACGAAGAAGAATTCAAATAAAAAATGGTTAACCAAGAGATTGAATCACCACATGAGATTGTTGTGAAAGAACATGATGCAGATGAATGTATTAAATTTCCCAAATCAGTTTGTGATGATAATGGATATGGTCTAGATTCCCAAACTAAATCCTTGGATAGAAGTTTTCACACTAGTTCCAACTCCTTGGATTTGGAAAGTGATGTGTGGGAGAAATCAATACCTCATGAGGATCACAACGAACATACCTTTTCAGATCAGCTCCTAGTTCCTTGGGATCCATATGTTTTGGTACCAAGGTATGATGAAGGCATGGAGGCCATTGGAGGCTTCTCTTTTGTAGTTTCATCCTTTGAAGAAAAGCGTTCAGACTTGGAGATCCTAGAAGAGAGCAATACACACCCAAATATGCCAAGTTTATTCATAATAAATGGTGGCAACTATTTTTCCAACCAACCTAGCTTAGATTCAATCTTGGAAAGAGTTGAGAGTACATCTTTAGTTTTGGGGTGTTTGGATGAGAACGGCCACCACTTGGAGTCATATCTACATCCATTGGGATCATGTATTAGCCATGATATTACTCCCATAAGGTATGAGCTTCATCCTTATTTTTATAGCAGCAGATTGAGATATTTTGGCACTCATGAATTAGTGGCAATAATGTGTTTGATAAGACTAATGATGTATGAGAAGTATGGGACTCTTGAACCACATTATTCCATGTTGTTAAGAATCACATGGGTTGCATGTATTTGGATATTTGGAGCACTTGATGGGACTGTATTAACAAAGGAAGCACTCACAGTTGGTGATGATATCATGCTTGGTATAAAAATAATTACATGAATGAGGAGATAGAGATTTTTGACTCAAAATTTAAACTCTTTCTCACTCATTTATCCTCAATGTTTGATGGTTCTATTCATTTTTTGCATAGTACAGTCTTTGATAGAAGTAGTAAACTGAGTTCGGTTGATGTTAAGGACATTGAACAACTTTTACACATTGTTGTTCATGGGATTCACAATGAGCACACTTTGTCATAAGGAAGGCATCAACCCTTAAATGCATGGAATCCAGGTGTAAAATTCAATTATGTGTTAGTGGCAGCCATGTATATAGATCAATCTTCATATTTGTTCATAACCATCACTGATTTTATTAGAGTTTTACATTTCACAACCATAGGAAATGATGAGGAAAGATGTCACATTTTTGTTATAAGGTTTGTGCCACTTATGAAGACTATTTATGATACACAAAAGATACAATATTTGCTTATTTAAGAGGATACATTTGCAAGAACAGTCTTAGCAGGGATGTTGGGTCAATTGAAGCCTTGTATCACTCAACTTGGTGCACTACATGCTGATGAGACATTGTTGTATAGGAGTTATTGGATGGTTGTGTTGGAATTTGTTACATTACTTTATGCAATTTGGGCTACACATGTGAAGACAACTGAGGAGGCAGTATACAAGGATTTTTGGGCAGCTTTGTGGAGGAAATTTGATGACCAAACAATGTTGTTTTGGATAAACACTTGAATAATTTTCAAAATTGATTTTGGGATTTTTGTGAGGGAGAATTTTGGTACCAATAGGACTGATTGTCTGCTGATTTTAGAAGCAGCATTTGGAAAGGCTATGAAGGAAGGAACGATGGAGAAATTGAGGTCTCTCATTTGGCAAAAAAAAGAGTTGCATCTTTAACAACTTGTGATACAGAATTGGAGATAGTATGGGTTTCACATACTTATTGATAAGGCACCAATGACTGCACATCACATCAGGTCTGATTTACTTACATTCACTGAGTTTTTGGTGATAAGAGGAATTGATACACTACACGTGTTTCTAGTTTTGGGTGAGAATTGTATGAGGCCTGTGCTAATCCATTTTTGGAGATATAATAAGGTGTCTCATTGACATGCATTTTCAGTCCCATTTTGGAACATCAGTTAAGAAAAGCATAGAGTCAGTATGTAGGAGTATTTTGGTCATAAAACTTGACATTTATGATGTTGATAATATTTCTCAAGGTTGGGGAGTATTGGATTTCCCTTGGGGAAAGGAAGAGGTGATGTACTTGACTTATGCATATGGAGAGCCAAATTTTGTTGATTATAATTTCCTTTTCACTCTCTTTGGTGTTGATTCGTTCATTACCTTTGCTAATTTTATCACACTCTTGCATAGTACAACTCGTAGACACCAAAATAGCACCAATCCAATTATGTGACTATAAGCACTAACCGAATTGGCATACATACCCCCTAGGGCAGCCTCTAGAGGTTAAACAGTGGTCCTAACCACTCCCAAATCAGTTTTGGAAGGTCAGAGGTCAATTTGGCACCTTTTAAGCATTTTTCTCCCTATTCGTCCCACCCTAGGATGATTAGAATCCTATTCGTCCCACCCCAATATGATTAGCAGCAATCGCTCTAGGGTGGGATGAATGCAATTGCGAGGAATGGTTTTCAAATCATAGATAGGGACTTCATTCAAGCATGCCTTGATCATGGAGACCCTAAATCATGGAGGAATCTTCTCTCCCCCAAGAAAGGCATGGTGAGCCAAGTGGCACCCTCGCATGCGCATTCAAAGGAGACCCTCAGGTCTATAAAATGGTGAGCCTTCTCACCCCAAAATGATAATAGAGCTATAGCATTGGTAGCAATGGAGTGCTACCAAATTATACCCCCATTTCTCTTTGTGCTTCCTACATCCCTAATTTCTCTTTTGGAAGAGAGGTTATCGGGTGAACACTAGGAACGCAATCTAGACCCAAAACCTAAGCAATCGGCCACAATCCCACACAAAACTTGTCGACACAACTCCCTAGGAGGTTTTGGACCCATCCCACTTGGATTGGTGCCAAAACTAAGCCCCAAACGGTGGGCGTCCTACCCCCGGGCACCCCCCGCACTACTACAGTCCTAACGTCCCACCTCGGAGTGATTAGAAATATGTAAATGATTTCTTTACTATTATTTTTGCATTCTATCATATTTCATGTACTTATGCTGTTGTTCAAGTTTCATGGTATTTTGACTTGATTTGACCTTGTTTTTATCATTTTATGCGTTTACTAACATACAGGGAGCGCCTTCAGATACAGGACAATATGGGCAGAATATACCAAATATGACCTTCTGGGTCATCTCAAAATGCCCCTTTTAGCCTAACCCCAAGTTTGTAATAGTTTTGGAGGCCTTTAGGTAGGACATTTGCAAGGTCGCCCTTGCACGTTTTGTGACAGTCCTAATCGTCCCACCCCGGAGCGATTAGAAATCCATGCATGATTTCTTGACTATTCTTTTTGCAATGTGTCCCTGATGATTTTTTTATTCTTTTGTCAAATTTTGGGTTCATTATGACATGTTTTGACCATCATTTTACTATTTTATGTACTTACTAGTCGGAGGCTTTGGGGATTGCATGTTTTCCTACATCTGCATATGCTATTAACTGTTTGCTATTTTTTTGTGTACAGGATCTCACTACTAGGAACACTAGAGGGACAACATGGAATGACGAACACATAGATGCAAGTGGTGAAAATGTTTGGCCCGCCCATTTCAAATGTGGGCATGCGAAAGACACTGGAAGCGTACCATCCATTGATGTAACAAACTGTATCAAACATTCTGAGCCCTGGAAGGGGGAGATGTATTGTAACTGGATTAAGAGCAACATTAATAAAATAGGCCTCACTTTTTTTTTTCTTACATCTCATTTCTACGTCATTTTCCTTCATGCATTTGTTCATCGCATTTGTAGGACTTAGCATCTATACCATACCTATTTTGTTTGCATCATATCTGGTACGCCATCATTCTGCATTTAGCTTTCAGTGGTGATCATGATGGGACCATGTCCCCTACTGTTAATATCAAGCTTTTGATCCAATTTTTGTGGTTTTCCTTGCAAGTGTTACTCCTTCGGGTGCTGGACTGCTACTCGTGCCACCCTGTGATGAATACAAACCTGCTATTCGTCCCACCCCGAGACGAATATGTATTCACCCCACACTATGATGAATGCAGACCTGCTATTCATCCCACCCCAAGAAGATTAGATCTCTATGCATTTTTTGAGTAGAAACTCAGAGGCATCTGGTTTAGACAGAGAGGAGGTAGGTTTTTTGAACATCCTTTGTGTTTTGTTGTTTTCTGTTTCTGTAATTTTCTATTTTCTTTGCTTGCATAGAAAAGTTAAGTAGTTTGTTTTCCTTCTTGCAATAAGAAAAATAAAATAAAAACATAGAGTAAAATAAATGGAAGGGACTTTATTAGAAATGCATTCTTCTCTAGTTTTCTTGCATGATACTTGCACAAATGGCAAGTCCTCATCATAGGCTTCAGTTCTAGGTAGGTTCTATGATTTCCTTTTTGCTGCTAATTGTTTCTAAAAGATAAAACATACTTTAAAGCATTGCATTAGTGAAAATCATCTTTTGTTGTATGTTTTATTTCTTTACACGATTAAAAGGAACCATGCACACACCACCTAATAAAATTAACATCAAGGAGTTGGTCTTAATACCCCAACACTTGATCAAGACCAACGGTGGATTTCATCACCACCTTGGCTTGGATTTTGCATACATATACCCCGATCGCAACTGTTGCTAGACGTAAATCCTGATGAAAGTTGACCAAGTGTAACAAGGGTGATTCCCCGTGCATGAGGATAAGTCTTCTATGGTAGGTGTCAAAAACAGAGCGATCCCCCTTTCGTACCGCCTATGTTCCATGTATTGTTCTGCTCTCACGTACCAATAGTTTCCCTCATGTAAGGGCGGGTATATTGAGAGGTTCGATATAACGACCTGGCAATGGTATATTGAAGGGGCGACCATTTTGGAGATACAAGAGCCCTCATTTTGCATGTATAACAAAGTTTCCTTTACAAGATTCGCATAACAAAAATCAAACACACTGAACCAGATCTAGGACACACATTTAATCTGTAAACAAGATAATCATTTCTTTGTTTTTGTGGTCCCCTTTTGTTTGGTATAGCATAAAAATTGTAAAGGATATAAAAATATACATATCTTTCTAGAAAGACCACCACCATGGTGTATACCCGTAGCCAAGCCCAATCACGGGCAAAAGCTACAAAAAGTATACAAGGAGGCACAAGTCGCCTCCGTTATAGCCCCAAGGACTTGGTTATACCACCTTGGTAGCCTAACCCACAACATAGTCCACACTATGCCACTACAAAAAAGGACTATAAAGGCACCCATTTGAGGGGCACTCCCGTTCAACACAGACCCTCTTAGGAGGAGTACACACATGGGAAGACCCCCTTAGACACTCATTATGAGTGGCCACTACACGATGAAGCGCTAGAGCAGCATAGGGTTCATAAGGAGGGACCACATGATTATATCATTCCTCCTCCACCCCTCATTACTGTTAGAACTAATAGGCCAAATCTAGAGTGCAAGGCTCTTCAGGCAGGGTGAGTCAACTCCACCTGTCCATTTCACATGTATGAAAGGGAGCATGAGAAAAACTAGTATATTCCTCAAGAGCAATACACCGCACGGGAGCAATATGCCTCTGCACCTGCTAATTATCAAGATCACCTATTGAGGCTAGAGCCTCAGGTGAATGTTGCTAACCTCGACAAAGGAAAGCGACCCATAGAGATCTCGTATCACCACGAATGAGATAGATATGTATGGGAGGCATCTAGGCCTCCTAGACCTAGGACGGTGGAAAAAATCAACTTGACATTTGCCAAATAGGCCACCCACCAAGCACAAATCACACAGCTTATGCAAGATCAGAAGTAGTTAGAGCAGTTGTATCATCTTAACAAAGAACGCATTCCATGCTAGACAGATGAGTTGCTCCAGAACACTATGCATGTGAGGATTCCAACCCCTCGTATGCATAGGACAAAAATTTATGAGAGGCACAACCCCTTAGTACGGGACAGGTCTCCGCGACCTTATCAAGCGTTACCTCCAAGACCTCTTAGACCTGAGTGGGAGGCCACTGCTAGAACCAATAACAAGCGTCTTTCGTGGGCACCTATCCATGTTTATAGGTCACACCCAAAAACTCCTCAAGAAGCCTATGAGGAATTTGAGCAAGAAGAAGAGCGAGCTGAAACACCCTACCAAGGCAGGGGGGCATTACCCAGCTACCCCTCCATAGGCCTCAAGTTCCTTGCAATTCACAACGGGAACAAACCAAAGAAGAGGAAATCAAATCCTTTGATGCATACAAAGTGCTACTAGAGCACTTAGAGTCTGTGGAGACCAAGACTTTAGGGCCCCAAAATCCCACCTTATGCCAACTCCATAGTCACCCTATGCATCCTTTAGTTTCGGCACCCCCATACCCCGACCACTTCAAAATGCCTCAATTGGCAATTTTCAGAGGGGATGAGGATGACCAAGAGCATGTAACAAGGTTCCTAAGTCAATGCTTTGGAATTTAGGACAATGATGCATTGCTTCTGAGAACATTTATAACCATGTTCGTAGGCCCTGCCTCGGATTGGTTTACCTAGCTACCGAAGCATAGCATCAATAATCTAGACCAGCTAGTGGATGCATTCCTTGAACATTTTGCCTTCAACACCAAGAAGAAGGCATCCTTAAGTGACCTAGCTGGCCTTAAGCAGTATGATGATGAGACCATAGCCGCTTATGGGAATCGGTGGAGGACATTGCTTTCAAAGCTACCTTACCTCCCTCCCATGGCCGACATGACTCAAATGTTTTCAAAGAGTTGCATAAGGTCGATCTCCATGCTATTATAGCTACAATAATATGCCACCCTAGAAGAAGCCCTGGTGCAAGCCAGGATAATTGAGGAGATCAAAAAACAAGACGGCGAGATTGCCAAGCCATGCAAGAAAGAGGATCAAAAATGACAAAACTGGGCCCACGCAACTGAAACCCACCGTGGTCAATCAGGTTGCCATAACTATACCAAAGCCTACACAAACAAAACAACCTCTAAAGGCTAATTATCAGGCATTTCCTCTTGATAACTATGAAAAGGAAAATCACAAACAAGAGCAAAATTAGTAGCGTCGCCCTAAGAGATAATTCACCTAGTTCATAGAGTCTAGAGACTCCTTGTTTGACCGCTTGTTCATGGTAAACCTAATAAACTTGTCGAAAAGTTGACCCATAGACCCTAATGCACCAAAACCCAAACGCTATAGGGAAGACTTATATTGTAGATTTCACCGACAGAAAGGACACGACATCTTCACTTGTTAGAAATTCAAAAACTTAGTGCAGGACTTGATAGACAACAAAATGCTCACAGTAGATAATCTCGTAGCACTAAGCAACCAACATATGGAAGTCTTCAAAGAACCCCTGCCTACCCATGATGCACAAGTAAGGACTTTACAAGTGAACGAGGTAAAAAAAATTGCCCCATGTAAGGATACGTGGGGATGATAAGCATCGTGACACAGAACAAAAGATACCCAAACACGACTGCACCCACTGTAGCTACAGGAGATATTCCATCAACGTCACAACCTCCACAACACCCTACACAACCTCCCCTGCCTAGACCAATGGCCATGATTCGGACTAAGCTTACTCAAATTTTAAGGACCACATCGGCTAGGCTCTCCATTTATGAGCTCATCCAATAATCACCACCCCATCGGGAGGCTCTGATGGAGATACTCAAAGCCATTGAGCTATAGCCCCATGAACCCAATTATTTCAACAACTTTGTGGGACATGTGAGACGATGCACAAAACTAGTTATAACCTTTAGGGAAGATGAATTGAAACTGGTGACTAGTGATATGGTGGATCCACCCCTGCACGTCATCATGCGGGTCAATGGGATTCCATTCAAGAGGGTGTTGGTGGACACTGGATCGTCCAACAACATAATCATGATAGCAGCATTAAAACATCTTAAGTTGCCAACATCCCACATTGCGGCATCCACCTACACTCTTCGAGCATTCAATGACGTGTTATGCTCGACGGTTGGCAAAATTGTCCTACCCATCCAAGTAGGACAAAAGACCATTCCTACATTGTGCTACATCCTTGAGGGTGAGATGGCCTACAATATCTTGCTAGGCTGGCCTTGGATCAGGGACATGAAGTGTGTCCCTTCGATAGCCCATCAATGCCTCAAATACACATATGAAGGGCAAGTACATGTAGTCCCAGCAGACTTAGAGCCCTTTAAGTTTTGCAATGCGGTGTAGTTGATGCCACAATCGACCCTCCCATTGACACATTTAGACTTTCAATTGAATCTGTCCACTCAAGGTCCAATTTTACCTACATCCTCGCTGTTGAGTCCCTCAACTCATCGACCTGGCCCCTCCTCGTTGTCTGTTCCTTCACCAAAAATACCACCTATGGTGGCCATGCTGAAGGAAAATGGGAAGAAGACCCTAGAGGAGGCACCACCATTAGTCTCAACCATCTCTATTGAGGAGGTGCCCAGTCGAATGGAAGCTAAGACACCTGATTCACCCAACATGGAGTGGAATCAGGGAGAACTCCCATTCCCTCCCCCTCAACTACCAATGATTGTCATTGAAATGGCCAATACGGGCCTGGGGGAGTACCTAGTGCAGAACATTGTGGCAACACCCACACTTGAATCTATGCAAGACATGGGGAGACCTCGCCTCCACATTGACACTATTGTTCGTTTAGGCTACCCGCCAAATCAGACCAACTTTGTAAATGGGGGCCTCGAGAACGGCATTGAACCTTACCTACAAGAGGAGGAGGATGAAGAGCCATTTGCTAAGAATATTGACTATTTGTCCAACCCGGACTTTGCCTTGAAATACCTAGACCAATGTAATTGGCATGGATATGGATTGGGTATATATGAACAAAGAATGCACATTCTTTGTCAAGAAAAATACCAGATGCCATATGATAAATTAGGAGTAGTTTTCAACCACCCCTTGCCCCTCGACATCTTGGTAGAAACCATGCAAGGCTTAGGTCTAGGCAATAGGTATGGGTTGGCACAAGATCCATATGCCAATCCCAACACTACATACACATTGGGGAATTATTTCCCATTGTTAACAACAAACCTTGTTGACCTTAATAGTCCATCCCCTTGGATCGAGGAAGGGGAAAGTTCAAGAAGTAACCTCCAAGAAGGATATGAAAAAAATCAAGGGAGGTCTTTAGAAGATGAGTTGGATTATGAGGTAGCACCTTGGGACCCATTTGAGTCTGATAGCAATCACTCACAAGTGACACCCATTGATGACTACCAGGAGGACTTTGTGGAAATGTTCCCCTTTAATGTTCCAATCAGGCAATTTCCACCTCTAGAGAATCTAGCCCTCCCGTAGAGAGTGGAACAACCCAAAAGGGACCAAGTCAACATGCTCGAACAAAATGAGCCTCCCATTCTGGACATAAGGCCAAGTGATCAAGAAACGCCTAGTGGGAGGCTATACCAGCCAGAGGGGCACATAGTTGTAGGGGCCAATGAAGGCCTATGGATCTTCGATAGAAACTATGAGGATGAGATTGAAATGGCATATCTCAAAAATATGAGGCAACAAGAATACCCCATAGACATCGATGGTATGTTTGAACACCTGAATATCGGACCAAGGCATAGGTGGTATTTAAACCAAGTACAGTTAAACCAAGTGCTACATCCACCACTTCAGGCCTACAGGGAGCACCCCCCACCCAGCGACCCTATAGGGCCATCAGTGCCTAGGGTAGATCCTGTCCTTCTATCTGCACATAGGGCCGATCCTTTTGTGCCAATACCCACAGATCTAGATCCGGTGCACAAGGATCACCAAGAATGTCCGAATCAACACCCATGTGGTAATGAAGACCAAACTCAGTCCATCAACATGATCTCCATTGATTTAGCTACCCCTATCGACAATCCAACCGATCCAACATGACCATTGTATCTAGGCCTAGATGCCATAGACTGGGATCACGCTGACTCACCACCATCCTCGTCAGAGTAATGGCCTTGCGGTGAGATATTTCATTTCACCCCAAGACAAACTCAGGATATCTTCCATGCTGAAGAGGAACCCGACGTTCCCAATGCAAATCTAAATTCAGCAAATGATGTCCACCTGATCCTAACTCCCCACCAATTGGAGGATGGATCCCACATGTAGACATCGGTTCTGATCTAATGAATTTGCAAATCATCAAGCTAAGGGTAATTCTATCCCTCGAAGAGCAAGTCGATTACATTGCCCTTCTCACAGAGGAGGTTTTTGCATGGACCTACAAAGACATGTCGGGGCTAGACCCACAACTAGTCACGCATAATCTAACACTTGATCCGACAATCAAGCTAGTCAAGCAAAAGCTACGTAAGATGCACCCAACAGTGGCCTTAATGGTCAAATACGAGCTACAAAAGTTGTTGGATACACAGTTTTTCATCTGCGTAGATTACCCACCATGGTTGTCCAACATGGTACCCGTCAAAAATCCTGACGAGAGGATTCGCATATGCATCGATTTTTGAGATTTAAACAAAGCGAGTCCCAAGGACGATTTCCCCTTGCCTAGCATTGACGCATTGGTAGACGCTACAGTAGGCCATGAAATGCTTTCCCTCATGGATGGTTTCTTGGGATACAACCAGATTTGTATCAATCTCGATGATCAACTAAAAATGGCATTCACGACACCTTGGGGGACATTTTATTATAAGGTCATGCTCTTTGGCATTAAAAACGTTGGTGCCACCTACCAACACGCTATGACATACATCTTCCATGATCACATGTATAAAACTTTGGAAGATTATATGGATGATTTGTTGGTTAAATCTCTTTTGTGCCAAAATCATCTCGATGACTTACGCAAGATCCTTGATCACCTCATTGAACACAAGGTTAGGCTAAACCCCAAGAATTGTGTATTTGGCGTTACATCTGGAAAACTCTTGGGTTTCATAGTCTCAAAATGAGGCATCGAAGTAGATCCAAATAACGTCAAGGCAATCCTTGAAATGCTTCCCCCAACCACCATTAGGTAGCTCAGAAGCTTGCAGGGTAAGGTCACGTCAATCAAGCACTTCATAGCACAGTTATCTGACAAGTGTCGACCCATGAATAAATTATTGTACAAGGGGGTAGCATTTCATTGGGATGACGAGTGCCAGTCCGCCTTCGAAGACATCAAATAATACTTGGATTCACCGCCAGTATTGGCACCACCTAGACCAGGAGTGTCGTTATATTTATACATCTCAGCTACTGAGGTGGCACTGGGTGCCATGCTAGCCTAGAAAAATGAATTACATAAAGAACATGCTAATTATTATCTTAGCCACACCCTGTTCAGTTATGAACTTAACTATGCATGCATTGAGAAGCTATGCTTGGCAATGGTATTTGCCACCAAAATAGATCATGTTGTTGACAAATTTTGACATCGAATTCATTGGAAAAAATTCCATCAAAGGTCAATTCATCGTCGATCAGCTAGCAGAGGCTCCTCTCGAAAACGATCAACCTCTGACTATAGAGCTACCCGATGATGGGATCTTCAATATCTCAGAATCGCAATTTTTTAATGAGCCTGAGTCCCAGGCCGACGTAACTTTATTTTTCGATGGTTCTAAATGTGAGCAAGGGGGTGGCATGGGAATCGTGTTTTTCACACCACAAGAGGCTCCAATGCCTTTATCATTTAAACTTGATTTCTTGTGCACCAATAACAATGCTGAATACGAAGCCTTGCTCATAGGTCTTCAGACAGCCATCACCATGAACATCAAATTCTTGAATATATTTGGTTATTCACTGTTAATTTTCAACCAAGAGAAAGGGGTATTCCAATGCAAATGCCCAGTAATGCAGGCCTACAAAGCCCTTATGGATAAATTCCTGGTAAATCTTGAGTGGTACGACATCGAGGCACTCCCTCGATCATCGAATCATTTTGTGAACACTATGGCCTCTTTGGGATCACTAATCCCGCAAGACCCTTCTGGTGAGATGAAAACCATTCAAGTCAAAACCTTATCGCAATCTGCGATGGAGTTGCAAGATCTGACATAAGCCGGGAATCCACCTGATCCAGATTGAACCATCTCAGGATAGGTTATCACAAATCCATGATAGTCTAAATCACACCAACTGGGGGTCTTTGTTCTCTCCAACCCCTATTAATAGCAACACCATGTTATTTTAACAAGTTCTTTCCCGCTTAGCTTTTGCTAGGGATGAATTTCAAGAGGGATCGGTCATTCATACCATTGAGGTTTCTGATTAGCAGGATTGATACGCACCCATAAGAGACTATCTCAAGTTGGGTAGCCTCCCACTCGGATTATCGCACGTCGCAAAAATATGATTCAAACAGAAAGCAACAAAACATGTCTTTCTAGGAGACAATTTGTACCATCGAAGATATGAAGGGATCCTCCTTTGTTGCTTGGACCAGTAGGAGTCCACTTGGGCAATCACCCAAGCACACGATAGTATGTGTGGTGGCCACTTCAGCGGTATGGCCATCGCCAAGCGCATTCTTCGCATGGGCTATTACTGGCCATATTTAGAGTGAGATTGTTGTGCATATGTGCGGAAGTGCATGAAGTGTCAACACCATGCTAACTTGACACACGTACCTTCTCAGGCCTTACAGCCGATCCAATCGACTTGGCCATTTTCATAGTGGGGCTTAGATCTCATCAAAAATATCTCCCCTGCATCGTCAGGTCATCACACGTTTATCATAACGGCCACAGAGTACTTCACTAAGTGGGTGGAAGCAATTCTGCTTACCCCTACGACTGGGCCCCACATTACGGAGTTTAATTTACATAACATCATATGCCATTTTGGTATTCCATCCAAGATCATCTCGGATAGTGGGACATCATTTAAGAACAAAGATGTATGTGCTTTGACAACAAAGTACAATATTCAGCACAGTTTTTTGACACCCTATTATTCGTAGGCAAATGGGAAAGCAGAGGCGTCGAACAAAATGCTAGTTGCCATCCTTAAAAATATGGTCATAGATAATCATAAGGATTGGCACATCCAAATACCACTTGCCCTATGGGCTTATCGCACTAGCATTCGGACGCCCACCGGGGCAACTCCATTTTTGCTAGTGTATGGCTCCGAGGCAGTCATGCCTCTCGAGTTGGAAATACCCTCCCTGCGCATATCAATACAAGAGTTCATCGATGATGACACTGCACGGTAGGCCCGGTTAGACCAGCTTACATTACTCGATGAATTACGCATTAATGCTCTCGAGCATTTACGTATCTATCAAGAGTGACTTAAGAAAGCATACAACATGAAAGTTCACCTAAGGGACTTTCAGTTTGGTGACCTAGTCTTAAAAGAGAACCAACAAAATTATAACTTGTTGCCCTATTTAAGGGACAAGTTCACAGAAAATTGGTTACGTCCTTATGTAATCAACAGTAAAATAGGACCTGGGACATACCAGCTCGCCTATCTTGAAGGAGTCAAGGAACTAGAACCCTTGAACATCAGTCATTTGAGGCCATTCAACATTTAGAGAGCCATAGATTTCCCCAAAAGCTCCAAGGATTCCAATAATCGCTTGGTCAACCTAAAACACCCCAAAGGTATCCATAATCCCTTTGGTCAAACCAAAAGCTCCAAGGATTCCAGCAATCGCTTGGTCAACCTAAAATGCCCCAAAGGTATCCATAATCCCTTTGGTCAAACCAAAAGCTCCAAGGATTCCAGTAATCACTTAATAAACCCCAAACACCCCAAAGGTATCCATAATCCCTTTGGTCAAACCAAAAGCTCCAAGGATTCCAACAATCACTTGGTCAACCTAAAATACCCCAAAGGTATCCATAATTCCTTTGGTCAAACCAAAAGCTCCAAGGATTCCAACAATCGCTTGGTCAACCCCAAATGCCCCAAAGGTATCCATAATCCCTTTGGTCAAACCAAAACCTCCAAGGATCCATAAGAATCACTTGGTCCGCACCCATTCGGGTTAAACCACCATAACGAATATTCAAAAACAACAAATAATCAAAAATAATAAAAAAATTGCATCTCACTTTCATGCATATTCTTAAAAATCAAAACACAAAAAAAGAAAAGAAAAGCTGCATTAGGCATCGCATACATACATTGCATATTTGTTGGTCATACATGTCAAAAGCACCATAGACTGTAATTACTCGAAAATTCCATCATTTTCCAAATTCAATCCATTTTGTAAAAAGATCCATCAAGAATAATGCCCTTCACATTTACACCATATCATAGTCAGTTGTCTTCTAATGTCTTTAGGGTTTTTTGTCATTCAGCTGTCCTTAGATTTCTAGTCAAATGTTGTACAAAGTCAGATCGATTTTTACAAGGTAGAGTCTTACTTGGATCATGCCTTGTTACATAGCATCCCAACACAAGCTTAAAAACACATAAAAATTCCCAAGTTGTGTGAACGAAAGATGAAACCTGCAAAGCGGTCCAGGGTACCTTAAGAAAAAATGTTATCTTGCTCATCCCCTTGTGCGAATGGTTCAAGAATGCTAAGAATTGACAAAAGGACAAGCTCTTCCCCATCCAATCCCCACAATAAATAGTGGTTTTCACCACTATCAAAAATCCCAAACACCTTTGGTCCCCAAAGTCATAAGTATTTGTACTACATGCCCATGAGAAGGATGGGTAGTCATCCCCAAGGCCTAAAGGATCAATGCCATTCACGAAGAAAAATCCCAAAAAAGTTCACTATCAAAAATCCCAAACACCTTTGATCCCCAAAGTCGTAAGGATTCGTACTACACGCCCCTGAGAAGGATGGGTAGTCATCCCCAAGGACTAAAATATCAACGCCATTCCAAATCCAAATTCCCAACCACCTTTGATCCCCAAAGTCATAAGGATTCATACTACATGCCCCTAAGAAGGATGGGTAGTCATCTACAAGGCCTAAAGGATCAATGCCATTCACAAGCCCAAATCCCATAAGCTCAACTTTGAAATCAAAATTCAAAATCGAAATCCTCAAAAGGCAACAATAAAAAAATAATAGTGGTTATCACCACTACTCAAACCCCTTGCTCAAAAAATAAAAGAGAAAATAAACAGTGATTTTCATCACTATATGTGAGAGCAAGTATCCCAACAAATTAAACAACCGAAAGACGCCGAAGCTTGAATCCTTGGAATTCTCAGCATTCGAAAACCATTTAGGTGATCCTCATTATGGGTTTGGTGGATAGCCTACCTGACAATGGTGGTATCCTAAATGCATGACGATATGTCTATCACATTAGCTTTGCGTGTGTGTAGACCAATGTTTGCATGTGGACGAGCTAGCTAATGATATCCTAGACTGCACTGTAGATTAATCTTAATAAATACAACAAAGGAGTTAGTGGATCTAATTAGGTGATCCTCAGTACAGGTTTGGTGGACAGCCTACCTGGCACTCCTTATGAATACCACATCAACAAACTCAATCGCACACACAGGGATGTGAAATAACTTGGTCAAACTCAATTCTGATTCGTACCTTGTTCGAAAGTCTTGTAAGATAATGTACAGTCTTGATTAGTTAGTTAAAGCATTCGAGTCTTAGAAAAACCTTAACTACATTCTATAACAATTGTTGTACATGTTATTACTTACATCACCATCAGAAAATACAAAACAAAAATTACAAATGCAAAGTTATTCCATAAAGCAATCACATAGTATAGATATCCAGTAAATCTTGTACAGTCTATGGTGCCATCACCTGTTTACCAACAAATCATTCCATCCATTCCATATGCATACATCTAAATCATATAGCTAACATCATCCATAGTCATAATAACATATGCATACATCAACATAAATAAATGTGCATAAAATAACAATAAACCATGACAAGCATATCATCAAACCAAAAATGAGTCATGTATATATATCAAGTCAAAATGCCCTCAGGCTACAATAAGAAGGTCCTCTAACCTCACAAAAAAAACCAAAAACTCAAAATCCCCAAAACCTAGGGAGTTTGCCACCATGATCACGTATGATCGGTGCGACTGGAACTACCCCCAATAGTATGGGTCCTATGGGACCTCTCAGGGTGGCTGCTGTCAGCCCGTGCACCCTACCCACCTACGCTACCCTCATCCAACCGTCTATGATGAGAGGATGTAGACTACTCGGTCTCACTGCCTCTCGTACGATGCAACAAACCACCTCCATCGAGCTTAGGTAACTGTGCACCGAGGTGGACAACCTCTGTCTCTAACTCTACCCGGTATCGCCCCCACTCCACATCTTGTCGGTGATACACAGCCAATGCATTGTCCCATTGTGCCAACTGAGCCCGCAAGAGATCCCTCTCCTATAAAACATCTTTATGCTCCTCCTCCCATCTCCGTAAGAGATCCTCCAATCATGCTATCTCCACACAAAACCCAACCTCCACATCCCCTAAGACCGCCTGAGGCATGGGTACCTCCGGGATGGCCTGCTACATCGGCACCCACTGCTCTGGGACATCCTGTACATTCGGTTGCTCTAGAACCCCCGCATCATCTCCATTGCCAGTGAATTCATCAACCTCCACCATATCTGAATCATCAAGCGGAGCCCCCCAACCCTCCACCTGTGCCTCTGCACCCCCACCTCCTGCTGCTTCCATAGCCATGCTGCCTAAAGGCCCCTCACCCTGCCATCGCCACATAGTCCGCCATCGGTCATACTCGATAGTTACCCTGACATCATCCACATCGGGTACATCAATAACTGCATCAACAACCATTATAAATAAATGAGAACTGAGTTTACACATATTTGAAGAGATTAAATAGTTATTTACCATTGTTATACATGACAAATCAAAACTACTATGCATCACTTCAGATATGATCTGTGAGAGTTTGAGCCTATTTCCACTCAGTTTTTGCACAATTGCAGCCTTTGCAAAGTTTTGGAATAGCATGAAGACAATATTTTGTCAGCTTGAAGTAGGTTTAGGAACATTCTTGGATGAATTTTTTAGGCAACCTTGGGTCCACACATTTTTGATTTGCATCTTGGCCTCACACTCAGATTTTTGTTTTAATTTTTATATAGAAGTGGCAGCTGTAATAATTTTTTTGAGATTGGTTTGGGACCCTGGAATCACAGGTGGTTCTGATTAGGTGATTCTGATGATGTTGACGTTATGTTAAGTATTTCTTGAGGACAAGAAATTTTGGGGAGGGAGGACTGTAATGTCCCCTTTCCTAACTAGCCACTAGGTACAGTATGGACTTTCCTATACAATGGTTCACGTAGGCAATGTCGTGGGTTTGGGAGCCTCTAGGTATTATGGAGTTGCTGTTGGATGTTCATTTTTTAGTGTGGACAGCTTTTAGGACCATTTCCAGCAGGTTTCAGGGGGACTTACTATTTTTAGTAAGTCGATCAAAGGCAGTATCTTGGGAAGTGGACGTTATGGATGGATTGTTCGGCGAAATGGGTGTCCGTTTCTAGAATTTTTTCGTGGGTCCGATCTTAGGAGGAGGATTATTTTAATGCCCAAAAGTTATTAATGTAATATTTAAATGTAATGTTTAAATATTCTAATGTTGGGCTTATATTTTATTATTAAGGGGTATAAGGGGGGTTTTTGGGAGTCATAAGGTAAGTTATAAATTAAAATTAAGATGTTATCTCCCTAGGAGTTTTGGACAACCCCTCATGGGCTCTTTAAAAATAAATTTAAATGCAAATGATATTAAAGGAAAAAAAGCAAACTTGGCCAACCCAATTGTGAGAGGGAAATAAAAGAATGAAGTTGAATTCATTTTCACATCTTTGGCTATTCATTCTCTTGGAGCAATTTTGAGGAGTTCTTGCAGAGTTGCGGGGGTTTCGAATTCATTTTGTTGTGTGACAAAAATCACCAGTAGGGACAACATCCTCGGAGTTGAAAGATATTCTCAGGGTGTTCATGATCAACTCTACTTCATGGGTTGCATTGGAGCTTTATATCTGTAGATTTATTATGGTTTTCAAGGTGTTTGGAAGGGATTTCGAAGCATATTTTACATACATTGTTGTAGCATTCATTCCTCAGCATAGCCATACAAGTGGAATCATTTATTGTATGTGATTCCATGATTTGAGTTGGGGTTTCAAGGTGACTTGGTTTTTTTGCTTCTACAGTTCCAGTTGTTCCATTTAGAGTGGATTTCTTATGGTTTCAGGGTAGATTTCAGACATTTCTTGCTGGACATAATTTCCTCTAGCCTGGTCGTACCATATCTTGCCTGGAATTGAAGGTGGTTTTTAATATTCAGAGTTTGGCTATCAATTAATGATTGTGATTGAGGCATCTAAGGATTGAAAGCTTTCCTTTGCATTGATATTGTAAAAATACATCTTTTATTTGTTGTTGGGAAAGAAATACATATATTCTTGTGTTGCTTTTTAGTTATAAAGTCACCATTTTCAGTCTTGTACAGCTTTCGGGTATTTTGTTACTTTCCAAAGTCCTTTAAAGGGTTTATAGTTTTATATAAATATTATCTAAATTCTAAGTTTCATTGATTCCCGCCAAGTAGTTTTCTAGATATTATTTGTTCAAGTTGGCAGTTTAACTTTTTTCTACATATTATGTATTTAAATAAATAAATACAAATAAATCATAATATTGCACAAAATCCGAAAACCTTGCAAATTTCCAAAATAACAAAAAAAGGCAAAAATTTTGTATCTCATCTTGGGTGGGATATTACAATATATTTCTTGATTGGATCTTGTTCTTCCTCCATTTCCCTTTTTCTTCTAGTTCCAACACCTTGTTGGTTATCACCTATGTCATTATCTTCATAAGAGGAGTCTTTTCCTTTATTAATAATTCCAAAGTTGAAAAACCATGTTATTTGGACATGTTGAAATACCTATTTTATTATAGATAAATCTTGGTAAACTAGTTGACTCATCATATATTGTTGATAGACTACTTGATTTATAATGGGGTACCATCTCTTCCATAATTATAGCCTATTAAGCCTAGAATTGTTGGTTATACTTATTAGTTTGATAATTCCCAATAGTCATGGCACAGTTGGTAGGATCATGTATAGAATTGCAAGGTAAATACCATAGAGTAATACTTTTTAAATTTATATTCACCATATTATTTTTCACTTGGTTATTAGTAGGCCTAGAATCTTATCGAGGGACTTAATCTTTTGTAATGTAGGGGATCTTCCTCTATTTGTATTTTTTTGTTATCATCCACTATTTTATTTTCACTTCATTTTTTGTTTTATTTTGATTCACCATTGTTATCACTATATGCACCATATCCATTATACAAATTTTATAATCATCAAGGGTTTGAGCAATAGAATTTCCACTATGGACCCATGAGGGATACCATAGTGGCAAGTCCTTGGATTTTTATCCAGGAGACCCAAGTTCAAACCTCAATATGAGGGGATTAGGACCCCTCATAAAAACCCATGTAATCTCAATTTTTTTATGCCAATGTGTCCTTGGTTCAATGGTTGGACAAATAGTTGATGTAGCCTACACCAAAGTTCAAATCGGAGTGGCACCAGATAGCTCAATGAGACTAAGTCAATGTAAAAGAAAAAGGACAACCCTTTCAAAACTTCATTTAAAAAAAATATATTGAGTTGCAACTAAATGGTTTGAGTGGGAAATTAGGGATATAAATAAATATTTAAATGTGTACTTCAATCGAAGAATATGATAATGTATGGGGAAGTAGTGGTAGTGGTAGATTAATATACATTTGAAATAGATGAAATGGTAGGAGCAAAACCTAGAATTTGGAGACTTTGCATAATATGAACTACATAGGTCATTAGAGGGGTAGGAGGTCATTTTCCTACTCTAATTAGGGTATATTTTGTATAGTTATGGCTAACATAAAAAGGATAAAATTACAAACTATAAATGCTAAATCTTATTACAAACTCTTCATATAATATGGTAAAGCTTATTCTTCATTAGGTTATACATTTGATGGAATCAAATACAAATTTCTCATAAATCTAGTGATATAATCATAAAAAAATTCCTAAGGATGTATTTACTTAATATTTAATTAAAATAATATAGGATAACATTAACCATGTTACCAAATATTTGCATAGAATTTTCTACAATTGACACCCATATATGGCATTTAGTAACAAAATTATTAGGTAACTCTCTATACCATAAATAACTTTATCTCTTAATGAGTATATAATAAAATATACCATGATATCTTATTATTGGATGTGATGAATTTAAATCAATATAGACAGCTCATTCATATGGTCCATCATCATTTTCATTCCATTTCCATGAAAAGTTAACAAGGATTTCTTAGCAATAGTTAGGGTGGGGAATAAACCCTTACGTTCAATCGTCCTTAATAGATCTAATTTGGGAGTTGGTTTTTGTTAGCTTTTGAAGCTAGATAAAGTAACCACAAGATATAAAATAAAGGTGCAATATGAAATATATGATATTGGCAATCTATTAAGCATATAAAAATCATAAATAACTTCAGAAATGAATAATATAAATGGCACTTATAATTTTGCTATTCTGTTTCACACCCTCATATACACATATATACAAAGGAATGTGACTCTTCATATGGAGCTTTCTTGGCCTTCACTCTTCCTATGACTCTTCATATTCCTATTCTATGACACATGTGCATGTGGATAACTATACACATTTACATTGCCAAAATACTTTGCACACTTGTGCATTTATTACATTGCATAAAGTAAATACTTTCATTCTAATCTAAGATACTTTCATAATCTAAATATGTACCCAATATGGTACATTAGCATGAACCAAATGATGTAATATATTCCAACACCCCTTGTATTACATTATTTGGTTATTGGAGACTTTAGTCTTCAATATGGTCTTCATCTTCTAGTCTTCAATTTACTTTGCACTGTATGCCTCCTTTGTTAGGTTCCTCTGCTTCTTCTTATTTGTCTTCATTATTAGAGTCATTTTTTGTGCCTTCATGAGCTATTATGCTATTATCATATTCTTGCAAAATAACCTTCTCTTTACCTTTATTTTCATCACAATTATTCTTTAGTATGGAATCTTATGTACAATCACTTAAAGCATCATGATAAGATCTTGAGTTAGAAGAAATTTTTTATTTGAATTTACATGGTGGAATTGGTAACCACCATGAATCCGAGTAGGTTGTTTGACTTTTATGGCTGCCACAGTATTATGCATTGTCTACCTTGAAAGCCACCATACAGTTCTTCATGCAGTCCACCCCTATAACCACCATGCCACAATCATTTAAAACCTTTTACGTCATTGAAAGCACCAAGAAAGGGACAAGCATTCATTCTGGCAAGGCCCAAGATTTGAACCTTGGACCTCTGCTCCCCTTACAGGTTTTGGTCGAACCAATTGGTCTACACCTCATACCTTGAGTTAGAAGAACTTGAAGTATTAATATTGCATGGTTATTGAAATATCTTCTCTAAAAATATAATTTGTGTTTTCTCTTTAAGTGATTTATTTAGTTCTTTTTTATTTACATTCTCTTCTTTATAATATTGAAATGTAAGTAAAGACATATATAATATACTTCCAATGTCAAGAAGAAATATAGTATCATCCTTCTATATTATCAATTGCTTCAATGATTCTAGCATGAAGATAATATTCCAAAGTTGTAAATTTTTCTTCTAAGACTTCAATTTAGACCAATTTTGAAGATCTGAGTTTCCTTTTGAGAGTAAATTCTTGATTCCAATTTTTATCACACTTGCCATTTCTTTTCTAATAATGTTTCCCATATCACTGTTCACTGTATTCTTTGATGTAGACATCCTCCTTCCTTTTTAGTCTTAATAGACTAATGTCTCCTTATATTTCCTTATCTAAATGATCAAATTCTTCAAAAACTTGTAGAATATGATTAATCAAAAATAATTTTGATAGAACCTTTGAATTAGTCTACCTTATGACTCCCTAGTTTTGTTTATCAAATAATTATTTGAAGCAATCTCAAATTTTCTATTTTTTATCTCTCCTTAGCTTTGGATAAGACTAAGGACAATTTCTAATGTTGACAACCTTTTATCTCCCTAGTTTCAATATAGTTTCTTTCAAATTTATATTTTGTAGAACTCCTTGTATCTCCCTAATGAATGAATATGACAATATAAATTTTTAACTTCTATTCTTCAAAAATAGCAACTTTAATTTCCTCTTATTAATCAAATATCTGAATGTAATTTAAATATTGCAAATCTTCAAATTTATATCTCTAATAATTTTGGATTAGAGATTAATGCAATTTTTTATTTTGTCAAGTACATTCCTACGTTGAATTCCTTGTATTTCCCAAATTTAAGAATATAATTTTCCAATTCTACATTTAATAAAACTATGTTGATATTTCATTCCTTATAAATCCAACTTTAAATATTTATAAATTCTAAAAATAATATTTGCAAGTTTTGTGTATTCCTAATTTAATTCATTTATGAAGTTATAAATCCTTCCTAGTTCTCCTCAATCTTCAATGGGTAGGGTTATGCACAACAGCGATTATTCGCCAATAGGGGTGAATATTTGCATTTTCAAAAATTCAAATTGGCGAGTTTGGGGGACCCTGGATGTTAGTCCTTTCACCCAAAATTTTTGGGATTTTTTTAGGTGTTGGTTTGCCATTCATTGATAATAGTATTACATTTGTTTTAAATTGCCAATACTCTCGCCTAAATTGTGGACCATTTTTACCTTAAATTTTAAAAATTTTAATTTATCCCGCCCAACTCACCAACTATAACACTATAAATAACTAACATGCCAGTGATACTTTTTCACTTAACCGAACTAAAGAGTACATTTGATCTATTGTAGAATTCCACCGAAGTTTAGTTGGGTCCAAAAACCTGTCGATCTAGGTCAAAACTCTACTCGAACCAAAACGAAAGCTATATATGCACCCAAAATGATAGACATGTACATTTCTTTACTCATACCAACATCCAAATTTTTTTATGCACTCGGGCCGAAATCTGTCTGTCTGACATAGTTCTGCACACAGACCAACATAAAGATCGATTGCATAGATCTTCACCTAGACCGAGATCCAATATTTTTTTTTGTACGCAGACCATCATCCAAAAACTAATTTATATTCGGTCTAGTATTCAAATGACCTAACAAAGTTTTAATTTTGTATCGACATCTAGGCTCTATTCTATACCTGGACCGACATTCGAGCTCTATTTAGTACCCAGACTGACATCCGAGATATGTTCTATACCTGGACCACCATTTGGTACTAACTTGTACATAGACTGACATCTGGACAAACTACGAATAATCTTCTGACACAGATATTTAATCATATCGGCATTCGAAACTATTCTAGAGATGAACCAACAACCAACATTATTCTTAAACTAGGCTTATTATTGATCTTTTTCTAACCACATCTACCTCTGGACCTTTTTCTGCACCAGGTACTCTATTTCTTAAAATATTGTGAATCTGTGATCCTGTGTTTTTTTATTTTTAAGAGAATATGAGTTGAAGTAGTTGTAGAAATAAAATATATTTTTCTATCATCTCATTGTGGTTTTTATTTTATTGTATTTTAATCATTTAGTAAAAATAATTCAATGCTCTATTTCCCATGTTATTCTCTATTTTGTCCTATTCTCAATGTTTTCCCATATTTTCTCTCTTCCTGTTAACACTCTTTGATTCTCTGTTTCTATTGATATCTGCTTTTTTGTTATAATATTATGAGTAGGTAATTGCTTTGGTTCTCTAAGGACATTGTGATGCTCTATTTCTCTAAAGACATTGTGATTTTCTGCTTCTTGTCCATTTTGTACTAGAATCGTATATTTTGCCACATTTGTATCTGTAATTATATATTTCACATACATAAGTTTTTTCCTTACTTTGATTTGAATTTGTATATTAATTAGTTTTATACTCTTATTAGTTACAAGTTTTATCTCTAGAAAATAGTGTAGTGACAAAAAGAACTCAATAAAGCATGTCTAGAAACATGTATGTATTTTTTACCAACCCACCATCTATTTATTCTAATTACTATATTATCTTGAGCCCTCATAGAATTAAAATCTCTTCAACATTTTATTACTTTTCTAAATTAAAAAATATTTTCTTTACATGTAAAATGTCACCTACTAGCAATGCAAAGAAGGGGACCAAATATTTTGCTGAAAAGAGTATCCTAAATTATTTTAGCAATATATCGAAATCCAATGAGCCATCAACATCGAATTAAATTAAAGGTATAAATGATTTTTGACTTCTAAATAGTTAGTTGTATATTCAATGATTATTTTAAATAATAATTTCTTCCTCAAATAGTTAACTCATAGTATGTGCCTCTATCCATATTTCATGATGATATGAATCATATTCTTATTTGTAATTTTTTTGTTAAATCCAAAAATGATAAAGAATATTATTGTATGCTACTATGCAAAATACCTTGTTGACTCTAATATACCTCCAATTGAATATATTCCTCGCCAAGATATGCCTTCTAATAAAAATTCTCTTAACAATGACATCCAAAAAACACTTGAATATATTCCTCAAATGGACATGCCAGTTGAAAATGAAAGCAATAAATCAAATCCATTAAAATATTCTTTCAAATCTTGAAGCAAAAATACTAAAAAGAGAAAGACATCTATCTAGGCTATTGGAAGGGCATTTAAAGATGAATGGGCAAAAATATTTCCTTGGATATAGTCTATCCCTTCTATGGACAACCAATTCAAACAAAAAGAATGTAGATGCAAATTTTATAGTTGGAAACTAGGTAAGGATCACAGGTTGTAAAATAAGATAGATACAATAAAAAAACATACTAGTAAAGTTTATGTAAAAGTTCAAGGAAGTGATGGTAAAATTAAAAAATAATTTAAGTGGAAGGATGTATCCAAATGTATGCATGTCAGATATCCAATAGAATATGAAAATCACTTAAAGCAACAATAATCTCTTGTTAAGAAAGGTGGAACGATTAAATCCCAATTTCAAAAAATTCATAAGATCACTTTAGCTTCAAAAATTTTGTAGTTGGTTGTTGTACATAGTATTCTCAAAAATGGTAGACCCATGTCTGATTTTAGTGATTATAAACACCTATTTGAAATAGTCGATGTGTAAAACCTTCCTAGTTCCCATGTAGGCTAATAATAACCTATTTGAAGCATTTTTTTGGCTATTCTTTGGGCTGCATAATGACCTCCACAAGGTTCTTCATGTATTGTCCTAATGATATCATATATATCCCCTTCTTGCACATATCTCCTAATTACATGGTCAGGGCTGGATTAAATAGGATTCCATTAATCCACAAATAAGGGATACTCTGATGTACTAATTTTCTATGCTCATGCGGTATAAAATTTTGAAGCATTTTTCCTGTAACCATATTGTTTATAATATCAACATACAAAAGAGTAAAAATAGAAAGAGAAAACAAATGGTCATCTCGGAAATTATTAGGAATTAACTCATCATCATCAAATATTTGCATACAAGATAAATGATCTGCAATAACACTCTATTTACCTGCTTTATCTATAATTGTGACATTAAATTCTTGCAATAAGAGAATCCATCTAACCACTCTTCCTCCTATTGTAGCTTTGTTCATCAAGTATATGATGGAAGAGTGATCAGTATGAACAAATACTTCATACCATGTTATGTAATGTTTAAACTTATTAATGGCATGAACTATAGCTAAGAATTTCTTTTTAGTAACTATGTAACTAAGTTCATCCCCATGCAAATTTTTACTCATATAATAGATAGCATAAGGTATTTTGTTCTCTATTTGTTGTAGTATTGTCCCTATTGCATACCCTGAAGCATCACAATGTATATGAAAGGGCAATTCCCAATTTGGTCCCCTTAGAATTGGAGTAGTGTTTAGTTTATTCTTTATAACTTCAAAGGATTTTTGATATGCTTCAATCCAATTAAATTCACTTTCTTTGGTTAAGAGCTTAAGCATGGGAGAGGCAACTTTGCTGAAATATTTAATGAATCTACGATAATACCCTACATGTCCTAAAAATATCCTTACCTCTGTTTGTGTTTTTGGAGGTTGGAGGGATTGAATCACTTGGATTTTTGTAGGATCTACCTTAACACCTTCCTCAAATATGTAATGTCCTAAAATAATACCTCCTCTCATCATCATCATGAAGCATTTTTCATGACTTAAAGAGAGATTTTGTTCTTGGCATCTAGCTAGGACTTTTTGTAAACTTGATAGAGTTTCTTCAAAAGTGTGATCATAGATTGTGAATTCATCCATATAGACTTCTACATATTCATTAATCAAATCAGCAAAAATAGCTAAAACAACCCTTTGAAAAGTAGCAGGTGCATTGCATAATTTGAAAGGTAAAACTTTATAAGCATAGATACCTATAGGACATGTGAAGGTAGTATTTTATTAATCTTCTTCTACTATTGAGACTTGATTTTACCCACTAAAACCATCCAAAAAATAACAATATTTTTTCCAGCCAAGGTATAAATAACTTGATCGATGAATGGTAAAGAAAAATACTTTCTTTGTTACTTTATTCAATTCCTTATAATCTACACAAATCCTCCATTTACAATTCTTCTTAGGGACTATTACTAATGGTGATACCCATTGGCTATCAAAAATTGGATATATAAATCTTGCATTTAAAAGCTTAATGATCTCTTCTTTAACTATGTCTTTCATAGTTGGATTTAGTCTTATTTGAGGTTGTCTTATCGGATGGCAACCTTCATGAATGAAGATTCGATGGGTATAAATATTTGGATGGATCCCTTTCATGTCCTCATAGTTCCATCAAATGTTGTTTGATGTTTTCTAAGTACTTCTATAAAGTGTGATTCCTAAATTCTTGTAAGCTTATTATAAATTTTTAAAGTCTTCCTAAATGTGATGTCTATCTGTTTGCAATTTTCAATATTTGCATCTATTCCCATTATTTCAAGAATATTCAAATGATATTTATAGGGTACTAATTTATGAGATTGACTTGTACTTGCTTCATACTTAAATATAGTAAATTCATTTGAATAATTAGTACTTTGTTCTTCATCAAAAAGTGATCCTAATGGTCCTTCAATTTCTTACTGTAAATATTCACTTAACACATTAATTGATAAAGCTGAATAGCATCCAAATCATTCAAAAAATCATACCAAATTTATTTTGAAAGATCTTTATCTAATGTTGACTCAAGAAATAATTTCAAATCTTTAATGTGATTCCCATTGGAAATAGTCATATTTTTGGATCTACAACTAGTGTAAGAATCAATTATTGCAAGCCATGGGTGTCCTAGAATTAAGGTATATCCCCTAGCTTCTTCTTAGGTTGTAAGACCACAAAGTCTACAGGATAATCCCATGAGATTAAAGAAACTATGATGTCTTCTAAATTTTCTTTTGATTTGATAATAGATCTATCTACAAGTTGAAGCACTATAAATGTTGGTTGTAATTTGTATTCTCCTAAATATTCTACTATTTTGTTTTGGCATAACATTAATGGCAGCCCCTATATCTATTAAGACATTATGCAAGGTTGTATCACCAATGTGGACTGTGAGTATAGGTATTCCAAGATCTGCATATTTTAGCAGTAACCAACCTTTAGTCATTATCTCTAATAATTATCCAATAATTTAGATGGTTTAAGATTTATTCTTCTATTTCCTTCCTAAATTTGATATGCACATACTCTTTATTAATTTAGAATAAATAAGAATATCCTTGATAGCTTGTAATAGAGGAATTTTAATGGTAACATTCTCTAATTCTTGAAGGAAATTGAAAGCTGGTTTGGAAGGTTCTTTAGGTATTGCCAGTCTTTCAGGAAATAAAATTTCTATTTCTTCCCTTTGAGGGATTTGGATCTTTTTTTTTTTTTATGGAACATTTTATGGTGAAGTTTTTGTTTCTTTTTAATTTTGTCTACTTCTTTAAACAAGTCCTAGATAGGTTCTTAAACCTCTGTGAGACTTACATTATTTTCCAACACTTTTCTAGATATTAAATGGATTTTTTGGTAAGGTACTATAGATATTAAACATGTCTCATTTGTTTCATAGACATATTGAATAGTCTTGTTATTATTAGGATTGCGAACTAGTTGAGCTGGTAAAGGTGGTTGCTTAGGAGGGTTTTTCATATTGTTGATATTCACACAATGACACTGAGAGGGGGGGTGAATCAGTGTAGCTATTAATTTTTATATCTACAGCATTTAATATGAAATAAAGAGAACTTGAAAACTAGAAAAACAGATTGAACAAGAGAGCACACCACAACACTCAATATACCGAGGTTCACCAATTTGGCTACTCCTCAAAAATGACCGCTTGGACTCCAATCCAAATCCAGTCTTTACAAAATACCAATTTTACAAATACTTTACCAGCATCTACTGGAAGGAGCACCAACTCCTTAATTTTCTGTTGCAACAGATGGAGCACCAACCCCTAGTACCAAGCACCAACTTGGACTGCAATTTTTTTCAATTTAAAATGACATAAGAATGTATTCACTTCATGCACGACCCTGACTGGTCTGCAATTAACCCAACTCTGCACACTCTCACGGCTCTCGCTAATTTTTCTCTTGACTCTTTTCTAACCCTCTTTTAACAACAATTTCCCTCTTACAAGCAGTAACATCTTCTCTGTACGACTATTCTTTTATAACCTTTCAATCCCGCATGCAGTCGAATCACATACTCTGACTGTTCGAATCCATGCAATATGGCTGTTCGATTCCATGCACTTCGACTGTTCGAAACCCTGCAATACGGCTGTTGAATCCATGCAATACGGCTGTTCGATTCCATGCACTTTGACTATTCGAAACCCTACAATACGGCTGTTGAATCCATGCAATACGACTATTCAAAACCCTGTAATACGGCGGTTCGATTCCTTGCAATACGGCTGTTTTGAATGCTGCAAATACGTCTTTTCGAAAGCTTTTCTGATCCTTCATATTTGGCTATTTAATTTCTTCAAATATGGCTTTTCGAATGCTTTTTCGAAACTACATATGTGATGCATCGAATGCTTTTTCAATCAAGAATATACAGCTGTTCTAGTGCATGACTAACACTTGTCAATCTGTAACTGCAGATCTGACATCAGTTACTTTTTACATAACTGGCTGCATGATTTTCCTATCTACTTTTTCTGACACGTGTCACCTTGCATGCTTTTTCGGCTTTTACCCGCCAAACTATTACCTGTCGCGATATCGTGACACTTTCTGTAGCCATACCATTCATGCCCTTGCTGTCACGAAATCGCGACCATTTTGGCTCTTGAAAGCTTTCCTTGCACCTTGTCATGATATCGCGACACTTTCAACATTTGCTGACGTCATCCTTAAGCCTGTCGCAAAATCGTGACGCTTCCGGCTTCCAGCAGCTTTCCTTGCACCTTGTCGCGATATCGTGACACTTTTAGCTTTTGCTGACGTCATCATCATTCTTGTCGCAAAATCGTGACACTTTCAGCTTCCAGTAGCTTTCCTTGCACTCTGTCACGAAATCGCGACATTTTCAATTTTGCTGATGTCATCCTCAACTTTGTCGTGAAATCGCGACGTTTTCTACTTCCGTACACTCTTCTTTGGTAGCAAGCATGAAAATGGAACATGTCGCGAAATCACGACGTTCTCTGCTTCTGTACAATCTTCTTTGCCAGCAACTGCAAAAATGGAACATGTCGTAAAATCGCGACGTTCTCTGCTTTCGTACAATCTTTGCTTTATGCAGTAGTGAAATCGTGACAACTTTGTGCCTTGTGCTTTCGACTTGCTACATCTTTCAGTTTTGCAATTTTGACTGGTAGTGAAATCGCTACACCTTTGTTTCCATACATTTTGTCATGCAGCGAAATCGCTACATCTTCTTGTTTGTGCCTTTTCACTTGTAGCGAAATCGCTACACCTTTGTTTTTTGCACTTCCTATTTGTAGCGAAATCGCTACACCTTTGTGCCATGTATTTCCATCATGCAGCGAAATCGCTACACCTTTGTTTTCTGCACTTCCTATTTGTAGCGAAATCGCTACACCTTTGTGCCATGTATTTCCATCATGCAGCGAAATCGCTACACCTTTGTTGCTGAGCATTCTCTCTCCTCTTCGGGTCGCGAAAACCCGACGTGTCGCGATATCGTGACACTTTTCGTTGTAAGCTCCTTTCCTCCATTTATGTCACGAAATCACGACATCTTTTCACCTTGCTTCCTTCTCTGCCAGCATGTCGCGAAATCGCGACAGTTTGCCTTTCACTTTCTCTCCTCGACCATGTCACGAAATCGTGACAGTTTGCCTTTCACTTTCTCTCTTCTCGGCCATGTCGTGAAATCGTGACAATTTTTCATGCACTTTCTCTCTCCTCGGCAATGTCGTGAAATCGCGACAATTTTTCTTGCATTTTCTCTCTCCTTCGTTCTGTCGCGATATCGCGACAGAAAACATGTCGCGATATCGCGACAGTTTTCTTCCTTGTCTTTTTCTGCCAATTTCTGAATCTGGGTCACCTTTGTTTTCCTTGAAATTCACTGCACTTGATCTGACTGACCTCTAAACTACATCAACTACATCAATTTGTCTGTGTTGACAACAATGAAAATACTTTTGCAATTCTTTTGCACCTTGCTCAACAATTGTTTGGAGGTGGAAGAAATCTATTTTGAGGCTCATTTTGAAGGGATTGTCCCCTAAATTGATTATAGAAATTCTGTTGTTGGGGTGGAATTTGAGACCAGCTAGGTCTCCTTGATTATATTGGCCATTCATATTCCAATTAGGCATATTTTGACCTAACATTTCTTGAGTCCATGGAGGTGTATTCCCATGTTATTTAGCCATAAATTGGACCCATGGAGGTATATTCCATTCTTTTTTGTTTAGGTATGGGTTCCAGTTTATCCAAATTGATGCATTTGACCACTGATTAGGTCTTTTCTAGCTAGAATAACTAGATTTTGACCAATTATATGGACCATTGAATGGGCAACTTCTTATTTGGGCTACAAAATAAACATCCTTTGCCTCCTTAACTTTAGGTTCTTTTATAGTAGATTTCACAACTAAAATATACTTATAGTTTTCAGTACTATGATTTTTATCATAGATTTTACAAGCAGAGATATTGGAAATATTTGTAATGTTAAGAGGGCATTCTCTCAAGTTATGTCTTTTCCTACATCTATGATAGTATATCTCCTCAATATTTTATTCTTTTGGTTTCTTATTAATGAGTTCAAGAGATGTAGTTAATGTGCTTAACAAATCAGTCTTCTTGTGGCCATTGCACAACTTACCCCAAAATTAGGAACTCACTTTTAATTTTTTTGGAAATTTTGTATTCTCGGAGTGCTAGTTTTGTAGATTCCAAGGTTCACTCCTGGTTAGTATCCTTTCAATTTATTTTTGAATGTTTAGTGTTAGTTATACTGTACCTTGGTGTCTTCGTTTTAATGTTTGGTTAGGTTTATCATGCTATGGTTAATTTTAATGTTTGAATTTAATGCAAACATTTAAAATTTCCTCAAAATCAATGCCTTCAACCTGAGCATAGCCTTTACAGACCAATCTTGCCTTATTTCTGACAACCTGTCCATATTCATTTAATTTATTTTGAAAAACCCATTTAGTGCCAATTATGTTTTTATTTGTTGGTGTAGGTACTAATTCCCAGGTATTTTTTTTCTCAATCTGATCTAGTTCTTCATTAATTGCCTTCAACCAACTTTCATCAGTGCTTGCTTCAGAACATTTTTAGGTTCAATGCTAGATAACAGAGAATAGTTCCGCACTGATGCTCTTCTTGTCTGAATACCATCTTTGGGATCCCCAATAATCTGTTCACTTGGATGATTTTTTTTCCAGTTGCCTGTTTTAAATTTTCTGTTTTCTTCTTCTTCGATTCAGCTTTTTACACCATCCGGATCAATTTTCTGATTCTTATCTGTTTCCTTTTCATCATCACCTTCAATGACTTCTTCATAGATGGGGTAGTTTTCTTGACAAGTAATTTCTTGTTCTCTACCTTCATCAACTTTCACATCAACACTCTCAACAATTTTCTTTAGCCTTTTGTTGTAACATGTGTAGGCTTTGCTTTTTGTTGAGTAACCAAGAAAGATACCTTCATCAGCTCTATTTTCAAATTTATCGAGATTATCTTCAGTCTGTTTGATGTAGCACTTGCTGCCAAATACTTTGAAATGTCTTGTTGTTGCCTTTCTGCCAAACCACAGCTCATAAGGTGTTTTGCTTTCATGTGGTCTTAGCATGCACCTATTTTGAATGTAAACTGCAGTATGTACTACCTCTTTCCAAAATATGTCAGCTATTTTGTTCTCAGCCAGCATTGTCCGTGCCATTTTTTGCACTGTCCTATTCTTCCTTTCTACAACACCATTCTACTGAGGTGTTCTAGCTGCTGAAAACTGTCTTCTTATCCCATATTTTTGATAGTATTCTACAAATTCTTCTGAAATAAACTCTCCTCCTCTGTCTGATCTTAGGCATTTAATTCTTTTCCTGATTGATTCTCAACAAGATTTTTGAAGGTTTTAAACATCTCAAAGGCTTCTGATTTAAGTTTCAAAAATAGTACCCATGTCATTCTTGAGTAGTCATCTATACACAAAGATAAAATATTTGTGTCCATTTATGCTTTCAGTTCTCATGGGACCACATAAATCAGTGTGAATTAGTTCTAATGGCTTGCTCGTGAAATATTATTTTGCTTTGAAAGTGGCTCTGGTTTGTTTTCCCTTTTGGCATGACTCACAAATATTGTTTGAAGGTTTACCAATAGTTGGTATGTCTCTTATTGCCCCTTTTGAGCTAATTTTTACCAGATTATCAAAGCTTATGTGACCGAGTCTCTTGTGCCACAGCCATTTTTCTTCTTCCTGACCAACCAAGCAAGCTCCTTCTGAAGTCTCTGAAAGTGTATACAGATTTCCAGAAGTTCTCAGTCCAGTGGCTATTATCTTTCCATTTTTTGTCTTTCTTACTTCACAGCCCTCCTTCTTGAAGATTACATCATGACCTCTGTCACAGATTTGACTTACACTCAGTAAGTTATGCTTTAGACCAATCACAAACAAGACTTCTTTTGATTTTATATTGCCATCACTGATCTTGACTGATCCCTTTCCAACAATATTTGCTCCATCATTATTTCCAAATTTCACAGAACCACCTTCATAATTCTGCAAATTCTCAAATTTCTGCTTGTCACCTGTCATGTGACTGGAACAACCATTTTCAAGTATCCAAGGTGTAGATTTGTTCTGAGCTTTAAATGCAGTCTGAACAATTAAAGATTCCTTTTATTTCCATTCTGGTTTGATGACAGATTTGGCTACTTGTTTTGCCTTTGTCTTCTCATTAGCATGTACTTGTTTTTCAGGAAATTTCTTGTTTTGTTTCAACTCACTTGGTTGAGATTTTCTACCCTGATAATTATTTGCTGCAAAAGTGCTTCTACAGCTTTCTAGCAATATGTCCAAAATTATGACAATTATAACATTCAACCGCATAATTCATTAAAGGAGAAAAAACAATTCCGCTTGTGAAATTCCTTTGAGATACATTATGCCCGCAATCTGAAATCTTATGGCCATAAGCATTGCATTTAAAACAATGAACTTGAAAAGGAATGATTAAACCTCGGGTTCCGGTCTTTGCCAGTTTGAAGTAGGAGCCATAAATCTTTTCCTTCTTGGATGTGTGACTTTTATGAAGCCATCTTTGTCAGTACTCTTCTTGAGTCTGGCATTATTGCTTTCTTGGGCATGTTTTGTTTTTTCTAGATCAACCCTGATATTTTCTTCTTTCTTTATGGGTTCTACATTCAAGGCCTTTGAACCCTTTGATGATTCTCCTTCATCGAAGCCTAAACCAAATTTGATGCCGGAAGGCCTTTGGTTATTTAACATTACTTTCTTCAAACTTATGAAAACAGTTTAATTTTCTATTCATCTCCTCTAACTGCATTCTTAACTTAACCATGTCTTCCTCTAGCTTGCTGCATTCAACTGTCTTTATAGTTAATTGTTCATCAAGAACTTCAGACATTTTCTTGAATTCCTCTGTCTGTATTTTTAAACTGTTTATTATGTCAGTGGCATCTTCTAGTTTTCTTGAAAACTTTTTGTTCTTTTTCCTTTCAACACTCAACTCTTCAAGTGCAACAACCAATTCTCCTTCCAGATAAACTTCAGCTTCATCTTTAAAGTTTTCATCACCTTCCTAATTTTATTCTGTTCTTTCCTCTTCAAGTGCCATGAACAGAGCTTCACCTTTTTCTTCTTCAGAATCCTCATCTGAGCTTTCTTCAGAAGTGCTGACATTCTTGGATCTGAAGCTTTTCTTCTTGAATTTGTTCTTTTTGAAATTTTGTTTCTTCTTCCAGTCACCTTTTTCTTGGTGTGAGCCTTCACCATTTTTGGTTTTCTCCTGCATTGGACATTTGGCTACAAAATGACCGACTCCTCCACAATTGAAGCACTTAAAAGGTAGCTTTACTCTATATTTTCTTTTTTTCTTTGTGAGTTTTCGAACAAAATTAGCTTTTGTTTCATCCAGTGTCTCTTCATCCTCAGATTCATGTTCAGCTTTTATATTCTTATGTGCTTTAAAAGCTGCTTCACTTGATTTGTCCTATTCTCATTTCATATGTTATCAGGGAACCATGCATCTCATCCAAGCTGAAGTTGTTTAGATATTTTGCCTCTTCTATTGTAGAAACTTTGGAGTTAAATCTTTTGTGCAGTGTTCTGAGAACCTTTTTCACAACAACTACATCATCAATTTCTTCACCGAGTCCTCTGATTGCATTAATGATTTCGTTGACTCTTAGCATATAAGCCTCTATGTTCTCATCTTCATTCATTTGCAGTGCTTCGAACTATGCTCGATGAGTTTGCAGCTTGGCTTCCTTGATCTTGCTGTCTCCTTCATGGATGCTCTTCAGTTTATCCCACATGTCTTTTGCTGATTTACAACTCATGACTCTTATCAGTTCACTGTCAACAAGCCCACACATTATGGCATTCTTAGCTTTGGAGTTGTTCTCAAATTTTTTCTTCTCAGCAGATCTCGTTGGAGGAGTAATGGGTGTTGTGTATCCATTATCTACGTAATCCCAAATATCATATCCCAATGCACTCAGATATGTTTGCATCCTGAGTTTCTAGAAAGTGTAATTTGTTCAATCAAATAAGGGAGCTTTGTTGGATGAGAATCCTTCACCGCCTGCCATTATTTCTTCCAAGATCTCCTTAGCTGATTAAGCTTAAACAAGGCACCTTGCTCTGATACCAATTGATATTCACACAATGACACTAAGAGGGGGGGTGAATCAGTGTAGCTATTAATTTTTATATCTACAACATTTAATATGAAATAAAGAGAACTTGAAAACTAGAAAAATAGATTGAACAAGAGAGCACACCACAACACTCAATATACCGAGGTTCACCAATTTGGCTACTCCTCAAAAATTACTGCTTGGACTCCAATCCAAATCCAGTCTTTGCAAAATACCAATTTTACAAATACTTTACCAGCATCTACTGGAAGGAGCACCAACCCCTTAATTTTTTGCTGCAACAGATGGAGCACCAACCCCTAGTACCAAGCACCAACTTGGACTACAATTTTGTTCAATTTAAAATGACATAAGAATGTCTTCACTTCATGCACGACCCTGACTGGTCTGCAATTAACCCAACTCTGCACACTCTCACGGCTCTGCTAATTTTTCTCTTGACTCTTTTCTAACCCTCTTTTTATAGCAATTTCCCTCTTACAGTAGCAACATCTTCTCTATACGACTATTATTTTATAACCTTTCAATCCTGCATGCAGTCGAATCACATACTCTGACTATTCGAATCCATGCAATACGGCTGTTCGATTCCATGCACTTTGACTGTTCAAAACCCTGTAATACGGCTGTTGAATCCATGCAATACGGCTGTTCGATTCCATGCACTTCGACTGTTCGAAACCCTGCAATACGACTGTTGAATCCATGCAATACGACTATTCAAAACCCTGTAATATGGCGATTTGATTCCTTGCAATACGACTGTTTTGAATGCTGTAAATACGTATTTTCGAAAGCTTTTCTGATCCTTCATATTTGGCTGTTTAATTTCTTCAAATACGGCTTTTCGAATGCTTTTTCGAAACTGCATATGTGATGCATCGAATGCTTTTTCAATCAAGAATATACAGCTGTTCTAGTGCATGACTAACACTTGTCAATCTGTAACTGTAGATCTGACATCAGTTACTTTTTACGTAACTGGCTGCATGATTTTCCTGTCTGCTTTTTCTGACACGTGTCACCTTGCATGCTTTTTTGGCTTTTACCCGCCAAACTGTTACCTGTCGCGATATCGCGACACTTTTTGTAGCCGTACCATTCATGCCCTTGCTGTCACGAAATCGTGACCATTTTGGCTCTTGAAAGCTTTCCCTGCACCTTGTCACGATATCACGACACTTTCAACATTTGCTGATGTCATCCTTAAGCATGTCAAGAAATCATGACGCTTTCGGCTTCCAGCAACTTTCCTTGCACCTTGTTGCGATATCGTGACACTTTCAGCTTTTGCTGACATCATCATCATTCTTGTCACGAAATCATGACACTTTCAGCTTCCAGCAACTTTCCTTGCACTCTGTCATGAAATCGTGACATTTTCAATTTTGTTGACGTCATCCTCAGCTTTGTCGTGAAATCGCGACGCTTTCTGCTTTCGTACACTCTTCTTTGCCAGCAACCGTGAAAATGGAACATGTCGTGAAATCACGACGTTCTCTGCTTCCGTACAATCTTCTTTGCCAGCAACCGCGAAAATGGAACATGTCGCAAAATCGCGACGTTCTCTGCTTTCGTACAATCTTTGCTTTATGCAGTAGTGAAATCGTGACAACTTTGTGCCTTGTGCTTTCGACTTGCTACATCTTTCAGTTTTGCAATTTTGACTGGTAGTGAAATCGCTACACCTTTGTTTCCATACATTTTGTCATGCAACGAAATCGCTACATCTTCTTGTTTGTGCCTTTTCACTTGTAGCGAAATCGCTACACCTTTGTTTTTTGCACTTCCTATTTGTAGCGAAATCGCTACACCTTTGTGCCATGTATTTCCATCATGCAGCGAAATTGCTACACCTTTGTTTTCTGCACTTCCTATTTGTAGCGAAATCACTACACCTTTGTGCCATGTATTTCCATCATGCAGTGAAATCGCTACACCTTTGTTGCTGAGCATTCTCTCTCCTCTTCGGGTCGCGAAAACCCGACATGTCGCGATATCGTGACACTTTTCGTTGCAAGCTCCTTTCCTCCATTTATGTCACGAAATTGCGACATCTTTTCACCTTGCTTCCTTCTCTGCCAGCATGTCGCGAAATCGCGACAGTTTGCCTTTCACTTTCTCTCTCCTTGGCCATGTCACGAAATCGCGACAGTTTGCCTTTCACTTTCTCTCTCCTCGGCCATGTCGTGAAATCGTGACAATTTTTCATGCACTTTCTCTCTCCTCGGCAATGTCGTGAAATCGCGACAATTTTTCTTGCATTTTCTCTCTCCTCTGTTTTGTCGCGATATCGCGACAGAAAACATGTCGCGATATCGCGACATGTTTTCTTCCTTGTCTTTTTCTGCCAATTTTTGAATCTGGGTCACCTCTGTTTTCCTTGAAATTCACTGCACTTGATCTGACTGACCTCTGAACTGCATCAACTACATCAATCTGTTTGTGTTGACAACAATGACAATACTTTTGCAATTCTTTTGCTGCACCTTGCTCAACAATTGTTTGGAGGTGGAAGAAGTCTATTTTGAGGCTCATTTTGAAGGGATTGTCCCCTAAATTGATTATAGAAATTCTGTTGTTGGGGTGGAATTTGAGACCAGCTAGGTCTCCTTGATTATATTGGCCATTCATATTCCAATTAGGCATATTTTGACCTAACATTCCTTGAGTCCATGGAGGTGTATTCCCATGTTATTTAGCCATAAATTGGACCCATGGAGGTATATTCCATTCTTTTTTGTTTAGGTATGGGTTCCAGTTTATCCAAATTGATGCATTTGACCACTGATTAGGTCTTTTCTAGCTAGAATAACTAGATTTTGACCAATTATATGGACCATTGAATGGGCAACTTCTTATTTGGGCTACAAAATAAACATCCTTTGCCTCCTTAACTTTAGGTTCTTTTATAGTAGATTTCACAACTAAAATATACTTATAGTTTTCAGTACTATGATTTTTATCATAGATTTTACAAGCAGAGATATTGGAAATATTTGTAATGTTAAGAGGGCATTCTCTCAAGTTATGTCTTTTCCTACATCTATGATAGTATATCTCCTCAATATTTTATTCTTTTGGTTTCTTATTAATGAGTTCAAGAGATGTAGTTAATGTGCTTAACAAATCAGTCTTCTTGTGGCCATTGCACAACTTACCCCAAAATTAGGAACTCACTTTTAATTTTTTTGGAAATTTTGTATTCTCGGAGTGCTAGTTTTGTAGATTCCAAGGTTCACTCCTGGTTAGTATCCTTTCAATTTATTTTTGAATGTTTAGTGTTAGTTATACTTTACCTTGGTGTCTTCGTTTTAATGTTTGGTTAGGTTTATCATGCTATGGTTAATTTTAATGTTTGAATTTAATGCAAACATTTAAAATTAACTCAATCTTAAATAAACATAAAAATGATATATTAATATATATATATATATATATATATATATATATATATATATTAATAAAATTAAAAATATATATATAAATAAATAAAAATATGATAAATAAATGAATCTATATATATAGGTTTTTTTAAATAAGTTAAATAGGACTTTAGCAGTGGCATATTTTTGTAGTGGAATCTTGTTCCACTTTAGTACCTTTTGATTTAGTAAATATAATCTTGGTGCATGTTTTTAATTTACATCTTTTGTTTTATTTGAGTAGGCTAAAAGGAAAACCAATTCATCTTCAAAGGAGTGGCCAATAGGACCCACACGAACATAGCGATGTGGGGAGGTAATGAAGATGATGTGACAAACATAGGAAATGACACCCATGTGAAGAGTGATGACAGGGTGGTCAAAGAAGTCTAGTCACTCGGTAGAAGATGGACGGACGCAGGTAGGCCCATGTGGTAGGCGACTATCAAGGATAATGAACATATAAAAATCATAGTTGATGTGGATATGAGCATGCTTACTATGACAAAGGATAACTTGGTTGAAAATGCTTATGGGACCCATAAATATGCACGAGTGATGAACCAGTGTACACGTGGGACTTGGATGGCCATATCTGCATTGATAAATAACAATACTCGAATGAACCCTCGCATGTAGACTAAAATATTAGTGGCTCAAATAGAATTTGAGGTGCAAACCTCGATGCAAACTATGGTGATGGTGGCATAAGGTGTAAAAGAAGCTACATCAAGCAACCCGTGTATGTGGTGTTGCCAAGAGTTTGAAGAAATTGAATGCAATGATATTTACATTGTACAAATAGGTTCTTGGATGATGTGGTCATGAATTATACTAGTAGGACATGACAGAAGTATACTAGATTACAAAATCATAGAATAAGCTACATCGTAGGTTTGTTATAGCTAGAGGGGATGAGAAACCTCCCTTACATTATTTGTCTAGTGTGAATATCGAGAAGGTCAAGGGGTGTGAGAACATAGAATGGATTTGTTTCAAAGGCCAACCAGTTTGTAAACTGAAGCTTCGGTGGTATCATTGATATTTGTTCGGTCAACTTGGACATTTGATTCATAAATGACTCAGACAAGATGAATTGATCAAAAAATTTCAATGAAATATCTCAGGTGCAAAGTTAGGAAGGTTGTGTGATTTTTTTAACCTACTATATGGAAAAATAATAAGGGGTATTTGATCATAGCCATGAAACAAAGGGTTCTACATGATGGCTTCAATGAGATAAATTGTTGGAGGTAGATCTACTGAGTTGAATTCTTAATATGTTGTTCAAGGTCGAAGCAAAATCCTTTAATGTTTAAAATCTATGTATAACATCCCCCATTCTACGAAGGGCACGTATGCGTATGCAAATTAGAAGACATCTAGTCTTGAAGGTTGAGGGAATAATAATTAAGCAATGGGTCTCCTAATGAGATCTTACACCTTCACAAGAGTAAGGTGCCATAATTAATTGTATGAGTGAATGAATCACATGCAAACTAAGGGAATGATTTTTAAAATAAAGGTAGGCAATATTTTAAACATTTTAAAAACAAGCTAATTTAAAATATTTTGGACTAACGAGTTATTTAAATGTTGGTCTTGAGATAAATTCAGCACCCTCCCAATTGTTATGATGCGAGCATCGAAGAGAGCATTTGTGATAGTTGTCAAGAATTGAAATACATTACTAAGGAGGTTCTACTTAATTGATCATTTTATCATACGTCCATGAACTTCGCAGTGTTAGAGGGATGATTATATGATGGTTACATTGGGAAAACCAACATTGTGGGCAAGGATCTATGTTGTGAGGTTGCAGCATTAGGCTTATTGTGGATAATCATTGTAGCATGAAGCATTTTCAAGATGTTGCACACACATGAGGCAAAACAAAGAAATAAAATAAGATATAAGGTGAAGGGAATGGTCCATTGGGAAGACTTTAAAAACCTATGAGAATGCAAGCACCGAGGTTGGATATTTTTGAAAAGCCAAGGCTAGAAAATTTCAAAAAGACAGGGACTTTATTTTTATTGTAAAATACAAACAATTTCAGAAACCTGCACTTTATAATCAAAGTTAGAGGAGAATTTTTTTGCATGTTTGGATTAATTGCTTATTTTTCCCCTTCCATGTTTTAGGCTTATAAATTATATTCAATGCATGTTAATGGTTGCATTATTGAATGTTTAAAACATGGAATTTATTTTCTTTATCCTTAAAAGCTTGCACCTAGTTTATTTTGGACTATGCAAATGCAGCTTCGGATAAACTAGGTTACATGCAGAAATCTCTCACATCTCCGGTTTTGCAGGATAGGGTAGCATTACACTGATATTTGTTTATCTTTTAACATTTTCAGCATTTTGGTCCATACTCTAGATTTTCTTTTATTTTTCTAACCTTCCCTTTTTGCAGTTTTTTTTTAACTTTGAAAAATAAAATAAAAATAAAAATAATTAAAATTTCAAAAACAAATGCACAAATGTGAAGAACAAGCTTTAACACTTCATTTAGAACAAGTTCAATTCTATTTTGAAGCAAATTCAAAATTACAAAAATTATCCAAAGTTTACTTTTTTTAAGCAATTTTGTAATTTCAGAGTTAGCATAATTTCACATTTTGAAGGTAAATCAAATTTCAAGCTTTGCATGTTCATTTTGCAAGCAATAAATTAACTTCTCTTTATGAAAAGTACAATTTCATTAAAGGGGAGTGATTTATATGGCATTTCAAAGGCTACTATATTTAAAGCAATAAATTAACTTCTCTTTATGAAAATTATAATTTCATCAAAGAGGGGTAATTTATATGATATGTCAAAGGCTATTACATTTATCAAGTTATTCATGTAGATTATTTTATTTTCATGCTCAAAGCAACATTAAATGAATCCAATCATCATTCAAACTTTGCATCTCAAAAGATAGATTTTAGTCTTCTCTTTTATGCTCAAAGCAGGGTTTAATAACGCAAGATAAAACTTATTTAAAATCTGCTTAACCAAAATAAGATAAAATCTACCTAAAATACTTCAAGATAAAATAAACTAAGGCATTTACATTGTGGTCATATAAGGGCCAATCACATTTTATTTTCTTTTAAGTTTCATGAACAATCAATAGCATAGTAGAGGCCTTCAGGAGGCTACTAAGGCTGGATGGGAAAAGGTGTTAGTTGAGTCTGACTCTCAACTTATGATTAATCTCTTGAAGACTCCTTCTAAGAATCATAAGGTGGATTGGAGAATAAAAAGAATTATTGAGAAGATTCAGATTAATCCAGATGGGATTTTTTAAAGTTGATTACAATCATGTGGTCAGAGATCAAACAAGAGTGTTGATGCTTTAGCTAATTGGGCTTTGGAAAAAGGTGATCTTACTTGTTATGGCCACCCTCCTATATGGTGGGCTTCTAAAATTAGGGAAGCTCTTCTTTCTATCACTTCTTTGGATGGCTTCAGTTTTGAAGGTACCTAGTTTCTTCTTGTTTTTTTTTTTTGTTTCTCTTTGGTTCATTCAGTTTTTTTAGTTCCCTAGCTCATTTTATTCTTTATTTTGTTTCCTCTGTTGATTCTTGCATTAATAATCTTATGGTCTACATAGGTCATTGTTTTGTTCATTTTTTTTCTTTTGTCTTCTTTGTTTTGTTTTGTTTTTGTGTTCTTTGTGTTATTTTTTGTTGTTCTTGTGTTTTTGTTGTTTTGTTTTTTTTTAAATGTTTTTGTTATTGTTTTTGTGTTTTTTTCATTCTTGTTCTTGGGTTTCTCTTTTTTTGTGTTATTTCATTTTTTTATGTGTGAGTGTTTTCTATGTTTTTTGTTTTTGTTTATTGTATGTTGTTGGTTGTTTTTATTTTTATTTTATTTATTTTATTTTTGAGGTTTTGGTTGTGTTTATTTTTCATGTTTTTTTGGGTTATGTCTTTGTAGTGTTCTGTTGTTTTTGTCTTGTTTGTGTTTTGTTATGTGGTTCTTGTGTTTTTCTATGTGGTTTGTGTTGTGGTTTATTTTATTTTATTGTGTGTGTTTGGTTGTGCTTTTGGTTTTGAAACACTCAAGGAGCATGTTTTTTATTTTATTTTATTATTTTTGTTGTTATTTACTTTTTTTAATTTGGTTTTGTGTGTTTGTTTGCTCCTTGAGTATGTCAAAGGTGGTAGGCTAGGTCCGAGTCCTAGGCATTTTTGGCGGAATGGATACCCCTGCCTCCTTGGGTCTTACCCGAAAGTGGCATCCCTTTTGGGATGTTTTCCACAAATAAAAAAAAAAACAATCAATAGCATAGCATAACAAAATAATACCAACATAGGCGCATTTTTAATAGTTATTTACAATCACTAAGGTATTCCTAGCACTAATTTTATACATATTTATAAGATTACAAGCACACATTAAGTAAAAGGAACCTTGGAGAAATTTCTATTTCTTTGTAAGAGAGGGTTTTCTAATCAAAATTCTAAGTGTGATTGTGATTTTGAAATTGGGCAAAATTTCCACTCCACATTTTGGCACTAGAAGGAGGGCTTGAATTGGTTTAATTTATTTCTATTTATATGCTAAATTATTCATTGTTACTTGAACGCTTATTTTAAGGCATTGGTCTTGATTAATGAGGTTTTGTTGATCACATTCATTGATTTAAAAAATTCTCTAATTGATGATGCATTTATGCTAACCTTTTGCAAATTGGAGAATGTTCTCTAATGTCATGGTTTAATTGATGCATATCTTTTGGTTGATATACATGATTATTTATATGTGAAACATTTGAGGATTGTTAGTCATTTCATGCTTCTTTACAAGATATTTCTTTGACTAACAAGATTGGTACTAAAGTTATATTCTTTAAGGTTCATTAATGGCATGGTTTACTCAAACAATGAGATGTTGTCCTTTAAACATACATGGGCCTTCACATCATGTACCTACCTCGGTTTAAGTATGATGGAATAGAATCGGTTGAGGAATATATTTAGGCATACAAGAGCACTTTAATTCAATTGCAAATTATGCATGAAGATGTTGCTTGTAACATATTTCCATTTACATTAGATAAATTTGCTTATGATTGGTACCTCAGTTTACTTGTAGGTTCTATCAATTCTTGGGCTCAACTAGAAGCAATATTTCTTAGTCATTTTGGAAAACCAGTTGACCCAATCCTCATGTACAATCAGTTTTTCACTACCCGTAAAGGACCAAATGAATCTTTGAAGTTATTCACTAAAATGTTCCATGGGTTATATACTCAATTGGTGGTACCCTATGTTCCTCCAGAGGGAGTTGCTATCCAAGTGTACTTCAATGCTATTGACCCATTAATATTTATTCATTTGCGAGGGATGCCTCAAATCACATCATTATCCTAAGCTTATACCCAAGCAATAGCATTTGAACAATAGTTGAATTTTCAAGGTTATGGTGTGGGTTTTGTATCGTATAATCCTCAATCATTTAATACCTCCCTTACCCACCCAACAATTTGTGCACCTCAACCTACCATTCAAAATCAAACATCATTCTTAAGTGTAAATCAATTTTAGAGTACCCATATTGATCATCTATCGAATCATGTTCCTAAGATAAATTTCAATGATTTTCACAATAACATGATTTTAGGCAATGGAGGAGTCCTAGATCTAACAAGTATTGAAACATGTTATAGGTTGGGATCTTCCATAGAATTAAATGAAATGGTTGAATCGATTGAGCAAGGAAGCCAACGTGTTTCAAATAATGATAAGCTATAAATAAAAGTCTTAGAGGTATTATTTACAAGAGAGGATTGGGATAATCATAGAAAGTTAAATGCACGAATTGATCCACTTTTAGAAACAATTGAGCCCTCAAAAGTGGATGAAGGTGAGTTTGAAAAGCAACATATTATTGAATTTAAATATTGTGAAGAAGTGGTTGAAAATCACACCCCAATTTTAGAATATGATTATTTTTGGTGGAATAGATGGGAGGACTTTACCGCTCTTTCTAATGAATCACTCGCTTCACCTAATATGCAATGCAAGTTACAAAGGCTATTTCTACAGCTTAAAAGAGATATAGCTCAATTACATGAACAAATGCCTCAAGATGCATATCTTGAAAATTCTATGAATCATCCTCATGAGAAAAAGGTTGAAGATACTAAAAGTGATATTCTTTTAGACAATGGAGGGATCCTAGAGTGGACAAATTTTGAAATATATGAAAAATTAGGGCCTTCCATAAATTTGGATGAGACGATTAAAATTGATGATCAAAACCTTCAACATCCTCAAAATGATGACCAAATAGATATGTGTGGTTTAGAGTCCTTATTTACAAGGGAATATTTGGAGAATCATAGAAAGCAAAATAAAATAATTGATCCCATTGTAGAAACCCTTGAGCCATAAAAAGTGGATGAAAGTGAAATTAAAAGGGAATAAATGAATAGATCTGAAGACACGATAGAATTTCATCACTTATTTTTAAAAGACAATTCTTATAATGATCAAGAAAGATATGGGTAATCATTGGTTTATCACACTTCGATTGATGAAATATCTTTTTCACTTGATATGCAGGATGCTAAAATCTCTATCTCACCTGAATATTTTGCAATTCTTGAAAAATATGAAAATGGCATGAAAGAAGAGATGGAATCTCATCAAATATTTTAGAAAGATAATGATTATACAATTCTAGACAAATAAAGGAATCACTTACTTTGTTCCCATTTGAGGTGCAATAAATTGAAAGCATGGTTTCACCTAAGGATCCTATAATACCTATGTTACCTCAGATAGAGAAAATTCTATAATTTGAGTGGTTTAAGTTGATATCATAGATGATACAAACAAAAAAATCTTGCTCTATTCAAAATAACTCAAATAGTTGATTAGGAAGATGTGTTATTTAACACACCCTTTGATAAACAAGATTTATGGTTTGAAAAGGATGGACATATTTTTAATTGGTTGCCTAATTTTTTGTGTCTTTGATAAATAGGTCATGGATTAAGATGAAGGACTACATGATGATGACGATGAAGATCATGTGAAAAAAGAGAAAGTTACAAATCTTCTCCAAGTATTGATAAATGGAAATGTATCAAAGGTAAAATCTCACCTTTCATGTTCCACCATTCGAACTCCATGTGAAGGTTTTCCTAATTGGTTGTTGGATTCAAATGCTATCAATGATGAAATGACATGTGTAATTGATAAAGAATTTGAGTTACTAATAAGATTTATTTGATGAGTGAAATGGAAGCAAATACCTTTGAGTTACTAAATCAAATTCATCAACAATTAATAATGGAATCTAGGATAAAAACTTATAATGATTCTCATTTAGTAGATATCCTAGATGCTTGCAAATTGTTGCATAAGTTTGATTGGCCTACAAACATAGAAAATGACTTGGCTTTAAAAATTTTAGAAATAGGCTCCTACTTGCAAGACATTATATTTGAAAAGGAAATTCTAATTTTAAATCATTAATTGAGTCGTCAAATCTACATTTTAAGGATAAGACAAGAAAGAATTAAAAATTCGTTATTGTATAATCAATTTGATGATTTGAAACTACACTATGGGATTGCTAATAAAACTAAATCAAATTGGTGGGGTGAGAGAGGTAAAATGAAAGTGTTTGTGTTGTTTGGCCTACTCTTACTTTGGTTGGATTTCTATAAATTTTGGCATGCATATCATGATACATATCTTTTAAAGTGTGCTAATCGTGTTTGGGATCTAGGGAAGTGATAGCCCAAATTTCACATCATCTTGTACCATATTGTACATTGTTGTATATATTGTTTGGTTTCATGCTTTTGGTATTTTTTTTGTTCAAGGTCGAAGCAAAAAACTTGAATGTTTAAAATCTGCGTATAACATCCCCCATTTGACGAAGGGTACGTATGCATATGCAAATTAGAAGACATCTAGTCTTGAAGGTTGAGGGAATAATAATTAATCAATGGGTATCCCAATGATATCATACATCTTCACAAGAGTAAGGTGCCATAATTAATTGTATGAGTGAATGAATCATGTGCGAACTAAGGGAAAGATGTTTAAAACAAAGTTAGGCAACATTTTAAACATTTTAAAAACAAGCTCATTTAAAATATATATGGACTAACGAGTTATTTTAAATATTGATCTTAAGATAAATTCAGCACCCTCCCAATTGTTATGATGCGAGCATCAAAGAGAGCATTTGTGATAGTTTTTAGGCATTGAAATATGTTACTAAGGAGGTTCTACTTAATTGATCATTTTATCACACATCCACAACCTTCCTAGTGTTAGAGGGATGATTATATGATGGTTATACTGGGAAAACTAGTAATGTGGGCAAGGGTCTATGTTGTGACGTTGTAGCATTAGGCTTATAATGGATAATCATTATAGCATGAAGTATTTTCAATATGTTGCACATGCATGAGGCAAAACAAAGAAGGAAAAGAATATGGAAGGTAAAGGGGAATGGTCCATTAGGAAGGCTTTAAAAACCTATGAGAATGTAGGCATCGAGGCTGGATATTTTTGGGAAGCCATCTCCGATTTTGCAGGATAGGGTAGCATTACATTGATATTTGTTTATCTTTTAACATTTTCAGTATTTTGGTCCATACTCCATATTTTCTTTTATTTTTCTAACCTTCCCTTTTTGCAGTTTTTTTAAATTCGAAAAATAAAATAAAAATAAAAATAATAAAAATTTCAAAAATAAATGCATGGATGTCAAGATTAAGCTTTAATGTTTCATTTAGAACAATTTCGATTTTATTTTGAAGCAAATTCAAAATTACAAAAATTATTCAAAGTTGACATTTTTAAAGGAATTTTGTAATTTCAGATTTTACATAATTTCACATTTTGAAGGTAAATCAAATTTCAAGCTTTGCATGTTTGTTTTGCAAGCAATAAATTAACTTCTCTTTATGAAAATTACAATTTCATTAAAGGGGAGTAATTTATATGGCATTCCAAAGGCTATTGTATTTAAAGCAATAAATTAACTTCTCTTTATGAAAATTATAATTTCATTAAAGAGGGGTAATTTATATGGCATTTCAAAGGCTATTACATTTATCAAGTTAGTCATGTAGATTATTTTATTTTCATGCTCAAAGAAACATTAAATGAATCCAATCATCATTCAAACTTTGCATTTCAAAAGATAGATTTTAGTCTTCTCTTTTATGCTCAAAGCAGGGTTTAATAATGCAAGATAAAACTTGTTTAAAATCTGCTTAACCAAAAGAAGATAAAATCTACCTAAAATACTTCAAGATAAAATGAACTAAGGCATTTACATCATGGTCATATGAGGGCCAATCACATTTTCTTTTCTTTTAAGTTTCATGAACAATCAATAGCATAGCACAATAAAGTAATACCAACACAAGCCCCTTGTTAATAGTTATTTGCAAATCACTAAGGTATTCCTAGCACTTATTTGATACATCTTCACAAGATTACAAGCACACATTAAGTAAAAGGAACCTTGGAGAAATTTCTATTTCTTTGCAAGAGAGGGTTTTCTAATCAAAATCCTAAGTGTGATGGTGATTTTGCAATTGGGAAAAATTTCCACTCAACATTTTGGTGCTAGAAGGAGGGCTTGAATTGGTTTACTTTATTGCTATTTAAATGCTAAATTGTTCATTGTTACTTGAAAGAGTTATTTGAAGGCATTGGTCTTGACTAATGAGGTTTTGTTGATCACATTCATTGATTTAAAAATTCTCTAATTGATGATGCATTAATGCTAACCTTTTACAAATTGGAGAATGTTCTTTAATGTCATGGTTTAATTGATGCATATATTTTGGTTGATATACATGATGATTTATATGTGAAATATTTGAGGATTGTTAGTCATTTCATGCTTCTTTGCAAGATATTTCTTTGACTAACAAAATTGGTACTAAAGTTGTATTCTTTAAGGTCCACTAATGGCATGGTTTACTCAAATGATGATAGGCTGTCCTTTAAACATACCTGGGCCTTCACATCATGTGCCTATAGATATTTTGTGTTATCTACCTCAGTTTAGGCATGATGGAATAGAATCGATTGAGGAACATATTCAGGCATACAAGAACACTTTAATTCAATTGCAAATTATGCATGAAGATGTTGCTTGTAACATGTTTCCATCTACATTAGATGAATTTGCTTATGATTGGTACCTTAGTTTACCTGTAGGTTCTATCAATTCTTGGGCTCAACTAGAGGCAATGTTCCTCAATCATTTTAAAAAAAACTAGTTGACCCAATCCTCATGTATAATCAGTTTGTCACTACCCATAAAGGACCAAATGAATATTTGAAGTTGTTCACTAAAAGGTTCCATGGGTTATATACTCAATTGGTGGTACCCTATGTTCCTCTAGAGGGAGTTGCTATCCAAGTGTATTTCAATGCTCTTGACCCATTAATATCTATGTATTTGCGAGGGATACCTCAAATCACATCTTTATCCCAAGCTTATACCCAAGCAATAGCATTTGAACAATAGTTGAATTTTCAAGGTTATGGTGTGGGTTTTGGATCGTATAATCCTCCATCATTTAATACCTCCCTTACCCACCCAATAATTTGTGCACCTCAACCTACCATTCAAAATCAACCATCATTCTCAAGTGTGAATCAATTTTAGAATACCCATCTTGATCATCTTTCGAATCATGTTCCTAAGATAAATTTCAATGATTTTCACAATAATATGATTTCAGACAATGGAGGAGTCCTAGATCTAACAAGTATTGAAATATGTGATAGGTCGGGACCTTCCATAGAGTTGAATGAAAGGATTAAAATGGATGATCAAGAAAGCCAACATGTTCCAAATAATGACAAGCTAGAAATAAAAGGCTTAGAGTCATTATTTACAAGTGAGGATTGGGATAATCATAGAAAGCTAAATGCATGAATTGATCCACTTTTAGAAACAATTGAGCCCTCAAAAGTGGATGAAGGTGAGTTTGAAAAGCAACCTATTGTTGAATTTAAATATTGTGAAGAAGTGGTTGAACATCACACCCTAGTTTTAGAAGATGATTATTGTTGGTGGAATAAATGGGAGGACTTTACCGCTCTTTCTAATGAAGCACTCACTTCACCTGATATGCAGGACAAGTTGCAAAGGCTAGTTCTACATCTTAAAAGAGACATCACTCAATTATAGGAATAAATGCCTCAAGATGCATATCTTGATAATTCTACAAATCATCCTCATGAGACAAAGGTCGAAGATACTAAAAGTGATATTCTTTTAGACAATGGAGGGGTCCTAGAGTGGACTAATTTTGAAACATATGACAAATTAGGACCTTCCATAAATTTGGATGAGATGACTAAAATTGATGATCAAAACCTTCAACATCCTCAAAATAATGACCAAATAGAGATGAGTGGCTTAGAGTCCTTATTTACAAGGGAATATTGGGAGAATCATAGAAATAAAATACAAGAATTGATCCCATTGTAGAAACCCTTGAGCCATCAAAAGTGGATGAAAGTGAATTTAAAAGGGAATCAATGGATGAATCTGAAGACACGATAGAATTTCATCACTTGTTTTTAGAAGACAATTATTATAATGATCAAGAAAGATATGAGGAATCATTGGTTTCTCACACTCCTACTGATGAAATGTCTATTTCACTTGATATGCAGGATGCTAAAATCTCTATCTCACATGAAGATTTTGCAATTCTTGAACAATATGAAAATGGCATGAAAGAAGAGATGGAATCTCATCAAATATTTTAGAAAGATAATGATTCTACCATTCTAGAAAAATAAGGGGAATCACTCACTTTGTTCCCATTTGAGGTGCAAGAAATTGAAAGCATTGTTTCACCTAAGGATCCTATAATACCTATGTTACCTCAGATAGAGAAAATTCTAGAACTTGAATGGTTTGGGTTTGATATCATTGATGATCCAAATAAAAATATTGCTTTATTTGAAACAACTCAAATAGTTGATCAGGAAGATGTGTTATTTGACACATCCCTTGATAGACAAGATTTATGGTTTGAAAAGGATGGACATATTTTTAATTGGGTACCTAATTTTGGTATCTTTGATAAATAGGTCATGGATGAAGATGAAGGGCTACATGAGGATGATGATGAAGACCATGAGAAAAATGAGAAAGTTACAAATCCTCTCCAAGTATTGGTAAATGGAAATGTATCAAAGGTAGAATCTCACCTTTTGTGTTCCACCATTCGAACTCTAGGTGAATGTTTACCTAATTGTCTGTTGGATTCAAATGCTATCAATGATGAAATGCCATTTGTGGTTGATAAAGAATTTGAGTTAATTTCTCCTCACACCACTAATAATATTGCTTTGTTGAATGAAATAAAAGTAGATAGGCTTGAGTTATTGAATCAAGTGCATCAACAATTAATAATTGAATCTAGGATACAAACTTATAATGATCCTCATTTAGTAGATATCCTAGATGCTTGCAAATTATTGCATAAGTTTGATTGGCCTAAAGACATAGAAAATGACTTGGCTTCAAAAATTTTAGAAATAGCCTCCTATTTGAAAGACCTTATTTTTGAAAAGGAGAGACTTAATTCTAAATCATGAATCATGAGTTGTGAAATATATACCTTTTAAGGATAAGACAAGAAATAATTGAAAATCATGTATTGTCTTATCAATTTAATGAATTGAAACTCCACCATGGGATTGCTAATGAAACTAGAATCAAATTGGTGGGGTGAGAGAGGCAAAATGAGAAGTTTTGTATTGTTTGGCCTAATCTTGTTTTGGTTGGATTTCTATAAAGCTTGGCATGCATATCATGATATATATCTTTTAAAGTGTGCTAATCGTGTTTGGGATCCAGGGAAGTGATAGCCTAAATTGTGCATCATCTTGTACCATATTGTATATTATTGTATATAGTTTTTGGTTTTCATGCTTTTGTATTTTCTTTGTGTGGCATCTTTGTGCGTAATCTCTTGTTTGCAAGATTTTTGTGTTGCTTTCTTGTCAATTTTGCATTAGGTTAGGTGTTCTATTTACAATTTTTGGTTTGTGAGTTTTGTGTTTTGGGTTGGTCCCTCTGTTTGAGGTGATGTTTTGTGGTAGCTACTAATTTATGGCCTCTTGATCATTTTTTGTGTTCCTTTGTCATGAAGGGTGAATTACCTATCATGTGGATCAAGGAAAAGGGGATGAAGTTGTTTAGTAACCACTCCTAGATTTTGGGACTAAGATAGTGAATTTTGGAATATTGAATCATTTTGCTAAAGCTACACATGAACACATCATATTAAGGGGTATGCTTTGAAATATTGAAGGATGAAATCATTTTGGTATGCAAATTAAGGCAAAAATCCAACATGCTCCATTTCAAATACTTTCTAACCCATGTGGTGCATAAATGTTTTGCAAAGCTATTAAAAAAAGACAAGCAAAGGAAAACATGCTAAAATCAGTCACCAAGTTTGGATAAACTCTACCGGGGCTATAGACGCCTGACTAGCAGTAGGGCTCTATCTAGACAAAGCTTGTTAAAAAGGAAAGGCATTGCAAAATATCAATTAAACACAAGGGTAATTTAGATAAACTCTACCGGGGCTATAGATGCCTGACTGGCAGTAGGGATCTATCTAAAGAAATTTCATTTTAATGAGTAATATTTCTATAGCCTAAATGCTAATCAGGTGATGGAGTCCGGATGGTTTTCAAGCATGCAAAATGAAATCACTTTCACACACATTAAGCTAAAGCAAAGGGTTCATGTGTTTCCATTTGAAGCTGTCTACCCCCATCTTCTTTGGATGTTGCTAGATGATGTATATCTTTCTGATATTTGGTTTGTTTGTTTTTAGAACTGGGTTCTTCACCCAAAATGCTCAAGAGCATTTCCCAGTAGAGTCACCATTTGTTGTGGCCATTGCACAACTTACCCAAAATTGGGGACCCACCTTAAATTTTTGATTTTTGGAGATTTTGTTTGTCTTTGAGTGCTAGTTTTGTAGGTTCCAAGGTTCACTCCTGGTCAGTGTCCTTTCAATTTATTTTCGAGTGTTTAGTGTTAGTTATATTTTACCTTGTCTTCATTTTAATGTTTGGTTAGTTTTATCATGTTGTGGTTAATTTTAATGTTTGAATTTAATGCAAACATTTAAAATTAACTCAATATTAAATAAACATAAAAATGATATATTAATATATATATATATATATATATATATATTAATAAAATGAAAAATAAAACACTATAAAATAAATAAATAAACAGATGATAAATAAATGAATCCATATGTAGGTTTTTTTAAATAATTTTAAAAGGGCTTTAGCAATGGCATATTTTTGAAGTGGACTCTCATTCCACTTTAGTACCTTTTGATTTATTAATATAATATTGGTGCATGGTTTTAATTTACATCTTTTGTTTTATTTGATCAAGCTAAAAGGGGAGCCATTTCAGCTTCAAAGGAGCAACCAACAGGACCCACATGAATATAGTGAAGTGGGGAGGTAATGGAAGTGACATGGCAAACATAGGGAATGACACCCATACAAAGAGCAATGACAGGGTGGTCAAATAAGTCTAGTCACCCGATAGAATATGGATGAACATAGGTAGGCCTGCATGGCAGGCGACTATCAAGGATGGTGAACATATAGAAATCATAGTTGATGAGGATATGAGCATACTGACTGTAACGAAGGGTAACTTGGATGGAGGTGCTTATGGGACCCATAGATATATGTGAGCAATGGACCAGTGTACACATGGGACTTGGACGGCCATATATGCACCGACAACTAACAATACTTAGATGAACCCTCGTAGGTAGACTAACATATCAGTGGCTCAAACGAGCTATGAGGTGTGAACCTCGATGCAAACTATGGTGATGGTGGCACAAGGTGTAGATGGACTTCCATAAAGGGACCCACGTATATGGCATTGCTAAGAGTTTGAAGAAGAAGTCAAATGTAATAGTATTTACATTGTATAAATAGGTTCTCAGATGATGTGGTCACAAATTATACTAGTAGTGGACGTGATAGAAGTATGTTGGATTACGAAATTGTAGAATAAGTCATGTCATAGGTTTGATATAGCTAGAGTGTATGAGATACCTCTCTTACATCATTTTTCCAATGCAAATATCGAGAAGATGCAAGGGGTGTGAGAACACGGAATGGATTTGTTTCAAAGACAAGCTAGTTTGTAAACTGAAGCTCCAATGGTATCATTGAGATTCACTCGTTCAACTAGGATATCCACTGCATAAATGACTCAAACAAGGTGAATTGGGTGTAAACATTCAATAAATTATCTTAGGCATAAAGTTGGGATACCTATGTGATTTTTGTAACTTGCTATCCAAGAAAATAGTAAGGTTTATTTGATCGTAGGCGTGAGACAAAGGTATCTACACGATGGCTTCAATGTGACGAATCATGGAAGGTAGATCTGTTGAGCTAGCTTTTGAATCTATTATTCAAGGTCAAAGTAAAAACTTGAATGTTTAAAATTTGTTTATAACGTCCCTCATTCGACGAAGGGCACGTATGCACATGCAAATTAGAAGACATCTAGTCTTGAAGATTGAGAGAATATTAATTAAGCAATGGGTGCCCCAATGAGATCATACACCTCCACAAGAGTAAGGTTCCATAATTAATTGTATGATTAAATGAATCGCATGCAAACTAAGGGAAGTATGTTTAAAACAAAGGTAGACAACATTTAAAATATTTTAGAAATAAGCTAATTTAAAATATTCATGGATTGACGAGTTATTTTAAACATTGGTTTTAAGAGAAATTTGGCACCCTCCTAATTATTATGATGCAAGCATCGAAGAGAGCATTTATGATAGTTTTCAAACAATGAAATACATTACTAAGGAGGTTCTGCTTAATTAACCATTTTATCACACGTCTAGGACCTTCGTAGTGTTAGAGGGATGATTATGTGATGGTTACATTGAGAAAACTAGCGATGTGGGCAAGGGTCTATGCCGTGAGGTCGCAACATCAGGTTTATTATGGATAATTATTGTAGCATGAAGTATTTTCAAGATGCTGCACACGCATGAGGTAAAAAAAATAAGGAAAAGAAGACAAAAGGCAAAGGGGAATGGTCCATTGGGAAGACTTTAAAAACTATGATAATATAGGCATCGAGACTGGACATTTTTGGGAAGCCAAGACTAGAAATTTTTGGAAATACAGACTTTATTTTTATCATAAAATGCAAACGATTTCAAAAACTTGCACTTTATAAGCAAAGTTGGAGGAGAAGTTTTATACATGTTTGGATTAATTTTTATTTTTCTCGTTCCATGTTTTAGGCTTATAGATGATGTTCAATGAATTTTAATGGTTGCATTATTGAATGTTTAAAATATGGAATTTATTTTCTTTTTCCTTAGAATCTTGCACCTAGTTTATTTTGGACTGTGCAAATGCAGCTTCGGATAAACTAGGTTACATGCAGAAATCTCTCACATCTCCGGTTTTGCAGGATAGGGTAGCATTACACTAAAATTTATTTGTCTTTTAATTTTTTCAGCATTCTGGTCCATACTCCATATTTTCTTTTATTTTTATAACCTTCCCTTTTTGCAATTTTTTTTAAACTTCGACAAATAAAATAAAAATTAAAAAAAATAAAATTCCAAAAACAAATGCGTGAATGTGAAGAACAATATTTAACACTTCATTTAGAACAAGTTCAATTCCATTTCGAAGCAAATCTAAAATTATAAAAAAATTCCAAAGTTTACTTTTTTTAAAGTAGTTTTGTAATTTCAAAGTTAGCATAATTTCACATTTTGAAGGTAAATCAAATTTCAAGCTTTGCATTTCATTTTTCAAGCAATAAATTAACTTCTCTTTATGAAAAGTACAATTTCATTAAAAGGGAGTGATTTATATGGCATTTCAAAGGCTATTGTATTTAAAGCAATAAATTAACTTTTCTTTATGAAAATTATAATTTCATCAAAGAGGGGTAATTTATATGATATGTCAAAAAACTATTACATTTATCAAGTTATTCATGTAGATTATTTTATTTTCATGTTCAAATAAACATTAAATTAATCCTATCATCATTCAATCTTTGCATCTCAAAAGATAGATTTTAGTCTTCTATTTTATGCTCAAAGTAGGGTTTAATAATACAAGATAAAACTTGTTTAAAATCTGCTTAACCAAAAGAAGATAAAATATACCTAAAATACTTCAAAATAAAATGAACTAAGGTATTTACATCATGGTCATATGAGGTCCAATCACATTTTCTTTTCTTTTAAGTTTCATGAACAATCAATAGCATAGCATAATAAAATAATACCAACACATGCCCCTTGTTAACAGTTATTTGCAATCACTAAGGTATTCCTAGCACTTATTTGATACATATTTACAATATTACAAGCACACATTAAGTAAAAGGAACCTTGGAGAAATTTTTATTTCTTTGCAAGAGAGGGTTTTCTAATCAAAATCCTAAGTGTGATGGTGATTTTGCAATTGGGCAAAATTTCCACTCAACAAGCCTTTACGCTTTCCAACATATTACCAATTTTTGCTTTTGTTACTCCTCCTCATGTGGATGAGTATTTGTTGTTCCTAAGAGGTTTATTCCTTGAATAATTTTTGCAAAGATTCACAATCTCTTCAAATTCCATTAGATGAATATCCCCCTTAGCCATAAGGTTTAAAACATCAAGGACATCTTCTTTTAATCCTTTTAGAAAAAGTTCTTTTAAAATTTCTTCATCTAAATCAATATTCACTCTCGATATTACAAACTAAATTCTTTCAAGATAATCCTCAAGGGATTCTTCTTCTCGTTGATTCATACAAAATAGCTCAACTTTATTTTCCCTAACTCTACAGTAATCCTGATATCTTTCAAGGAATATATCATTCAATTCGTGATCTCCATCCCATCGATTACAAACACATTCACTTAGACCCATAAACCATCTTAAAGTTGCATCCTTAAGGGTAGAAGGAAACAGTATTAGTTTTTGTTCATCAGTGGTATAAAAATAGGCTTGACACACCACTTCAAACTCAAAAATAAATGAATCAATGTCTTCATGTGGTTTCCCGTGGAAGGTAGGCAAAATAGCAATAGAAACCAATTTTGGTTCTCTTGTTAGCCTGTCTATTGGAGAAGAGATTGGAAAGGAAAAACAATTTATTTGCCTACTTCTCCTTTGATTTTCTTCTACTTATCCATGATCATTATTCCTTTGTCTATTCCCCATTTGATTTCCATCTACTTTCTCATATTTTCTATTACGATCATCCATGAGCAATTGGATAAATTCTAATATTGGACTTGGTATGGGTTTAGAAAAAATAGTTGATGAATCAATATGATTATCGAATTTAGGTTCTGGAAATAGAAATGTTTTAGGATTTTTATCTAGTATAGTCAATGGTAGTTCAGTTTTCTCTTTTAGAGAATCTTCGATTATTGGAATCTCAATCTCTTTTGATCTAGAATTATCAAACTTTTTGCTAGAGTTTTCTTTAATAACTTTGATCCTTGAATCTCTAGGTCTACTCATAAATTTGTAAAGATCTTTAATTTTTTGCAACAAAAATCATTCATTCCTCCTTAAATAGTTTATGGATATCATTAATTGGGTCTAGTTTTTTAGGAGTCATGTAATGTTCCTCCTCAAAATCAAAATCTTGTTTCACAAGATAAATTAGTTGAACAATAAAAACTTATTTTTTATTTTAGATAGGATTTTTAAACTGTAACTCATAATGCAAATCATGGTACAGTTCTCTAAAGCGCATGATTTTAGGAGCCTTGTTATATATTTTACTGTATTCTAGACTCACTTCTCTATTTTCCATGTTAGCTAAGAAATTGTGAGCAGCAAGGGAGTCTTCAAAGTATTAACCCCAAGGATATGTGGTTGAATTTACACTCACTCTCCTATCTCCTAGCCAACGTTTGCAACTCTTCACAATATCAAGATAAGGTGAGTAGTAATTTGGCCCTAGAGCCTTAGTTATATCAATCATATAGATGTTGCTCAACTCGTTTATTCCTTCCTTAATGATATCAAGGTGTTCCTACATATAGTCCCATTGTTTTCCAGATGACCTATGTCTTTGTTCAAAAAGTAGGTTGATTTCTTGTTCTAGAAATAGTTTTCTAAGGTCTATTAATGCAGACTAAAAATAACTTTTTACCATTAGCAACTTTTACTTCTCTTCCCTTTGTTTTTTTTCAATTTGTGTTTTTTTTTTGTTTTTGTTTCTATTTTCAGAATGCAGTTTTTAGAAAATAAATTTTAAATAGAACAGTCTTACTATTATTAAGACCAGGTTTAAAATTCATAGCCAGTATTAACACAACAAGGAAAAGTAAAATTACTATTCTAAAATAGTTCTTATTGCCACTAAAACCAGGTCTGAAATCCAACAACTAATCTTAGCACAATAAGAGAAAGTAAAATTATTATTCTAAAATAGTTCTTACTACCACTAAAACCAGGTCTAAAATATAATAGCCAATATTAGCACAGTAAGGAAAAGTAAAATTACTATTCTAAAATAGTTCTTACTAACATTAAAACCAGGTCTAAAATCCAACAACAAATCTTAGCACAATAAGGGAAAGTAAAATTACTATTCTAAAACAGTTCTTACTACCACTAAAACTAGGTTTGAAATCCAATAGCCAATTTTAGCATAGCAAGGGAAAGTAAAGTGTTGTTGTTACTACTTGATATTAAGGAACACTTTGGTATGATCTTGTCACACCTACTGCTTGTTTTCACAAGTTAAAGAACCCAGACCTAAGTATATAACAACCACACTGTGCTAGAAAGTAAATTTGCTAAAAATAAAGATGTTGAAATGTAAATGCTAATTAGGAAAGCAGTAAAATCAATCCCAATAAAGTGGAACCTGTAAGTATTGATATGAAGGCAATTTCTAGAATCCTATTGTCCCAACACTAAACTGCATGAACATGGGACTTCTTGTCAATCATGCAGGTAAATCTCCCTCTCACCCCAACAGTCTCTGATAAAAAAATACAGTATTGTTCTCCCTAGCAGCAGCACCAAAATATCAAGTTGTATCTTATACATTTAATTTGTCAATCCAGGTTATATTTAAAGAATAGTAATCTCATATAGAAATTCCATAATTCTTAATCATTGACATTATTTTATTTTCTTAGTTTCTTTTGCAAGAAATAAAAATTACAGAAAATGAAATTAAATAAAATAATGCTAAATTAGAAGGTAATTATGACTTAGACTAATTTTATGTGTATATGTGTATGTTTGTTGTTATGGATCCATGTGCAACCTAACAATGCATTTATGATTTTAACTAGTTGATATATTTTATAATTTAAAATGATGCAATTTAATTTAACTTATAGTCTAAGACTAATTCTACTCACTAACTAATTCTACTCTATTTTAGGAGATAGAGAGCAAGGGACTGACTATTCAGAGTGGGCCCTACCTCATAGAAGATAGTATAATTATCTTCTCCTCTATTCTAATTTATTTCAGTAAATAATATTCATTAACATTAACTATTTGCTATTTAACTCATGGATGCAAGAAAATAAATTAAAGGCTACAAAAATAAATAAATCATAAAGAAACACAAGATACAATTACCAAATTCATGGAGAAAAATGTTGTTGCTTTATTGATGAACTTCAATTCTTCATGCGTACAATGTGAAAGATCAAATAATCATATGACAGATAAAAAAAATGGATCCTAGAAATTAAATGGTAGCTAGATATTTTTAAAGGTCTCCACATTGTATTTTATAATATCACTTGTTAACCCAAACGATAAAACTATGAACTTATAGTGTATGTATCGAGTTTTAAATATTGTCTTATGTGTATCCTCTTCTTTTATTCTCAACTGATGGTAACTAGACTTCAAGTCTATCTTTGAGAAAATAGTAACCCCTTTCAGTTGATCAAACAAATTCTCTATCCATGGTAAAGGATATTTTTTTTAGTTTTTGCTTTATTCAACATGCTATAATCGATTCATAATCTCAAGGATCTATCCTTCTTCTTGACAAACAAAACTAGTGCACCCCGAGGAGACACACTTGGCTTAATTAGCCCTTTATCCAACAACTCTTGTAGTTGCACTTTTAGCTCTTACATCTCTATAGGATTCATCCTATATGGTGATCTATGTATAGGTTCTTTACCGGGTATTAGATCGATAGTAAAATTGAATTCTCACTTAGGGTGTATTTTTGGAAATTCAGATGTAAACACATCCTTAAATTCTTGAAGGATGGGAAATTTCTCAAATATTTCATCCTTTTTATCATCCTTACCCTTATTTACTTTGACCACATATACCATCCCTCTTTTCCCAATCACCTTCTTAAGTTGCATAGCAGATATTAATATGGGTTTGAACATCCTTTGATAACTATACAACCTAATTCTCTTCTCTTTATCATCGGTGAATTCAACCCATCTCTCCTAAAATTTGATCAAGGCCTTCCGGTCCTTCAACCAATCAACCCCTAGAATTATTTCAAAGGCATGTAATGGAGCTACATAGAGTTTCCAAGTGATAGAATTTGTGGGTAGGGATATTTATATCAAGGGGTAATATTGGTCTATGGAGTAGGTCTGCCCAGACCCATACTTGACTTTCAACCTTTTTGCCAAATACTATAGATTCTATGGCATGTCCCTGACCATGCTACTAGAGATAAAACTATCATTAGTACCATCGTCTATTAAAACTCTAACATTTTTATCAAAAATCTTACTCTATGAAAGCATAGGGGTTGCTTGTCCATCAAGATTCTAATTTCTAGTAGTAGCATAAATCTTGTGTCCTTTATCGCTTACCTTCTGGTTAGCTCTTGTACGACATGGATAATTTCTTACATAATGAGGACCTCCACACTCATAGCACCCAACCTTTGAATTCTGAGTCAAACCTTGAATAGATTTCTCCTTGCCTTCAGTAGGAATTGGTTCTACTTGATTCATGGGTTTGGCCTTCTCCACATTAGTAGAGTTTCTATCCTTAGACTAAAACTTCTTAAATATTTTTGCCAACCCATCATTTCTCTTACCAAACTTAAACCCTTATTTGTTCCTTTGAGTTGGCTCATAGTTTGACTTTCTTTTTTGTGGATTTTGGTAGTTCTTATTGGGTCCTTGGATGGAATTGTTGCTCCTTTTGTGATTATACTCTGGTTGACAAGCTAGATCATATGCAACTTCTAAATTGGTGGGTTTGAACATGTTGACAGATATCCTTAGTTGACGATCTAACCTTGAAAGGAATTGATGCACCTTCATTTCATCATCATTTTTGTAGGCTAAAATGTACTTGAGAAGTCAAGTGAAGTTCCTACAGTATACATCCATTGACGACTCTCTTTGCCTTAGCTGAGTGAACTCATCTAGCTTCATGGCATAATATTTCTCAGTAAGGAATCACTTTCTAAAATAATTTTCAAACACCTCCCACTCGTAATGGATTATATTTATCTTTTTGTCCTTGCAGGAAGTTTCCCACCATTCTAGTCCAGCTTCAGTCAATAGTCCGATGACAAAGATTGTCTTTGTGGTTGAAGAGTAATTTCTCATGGAAAAGTAAATTGCTAACTCATTCAACCAAGATTTAATAGAATATCCACTTTTCTTTCCTAAAATTTTTTAACCTTAACATGCTTTAGGTATCTTTCCAATTTAGTATTGATTCATGCCTTAGCTACCTAATCAGGATCATTAGGTTCCTCCACTTTTGCCTTAGCAGGAACTTTTGGCATTAAGGGCCTCTAACAGATTTTTTTTTGCATCATCTACTCTCGATAGGTGGACATTTCACCCTACATATTTTGAACCATATTTATGAGATTTTCCACAGCATCGGGGTTACCTGAGCCTTCTCCAACATGACCCTCTCCAAGGTTTTCAATGCTAGCTAATCGAGACCTTTGGGGAAGTATCTTTGACTCTAGCTTGGGTGGCATATTCCCTGGTTTTAATAAATGCATTATTTTGCTATCTTACACTAGAGTATTTTCCTAATATGCACTTGCTATCATCTAGCTAGTTAAGTTTTAACTAATTTTGCTAAACTTTTCATCAACCTTCACCTTCTATATGATGACTTAAATTGAATATAAACACCTTGACTAAATAAGTAAGAGTCTTGGTTTAAAGCTTCAAATGGAAAGTATGATCCCCAAAAGAGCATCAAGTACACCTCTTAAAACCCATGTTAGTGGAGGGTTCGTCTATTTCTTCCAGTCTAATTCATTAGGAGTTCAACATGGGGGGCAATAATTTCTCATTGTCTACATTCATACATTTTCTCTTTCCTTACTTTCTTTTTTTGGTAATTATTATAATATATTAACAGTGGGTTTTTATAGAGGATCCCAAAACCTTATGTACAAAATTAGCCAACTTTCTAATGATGCATCATGCCTCTTGGCTGTAACAATAAACCTAAATGAAAATAAAACCATCCTAATGTTGCAGACTTGAAAACAACAAAAAGGGATTTTAGGCCTGGAGACCCAACAACAAAAAGAAAATAGGACAGACCTGAGAGAAACCCAAAGAGAGGCCGCAAACAAAGAGACAGACACCATGGACAGCTAATAATGATCCTCCTGTCCTTCCGAATTTGGGTGCTGCTAGTTCTACTTCAGGATAGAAATCATGGAGTTGACAGAAGTAAGAATGGAAGCAGCTAGGTCCAAGCCTTCCAAAAATTCCATGCCATCCCAAAACACGTCAAAATGGGCCTTCCAAAAACTGCGCAAGGAAAACATCAGGAAGGGATGTCTGCCCTGGCCAACCTTTCCACCTCGGATGGGAAGCGAGACCACCACACACCCGAGCACATGGTCGCAAGCCCTTTATTGGCCATGTGGTTAGCCATGCGATTTCCTTCTCTTAAAATATGATTTTCTTTCCATCTACCACGATAGGAGAGAAGATATCTAGCCTCGAGGATGATGTTGTAGACTTTCCAAGATGGATTTTTGGTGCCAAGAAGGTAATTCACAATGTTGAGCGAGTCACCCTCAATGATAAGAGGTCAGGGATCCTCAAAGAGAATCTAAATACCATTCAGAGCGCCTTGGGCTTCAGCATAATGATTCGTCTGGGAGCCCAAATATTCACAATAGGCCATCACAATACTCCTGTCATGATCACGGACAACCCCACCAGTGCCAGCGGGCCCAGGATTTCCCTTAGCCGCTCCATCAAAGTTTAATTTAATCCACCCCATGGGGGGTTTGGTCCACACAACATTCCTTTGACAGGGCCCTTTAATAACCTCCAGAAACGGCCAGAGATTCATCATTTTGAGAATAGCTTCTTCGCTCGAAATATGGGGACGAGGACTAGGAACAACAATAGAATTCTCAATGGCGTAAGATAACACCCTTTGAGCAATAGAAGGGGGCCCTCTAGGAGCTCTGCCAAATATTTTGGCATTCCTCTCTAACCAAATTTGCCAAATTAAATGGTGAAAGGAGGCCTCGAGGAGGAAGTAAAGCTTGGGATTCTTGAAAGGATTAGGCCATTGGTGAAAAGCATCTCTAAGGGATCGAGAAGAGCACCAGAGGATCTGGAAGGAGGATAGGACAATGTTCAAAATAGAGTGGGAAAATGGGCAATGCAAGAATAAATGATCCCTCGTCTCACAATCTGCTAAACACAAGTAACACCTGTTGGGGAAGGCAAAACCTCTCTTGTGAAGTTTGTCAATAGTTAAGGCTTTATTGTGGAAAGCAATCCATGCGAAGAAGTTGATTTTAGGAACAACTCCTTTCCTCCAAACAGTATTCCACCTATAGTCCAGAGCAGTCTTGGTGGTGAGGAGCTCATAAGCTGATTTAACAGAGAAACGCTCATCCTCCGTACCACTCCAAATGATCCTATCATTTCTCCTGGCAGAAGGAATTAAAACTGATTGAAGGATATTATCGAGGAAGGTAACCTCATTATTAAACCCCTCCACAATAGGAAGCTTCCACCGCGGGAAACGGGTGCTCCGATATATGAAACCCACCACCCTGAGCTGGGCATTAGGGTCGGTCAGGCTTCTCAACCCAACGAGGTCTGCCCTCAACCCAAGGGCTTCTTCATTCGCCCACCTATCCTTCAAAAAGGAAATGCAATTGCCATCACCTAGAATCCAGCAGGCTCCCAGACTGATCAAATGTCGGGTTTGGAGCACAAATTTCCAAAATATCGATGCCACGAAGGATGTTTTAGCATCCAAGAAGGGAGTGGGGCCAAGATACTTCATTTTAACTAGTGAAACCCACTCCACCGAGTCATTAGACATAATCCTCCAAGCGTGCTTCACGATCAGAGCCAAATTCATAAGTCTTGATCTTCTCAACCCCAGGCCGCCTTGATCAATCCTCGAACACACCTTGTCCCAGGCTACAAGGGGAAGTCTAGATTTCTCTTCATTACCATACCAAAGAAAGGTCCTCTGAATCTTCTCAATATTGGAGTGAAATGCACTTGGAAGCATGAACACCGACATGAAGTAGGTCGAGATCCCCTGAATACAGGCTTTGGTAAGGGTGGCTTTCCTAGCTTGCGATAGGAGTTTGCCCTTCCAAGTGTCGAGTTTCCTATGAAGGCACTCAAGAATCGAGTTCCACATGTCCCCACTAGCCCACCTACTATAAGATAGAGGCAACCCTAGATAGGACATAGGCATGGAATCAATAGTGCACTCAAGAATTCTAGCAATCCGAATTTGTCTGCGTAGAGGAGTGTTAATAAAGTAAATTTTGCTCTTGATGTAATTGACCTTTTGCCCTGCAGCTTGCTCATAATGGAACAGGATCCTCTTGAGCGACTTGGCTTGAGCAATGGATGCCCTAGTGGAGATGAGGGTGTCATCCACAAATTGCTGATGAGTGACAAGATTAAATCTAGAAGTCAGAAAGATGCCAGAAATCTTGTTCTGTTGAAGAGCCTCTTTCATGGACCAACTCAGAACCTCCGCTAGAAGAATGAACAGGATGGGAGAAAGAGGATCACCCTGTCTAAGGCCTCTAGAACTTTGGAAATACCCATCTGGGGACCCATTGACCAAGACAAAAAAAAAGGGAGTGGATATACAGCTGTAGACAAGGTCAATCCAGTTGGGATGAAAGCAGAACTTGAGGAGGACTGCACACAAAAAAATTTGGTCGACACGGTCGAAGGCTTTGTTCATGTTGAGCTTAAGAAAAAGAGTAGCATTCTTAGAGCGGTAAGCAGGATGAAGGGTCTCATGAACAGTGATAACACCATCAAGAATGTTTCTGCCTTTGACAGTGCTTCCCTGACAAGGATCAATCAAGAGGGGGAGGATTGTTTTGAGTCTATTGGCTATGGACTTGGTAAGGATCTTGTAAAAAACATTGCACAGGCTAATGGGTTGATAGTTAGAGAAACTTTTGCAGGAATGAGACTTAGGAATGAGGGCAAAAAATGTGGAATTGAGTTTCGGGTGGATAGATCTGGACTCTTGGATAACCCGAATAGCATCACATACATCTGGGCCCACGACTTCCCACATGACTTGGAAGAATTAGGGGGGGAAACCATCGGGCCCAGGGGCCTTATCTGGTTGCATGGAGAACAATGCTTCCTTAATCTCAAATGAGGAAAAAGGTTCTAGAAGTTTCATGCTTACCTCATGGGGAACTTTAGTCTAAAAGTTGGCAAGCATAGATTTCTGGACCTGGAGGTTGCTATCCGGAGGAGTGCCAAGCAAATCCTAAATAAATTAACCGCTTTGCTCCTGATTTCCTCAATCTCCCTGGTAATGTACCCATCCTTACAAGTCACTTCTCTAATCTTGTTGGCCCCCCTATGCCTCATGGTAGATGCATGAAAAAATCTTGTGTTGGAGTCTCCATTCTTCAACCACAAGTCATGAGATTTCTGGCGCCAGAACGTTCCTCTCTAGCAATAATAGAATGAAATTCCACCAAAAGGCTCCTCTCTTCCTCCCTGAGACCCTCAGTGTAACCTTCGATAGCCATCCTTTCCTCCACAACCTTCAGGTTCTCAGCGATGGATTTTTTGGACTCAAAAATGTTGCCGAACACCTCTTTGTTCCAAATATTTAGTTTTTCTTTGACCATTTTGAGCTTTAAAGCCACCCTCTTAGGAGCACTTCCTTCCACCTTCGATTGCCACCATGCTGAAACCAATCCTTTGAAGTCTTTGAGGGAAATCCACATGGATTCGAATCTAAAATGGGTCATAAAAATAGGCCCATCGTTTGCCTCCAATAAAATAGGGTTATGGTCAGACCCAATCCTTGGAAGAGCCGAAAGGATAGCCCTGCCAAGGATGGGAATGGCTTCTGGGGAAATGAAGAATCTGTCAAGTTTGACTTAAATCAAACCACCCCCAATCTTTCTGTTCCTCCATGTGAAGGAAGCCCCTTTGAGTTCGATGTCAAGCAGGCCATTAGCAGAGATAAAATCTTTGAAATCTTCCAATCTGTGGCTGGAGTGGTCAGACCCTCCTTTTTTCTCCAAAGGATGAAGGGGACAATTGAAGTCACCCCCTAAAACCCAAGGAAAGTTGCTAAAATTCTCCCTCATCAGAGAGATAGCTTTCCACATTTTTGCTCTCTCTGTGGTAGAATTTGAAGCATAAACATTGGATAGAATCCAAGAAAAATTGGATGTTTTGGACTGGAACAGTACATTGATGATTATGTTGTAAGTTGATAATGAGCTGCCCTCAAACCTTGAAGGGTCCCACAAAACCATGAGTCCTCCCGTTGTTCCCACTGCAGGTCTGGATAGACAATTTGCCTTGGCCCAAATGGCCTTCGCCACTTTGTCAGAGGAGATAGCATCAAGCTTGGTCTCTTGCAAAATAAGGATAGAAGGGTTAATCCTCCTACGGATATCAGCCACTAACCTTCGCTTGGCTGCACCGTTCAGTCCTCTCACATTCCATGAGAGGACTTTCATCTGGATAGTTTGAATTTTTTCTTGCCTCCCCTTCCTTGTTGAGGGGCAGGTTTTGATGCATGTGCTTCGTCCGAATGTGAGTCATAGTCATCCAGAACCAGCAAACGCTGGGTTCCATTTGCAATGTCAGTTGCAGTCTCTTTGTCTCGCCTTTCCTTGTTAGGAGGACGGCCCTGCTTCCTCTCACTACCAAAATCCACACTTTGCTTTTGGCTCCTTATATTTCGGGGGCTAATGTGATCGGACTGTTCACCCCTCCTTCCTAAGAGGTAATCTTCTAGCAGAGTCTACGACTGACTAAAATCGGTAAGACCCGTATCTTGGAGCAGAGGAACGGCCTTAGGCAAAACTTGGGAAGGGATGCGTTCCATCTCTTCCTGCGATACACTTTCCAAGTGGGAGTCTGCTTCTCGTTGGTTGTCAGCCTCAAGATGCTCGGGGTCTGATTAGAGAGAGGGATTCTCTTCAGGCTACGAGAGTCCACCGTAGTCTCTAGAGGGTCCTGGGGATCCACGGCCCTTCGCATCTGGAAGATTTGGTTGCTTTGCCTGGTCTTCCTTGTGCTCCAAGGGGTTGCCATTTTCCTCTTTCCTTACTTTCTTATGTTTGCTTTAGATTCATCAATATTGATAGTTATGCACCTATCTAAACCTAGGCTTTGATACCAACTGTAATAACACCAAACTACCCAACCAAAACCAACCATCACATCCATATTTATTTTTTTACTTACATATTTATGAGAGTATTTTATATAGTTTCCATCGATCATGTAGTCACATGAGTTTCCAAGGCTATGCACCACATAGGAATCAATTTGATAAAATTTTATCCATGTGCGTGGGAGTGGCCAGTGTCCCATAATGATCAATAGGAATTTTCCAAACTTTTCCAACCAAAATGTAAATTTCCCTTATTGTTTAACCCCATGTTAAACTAGCTCCATCCATAGGTGTCTTTCAACCTAGCCTTAAGTGTGTGCCTTGTTATCTACTCATTATTTTCCAATGAGATAATATTTTAGGTGCAATGCTTAACTAGCTAACCATACTACATATAATTTGTTAAGGGAATCATCCAATAGATTTTCATAGGCATATTGTTGCCTACCACTATGTCTCATTGACTTGTACACTTTAGACTTCTCAGTTATGTATCATTTGATATTTTTATGTTCACTCTATGTTTCCACATTTTCACTTATAGAAAGTAAAGGTCTAATTAAGTCATATATGAACAAAGCATCCACTTAAGAATCCAAGTAACATAACAAATCATGTAAACAATTTGTTTTTCTACGAATATAAAACTTCAATAGATCACATTATTCTTATCCAATACAACCAGATACTTGGGAGTTACATTTTTTATACTTTCTTCAATAAATCATAAACTCCTACAAGCTATTACATTATTTCTTTTGCAAGAAATATTTTCATGTTACAATAATAGCCTCATAAAGTTGAATACAATATCATATTCCTCTAATCTTCAACTCTCTTTTAGTTTCAACAAGTACTTTGGGTACTAGTTGTCTCAGTTCCACCAATACTAAATAAATGGTTACTCGATATCAGGACAATCCAATTTATGAATATGCATAACTAACTACGAAATGCCATGCAGTAGTAATCCATAGAATGCAAAACACCTTACGCATTTATAAACAAATACTTATTCAACTCAATTCAAGAGTAGGAAATCCCATGCTTTCGTAAGAATAAAAATTTCCCCATTCCTTTCATCTCATCTCCCATCACATGGGAAACATGCTCTTCAATATTATACTAACTGCATCCATTAAAATGGCCACAGAGAACCCCCATAAGTTCTCAAGAAATGAAACCTAGTTACCTTTTCTCTCACATTAGATTATGCCCTCATAATATTTTATTCTTCATTATAACATGTATGATTGCATATACATAATTCTATTTGTTCAATGCATTGAAATCATAGTATCGCAAATATGCTATTATTTTCTTCATCTAGGTTATCAAAACTTAAAGATAAAAGCACCCAGAGATAGCATTTAAACAAACTTGTACACAACATAAAATCACAATATCAAAGGAGAACATTCTTTCATTCAACCCCTTAAGTGTGACCACATTCCTTAAGAGCATTTTTTTCTTTTTAAGATACTAGCATCTTAGTTTTGTCAAAGAGCATTCATCATAAAAAACCAAAACCTTCTATGAGTAGGCAAAATCTATTTTTACCTTGTACACATATAATCAAACCTATAATTGTCTACACTATTTAGAACAAGTAAATCTAAGTTTCATCATAGATTTATCTTCTTCATTGAGACATATAGCTTTAGATTCCATCAAACAAGTTTGATTCATAATATTATTGTACTAGGCTAGGGATATTCATAATCCCATAAATATTTCAAATCCTACTCAATAAATGGATATGCTGCAAATACAAATTTTCCTTTGTTGAACTTTAACTTTTAGCTAAAGTTTTAATCTGAGTCCTTTAGGATAATTATCTAATGTTATCATTTAGACCCTCTTACCCCTTTATATCTATTTCAATATAAATTTAAGACCCAAAGTTGCTATCGTGAGATAACTCATAAATCCAAACCATAAATCTTGGATCTATGATTTCTAACCATAAACCCTGTTATACCACTATATTTTATTTCACCATCCATACCTATGTCTAACTTAAACCTATTCATGTTCTCATTAAATAAAAGCAACATGGTAGCATTATAGTTATGGAACTCATCCCTAAAATTTTCAAAAGTCACAAGGGAGGACCTACGATAGGCACTATCACCTTAGCCTAACGGCTAAGCACTTAGCACATCATTCAAGGCAATTGCCTCCCTAGACCCCACATGTATCATGGACTCTGGACCCTTTATCTTTGTGAAATGAAAAGCATGCCCTGTGTGTGTTTCATCACGTATGGGGTATTCAAACCCTAAGAATCTAACCAGATAGAGACACATGACATGATCTATGCACCTAATGGGTTTCATCAATTGTTATTATGGATTTTTTAAAATATTATGGAAATAACTCTAAATTAATTTATCAACAATCAAATGTCATCTCAGGATTTCGCAGAGCAACGTCTATGCTTCTCATCTAATGTGATCTGCATCGTATAGTTTTTTTAATGATCTAAGTCATATTGGAGGTCTCCTACGCTCATCGAATAGGACCCTAGATTTTGACATATGCCCAGGGAATGCATTGCTTCATCTTCGAAGGATAACATCCAGGATTAATCATTGCAGGTGTCGAATCAAAAATCTATTTTGAGGGCTCAAGGACATCTATGTTTTTCATGACACACCTCCTAGATAGTAAACAATGCTAAATAACATCAAAACATAATACGTAAACCAACAAGACCTCCACATCTGCAAGTGGAGAGGTATACGTCCTACATATCATAGCCAGATCGTATGATATTTGCATTGGTCTCCCTTGGCTACCCAAGTTGTTCTTCACCTGACACAAGGGCCCTATAATGGAGTCTTGAGTGATCTTACCAAAGGTAAACCTGCACTTAAGATCATATAGCAAGGCTTCATCTGAGATCATTCTATCTCTAATAAATTCAATGGTAGCTCTATTTTTTTTTAATCTCTAAACATAGCCCTTGTAAAAAATATATGTAAACTTCTACCTTGTCCATGCAAGTTTACAAGCCATACTAGTCTACGTAAGCTCCTCATAAAATGATCCATCAAATTTGAGACCTCTAACTTACTTGAAAGGACTTTTATATATTTTTCTAATGCAAACAAATTTCAAGGGAAGAACCTCACAAATTGCAGAACAATAATTTTCTAATACACAGAGCTTTTCTTTATACCCCATTAAAACCTTTAACCTTTACAATAAGAAATGATATTACTATATCATTAACTCATTCACCAAACAAGCATACTCATCATTCATACTATAGTTGGGATCTTAACCCTAACCTAAATATTTTGTAGACTTTCCCCGGTCTAAGCTTCTAAAAATCTTCCAATACTTCGACTTACTCGTGACTCTTTTTCTTTTAGCAAAGCAAAAAGGTGAGGAAAACTATAGCAAATCACAAGGCTCATCTAGTTTCTGATCCAAGCAAAGCCCAAAGAGCACACTCCCTAGGAACCTCTAGATTTCCAAAGCAAACTTGTGAAGAATGTGAGATTTTTGGTTTATGATCCAACTCTATTGGAGAACATAATCCTTGATCTCACTTCACAAATATCGCTATGTCTTTGCCTTCCCAAATTCCTCTATTTATAATGGAACTCACCCTCCCTCCATAACCATTTTTTTATTATTAAAAATTGTTGGAGATGAGCCCATCATAAATTCTATCTAGAAATTGGAGCTATATTTGACTTTGCACCCAGGGTGGTCCAATCACAATCAAACACATACAATCTCTTCAACTAATATTTACTTCATTATTAAGCAACTAGTTAATTAACCTAGTTAATCACAATTAACTTGTAACTAATATAGGGATAAAATAACACTAGATTTAATGTCTCTTAAATTTTATCTATTAATCAAGATCAACATAAGTTAAAGACCATGGTTAACCAAATAAACCAATCTTAACAACTAATTTCCCAACTAACTAAGGAGACAAAGAAAAATTCCAAATAAATGCTTTAAATGCCACTAACAATTCATGTTTAGCATCAAATTATCCTAATTTAGCAAAGCATACTAACCATTTCTATTTTATAATCACCTCTATGAAATCAAACTTTAAGCTATATAATGCAAACACAAAGTGGGGGGTAAAAATTGGGATGCTACATGTAGATATTGGTGTGTTCCTTTCAATGGACTAAAAGGAATAAGCTAGCTCGTAGACACCTAAAACATGTCATGTTTAGGAGACTACCCATATGGGCACATCCACAAACCATATGAACCCTCTTGGATCTCTCCAAGAGCAAGCAGTGGTCCCAACCACTCAAGAAGGGTATTTTTGGCCCATCTAGGCTTGGCCACTCTTAAGAAGAGCGGCCAACACACCTGGCCACTTAAGACTACAACGACCACAGCTGGTCATTGAACCTAATAGCAGCCAGGGTTACACTCAGTCTGGCCATGAATACAGGCCCAGATCATGCAGTCTGATTGCACCTTTACATGGATAACAAATGGGTTTTGGCAAGGAACTCCTTGAGTTCCTCCTAACAACCCCTTCCATTTTAATTTGTGACTGTCGCTTCTCACCCGAGATGGTCAGTCGCATGCAATTTGGACTGAAGCTTCTCCAGGAATCCAAAGTTCCAAATCTGAGAGGGAATTCTATATATAAACTCTCCCATAAAAATAAAAGGATCCGTGAAGTTTAAGAGTTAAGCAACGAAGCCTTGTCAAAATGGAGAATCGATCTTCATCCCTTTGAGGAATATTGGAGCACTGTACTACTGAGCTAATCCCACGCATCAGTTGTCAGATTCACCATTCCCAACCACCAATCAGTGTAGGAGACACACTCGATGACCCTTGAACATCAATTTTAGAAAAGAGGATAGTGCACAAATCCCTAAACCACAAGGAGAGCTTCACATCATGGTCGTTGTCTCAGATAGTGGACCATAGGCATATCTTAGGGTATAAGCATTAGTTCCTCTTGCTTTTAGCCTAGATTTATGACTGCTTAATTTATGGTTTGGTCATAGTTTAGATCTGGTTTCATTTACACTTGTATTTCATATTTCCTTAGCTTATCATGCATTTCTTATTATGTTCATGTTTATATTTCATTATTAGTATCATGAATATTTAGATCTGCTAATAAAGGCCTCATTTGAATAGGCAGCCCATCCTACTAAGCGTACTTTGTTGTTTTCATGAGCATAGGTATAGATCCTCAGGACCATATTGAAGCAATAGGAGCACAAAGATCCCTCTAGGACTAGATCTAGATAAGGGGGCATCTGTAAGCCCCCATACAGTTTCATGTGCGGGACCAAGAGGCCTGCATAGATGCATTGTTCCCTTATGGGGAATTTATTTGATCGCTGCTCTATATTGTGTAAATCTTTGTATCAAAATTATGGGTATCCCTTAGAGGGATGGACTTGTAACCGAGGATTCGAGATATCAATAAATAAAGCCTCTTTATTTGCTTTCTTATTTCTTGTGTTGCATGTGCTTTTAGTGTTTCATTTTGTGCAAGTGGTAGCATACATAATAAATCAATATTGCAAGTAGGGTAACCGGTGTGCACATTTTTTGAGGTTGCATAGATGGTGATCACGATGGGACATCCACTAGGTTTTTATTTTTGCCTATTTCACTAATGTTTTGGGCATGTTTTTGTGTGTAGGCTTGGCCACTTTGGTTGATAGTAGCCAGCAGATCTTATTTGCTATAGTTGTCACCGACTAGAATTAGCCACTCTAGTCGATAGTGGCTAGAAGTAGAGTGTAGCAAAGCTCAAATTTTTCATCACCAGAGTAGGATTTGACGTTGGTTTCAGCCTTTTTTTTCTTTATGATTTCTTGTCTACATTTATTTTCTAGAAATAGCAAGCAAAAACATAGTCTAAGTAGGAAAAAATGAAGAAAATAAAAATAAAATTGCATGGTATGTTTCTTAGATTTCTTTGGTGCTGCTAGGAAAAATAGGCCTCTACTTGTAAGGTCTGCCCTAGTCTCCAGTGTGCTAGGATTTTGAGTGTAAGTTTACATGCCTATGGCCCAACCAGTGGTCACCCATTCACAAAGTAGGAAGTACATTACATAGAAAATCATCTAGATTACATTATATATGCATATTTCTGAAAGCAAAACATTCTTTTTAAGCATGTAGGGATGTAAAGCATGAATGCCAGTTGATGTATCATTTTATATTTTAGAATATAAAAATAACCCCACACATTTGCATGTTCTATAATAATATTGGTAAGGTTGTATTTCATCACCAACCCCTAATTTAGACGGGTGACGTTGGAATTCATCTCCTTCCACTGGCATGCCCCCTAGCTATCCTTAGATAGAATAGAGAACTCCTTTTTAGTTGGTTTTTTTCACTTGTGTTCAAATTGTCTCCCACTATTTCATAGTGGAAGAGCTAAGCAAACCCCCCATTGGGATTTAAGCGGTGTACCCTAGACTCTTTTGAGAAATCATGTTTGGCACTAGTGTTCCTAGTCTCCACTTTGATTGAGTTCCCTCATTCTAAGTCCAAATTACAAACAAGAAGTCAAGATCAACAACAAATCCAAACACACCAAACAGTTTAGGGAACACATAAATCCTTAAAAGTGATAAACACTTGCTTGTTTTGTTTATGTAATTTAGAAACTAATTACCAAGATAACATATAATCATAATGGTAAATACACAGAGCAACCACCCCCAGTACAACACCGAGAGGGAGACTAATGCTCCTCATACTCATAGTCACACTGGCATGGAGCCACCCACCCATAGTGTAACTGAATGAAGTTTGGTTAGTCTTAGAAGCGACAATTCAACCCTTGTGGGAACTCCATGAGAAACCCCAACAAGAGATATACATCTTGGTTACTCACTTCATAGATATGAGGAGGCCTCAAAGCCCTCTTCAAAACATAAGGATGAGGAGTCTTCATGGCACCTCTCTTCACATAGACAAGAGGGGGCCTCATGACCTCCCTATTCACATCGACATGCGGAGGTGTCTTGACCTCCCTTGTTGCATAGACATACGAAGGTTGCAAGATCTCCATCATTGCACTATCATGAGGAATCATCAAGACCATCCTCATCGCATAGACATACAAAGGTTACAAGATCCCAAGCTTCACAATAAATGCATAGGACAGATCCATCCACTAAGGGGCAAGACCATAGGGCTACACCCAATCGCAAGCCTGATACATCCTACAGCCTCCATGCAGATGGGAGAGTGCCTTTGGAACATTAGCTCATTGGTGCCAATGGGACTCCATGGGATCAGCCATGGATGACCCAACAACTTGATAGGTTGGATTGAGTTCCCTCAAGACCGATCCTGATAAGCATCATTACCGCATGTTCTACTTCAGGAAGTTAGTGTAGTGTAGCCACTAGATGCACCAATGAGCCAAGGGAAGCTTCAGAGCGATCCCACAACATATACACTGCTTTAGATCATGAGTATACTCAACCCTTAGCATAGTACACCTAGAAAGTCACCCTAGTAGACAGGAGTAGGCACACAATAAGAGTTTTCTTGAGAAGCCTCAACATTAGAACTCCTCGCACGGAGGTAGAAAGACATGAACCCTCAATAGTAGATCTCTAACCACCTATGTAGGTTGGAAGAAGAACTACGCATTGAGCAGGAACGCATAGAAGATCTTGAGCAAGAAGAGCGCAGGAAAAGGTGCCTACGCTTACAAGAGAAACTCTCAAGAAAATAAAGAGAGGAGCGTGAGGAGATAGCAGAAATACTATCTCAGATAGACGTGAAAGGAATGATAATGAGATCATTCCAAGATGTAAGGATCTCAAGTGTTAATAGAATACCACATTCAACCAAAACAAAAATTTGAAAGCAAATTGATAGCGTAAGCTTACAAATGGATATGCAAAACGATGAGCAACAATATCATATATTAAACATGAATAATGAACTTCCTCTATCTCAGAGTACAATGAAGGTGCCTTTCTTATATAGGTAAGGATGATCAACCATAGTGGTAGGATCAAGCTAAGGATAAATATCCATTGTACAAAAGGAATAAGTGATATGGTCCATAAATCTGTAACCGCTATGGGGAGAAAGAATATCAACCCTCCAAATATACCTAAAATATCCCCATAACTCCTAGGGGGGTTTTGGGAGCACTCCTTGGCTCCATTCATACTTTTTCTTCTCTCTTTATAGCTAGATGGTTTTTTCCACATGGTTTTCCACCTTCTGGTTCAGGAGCTTCTGGATACACATTGTACATGAGTACCTAATCAGGCCTTGTTGTCGGGACTCATATTATGGATATGCCACTTTACTTTTTGGCACCTAGCTTCACTTGAGGGGGTTTTAGAGTAGGTTGTTTACCTTAGCTCATGTTCACCTAGGTAACTTATTTTCCTTTTATTTAGTTATTCCATGTATTTTTCCCACCCACTTATGTGTGGATATTTCATTTATCTTATTTATATATTATGAGATATTACATATTTATTTCTTAGGAATTATAGGGATATTTTAGGTATATTTGGAGGGTTTATATTCTTTCTCCCCATAGCGGTTACAGATCTATGTACCATATCACTTATTCCTTTTGTACGGTGGATATTTGTCCTTAGCTTGATCCTACCACTATGGTTGATCATCCTTACCTATATAAGAAAGGTACCTTCATTGTACTCATTAAGGAGAGGAAGTTCATTATTCATGTATAATATATGATATTATTGCTCATTGTTTTGTATATCTATTTGTAAGATTATGCTATCAATTTGCTTTTAGATTCTTGTTTTACATATCTATTTGAAAGGAATGATAATCATATCATTCAATGCTGCAAGGATCTCAAGTGTTAACAAAACACCATATTCAACCAAAACAAGAATCTAAAATCAAATTGATAGCATAATCTTACAAATGGATATGCAAAAAAATGAGCAACAATATCATATATTATACATGAATAATGAACTTCCTCTATCTCTGAGTACAATGAAGGTGCCTTGCTTATATAGGCAAGGATGATCAACCATAGTGGTAGGATCAAGCTAAGGATAAATATCCACCGTACAAAAGGAATAAGTGATATGGTCCATAGATCTGTAATCACTATGGGGAGAAAGAATATCAACCCTCCAAATATACCTAAAAATATCCCCATAACTCCTAGGAATAGTCAAACCTAAAAATATCCCCATAATATCTAAGAAATAAATATGTAACATCTCATAATATCTAAATAAGATAAATAAAATATCCACACATAAGTGGGTGGGGAAAATACATGGAATAACTAAATAAAAGGAAAATAAATTACCTAGGTGAACATGAGCTAAGGTAAAAAACCTACTCTAACACCCCCCTCAAGTGAAGCTAGGTGCCAAAAAGTAAAGTGGCATATCCACAATATGAGTCCTAGCAACAAGGCCTGATTAGGTACTCATGTACAATGTGTATCCAGAAGCTCCTAAACCAAAAGATGGAAAACCATGTGGAAAAAAACCATCTAGCTAGAAAGAGAGAAGAAAAAGTAGGAATGGAGCCAAGGAGTTCTCCCAACACCCCCTAGGATGACGAGCTCCATGAAGAAGTCCTATGAAGAAGTGGATGCCTCTGTGATGAACAATGTGTCTCCCACGAGGAAGAAAGTAGTCATGAAGCATCTGTTGAATATCTTCCCACTCCAAGTGAGTGTGAGAATATGGGAAAAAATGTAGAATGATGACGTAGAATCCTTCAAACTAAGCTGAAGTGAAGAAGATATCACCAATGAATTATGAAATGAATCTCCAAGAATGTAGAAGCCCAAACCAACACCAAAATAGGGTAGAATATAGTCCCAATCAACATCCAAAAGATCAATATGCACAAAACCATGAGTGTGCAAAAGTGGAAGAGATGTTTGAAGAGCATCCATCAAGGAAGAATCACCAATGTCCTACTGCATAAGTGATGATGAGCCCATGGAAGCAGCAAGAGAAATAAGTGGAGGCTTAGAAGCCTCAAAAGAATCAACATGATCTTCAAGATCTCCAAGTGAGAGTCCAACTGAAGACAAAATATTTGTATCCAACTCCTATAGGAGTACATCATCCAATGTGAAAGAAATAGGAGAATAAAATGGTGGACAAGGTGGCTCACTCAAAGGAGGGCACACCAAAAAAGAGTCCACAAAGGAAGAAGTACATGGAGGAGATACAATGTATACATCATCATCAAATAAATGAGTGAGCTCCTCATACATGTTAAGAAAATCACATGTGTGACTCTCAATGAAGAGAGAGGCAACACCATCCAAGAATTCATATGTATGTAAGGATGTAACATGCCATGAAATCTCTGTTGTATATGCTACAACATCAACATGATCATCCACATAAGACAAGTGTGGAGATGTATCCTGTAAAATATCTGAAGTAGGTACTATAGCATCAACCTCATCATCCAAAACATCATGAGATAGTGACTCCAAAAACAAAGGTGCAATGTCACAAATGATGTCCTCCATGCAAGAAATTGTAAGAGAAGGTGCCTTGGGTAAAAATTTTCTTTTCAACATATGATAAGCAAGGTGAGGTGTGTTCTTGTGAACTCCAATAAAATTTTGAAGCTCCCCACAAACTGAATAATAAATCATGTTAGAGATCCTTAAATTGTTCATGAACCATGTCCTATACTCCTTATCCTTCACCATTGGTTTGTGTTTTGGAGTTATGAACAAAGGATCCAAACCTTCACTTTGACATAATGAACAAAGTACCTTAAACCATGCTTCAAAAGTTTCAGCATTTGCCTCTATGCTAAGTTTAAAAAAAGAAATTTTCAAGATGTCCTCAAAAGTAGAAGAGCCTCCCCAAAAATCAATTTCCATTATAATGTGAGAGGTCTAGTGTGATGTCACAAGGTGGTGCAAAATACCACAAAATCACATAAATGCACAAATGAAGCTTCTGAACTTTGAAAAAATCTCCAAAGGAATTCTCAAAAGAATCCCCTCCTTCAAACTAAGTGTCTCAATGAGGAAGATTGGCACAAGAGGATGCACCACAACAAAGCAAGGGAATTCAAAGACAAAGGACTCCTCAAGAACAACAATGTGTAGGCTCCACCAATACTTAACACCAAGTAAGCTGATCATAAAGTTCCAAACTAAGTGGACAAACAACAAATGAAGGAATATGGGACTTTATAACAATAGTCCATATACCGGTTCAAGTGCAAAAACCTTTTTCACAATGCAATATTGAGAGTGCAATCATAAAATCATTATAAATGTCTAAATACAGATCCAAAAAATCTAAAATTTTACAAACATATCAGAAAAATGATTTTACAAGACTGGAAAAAATTTCGCTGAGAAACTCCCAATATTTCTCCTGAAAGGACGAGTTTACTAAAAATAGTAAAATCACTATAATAGTCAGAATACAGCTCCAAATTCTCTGAAATTTTATGGGAAGGTCTATCATATGATTTTACACATTCTGTAAAAATATCTGCAACAAATTCAAATCTTGGATGAAGATATATGCAGATTACTAAAAAAGTGTAGGTTTTCATAAAATCATGATATCTTGAAGACTACATATCCAAATGAGCTAAAATTTTGGGCACAAATCACATGAATGCATATACAGACCTCCAAAAAATTTCATGGAAAAATTCTATTTCTATCAGGAGATACATGCAAAATATAAAAATGGGTTGGGTTGGTGACCCTGCCAAAAAAGGAAATGCTCAAGAAAAAAATGCTTTGGACAGATCCAAGGGAATGAGGCTATTACAGTATGGGTAGAACAAATTTTAGGAGGCTTATGATGATATTACAATGGAAGTAGAGACACAAAATTTCCAAAAAACTCCACCAAGGACCCGATCACAAAAATTGAAGCTTCCACACCAATCTTCAAACCTGCAAGAGAAACAACTGCACAACACTCACAAATGGATGACTACAACACCTATTTCTCTGATACCATGAAAGGAATGATAATCAGATCATTCCAAGCTATAAGGATCTCAAGTGTTAACATAACACCACATTCAACCAAAACAAGAATCTGAAAGCAAATTGATAGCATAAGCTTACAAATGGATATGCAAAACAATGAGCAACAATATCATATATTATACATGAATAATGAACTTCCTCTATATTAGAGTACAATGAAGGTGCCTTACTTATATAGGCAAGGATGATCAACCATAGTGGTAGGATCAAGCTAAGGATAAATATCCACCATACAAAAGGAATAAGTGATATGGTCCATAGATCTGTAACCACTATGGGGAGAAAGAATATCAACCCTCCAAATATATCCCCATAACACCTAGGAATAGTCAAACCTAAAAATATCCCCATAATATCTAAGAAATAAATATGTAACATGTCATAATATATAAATAAGATAAATTAAATATCCACACATAAGTGGATGGGGAAAATACATGGAATAACTAAATAAAAGGAAAATAAATTAGCTAGATGAACATGAGCTAAGGTAAACAACCTACTCTAACAAGATGCACACATAGCTGGTGAGAGGTATCAACATGGAAGGCATGTTGATTCTCCACAAGAGAGAGGTGCCAGGAAAAGATATGAGCACACCCACCATGCTCCACAACATCAACAACACCTAGACCCCAAGCAAATACAATGCAATGAGGACCAGACAAGGATGGAGGATCAGGAACAAACCCATCCTGAACCTCCAAACATGGTCATAGGAGATGAGTGTAGACGCTCGATTGGGGCAAACATCGGGCTACCTCCTTTACCACCATGAGCAAACCTTTAGGAACATGAGATCATTTCCTTGAAGGTATACCAAATGCTCATCGAGAGAGTCAAGTCTCTTGAGAAGGACACAAGTGGACAAAATCCAACATTAAACAAGATACACAACCAACCTCTGTGCCCATCAGTCCCAAGTCCCACATATCCTAGGCACTTTGAGATGCCTAGATTGGATAAGTTTAAGGGAGAGGAGGATGCGCAAGAACACGTGACCAACTTCATGAATGCGTGCTTCCACCTTGACAAAAATGATGCCCTGATGCTGAGAACATTCATCATGACGTTCTCGGGCATGGCAACGCAATGGTTCAACCAGTTGCCCAAGCATAGCATCATCGATTTTGAGCAACTAGTGAATGCGTTCCTAGAATGGTTCTCCTTCGGAGCCAAGAAGAAAGTGAACCTATCTAATCTGGCCAATTTGAAACAATATGATGATGAGCCAGTGATGGACTATGGGGATAGGTGGAGAAAAATCATGGCAAAACTATCATTCTCCATCCCCACAGAGGAACTTGTACGGATGTTCACAAAGAGCTACGCAAAACACATTTCCCTACTCTTGTAGCTGCAGCAATATGAATCATTCAAAGAAGCCTTGGCTCAAGCCAAGCTTATTGAAGACATTAAGGTCGATGAGGGAGACCTTAAGCTCTACAACAAGAAATAATGGAGCAAGAACAATCAGAATAACAAGAACAAGCAAAAATTAGGCCAAGCCTGCTCAAGTTAATCAAGTTGTATTGGCCACACCAAAGGAGGGGAATGGATAGCAACCCCAGAATTACCAAGCTCACCCTCCACCATCCAACTATGATCCTAAGAACAATCAGGGCCAAAACAAGGAGCGATAGCCACCTCGCTACTACACGCCTCTGAATGAATCAATGCAGTCAGTGTTTAATCAGTTGAATGAGGCACAAAGGATAAGGTTTCTTGACATACAACTTCTGGATCCTAACCATCCCAAGCCAAGGGGATATAGGGAAGAGCAATATTACCCATACCATAGAAGACAAGGGCATGACATCAAGAATTGCATCGGATTCAAGAATATTGTGCAAAACATGATTGAAAAGGGAGAGCTAAAAGTTGACAACCTGCTAGCTCCCGATAATAGAGATATGGGTATATACCAAAACCCATTGCCCAATCACAAGGCCCCTAGAGATCAAGGTCCCCAAGTTAACCAGGTCTGGGTCGAGCCACCCATTCAGGGGTGCATCAGAATGGTCGAGTTGGTTAATGTGGCAACCAGGAGTTGGAGATATGGGCAACCATAGCCTCCAATGGCTCCCATAAATATCCTGGCTGCACCTCGGTAGAGACAAGTGCATGACAACCCTCCTAGTCCACCGATGAGACCTATGGTGACTATTCATAGTAGACTAGAACAAAATCTACAAATGACTCCGGCTAAGCTATCCATCTATGAGCTCATACAATAGTCCCCTAGGCACATGGAAACTTTAATGGAGATTTTGAGATCAATCGAGCTCCAACCCCAGAACCTGGATGCATTCACACATTTTGTGGGGTAGGTACAATAGTGCCAAGAGCCCATGATTCATTTTTATGATCACAAAATTAAAGCAGTCCCTACTGCTTCAGTAGACCCACCTTTGCACATTATTGCATCAATCAATGATATTCCATTCAAGTGGGTCTTGATCGATACGGGCTCATCGATCAACATCATCACCACCAAGGCTATAGGGCACTTGAAGATCCCTAAGTCCAACATTGTCCCGACTTCCTACACACTCAGGGCTTTCAACGATGCGTTGTGCTCCACCATGGGTACGGTCATTCTATTAGTAAAAGTAGGACATAAGACCATCCCCATGATGTGTCATGTGCTAGAAGGGGTGATGCAATATAACATCCTTCTAGGGCATCCCTGGATTAGAGACATGCAGTGTGTGCCCTCAATCCTACACCAATGTGTCAAGTATGTGCACGAGGGACAAGTCCACATGGTTCCATCTGATGAAGAGCCATTCAAGTACGTGCATCAAGTCAATTTGCCAAGAGATTTTGTCCTTCCATAAACGCACTTGTACATAAGGCCTTCATCCCCAACCACGTAGCCAGGTAGCAAAAGCAGATCAGTGTGAGGTGACCCCTCCACATCGGCACCACCTCCTACATCCAAAGCTACTGGTGCTTCTGAAAATCCTTCTATAGATAAGGCAAAGGACAAACAGAAGTTGAAGGCACCCCTAGTGGAGGAAGGACCCAAGGAACTTCTAACCATAGCAACTATAGGAATCCCTACTCCCATGGAGGAGGAACACTCCCAAGAAATAACTAAGGAGGTACCGCAACCTACCTCACCTACATCATCAACAGCATCATCTACACCGTAGGTGATAATTCACCTAGCCAACATAGCACTAGGTGAATATCTTGTGCAGAACATGACTTTCATGCCAATCATTGAGTCTACACAAGACATGGGGTGACCAAGAGTCCCAAAGTTACCAGTAGGGATAGTGGTTCCCTTGGGGGTTCCACCCAACCAGACTAATTTCATATATGTTGGGCTAGATTACGCCCACACTACTCCTGATCTAGAAAGGGATGAGGATGAACCTTTCACCATGAATGTTCATTACTTATCAAATCTGGAGTTCACTCTAAAGTACTTTGAGCAGTGTCATTGGCAAGGCTATGGCTTAGGCCTATATGAGCAAGGGTATCGATTGCCATTCCAGCCATAGTACCAACTACCTATTGATAGGTGTGGTTTGGGCTATCAAATGCGGGGTCATGATGACTCTTTAGAAGCCACCCTAGATAGATTAAGCATTGGGTTTGAGGAGGACATCGACTGGAACCCCTATCAACCCCCAGCAAGAAACTTTTGGGGTGACGAGTGGATCACCATGGTAAATATCGCACCACCTAAGGTATATCACCCTGAATCTTCTCTTGAAGTGCCCCCATCAGGAACCATCCTATGGGAGGAAGAGCCAATGCATGGCTATGAGTGAGAGGAGTATGATTATGTTACAAGTGAGGATGAAGATGGAACTGGCCTGGCCTACCATGGGCCTCGGTATGTGCAAAATCTTACTTGGATAGGCCATGCATAAAGTGGTTATATCTTATATGAGAGTGAGTACATCTCGGATGAGGGTGGATACATGTCTGATGAAAGTGGCTATGAGTCAGAGGACTCAATAGAGATGGCCTACCTATGGCCTAGACATACGAGCCATGTGTTTGGGCTAGAGATAAATGCCAATGGGTTCTTCATAAGTGATGATGACTATGAAGATGAGACTGAGATGGCCTATCTAGGGCATCAGCAAGCCAGCCACCAGCCCATCCTAGGACCAGAAACCAATGCCAATGGCTTCTGGATAAGCGATGATGACTTTGAGGATGAGATCGAGATGGCTTATCTTGGACCTCGACACTTGCGGTCGATCAATTTGCTTGTGGAGAGAGAAGCGGCACTCCATGCCATCGATCCTAATATTCGCTTCCTAGGGAGACCAGTAAACCTAGATGCCATTCATCGCATGGTCAACCCGGATCCACCCACCTTTAGAGAGTAGCTATTACCTAAATGATCCCATCATCTCGTCTATTCATAGACTAGATCCTGAGATCCCCATGCCCCTAGAGCCTCATCATGAGTATGGAAGGCACACCTAGGATATAGAGTTCCACCTGCATGGTCTTGGAGATTCCATTCCATCCATCAACATGATCTCCATTGATTTGACCACTCCACTCCATAACCTAGTAGATCCTAGAAAACCATTGTGTCTTAATTTAGATGCTATTGATTGGGATCACGCTGATTCACCCCTAGAGCCTAAGGATTTCTTCCCTAATGAAGAGATGTTACAACCATTCCATTTTGCATCAGGTTGTGCCCATGATGTCTATCATGTTGGTCTCGACCCTGAGTTAGTGGGAACTATAAATCCAGTAGATGACATTCATTTAATCCCCACTCCTCACCAGCTTGAGGATGGGTCCCATATGGCAATAGAGGAGACTTTCGAGGTGGACATTAGCAATGATCCTTCTCAACCAAAGAAATTCAAGTTCAGAGAAAGCTTATCTCTAGAAGAACAGGCCATCATAATTCCTCTACTGAGAGAGAGACCAAATATCTTTGCTTGGACCTACAAAGACATGTCGAGGCTAGATCCGAAGTTGGTTGTCCACAACCTGTCGATAGACCCCACGAAGAAGTCGATCAAGCAAAAGCTTAGAAAGATGCATCCAACCATCGCTTTGATGGTTAAAAATGAGTTGCAAAAACTATTGGATGTAGTCTTTATTGTTCCCATCGACTATCCAGAGTGGGTATCAAACATGGTGCCCATAGGAAAACCTGATGGAAGAGTCCGCATTTGCATGGACTTCAGGGATCTCAACAAGGCAACCCCAAAGGATTCATTCTCATTGCCCAACATAGATGCTCTTGTAGATGCAACTACAGGTCATGAGATGCTCTCCCTAATGGATGATTTTTTTGGTTACAATCAGATTTGGATTAAACCCAAAGACCAGCATAAAACCACGTTCACCACTCCATGGGGGACATTCTGCTACAAAGTGATGCCATTTGGCCTTAAAAATGTTGGTGCCACTTATCAATGGGCTATGACATACATTTTCCATGACTACATGCACATGATCTTGGAAGACTACATTGATGACTTGCTAGCCAAGTCATTGCTATGTGAAGAGCATGCTGAGACCCTCACAAGGATCTTCGATCACTTGATTGAGCACAATGTCAGGTTGAATCCCAAGAAATGCGTCTTTGGCATAACTTCTAGAAAACTCTTGGGATTCATCATTTCTAAATGAGGCATCGAGGTAGACCCAACAAAGGTAAAGGCTATCCTAGAAATGGCTCCACCCATAAACATCAAGGAACTAAGAAGCTTACAGGGCAAAGTAGCATCCATAAAGTGATTTATCGTACAACTATCAGACAAATGTCGACCCATGAATTGACTACTACACAAGGGAGTTCCATTCCAATGGGACGAAGAATGTCAGCAAGCCTTTGCTGAGATCAAAGAGTACCTAGCAACGCCACCAGTTCTAGCTCCACCAAGGCCAGACGTGCCATTCTTGTTATATATATCCGCTACAGATTTTGCTTTGGGCACCATGTTAGCTCAAAAGAACATGCAAGACAAAGAGCAAGTGATATATTACATTAGCCACACCCTGGTGAGCTACAAAGTTGGATATGCATACGTAGAGAAGTTATGCTTAGCGGTAGTCTTTACAACCAAGAAATTGTGCCACTACATGTTGAGCCATACGACATATGTAATATCCAAGAAAAATCCTTTGCAGTATATGATGAGCAAGACATATCATAATACATGTACTACAAAGTGGATCATGCTATTGATAGAATTTGATTTGGAGTTCATAAGCCAAAAGTCCATCAAGGGACAAGTCATAGCTGATCAGTTGGTTGAGGCACCTCTTTAGAATAGTAGGCCCCTTACCATAGAACTTCTTGATGATGCGGTCTTTGCATTATCAGAAGCACCCAAACTTGAAGAACCAGAAAATGAAGTTGATATGACTTTGTTCTTCGATGGTTCAAAGTGTGAGCAAGGAGGCGATGTGGGAATTATCTTTTTCATGCCACAAGGTGCTCCAATGCCCTTGTCATTCAAGCTAGACTTCCCTTGCACCAATAATAACACCGAATATGAGGCCCTAATCTTGGGTCTCCAAATAACCATCGCAATGAAAATCAAGAGGCTAAATATCTTCGGTGACTCCCTCCTCATAGTCAACTAGGTCAAAGGACTATTTCAATGTCGAGATCCAATCCTGAAAGCTTACAAGGAGCTTGTTGACACATATCTAGCCAAATTAGAGTGGTACGACATCGAGGCAATCCCTCATTCATCAAATAGATTTGTAGACACCATGGCATCTTTGGGATCCTTGATCCCTCAGAATCTCTACTATCGATTTCACTACCATTCATGTCAAAATGCTCTCACATTCAACGATCCAGCATGAGGCTTTTGATAACAAGGAATCAGTCAACATGATCCATATAGAGCCAGACCATGACTGGTTCTGTAAGGCCAAAGACTTCTTAAAGAAGGCACCTTGGGGGTCCTTGATCTCTCAGGGTCCTATGGGGAATGGTACCACTATTCACCATAAGGTTGTTTCTCAATCTACATTTGTGCAAATCAAATTGTAGGAGGAACAAGTCATCTTAGCTATCGAGGTTATAGCCTATCAGGATTGGCTATCCCAATTACAAGACTTCCTTAGGCTTGGAAGTGTCCCACAGGGACTATCGCATGTTGAGAGATGAGCATTCAAGCAAAAAGTGACTAGATATGTCTTGCTAGGAGGCATATTGTATCATCGAAGCTATGATGGAGTTCTCCTACGTTGCTTAGAGCCCCAAGAATCAGCTTGGGTGATTTCGCAAGCTCATGATGGTACGTGCGGTGGCCACTTTAGCGGCATGGCCATTGTCAAATGCATTCTTTGAATGGGCTATTACTGGCCCACCATGGAGAAGGATTATTGTGAGTATGTCAAGAAATGCGTTAAATGTCAACATCATGCAAACTTGATGCACTTGCCATCTCAGGCCTTACAGCCCATTCAAGTGGCTTGGCCATTTTCTCAGTGGGGTTTCGATCTGATTGGAAATATTTCTCCCCCATATTTGGGCTGACACACGTTCATCTTAATGGCCACTGAGTACTTCACCAAATGGGTGGAAGCGATCCCCTTAACCTCGATAATTGGTCCTCGGATTATGGAGTTCATACTTCACAATATCATTTATCATTTTGGGGTACCTTTCAAGATAATCTCGGATAATGGTCCATCATTCAAAAACAAAAATGTGTGAGCTCTAATGACCAGATACAACATTCAACATAGTTTTGTGACACCATACTATCCACAGGAAAACGGGCAAGTAGAGGCCTCAAACAAGACAATAGTAGCCATCTTAAAGAAGATGGTGAAAGAAAATCATAGGGATTGGCATCTACAATTACCTTTAGCATTATGGGCTTACAGGACTAGCATACGGATGCCCACTAGGGCAACACCATTTTTGCTTGTATATGGCATTGAGGCCATTATGCCCTTAGAGTTGGAGATTCTAACATTGCACATCGCATTGAGAGAGTTCATCAATGATGACACTACATGACAAGCTCACCTGGATCAATTGACCCTCCTGGATGAACGATGCATCAATGCCCTTGAGCACCTTCGTGTTTACCAGGATCATCTAACATGAGCTTATAATAGTAGAGTCCATCTAAGAGACTTTAAAGTTGGGGATCTTGTGCTGAAAGAAAACCAGTAGAACTCAAATCTATCACCGCATCTACGAGATAAATTTATGACTAATTGGGTAGGTCCCTACATCATCTCGAAGAAGATTGGAACTGGGGCATATCACCTAGCAATGCTAGAAGGTGTTGAGGAGCTAGAGCCCCTCAATATCATTCATTTGAAGGTGTTTCACACATAAACCAACAAAATATCAAAAACATTCAAATAATTCCAAAATTCAAAAATAATAGAAATCATAAAAATCCAAACAAATCGAAAAACATTAAAATCAAAAACAAAAAGCTCCAAAGGCATCTTAAAGCCCTTTGGTCAAATCACAAAAATCTCCAAAGGCATCTTAAAGCCATTTGGTCAAATCACAAAAAGCTCCAAAGGCATCTTAAAGCCCTTTGGTCAAATCACAAAAAGCTCCAAAGGCATCTTAAAGCCCTTTGGTCAACTCACAAAAGCTCCAAAGGCATCTTAAAGCCCTTTGGTCAAATTCAAAAAGTGAAAAGCACAAAAACAATTTAAAATCAAAATATCAAAAACATTCAAAATAATCAAAAGCTCAAAAACAATTGAAAGCATCAAAAATACAAAAATATTTGCATTATGCATTCACACTTGCATCCATATAGTTGCATTGCATTAGGCATGTTGCATCCATTGCATTTGCATTTAGATACATTTGTGTTCACAATCTTACAAATGACACCACATTTGTACATCAATCATGCATCTTCAAAATCCATCATCATCCATCACCCATGTGTGTAACTGTGTTTTTCAACACAACCCCTCCTATTGCTATAAGGAATATACTAGGGTTTTTTGGTCACTCAGCCATACCTAGTGGTTTTATCAAATTGTGTAGAAAGTTATCTTAGCTTTTGATAGGTGAGGTTTAGTTTTGATAGCACCTGGTATATTTCAGAATCCTATCACTAATCAAAACACTAAAATCCTAGTTGAAACAAGGGAAATATGAACGTTACGAAGTGGTATTAGGTATCCTAAGGTGAAAAAGGTTTATCTTGCTCATCCCCCTGTGCGATCGGCTCAAAAATGTTGAGAATTGGCAAAAGGACAAGTTCAGCCCTACCCAAAGAAATCCCTTGCTTTAATCAAAACAAGCAAAATCCTGAACAAAGCAAAATTCATAAACAAAGTAAACAAGTGATTATCATCACTACAAAATCCCAAATAAAGAAAAATTCAAAAATTCAAAAACAAAATAAATAGTGATTATCATCACTACATAAATCCCTTGCTCAAAAGGAAAACAAAATTCAAAATAAACAGTGATTTTCATCACTAAATCATGAGCAAGTATCCCAAATAAATATGAAGAAAAGAAGGGAGTATGAACTTGAATCCCTGGAATTCTCAGCATGAACGAGTCGTAAGGTATCCTTACGCACGATGATATGTCTGTCACATTAGCATCTTGCTTTTGTATAGACCAATGTTTGCATGTGGAAGAGCTAGCCTTAGGTGTCCTGTATCTCCTAGTGGTCTAATCCAACTGAGTCCAACTTAGGATCAGGATAAACATTTGAGGATCCCCAATACAACAATGGGTTGAATGAATCCTGCTTGGCACTGGGGTATGCTTATGTTCTATCTAATATATTCATTTGCACACATAGGGATAATGAGTATCTAGGTCTTCATAACAAAACTTTATCCTTCAAGAGGCTCTGTATGATCAGTATACAACTTTTGATGGAGCAACTAGGGTGTTTGAGTCTCATGGAAAACCTCAAAAATCCTCTAATAGCAACAAGCCATATCATCAGTCACATAAACAAATATTCTTTATGAGGTATTGTATGCTAAACATGTATATAATAGGATAGATACTGAATAAGTGTTAGGAATGACAGTAAAATGACCATTGACTATTCTCGCATATTTATAGCAACCTATAAATAAACCCATCATCTCATCTCACATTTGGATGCTTAAATAATTAATTCTTATTATAAGAGTTATTATTTACATTCATGATTGCTATACATTCTGTGGTGTCACCCATTAGATTGTTAAACTCATATCACATGCATACCTTATGTTTTAAGTGATTAAAGCATACAGGTTCATTCACATTAGATCATCATTATAACGTAAAACATTCCATTTTCCATATCATAACAACATAAGGTTAGATGCATACAAACACATCAAAAGCAAACATGCATGTAACAACAAGCATTGCATCCATATGTGCATCCATCATCATCATCTAGATCATGCCATCTACGCATCCACACATCATAAAACATAAGTCATAGAATCCACATAGCATTAAATCATAAAATAATCATCTACACATACACATCATAACATCCACATGTGCATCCATCACATCATACACATCATAACATCTAAAGCATCACATCACATCATATCACATAAAATCATATATTGCATCCATAAACATAAAATCATAATCATAATAGATACACACATGATGAGTCTCAAAGTCTAGATATCATATAAAAGTGTATCCAAATAAGTACATGTAGGTACAAAAAGTACCAATAAGGCTACAACTATGTAGGTCGGATGACCTTACACCCAAAAATAAGTACCAAGTATCTAAGGAGCAACAAGGCTCAGGAGTGGCTTGCACCACTAGTACCACCTCTATCCTCACCTCCCCCTCTAGGAGGTGGCATAGAACTAGCACCCCCAGTCCACTCTATTTGGGACCTAGTCCTATGGCTCGATCGAGCTGATGACTACCATGAAGTGCTCCAGTCGGTCCTCTATGAACCTCCTACCCTAGGCCTCTCTAGTAGATGGCCTCCTCAGAGCCTAACCTCATGCTCTAATGCTAGGATATAGGCAGCATCTCGGGTGTGCTCCTCCAAATAATCTACCAATAATCCATGCAAGCGATGGATCTTCGCACCTAGATCTAGACCACCAAGTCCCTGTGGCACTATAGGAGGTGGTGCAATCTAGATTTAAGCCTCATCTCACTCAGTAGTAACCTGGGCAAGTTGTCTCTAGAGATCTACTATAGTAGCATCCCTCTACTGAACCTGGATCTATGAAGTCTATAGCTCAACCTCGACCTGGTGCAGCTAAGCTTGAAGAGGAGACTCCTGCTCTACAGGATCTAGATCCTCCTCCTCCTTAGGGGCAACCTACTCCTCTGTAGTCTACTCCTCTACCACCTGCTCCTACTGTCCTACCTACCCCCAGTCATCTATCTGAGCCCGCACTCGATGCCCATTAGGATCCTTAGCCTCAGCATCAACCAAGGACCACCCTAGGTGGCCACCACCATGCCATAGTTGTGTACCCCACCAGAGGGTGTACACCTCTGTCACTCCAACATCAGCCACACCAAGATCAACTATAGGAGGGTCCTCCTCCTCTAGCACTATTGTAACTTATGGTGGTGGAAGGTTCCTCTCTATGGAAATCTGATGATAGACAACTGGATTGAGAGGAACATCCTATTGAATCCCAAAACTCCAGAGCACCCTAGAATAGTAGAAGAACTCTTAGATCCCCCTATTGTGATTGATCAACCATCGGTCATGGTGAGTCCTCACTGTGAAGTTGGTCGGGTCATCCCAAGTAGGGCACTCATGGTAAGGTCTCCAAATGATATCATCAGCTCACAAACTAGTCAAGGATGTCCTGTAGTGGGAAAGCTCCCTCACATGATGTCGGCTCTTGCGCTCCTCGAGCGCTCTGGGCCACTTGGATCCATAACATTGGACATCATCATCTAGTGTGGTGATCTCCACTAGAAGTCCTACTGGGTGGTCAATCTTGATATGCTCCCATCCCTAGATCTGAAGGAGCAAGCTATATGTAATACTAGCCCATCTATGATATTGAATATGGTATAACTCATCATAGCACTGTGCTAGTAATGCACTCCCCTAGGCGTAGATAATGGGCTCCTCACTATCAATCAGATCTTGCACCATCGCTAAGAGGTTCCATGGGAACCTCAATCTAGAGTAGTCAGGTATAAGGTTGTTGTAGATAACCATCAGCAACACGACATGCAGTCGAGAAAAGACATCCTCCTCATACCAATGGGAAATAGAAATCCCCCCCGAGCGAGTATCCTTGAAGGTAGCGATGACATGCTCCCCAAAGACCCTCATAAACACAGCACCCCATGTAGTAGTGGGGGAAGAAACAATGGGCACACCATCAAATGGAACCTTGAAAATCCTATAGACATCCTTCGACGTGATGGTCATCTCATCGGTAGGAAGATGGAAGGTGTTGGTCCTGGGATCCCACCGGTGGGCCAGGGCCGTCAAGTAGGCCTGATCTGACATGATCATGGGTAGGCCAGTGACATATTGGAGCCCACGAGCCTTGAGCCAGGCCCACTCCATGTCAGGCATCTCACGCAAGATATCACAGAGCATATTCGGGTCCCGAGCCCGAGTAGACAAGATCTAAGAGTGTAAAATAAAGCCTAAATTAAATGCACTAGTAACTAGATAAATACAATAAATATGCAAAATGGTGCAAATATAATCAAGATACGCTAAGGCTATGTGAGTAATAATAAATGCACTTAATCATGCAAAATTTTCATAAAAGCACTTCAAAATCTAAAAAAAAATCAATTAACTGGCTCAAAATGTCAAAAATCTTAATAAAATGCCTAAAGTTCCTTGGTCGCTCACAACCTGAGCGGCCATGGATCGGTCACCTAAGTCAACAGTGGCCAAAATCCAATGGTCATATTTTTGACCATTGGGTTTCAAACAAGTTGTTGTTGGCAATAATGACCAACTATAGGCCAGGCTAGCCGCTCTAGCGGTAGTAACCAGCAAGCGACACACCAAAAGTGTGCTCCCAAAGCTAAAAAACAAAAAAATTGATAAAAACCCAAATCTAAAGCAAACCCATCTACTTAAACCCTAAATTAAGCCTAACTACTGGTGAAGTTCATTTCCAACAGGGTTAATGAGGTTCTTTTATTGAATTACTTAGTTTGGTTCATTTTACCATAGTAACAAGAAAGCTAGGGTTTAAAGATGGTACCCGTGAAGCTCCGACTCCTCCACTCGTCGAAGCCTCACCCTGCTCAGCCATGATGTCAAAACTCATAAATTCTTGGTCCACCAAATAGTCACTATCAGCTCAGAACTCCAAAGTAGAATAGACAATTGGAAGAATGAGGGGTCAAAAACCCTAATTTGCTTTTGTCCTGTCTAATTGAGCCTTGGCCATTGCTAGTGGCAGTGACCCAAAATTTCTAGCTGCTGGATCTAACAATGGCCACAAAGGCATGTCTATTGGGGTCGCTGGACAGGAAAGTGGTTCAGAGCCAAAGAGGAATTTCATCAAAATGTCACCATAGAGCATCTCAAAATGGGCCATAAAAGCACCTATTGGTCCAAGGCATCCAAAATTTCAACAAATACCAAAGAAATTTGCATACATCAAAATCCAAAAATATCATAAAATTCAAAATCAAATAATAATCAAAATCCAAATGAGCCTCGTACTCAGCTATTTGTTCTATACACTTGGTGATTGTAGTGACTAGCGCTCCATGCAACTCGGTAAGATGGGCAAATTGCCATAAGGCCACTTGGGGCAAAATAATTATGGTAGAATTGAGATGCTTCCCTTCAAACCCGAAGAAGGCTATAACAGTTGGACCACCCCATGGGAGCGAGGATGCATCTCAATTCTCCTATAGCAAAATAGTGATTCAACATAAGCTAAATTAGAAGTGCTATCACCTTGATTCCCTAAGAAGGCCATTGCGGTCGGACCGCCCCATGGGATAAAGGTGTGCAATTACCAAATAGGGTTGAAATCACACCTGGATGGGAACTACTCTATAACAACAGAGCAACCCTCTAAAGAGGTCCAAATATTTCATTTTGGTCAAGCGACTCATCGCTTCATTAATTGTCCTTTCCTCATCGACTCGTCGCTTGAGGGGGTAGTCAAAAATTTTCAACAATCATAATCAAAGTCAACAAAAGATCATCTCGATCATGTCAGAGTTGCATTCGTCTTACGAATCATTGCCAACAACTATCATAAGCTTACCCTTTTCTGGGGAAAAAAACAAATATGATAGTTAAGTTTGTAGCTCCCCTCCCTTCGGACCTATAGTAGTATTGAAGCTACCCGATTGCTTGATGAGCGAGTGCAAACTTCCATAAATTTAAGCCTTCCATTCAGTTGGAAGCAATGATTCTAGGATTCACGTCCTCCTACATGACTGGGGCATCCTATGTTGATCAGATCAATGATCATCATCCAACCTACAATATGGCCCTAGGTGGTCTACTTTTTTGCTCCGTGTTGTGTTTTTCTCATAAGCGCATCCCAAAAAGGGCATCTATAGACACCTAAAATACATCATGTTTAGGAGACTACCCATATGGACACATCCATAGACCATATGAACCCTCTTGGATCTCTCCAAGAGCAAGCAATGGTCCTAACCACTCAAACAAGGTAGTTCTAGCCCATCCAGGCTTGGTCGCTCTCAAGAAGAGTGGCCAACACACCTAGCCACTGAAGACTACAGCGACCACACTTGGCCACTGAACCTGATAGCGGCCAGGGTCACACATAGTCTGGCCATGAATACAGGCCCAGATCACGTAGTCTGACTACACCTTTGCATGGATAACGGGTGGATTTTGGTGAGGAACTCCCTGAGTTCCTCCTAACTACCCCTTCCATACCAATTTGTGACTGATGCTCCTCACCCAGGATGGTCAGTCGCATGCAATTTGGACTGAAGCTTCTCTAGGAAGCCAAAGTTCTAGATCTGAGAGGGAAGTCTACATATAGACTCTCCCACGAAAAGCAAAGGATCCATGAAGTTTGAGAGTTAAGCAACGAAGCCCTATCAAAATGGAGAACCGATCTTCATCCCTTTGAGGAGCATTGGAGCACCGTTCAGCTGAGCTAAGCCCACACATCAGTTGTCATATTCACCATTCCCAACCACCAATCAGTGTAGGAGACACATTCGGCGACCCTTGAACATCAATTTTGGCAAAGAGGATAGCGCACAAATCCTTGAACCACAAGGAGGAGAGCTTCACATCATGGCCGTTATCTCGGATAGTGGCCCATAGGCATATCTTAGGGCATAAGCATTATTTCCTCTTTCTTTTAGCTTAGATTTATTATTGCTTAATTTATGGCTTGATCATAGTTTAGATCTGGTTTCATTAACGCTTTTATTTCATATTTCTTTAGCTTATCATGCATTTATTATTCTTTTCATGTTCATATTTCATTATTAGTATCATGAGTATTCAGATCCGCTAACAAAGGCCTCATCCGGAGAGGTGGCCCATCCTACTAAGCGTGCTTTGTTGTTTTCATGAGCGCAGGTACAGATCCTCAGGACCAGATTGAAGTAGTAGGAGCACAAAGATCCCTCCAGGACCAGATCTGGAGAAGGGGGCATCTGTAAGCCCCCATACAGTTTTGTGTGTGGGACCAGGAGGCCTGCGTAGATGCACCATTCCCTTGTGGGGAATATATCCGATCGTTGCTCTATATTGTGTAAATATTTGTATCAAAATGATGGGTATCCCTCAGAGGGATGAACTTGTAATCGAGGATTCGAGATATCAATAAATAAAGCATCTTTATTTGTTTCTTATTTTTCGTGTTGCATGTGCTTTCAGTATTTTCATTTTGTGCAAGTGGTAGCATACATAATAAATCAATATTGCAAGTAGGGTAGCCGGGGTGCATGCTTGTTATGGTCGCACAAGCTCATCGAAAGGATGATAAGGATAGCTTAAACTTGCACTCTACCTGGTACACTTGCATGGAAAGATGTAAGCTATAGGGATGGGTACATTACAGGTCTAACATAGAAAATATGTAAGACACCTTGAAGACTAGAAATAGATAACTCAATCAAGAGGTCACTAAAACCTTGGATCTAACTCTAGACATCTAGGTGAGTGGCAATAAAAAAAACTCATCATCGAGATAAGGATGGATTTTTAGGTTTTTATAGTGACACGACTATAAGTGTTTGGGTTGTTTGGACATTAACAAATACAACTTGACCAAAAGTTATTTTCTATGACTTTCTTATCTTATGAGTTTTCCTTTAACATGTTTTTTTCTTTAGTTCTTCTAATTCAAGCCTACACTTTTGCTATCTCCAACATGGTTTCAACTTCTCTTGTGACTACCTCAATCATAAAAATAAATCCTTCAATTGTACTATTTTCAATTTATAAACAAATTTCCTTCAGTATAATAAATTTATTTTCTCCTGATAAATGTTCTCTCCAATATCTCCTTTTAATCTAAACAATATGTTTCTCCTTTAAATATTATTTCACCTTTCAACTTTAATAAATAATCTCTCTTTAAATGTATTTAAATAATTCCTTTTACTTATTTTAAATAAACTATTCCAACCTTACCACATTTAATTACTTTTGTTCTCCATCCTTAATGTATTTAAACAATTATTTTCTCTTTCAACTATGTAAACAAATCGACCTGACTAATAGAACAGGGGAGCTGGCTCTGGCGATTTGGCGGGAAACCTTATGTGCAGGCACCGGGCGAAGCTCCAGGGTCTCTGGTTGGAAATTTCTTCCAGATCCTCCTGCGGATTGATTCTACACTTCTTTGAAGGATCGTTCGTTGCCTTGGGAGGGCCCAATGGGGTCTCCTCCAGGGATCTTTCGATGGGCGAGAAAAGCTCATATCTTTGATAAATTAAAAGAAAACCACTGCATCTTCCTCCGATGAAGCTCAACGCGGTGCTTATCAAATGCTATTTAAGAATCTTTGGAAAGGGTTTACACCTAAGCAGAGTTAACGGCTGCCTTCCACAATCTGCGTCCGGGCCTAAGATTGTCATAGAACCAAAGCTGGTTGAGGATACGATTATATACCGTGCTACCCATGATCCGATCTGCAAATTCATGGGTATTCGGCCCCACTACGAACTTTCTACACACAGGGTGAGGCAGAGCCGGGAGCCCATTGGTGAGTACTCTCTATGGCCTATAAGCAATGGGTATTTTATCATTAGTTTCTCTTCTCTAGCGAGATAGAAAACAGAGCATTTGAATCAGAAAAGAGGAGCCATGGCCCGGCAGGACTATTTGTCCAGCCGTGGAGAGTGGGTTTTGATCCTCGCATCGAGCCCACGGCTGTCCCGGTCCGGATACGGCTGTATGCTCTCCCAATGGAGTTTTGGGGTGAGCGGATCCTTGAGTTGATTGGTAATTCTCTAGGTAGATTTTTGGGAGTTTCAAGAGATACCATGGAAGGAAATCTGCTTGTCTTTGCTAGAATATGTGTAGAAATGGACATTAGCCGACCACTTCCAGTAGAGGTCGAAATGGAGTTGGCGGGGACTAACTCTGGATACGGCGGCTAGACTATGAAGCCTTACCTTTTAGATGCAGAGTCTGCCATAAGCATGGCCATTTGGCTAGGTTCCGCCCAAATAGCCTGACCACAAAAGCGGAAGCTCCATCGGGAACGTCAAATCGCCCCAGAGAGGGTAAGTTCACTTCGGTCAAAGAACCCCTCAATATCCCCCAGGGTTCTGATGCCGAGAAAGATGGCTTTGAACAGCGAAGCGGAGGAAAAACAAAAAGAGAAATGGCAAAGAGCAGGCCCAAACCAAGCCAACCAATCGATATGAAATCTTCAAATCCCTTGTAGACCAAGAAGTCCAAGTCATGGAAGGAGTGGATGGGAATGCTGAGGATACTAACCCCCACTCTCTTGCTCCTCTATCATCTACTCCTGTCTTAGAACAGGTGACTGAAACCCCTGAGACTTTGCAGCCAGAGAACCTAGGGGCTATGGTAATTCATTCCCCTGCGCAACCAGTTATTAAGGATGTCCACATGGGAAGTGCAGAAAAGAACAGAGAAAGACCGGCGTTGGGGATTACCCAGGTGGAAAAGAGGTCTAAGAATAGTAATTCCCAAGAAGCTGGTAGAAAATCCAATAAGGATCTAATAGTAGCGCAAGGGGACAAGGTGATCAATGGAGGATCGGTGAGAAAAATTGACTCGTATTGCTCCCAAGGTTTCCAATGATTATACAATCCTGGAATGTAAGGGGTTTAAACGAGTAGAACCCATCAATCTGCTTGTTCAAAGACTTTTAGGAAGACACAAAACAGACTTTTTGCTCCTTCAGGAAACAAAAATGTCTTTAAATCTTATGTGTAAAATTGCTAGTAGAATATGGAGGGCGCTGGATATATGGATGTGGCGGCCCAAGGAGCCTCGGGGGGAATTGTTACTCTTTGGAATCCTCTGGTGTGGATAGCAATAGAACATACAGCTTGGAGGGGTGTTCTCACATCTCTCTTTAAGAATATTGTTACAGCTGAACAGGTTTTAATTACAAACTTCTATGGGGCTCAAAGCATTGATGGCCAGCGGCTTCAATGGAATGCTGTTCATTCAATGAGATCCTCCCGGGAAGATTGCGATTGGATTGTTGCTTGGGGATTTTAATGCCAAATTATCTGCCAGGGATCAGGGAAGGTGGTTTCCCAGTTTTGGACCCGGGGGATAGGCTTCGATTGCTCAAGTCCGAGGCCTTTCACCTTGTTGATATCAAAGGTCCTGGTACTTATTTTACGTGGACTAATAAGAGAAGAGAGCCACACGGTAGGAAGGTAAAACTAGACCGGTTTACGGTCTCGGAGGAAGCATTTGTGAAATGGAATATTAAATTTCAGATTTTGGAAGGCCCGAGTTTCGAGACCACTTTCCCATTTCTTTGGAGGGAGGGGCTATGACGGAGGCGGTACCATAAACCTTTTAAATTTGAAAATTTTTGGTTGCAAAAAGAAGATCTCCGAAGAAAAATTCCTCGGTGGTGGGAAGATGGCCGCCCACCTTTTGGGACTGCAATGTTCAAATTTCACAAACGACTTCAATTTGTCAAGTGTAAATTGAAACGGTGGAGGCAAACTAACAAATCGGACTTCCCGGCACCAACGGGCCCCCTTGTTGGCCGAGATGGGATGAGGTGCGGAAACATTTCGGGGAAGGAAACATTTTCGAGCACCTTAAATCCGAGGATGATGCTTTGCGCAAAGCGGTTGAGGATATTGATAATCAAGAAGAGATTTCTTGGAAACGAGAGAGCAAGAAATACTTGGTTATTAGAAGGAGACGAGAAATACAAAAATTTTCCAGCGCTTCTGCTGTGCTAGGAGACAAATGAATAATATGGATTTCCTTCAAGATGAGAATGGATACTCTTTTGACACTCTTCCTGGTATGCACTCCCACTCAATGGAGTATTTCTCAAAACTCTTTAAGGAAAGTATGGAGCAAGATGGGGCAGCCCAAGATGAAGTTATTGCTGTCATTCCTTCTATAATCTCTCCTGAAGAGAACCAGGCTCTACTTAGACCTATAGATAAAGATGAACTTAAGAAGGTGGTCTTTGGGATGAGTTCTGGTAAATCGCCACAGTCTCGATGGCTTCCCTATTGAGTTCTTCCAGGGCTTTTGGGATACCCTGGAGGAAGATGTTACAGCTATCCTTTGAGGAGTCTAGAACCAATAAAAGAATGCTCAAGGCTCTAAATCATACCTTCATTACTTTAATTCCAAAAGGAGCAGGGGGGTTCATTTATCGATTTTAGACCTATTGCCTTATGCAATGTGATCTATAAAATAATTACTAAGATTATGGCTGAAAGGTTAAAACCTATCTGCATAATATAATTTCCCCCGAGCAAGGGGGTTTTGTTGAAGGGAGGCAAATTTTGGATGGAGTGATTCTTGCACGGGAGGCTATCCATACAATGCACCAATCTGGGAACAAAGGAATGTTCATTAAACTGGATATGTCCAAGGCTTATGACAGGGTGGAGTGGGGCTTCTTGGCAAAGATGTTGACGGCCTTTGGTTTCTCTCAGGACTGGACAGACTGGGTCATGAGTTGCATTTCTACGCCTTCATACTCTGTTCTTATCAAGGGACTTCCCTCGCCTCCTTTTGGTGCCTCTCGTGGCTTGCGGCAAGGAGACCCTTGCTCTCCTTATCTCTTCCTCATCTTGGATGAAGGATTGGGTAGACTCTTTATGAGAAGAAGACTTCAAGGTCAGATAACAGGTTTTAAGGTCGGGGCTGAAGTTTTGACTCATTTACAGTTTGTAGATTGGTGGGAGTGGCCAGCCTTAGGGAAGCAAGAAGAATCAGAGATACTCTTAATGTCTACCTTCGGGCCTCTAATCAAGTCATCAATGACATTAAATCCAAAGTGATCTTCTTCAATATTGATCAACGGTTACAGGACAGAGTTATTGAGATTTTAGGTTTCACTCGGACCTCTCTCCCAGTAGTCTACCTGGGGGTCCCTCTCCATTTCAAAAAACTAAAAATTGATGTTTGGAAGGACCTTATGGATGGCATCAAAGATAGAATGAACCATTGGTCTAATAGATGGTTAAGTTATGGGGGTCGTCTAACTTTTTTGCAGTCAATTATTCAGGCCATGCCAATTTATAAATTCTCCGTCCTGGCTGCTCCCCAGTCTATTTGGAAAGAGCTGGATAAAATGGCTAGAATATTTCTATGGGAAGGTGCCAAGGGAGAGAGGAAATGGGCCTTGGTTGGCTGGGACAAGGTTACCCAACCCAAGGAAAAAGGGGGGTTGGGACTAAGAAGCTCCAAGTTTAACAACAAGGCTTTGGCTGGCAAATTGTACTGGAGGTGGATTTCTCAGCCAACATCCCTCTTGCGAGAATTCTCTCTAGCAAATACTTGGGTTCTGTCCATCCTAATGATGTGGGCCGCTTTCCATTGGAAGGTTTTGGATCACCAGTGTGGCAGGCGCTCAAGCTTGGAGCTCAACTCATCAAAGATCAACTATTTTGGAAAGTGGGGAGAGGGGATAAGGCTCGGTTACGGACTGATTCCTGGGACCAGAATCCTCCCATTATTCTTGTGTTTCTGAATTGCAACCGATAAAATCTGCTTTAGAAGATAAGGGATGGATCCAAATTGAGAGCTACTTTAACACTAGTCAATTGGGGGACTACAAGATCATAAAGTTTAAGCGGGTGGATGAGTGGCCAATACCAATCCCTCCGGAGTTGGTACCTACTTTGGGAAAAATCTTGGCAGAACGGTTTCTTACTGGGAGAGATGAGGAGGATGAACGGCACAGGGGCTATGGGAGCCTTGGGGTTTATCTTGTGAAAGAGGGATATGGTGAGATCCTCCCAGAGCCCCCTCCACACTTTTTTTAGTTCATGATTGGAGAAAGATATGGCATCCCCAGGGCTGGCCGAAAGTGAACTTCTTTGCCTGGCAGTTTTTGCATAATGGAATTCTCACCTATGACAATCTCAGACTCAGAGGCATCATTGGCCCTTCCCAATGTGTGTTATGCCACAAGCAGGAGGAAACGGCGGATCATCTAATGTTTGAATGTTCTTTCACACGACAGATCTGGAAGCGTTGGTTCTCCCACTTTAAACTTCAGGCTAATGGGGTCTTGTCTCGAAACAACATTTGGGAAAGCTGGAAGAAAGGTAGATTTAAATCCAAAGCTCTTCGAATTGGCTGGGAGCTTGGTTTATTTTTTATCTGGTGGCGGGGTTTGGTTGGAGAGAAATGCCCGTATTTTTCGTGAAACCTTCTCCCCTCTAGAAGGAATATGGCAAGTCATTTGGAGCAAAGTGGCGAAAACGGTTGCCATTCATACCGAGGGGGAATTTCAGTCTGCTTCTGAGCCTTTGGACGAGGGAGCTATTTTTCAACAAAGGCGGGTGAGTGGTAGTTGGAAACCTCCTCCTGAAGGATGGATCAAAATCAATGCGATGGAGCGGCTAAAGGCAATCCGGGAAGTCTTTGGAATTGGAGTTGTGTGCCGCGATCATGCTTGGGTCTTTGCTCTATTGGGAGCTGAGGGTCCGGGATGTGCCACAAACAATGAAGCCGAGGCCTTTGCCATTAAATCTGCCTCCTCCGGGCTGCCAAACGGGGACACGGGAAGATTATTATTGAGTCGACTCCCAAATCTTGGTGGGTGCTCTTGATTGTATGAGAAACTTTGTCTCGAAAGCTTGGAGGTTGCGGATCTTAGTTTCCCAAATCAAAGAGCTTTGGAGGGAATTAGATGATGTGATAACTGTCTATGTGAATCGAGATCTCAATAAGGCGGCTGATTTCCTTGCTAAGATGGGTCCTTGAAAGGGAGGTTGGGATGCGGTTGCACGGTGACATGCACAGTGGAGGATGCGAGAGATTCGACAAGGCCTTGAACGTTTTCTGAAATGATGTGCAGTGTTTTTATGCTAAGGAAGGTTTATGTCGCGATATCGCGACATGTCGCGATATCGCGACAGGTTGCGCCCTTTCGGCCTTTGGCGGGTTTTGGTCGCGATATCGCGACATGTCGCGATATCGCGACAGGTTGCGCCCTCTCGGCCTTTGGCGGGTTTTTGTCGCGATTTCGCGACATGTCGCGCCATCGCGGCCCTCGGGGTTGGCGCTTGGTTAAGTTGTCGCGATTTCGCGACAGTTTTGGCAATTTGGGGCTAACTGGTAAAAGTGTCGCGATATCGCGACACTTTTGCAGCTGGAGAGCAAAGTGGAAAATTCGTCGCGATATCGCGACAGTTTTGAAGCTCGGACGCCGAGAGGAAAATTTGTCGCGATATCACGACAGTTTTGAGAACTGGGTGCCGAAAGGAAAAACCGTCGCGATATCGCGACACTTTTGGCGATCTGGTGTCATAAGGAAAACCCGTCGCGAAATCGCGACAATTTTGGCTTTCCAGTGGATTGGCGAAAACTGTCGCGATATCGCGACGCTTTTGCGATCTGGATGCCATAAGGGGATTTCGTCGCGATTTCGCGACACTTTTGTCGAAGGGTTGCTGGTGGGTGTTGTCGTCGCGACTCCGCGACATGTCGCGATTTCGCGACATGTCGCGTTGTCGCGACTGTTGGCTCCGCAGTGGGGGAGTCGGGGTTGACTGTCGCGATCTCGCGACATGTCACGATTTCGTGACATGTCGCGATTTCATGCCCAGTTGACTTCTTTGCTTTGTTTTGTGCTTTGGGTTGCCTTTGTGCTCTTCTCTTGTAGTGTTGTTTGTTGTTCTTGGTTGGGATGTGTTCTCTCCCGCTTGTAATTGCTCTTTGTATTAATACAAGTTTTTCATTTTTTTCAAAAAAAAAAAAACTATGTAAACAAATCATTTCTAACCCAAATAACACAAACAACTTTGATGGTAAATTATTAACTTTTAATGCTCCAATCTTTTGCACCCTATGTCTCATCCACTAAACCTTTGCTCTTTCTTGTTGTCCCATATAAATTGACTTTTGTCACAAACCATTGCTCTTTCTCACTCCCATGTATCCCCTTTAAATACTCTATCCACCTCTAACATTGCTCTTGGTCATTACACCTTCTTTCCCTATTGTTGCTTCTATGTTGTTCTCATCCTTTGCTCATCATCTTCTTCAACCAAAAATGCTTCTCTAAATTCATCTCTACTATTTTCTTGAGACGTCTCTTCTCCACTCTCAAAAGACACAACTTTGGATACTTGAATGTGATATGGACCTTGGATACTTCTCACCAAATTACTTTAGCCAATACTATATGCTTTGAGCTAACAATGAATGTTGTCTCTCCTAGACAAACCTCACTACTCATACTAGCAGAATTGGATGTAATACCTCTTGGATGAATAACTTATTACCTTTATGAATTTTAGGACATATGATGAGTTAGTCTAGTATATTTTAGTTATAAACAATAGGTTTAACTATATGTATTGACTTAAACAAATATTATTTGTTGAAACAATAAACTTCACTCAGTATTTGGCTCTGATACCACTTTAAAAAATTCAAAATATTCTTAAATATAAAACTCACAACACTCCCAAGTAGGAGCACAAGCAATATGTAAATAATATACAGTAAATACATTCATCCCATGGCTTCAAACTTATAAACACATAAATGAAGTATAAAGGATAAAATTTAATATTTCTGATACATCTATTACAAAGCATGGTCTTCAATATATAATTTTCAATATGATTATCTTCATATGATTGAGACTATTGACCTTTCTACTTCTTCTATCTCCTCATCTTCCTCATATCTCTCAAGATATGTCTTAAATTTTCCATAGGAGTAATATTTATTAAAATCCCAATAATTACAAATTCCAAATAAGGTAATATTCTCCATCAATTCCATCTCTGTGAGCATGTTGATTTATGCATGACCAACTACTACCAGTACGCTTTGTTCACTTCCACTAACTTATAAGCTCATCCATCACAAATCATAAGTGATGAGTACTCAAATGACTCATCTACATTATTATTTTTACCCCAAAACCCCCACCCTTTTGTATATTGGGATAATCTAATCCCTTGTTTTTATCTAAATTATAGTTACTTTTATATTTTGTATAAGAGAATATAAACTAATGGATTTTATGGAATTGTGGATTTTATATTCTAGATAATAATTTATCTCACCTTAAGTCACCCAACATTATTTTTATGTCATATGTATATGGAATCACTTTAAAAAACAAATAGGATGATGAAACTATATTTTGAAGCCACAATTGTCAAACTACAATAACACATAATTGTCAAACTATATGAACATAGACAGCAAAAGCATCAAGAAATTTTACTAAAGAATCAAGAAATATTACTAGTGACTATTCCATATGCATCAACTATACAAAGAAGAGAGTACATTATAATTATTGCTTATAAGATTGACACATCATTAAAAACTAGGAAATGTAATTGTATAGAACTAAATGGTAAATTAGTAGTTAATTAAAGATAGGAACTAGAGGACAATGTCAATTTGAATCCACCCTAATGAATATTTCTATTCCTCTATGAAGTTATTCTAACCACTTAAAACTAGGGTGTTCATTCTCCAACATCCTTTTCATGTCATAGGTCTATGGAATCACTATAGGAAAATAAATAGGATGACGAAACTATGTTTTGAAGCCACCCTTGTTAAGCTAGAGGAATGCATAATTGTTAGACTATGGGGACATAACTATAAAGAGCATTGAGAAAATTTATTGGTGAATACAAACTATACAATCCCATATACATAAATTGTGTATATAATAGTTCAACTAGAGAAAATTTTCAACTTGATTCCACCCTAGTTAATCTTTCTATTCCTCCATGAAGTTGTCCTAGCCACTTAAAATGAGGGTGTTGATTCTTCAACTACAAGGAATTCCAAAAATATAATTTTATATTATAATTTATATCTTGTAGTTCAGTATGACCATGACAATTCCAACTACATCCCATAAGAGTTGGTAAATATTTTATAAGAGTTTCATGGTCCCCTTTAATTTTACATGTTCAAAATAGGAGTTAGTCAACTAGTTAGTCAAAAAGAATAGTCCTATAGTTAAGTCAGTTAAAGAGCAATAAACAAAAGATTGTATTCTATGTACTTCATTTATTATTAATAAATATAGATCTATTATTTAATCAAATTCTAAGAATGTAAATCCTTCTTTATTATTATTGGTAAATTATGTATTTCCTTGGATTTTGGACCCACTACAAGTGTGTGGTTTGTAAGAACTCCCATCAGTAATTTATGCTTTTCTATGTAGTATATAGATGCCCCTCCATAGTTTTAAATAAGTCATTTTAATTCTAGTTTTTCATAGTTAGTTGTATGAATGTGATTAATTTCTATTACACATTTATTTTCTAGTTTGTTTTATTTATTTTCTAGGCTTTCAATTCTATAGTTTACTCATTTCATTTTTCTCCTATAGTTTATAGCTTTTACTTTAGAATTATGTATATTCATAAGTTATTTTCTTCCTATATATTTTTAGGATGAACAATAAGCAATGACCAAATCATAGCATAAACAAGACTTGACCCATAAGAATATGTAGATTAGATTTTCTACAAGTTTTGTAATTGCATATATAATGCTCAATGCCTCATAAGTGTACTTATCTGGATTGACATACTTAATGCTCATCATTTTTGGTATTATTATTGGGGAGGTGCTAAATACTACAATCCCTCAACTACTCTCTCTCTATGTCATGATAGTTCTTTGTTTCCCTTTATTTCTAGATAATTTCTCTTTTTAGTATATTAGAAGGATAGATTGGATTGAAGGTCAACATTCAACCCAAAAAATTCTTTGCAAGGTGTTTTTTTTTTAACTTTTAGCTACACTTTTAACCCATGTAGTGTTGTATGTCTTATAACAAAGGTAAAAAATTCAAAATAACCTAACTATTAGTGTAGGATAGGGATTTAAAAGGCATCCAATTCATCTAAATGATATCTTGAAGAAGAAAAATAGTAAAGTATCATAGCATCCCAAAGAAATTACAAGCCAGATTTGTAGGATTGTTTAAAGGATCTTTGCTTGGATTTAGGACTATACCTAAATTTATACCTGAAGGTATTATCCCTTATGAAATTGATAGCCATTCCATAGTTAGAGAAATAGGAAGACCTATTGTATGAAATAAACCTTCTTAAGTAACTCAACAATCTTTCAAATAAAATATACTACCAGTAAATATTTATTGGATGCCTTGGACTACATAGACTTTAGAAGATATGGAAGAATGTATGCATACTATGGTAACCTTTGAGTTTCCTATCTAAATATCTCAAGAGGATACCAAGATAAATAATACTTTGTTATCCATGATTTCCACTTTTTATGGGTTGATCACATAAGACCTAGATGTTTTTCTTCAAATTTGATGTGTTGTGTAGAAGCTATGACTATAAGACAGATGTATATAATCTCAAATATTTTCTATCCATACTCAAGAATGTAGCTTTACACTGGTTCATGGGATTGGGTGGTAGAAATATTAGCATGTAGGACACCATGAAGATAGTATTTCTATAAAAAAAAAACTAAGATTATTACAAGGCTAGATAAGAAAGAGTTGAAGTCCTCTAAATGATGTGGAGAGAAGATTAGATCTTGGAAGATGAAATTGATAGATTTCAATTTAATCTTCATAGGTCTAAGGAGTCTATTCTAGATGTTGAGACCTTGAATTTCGTGCAAAATATATAGAAATAGTGTATAAAATATTTTAAATTACTATTAGGAATTATTTATCATGTTAGTTTTGGGGATATTAAGACTCTTTGTTAGAAATATTCAGTATCTACCATGAGGAAAGATAAAGGAGAAAGGGGAGGCACTACTCCAAGAGCAAAAGCTTCAATTGGTATCACTAGAGCTAAAATTGGGAATCTAGTTAAAGAACTCAATATCTACATATTTTCTTCTTTGGATTCTCAATTGGGTATATTTCAAGCCAAAAATGAGGAATAGATGGAAAAGGCTTTAGCAATATTTTGTCTGAAGTGTATAAAGAAGCATGTCAAACATGAATTTCCTTTGGATAAAGTTAAGCTCTATAGCATTTTATAGTAGAATAACAAGATGAGTAACTACCCCCTGGTACTAGGAATAAAATTTGTTTTCCATATTAAAACCCAAGGAGTATAAGAGGTTTATTACATAAATTAAATGAATCCACGATATACTCAACTAAACTTTCAAGGTATGAATCCTAGATCCTTGGTCAACACAAGCGTGGCAATGACCATCATCTTATAATAAAAATCCTTAGATGAATCCATAGAATTATTAGTCCCAATAACAATAGTAGCACCCCTATCAACCATGGTAGAATCCATAGTAAATATGGTGTTCTCTACCAAATTGGAAATATCACCAACCACAACAAGCTTGTTTACTTGTATTAGATACTTCCAACCCACAAATTCAAAAATAGCAACCATAAGTACCTACCCAACCAACACCAAATACTAAAAATAAAATAGATTCACATAGAAACATACAAAACCCACACCATATTCCATAACAACAAAAAATAGATTTAACTATAAAGAAAAATAAAACTCCATATTTTTGTTTTCTTTGCAACAAAGGAGGGAAAAGAATCTAGTAAACAAATCAAAATATATTTTTTTAATGTTTTGCTTCTCTTTTGTTTAATCAAACTTAACACAAATAGTACCTAGTTGCTTGCTTTCCTCAATGTAATTGACTCCTCTTAGCTTCCACCCCCTCCCCTTATATGTTACCCATGCAATTATCTCTTCCCCACCTGCACTCAAATGTTTCACCTCTCCTTGTGTAGCCTGTAGTGTATCCTCCTCTCCCTTACATGTAATCCCCTATAGATAATCCTATTCTTATTATTAAAAATTTCATCCCAAGTCACTACCTCCTTTCCATAATTTTACTAATCACTCCTTCTACTTACCCTACTCTATTACCTCTTCCATATTTATTCACCATCTTACTCTTTCAATTATATCCATCCATGCACCTCACTTTTTATGTTCTCTTTTTTTTTTCTTTCCATCTCTTTTCTTATTTTGAATTTCTTTATGTTCTTTTATTTAATTACTAATATTTATAATAATAAATTATTCTTCTTTTTAAATGTCATAATATTAGAGTAAATCAAATAAACACTTATTAACCACATGACCCGACTAACATTCAAACAAGCAAAAACATTTTAAGAAAGAATCATCAAATACAATAGAAAATCACATGGGTCTTTTACATCATTAATATGAAAATACATGGTTCTTCTTACCTCATGTTGGCCTTTGACTAAATGTACCTACAAATCAACAAGAAAAATACTTCCTTTTAAAAGACCATAAATTCTATAGAATCACGTTGTTAAAAATAAAAAAATCACATACAAGGGATTTTTTAAGCCACAATGAATCATATTAACCATCATGCAAATAAGCTCCAATTGAAATAATGGTCTCAACAATAGGTCATAAAACCATTATATTTTGACCACCTTATTGACCAAAAAGGAAATAAATGTTAGACATATAAAATACATCGTATCATCTAATCAAAGTTCAAATGATATTGAAGAGTGATCACTACACTTTATTTATTCCCATTACATTATATTCTCCTTTTCAAGGACCATAAACTAGCAAATATTAGCTTCTTTCAAGGCTATAGGGAATAAATTCAATTTTTAGACATCATATATCATCATAGATTCATCAAAGAACATAAAAATCAAACAAAAAAGTGTTTGGGTATTTAGTGTATAAACTATGGAAATATGATAATATAGCAAGCAAGTTGTTCTTCACAAGGGCTATTCTTGATGGTGTAAATACTAGAAATTCAAAAGTGGCATGGCTCATGTTTAAGCTATTCCTCTAGATTTTTCCATACCACTTAAAATATTATAAGTCCATAGATCCAACACCACTAACTCCTAGCATCCTACTAATGGACCAAATTACCCTATCGGTTACTAAAAAAGTAAAATTATCTCATAGGGGAAGTGGAGTCTATCCTATCTAGGTGTTGGAATATATTATATTATTTGGTACATGCTAATGTACCATCTTGGGTACATCATTAGATTAGTAGAGTGCCTTAGATTAAGGCTTTATTATTTACTTTGTGTAGTGTAATAAATGGACAAGTATTATTAGAATGTGCAATGATGTAAATGTGCATGGTATCCACATGTACATGAGTCCTTAGAATAAGAATATGAAGATTCATAGGAATGTGGAAGTCCAAGAGTCATATATCATTATATATAGGCCTTTGGTAGATGAGTTAATGAATCATCAAGCAAGAGTAGTAGATTAGTTAGTGAGTTGACAAACTAAAGTAGATACAATATAGAACTTGTGTAAAGTATGAAGCATTGAGATCTCCACACATTGTAACAAGTTTAAATTTTTTATGAGATTTCATTAATGGCTATTTCATGAGATATTTTAGAATTTTCTCATGCTATTTACTTGCTTATTATATTTTCATTATCATAGATATAACATTGCATGCTTATTTTATTACTTATGGTTGCATTTCCTTTAAGTTTATATCATCAAAAGCTAATAGTGGTATCAAAGCACTAGGTAGATTTATAGGAAATAGAGAGAGTCACAAGATAGATTAGGAGGATATAGGAAATTCTATTTTTAGAATTTTTGAAATTGCATTTGGCTAGAGTCTTTCGATAGTGTTGCTAGATAAAACTTATGAAGACTAAGACTTAACATTGATTCCACTAGATTGAAAAATCAACTAGTGAAGTTACTTTTCTTTAGATTTAAAGAAATTACTATTAACATTTTCTAATACTTTGTTGCAGAAAAGAGGAGATTCAAATAAAGTTGAGAAACTTCCTACAAGAGCTAGGAAGAATATATTCTTTAGAATCAATCTAGTGCTTGAAACAACAAGTTGAATAATGAATATTTGGAGACCTAAGAAAAAGGTCCCATTGCAGGATTTGCAGATTGAAGATTCCAAGTAGAATATTGAGATGAGGGGAAGAGGCAAAATATGTCACATTGAAGACTATATATAAATTATGAGGTCCAAGAAATAAGGTCCCATAATTGAATATTGAGGAGAACCAAGAAGGAGGTCCTCATAAAAATCTAAAGATTGAAGACTTCATAGTGAAAAAAGAAGAAAGTAGCTCTAAAAGGAGGAGACCCAAGAGAAATGACCCATTGAAGAACTTATGATTTTGGAAGATTTAAGATTGAATATAGAGGACAAGGAAAGTCCTATTGAAGAGAAGCTATAGAATTTGAAGATCCAAGAGGAGAGGTCTTAAGAAAAGGTAGAAGGAGAAAGAAGGAGAAGGCTAGAAAAGCCTCATTGAAGAATTTGAAGAAGGCCATTAGAGAGGAGTTGAAGAAGGCCATTAGAGAAGAGTTGAAGAAGGCCATAAGAGGATATTTGAGTAGAATTAAAGGGTGAATATTACTAGCAAGGAGAAGTTTCAGAAAAGAAGAATTTAGGATAATTATCTCCATCCGAAAACAAGCCCAAAAAGGAAGAAATATTTTGCAAGAAGTTTACAAATTTTTGGAGGAGATTATTGAAGATCTCAAGACATTCAGATTCTTGAGAAGGAAACCAAATTTGAAATCAAAAATTGACAAGGATATTGAAGGATAAAGGAGCTATAAGAGGCCACATATTTGAGAGGTTTGAATATTACCTTTGAAGGGTTTGAAGGCTGATTTGGAAGAAGGAGATTGCTGATTTTTACAACAAAAAATTGAAGAGCTCTAGAAGGTAGTAATAGATGTAAATTGAATGAGGTTCCTATCAAATTTGGGAGAGTTAAGGATAAAAAATAGAGGTAAAATTAACTGCACAAAACCTATAAATTTTAGAGTTAAGGACAACAAGAGAGTAGCAAGTTAAAGGAGCTATAAAGCTGCAAACTGGGAGAGTTAAGGAGTTGATTTGAACAGCAAGAGCTATAAAATAGACTAATTTAAAGAAGCAAAGTAATATAAATTGAAGCTGCAAATTTATCAAACTTGGAGCAACAATTAGGTGATCCAAATCACCAATAAATCTATCACCAAAAGGATACCAAAAAGGTATACAAATTGGTGCAAAAGGTTCAGTAATTGAACATTCATATTTATCTTACTATTAAGTCTTATTAAGCACCAAATTCAAGGTTTAAAATTTCAAGAGTAAGTTTTATAGTTTAAGTCTTCAAGTAAGTGCAGAAGATATTTTTTACAAGGATTAAAACCTGCACAAAAGAAAGAATAGTTAGATATTTTTCAAAGGAAAATAAAAATATCAACTTCCTACTATCTATTGAAAGTAAAGAAGACAATATTGCAAAGCAAAAATTGGATATACTATAATTCAAAGCAAAGCCATCCAAAAGGTATAGTATTTGCATGGTTAAGAAGCTTGGAATCACCATAGGAAAGAGTACCAAGCATTGAGCTAGTAAGGAGACTTAGGAGAGAGTTTCCAAGGAGGAGAAGGTAACATTGAATCCACCATTATCATGGCTTGCAAAGAGAAGAGGTGTCACTACCACATCCAAAAGGATAATCCACCATCCAAGAAATCAAGGTGAATATTTGGAAGCACAAAGGGGCAAGTATATTTGTATTCCTACATACAAAAATGAGGTTTATTCACCATAGCATCCAAGCAAGCAAAGGAAGTGTAAGAACCAATCAATATTACACCTTTATAAGTCGAATAAGACAACAAATAAATATTAGGTGTAGAGCCATACATTATTGAGCATTCAAGAAGTAAAGAAAAATTGCATAGAATAAGTAATAATTTCAATAGGCCACATGGAGAAGCCAAGAAAGAAGTTACAATGCCAAGTGAATAATGTTACAATAGAAAGAGTGCTATGTTAAATAAAGTGCATGGAGGAGTTACACTTTACAAGTGCCACATATAAGAAGGTTTATGTGCATTAGCACCCTTTGGATATAGGATAGTGACATACCAAATGTAAGAAGATTTATACCACTTGGAAGGAGAATAACTCATTAGGAGAATAAGGAACATTACAAGAAGTTTCAATGCTTGGAAGGAGTTGAAGAGCCACTACCACCAAGTGTCACATAGCCAAAGAAAATCCTAAGGGAAGTACAAACGCTTGTCTTGTATGAGTGACAATTCATACACTTACCCATGAAATAAGAAGGTATTTTAGGAGTACGTAGAGGAGGACAGTGAAGTAAAGTCCAAGATAAAATTTAAGTAAGACAAAGTGCATATTAAAGAATAATGTAACCAACAAGTGCAATTGTAGAATATATTTTTAGAGGTGCCAAAATCAAGTGCAATTAATGTTCGCATAAGAATTGGATAAGTAGAATTTAATAGCATCTCAATACAAGTGCAACTTGCAAGAAGTCAAAGGGAAGAAGACTTCAAATTCAGCGTATGCCAAAGTTAAAGAAGGTATAGAATTTATTTAATTCAAAGTGCATTTTTATAATGTTATAGAAGGAATAAGGAACTTTATTACTAAGGTTAAACTAATTAATCTTTAATGCTTGATATTAATTAGATAGTTGGAGATATAAGGAATTGCTTTGATATAGTACAACCTTAAATGCTTTATTAAAAGATTTGAAAGCATTTTTGAAGCAAGGAAGGTTAAATTAAAAGCATTTGAATTTAATTTATTCAAGCACAAGGATTATTTGCAAATATTTTATTTTGGAGAAAAAAGGAATTCTACATAAAACTTAAAATCATTAAATTTGTAAATAACCATAGTTTCTAAATTTCCAAATAGGGAGATATAAGGAGTTCTACACCAAACTTAAATTATTGAAATTTATCAATTATTGAATTAAAAATTAAAAGAAGCAAAATATAGAGTTGATAGAAAGTTGGAAATTGCATTTAGAATTTTTCTCTTGCTCAAATTTATGAGACATAATTAATCCAACTTAAAGGTCTTGAAAACAAATAACCTTATCAAAACTTGAAAGTGCATCATAAATTATCTTTAGTTTTCTATTTATACATTAATAGGGATAAATAAAGTGAATAATAGAAGTTTAAAATTAGGGAGATAAAAGGGATTCTACTCTAGGAAAACTAAGAAAGCTAAGCATACTATCAAGATCATAGTACATTCAAAAAACTTGCAAGGTGAAATTTTTTTTACAAAACTTGAAAATTGAAAAGGTCTTATCAAGTTTGATCACATACTCTAGGGAGATATAAGGTAGCTTACAAGCATAATAAATACAACAAATAAGTTCATTCTTACAGAATCCCAACTTCTTAAAGGATCTAATTACTCTTTATGGAAAAAAAAAGTGAGGTCAATATTGATAGTTGAAAAGCTTTGGGATATTGTTAAAGGAGTAAAATCTAAACCTACTATAAGAGATAGAGAGATTTAGAAGTTTTAATAAAATGAAACAAAAGCACTCATGATAATAAATTTTGTAATTATAAATGAATACAACCATACATTATTTTAGTAGCAACTTCTATAGAAGTTTGGAAAACCTTAGCCAAGATATTTGAATCTTCAATAAAGCCACTATCTTGAATATTCAAACTTAATTGAATTCTCTAAAATTGAATAGTGGTGAAAGTGTAGAAGTGTTCCTAAGGAAAGTAGCAGATATAAAAGGAAAATTGTTAATCTTAGGAACATAGGTAGAAGATAAATTTCTTGCTCAAGTAACCCTGAGAGCACTTCCAAAAAGCTACAAGTATTTAGTTACATCTTTACAAATTCTAAGTAAAGATACATCATTTGAGTTAGTAAATATTCTACAAGAATATGAGGTAGAGAATACAGCAAAATATGAAATGACTAACAATGCATTAGTTACAAAAGATAATCCACAAGGAAATGTTGCATCATCTCCAAAATGAAGATCAAGATGGAATAATAAATATTGTGAAGTATGCAAGAAGAAGGTCATGGTACCAATTATTGCAAATTCAATCCTAGAAACTAGTATCAAGGAAATCAAATAAACTATGGAAGCCAATCAAATAGGCCATTCCTACCAATACAATATCATAATCAATATAATCTATATAAGCAATAGTTTTAGTGTCCATATGCTTCTTAGAATCAATACAATCATCCAAAACTACAATATAGAGAAGGAAAAAAAAATGACACTTAGTTCAAGAGATTCAAGAAATGCAAGGAACTGGAAGAACCTACAGATGAACATGAAGTTAAATCTCTCTCAACAAAAATAGCATTTTATGAAGATACTAACTATTTACTTGATCATGATACATACAAGGAGCAAAATGAAGAAGGCAAGAAAGAAGAGCTCAAATTCTAGAACCAAAATGAAGACCATATTGAAGACTAAAGTCTTCAATAATCAAATAATGTAATACAGAGGGGTGTTGGAATATATTATATTATTTGGTACATGCTAATGTACCATCTTAGGTGCATATTTATATTAAGAGTGTCTTATATTAAGGCTTGAGTGTTTACTTTATGTAATGTAATAAATGCACAAGTATTATTAGAATGTGTAATGATGTAAATGTGCATGGCATCCACATGTACATGAGTCCTTAGAATAGGAAGATGAAGATTCATAGGAAGGTGGAAGACCAAGATTCATGTCTCATTATATATAGACCTTTGGTAGATGATTTAATGAATCAATCAAGCAAGAGTAGTAGATTAGTTAGTGAGTTGATAGACTAGAGTAGATACAATGTAGAACTTGTATGAAGTATGGAGCATTGAGATCTCCACATATTGTAACAAGTTTAAAATTTTGTGAGCTTTAGTTAATGGCTATTTCATGAGTTATTTTAGAATTTTCTCAAGCTATTTACTTGCTTATTATATTTTCATTACCATATATATAATATTGCATGCTTAATTTACTACTTGTGGTTGCATTTCCTTTAAGTTTATAGCATCAAAAGCTAACACTAAGGAACTTAAATTATTTGAATTTATGTTTATCTCTATAGTAGGTTGAAACACATCCATTTCCTCTTTACTATGGTCGCCTTCATATCATGTTTAGTGACTACAAATACCTCTTAGATACAAGTCAAATGGGAACCTCCCTTCATGTTATAGAGGAGGATTCAACAAATTCCCCTTTGTTGTTGATCAATGCAATAGCTTTTTTAGTCTACAAAAAGTGGGCTACAATAGGATCCATGTGAGTTGTATTATCTCCTACTACACTTTTTCAAGTCCCTATGATATTTCTTCCTCTACTTCTAACATTAGCTACTTCTCTCTTGCCTTTCCACTCGCTTGACCTACCTTTTTTGCACTATTATTATTAGGGTTATTAGGTAAAAAATTTCCATTGTTATACATTCTATGATTCATACAATACTACCTATTCTAGAGAAACACTATAAGCATACAATAATAATGTAATATAGGCTACCCACCCTTCTTCCCTTCTATGAATGCTTAGTTTCTAGTCTACTTAATCTATAACTACTTGGAATCTTACCAAGCAATGATTCCAAAAATATTAGGACATTTATACATTTGTCAAATCAAGGTTTTGATTTCTAAGGCACCTACACTATATATGTGAGTAGTATTAGATAAGTGCAGCCAATGTTTCTATTAATAATAAGTCTTGTAGTTTTCTTTGTGCACATGGGGATGTAAATTCTAGCATGGTCCTATCCTTTCTACAAAAAATTGTGTAATTTGAAGTAGTCCTTTGTAAATTGAAAAATAACACACTAGGACATTTTATCATGGCTTTGACTATTGTCTCTCTAGCATACCAACTTGGTTAAATCCTAAATCCAAATCCTCCTAAGCTACTTATTTAAAAATGAATGTAACATGGTAGGGATTTTAAGAATCCATATTAAACTTAGTCAATAAAAAATTATAATAAATCAAATCCCTAATCTCTAATCTTCAAGCAGAGGAAAGGTTTGAACATAATATATAGTTGCCTAATCTATGGAGGAGGAATCAATTGAAATAGTATACTTCCTTGGAGCAAGTCCTAACCTTAGTAATACATAGGGTTTATTCCTCAAATAAACTCACAAGATTACACTCAATTAAAATAACAGTCAACAATTCTTATAAGAAATTTAAAACTTTATAATCTCTATAATTGAATTAGAACTTGACTCAAACATAGAAATCAATCCAAATTTGAAATACAATCTTCAACTAGCCTTTTTAGACCTATTCTAAATGTATTTTATATTATTTATTTACTAGCCTAGGCTTAACAAAATCTATATGCATAGAATTCTATATTGATTCAAATTTAAATACCTTGATCAAATTCCACAATCATGTTAAAATTATAGTAAAAAATAATAATAGTGGTTAATCAAGCTAGGGGTAGTTTCACCTGATTTATCACAAGTGTATATGGTTAACTTTCTATATGCTTTTCATGGTTGTATTATGGTTGGATCATGATATTGGTGATATGTAGTATAACAAGGGGTTAAATCAAATATCTACCTAATCATGAAATTTTTAGAACAAGGAGTGAAGAATCCTTTTTAGCTATGGTTAATTCTTCTTAATATCCATAGTCACCCCTATTCAATGCCCTAACTACCTAATATAGGTGTCAACTAGTCTAACCAACATAGATGTATGTAACTATTCAATAGGGTATCCCAAAATATTTGACTTCCATTTCAACCAAAATACAATAAGAGCATCAATTATTTCGTGTCATTGAACATAGGTGTTGTAATGTCATATCGAAGTGATTGTTGCTTGCATATGTGTTGTTGTAGTAGATTGGATACTACAAACTAAGAATATTTTGTCCACTAGTAATTGTAGTAATTGCACCTAACTATAGCATGATGTCTATTGTAGAAAATACCTACAAAAGGTTTACAAGGAAACTATTGAAGAACACAAGCTTATATTGAGAGGGGAGGTGAACAGTATAAGATAAAGCTTTTTTTTTTGTAAGTGAAAATATTTAATTAAAGAGGGCATTTTAAATGTGCCCTAATGCCTTATAACATTAGGATATAAAAGGATGCATAATTCACAAAAACAGCATCCTTGAGAACAAGCTTTAGCAAAGGGAAACAAAAATAGTTAAGAACCGAAAAGGAAGAAACCCCCAAGGGTAAAACAATAAAAAAGAAGCCACTCAGGTAGTAGTGGGCTCAATAACATCCTCTTTATTAACTTACTTCACTTCCTTGATGTCATACTTAGGAGAATTCTTAAATATATCCTTAGAAATCTCCACAACTTCATCCTCCTTATCTTTAGGATTAGCAGCATCAGTGGATTTTGCAGGAGAATCTTCATCAAAGCTATCACAATAGAATAGGAGGCTAAGAGCATTCTTGTGCTCTTTAAACTGCAAAATGGCTCCTCCAATAGCAACATAGAAGGTTTACAAATGATCAATTGTAGCTGGAGTAGTCTTTATTATGTACTTCTGTAGGAACTTCTCCATCGGGTCATTGGAATTGTCCTCATCGATTTTCTTAGTTTCCTTCGGCTTCCCAGGATGTTGAAGCTCTTTGCTTTTGAGACATTGGGAACTCCTCATGGGAGTAAGCTCCATATTTACCCTTTTCCTTCCCATATCAAGACATTGATACTTGTCCTCCAACCTCTTCCTCTTGGATCCTCGAACTCTAGAAGCTGGAGTTGAGGAAAATTGTCCTCAGTATTATTCGCTTGCATATCCTGATTCACAATGTTTCCCTTGGGAAACTTTTCCAGTAGAAAAGCATACAACACATTAAAAAAGGCCTTGGTGAGAATTCCAAGCTTCTTCTTTCTTGGCACTAGTTGAGGTAATGGTGTAGTCTATTGACAAAAAAAGGGACTCAGATATTGAGGGGCTTGGATTCCCTAAAGTGGTTGACAAATGAGATGTAAAATCTACAAAACTGAGAATTGGGATTGTCCATTGTAATGTAATCTATAATTGGTTTCATGACTTCCTTCCATGGAGTGGGAAGATCATTACAAAATATTCCTTGCTTTATAGTTCTTCACAATGGTAAATTTGGTTCGAACTGGCTCAGATCAACCTTCTAATTATGTTTATCTCTTTTCATCATGCATCCCATAGTTGGTTACCTAGTGAGTTCTTCCAGGAGGCCAATATACACCTTAAAGTCAACACCATAGATTATGACCATCCCCTTCTCCCAAGAAGAATCGAAGGCCATGTTAATGTCCTAATCCATATTGGAGAACAACTTGAGAAATGGTAACAGATCCCTATCATGGAGGATAGATTTTGCAACTAGTTCCAAGGAAAGGATCTCAAGCTCAATTAAACTTATCCTTTCCAAAGTAGTATTATCCAATATTATCAATTGCAATAATTAAATAATACACAGATCATCACACACATAAGAGACACAAATTTAACGTGGTTCACCCAATGTGGGCTATGTCCACGAAGAAAATATTTCTTATAAATTTTCTCAATAAATATCTTGGGAACCAATTCCCTATTACAATATTTATGGGCACCAACCCAAAGGAGACACCAATCCCCTATGCTTTGGTTCATGGACCTCTATCCATAGGAGACACCAATCCCATTTGCTTTGGTTCATGGACCTTTATCCATAGGAGACACCAATCCCCTTTGCTCTTGTTCATGGACCTTTATACATAGGAGACACCAATCCCATTTTATCTCATTTACTTCTAAACTTGCTCAAATCTTCTCGCCATACCTGCTCAAATTAGCTCACCAAACCTGCTCAATTCTTCTCACCAAAGCTGCTCAAATCAACTCACCAAACCTGCTCAAATCAACTCACCAAACCTACTCAACTCTTCTTACCATCAATGCTCAAATCATCTCACCAAACCTGCTCAACTATACTCACCATCACTACTCAAACCTGCTCAAATATGCCTCAATGTTGCTCATAGAACCTGCTCAAATATTCCCAAATATTGCATACAAACAATGCTTATATCCTTCTCAAAAGTGCTTTCTTTGACTAAAGTAATTCAGACATATTCTACCCATAATTATTTTATCTTCATGAACATATGAAGAATGATATGCACTACAAATACTCAGTATGTTCTTTCACATTCATTAAGTTTTTTGCTTTCACATGTCTCACATTCATTGCATTCAAAAGGATACTCTATTCTAGCACTTGATAGTTGACCTTATGTACTTCCAAAATTAATGAAAACCAATGCACATACTTGCTTCACAAAACTGGCCTATAGCCCTTGCAAATTTATTCCCAGTATCACTCAAAACTAATGCATAGATTTTCTTCACAAGATTGGTCTATAACCCTTGCAAGTTCATTCCCAATATGACTCAAAATTAATGCACCAATTTGCTCTCAAAACCTTGCTAGTATATTTTCAAATTTATTCAACAATAATGCACAACTTTGTTCTTAAACCCTAGCACATATATTTCCAATTTCATTCAACAATAATGCATAACTTTGTTCTCAAACCCTAGCACATATATTTCCAATTTCATTCAACAATAATTCACCATTACTCCCATCTTCAATAAATCACTAATGCACATCAAATTTACTTTCAAACCCTTGCATTTTTATTTCCAATTCCTATAAAAGCAATGCACACTCAATCAATCCTTATTTCTTCAAACATATGACAACTCAACCACCTTAAGAAGCAGTTAAATCACCATACCTCTAAAACTGCCTTGATGATCATGTGCCTTCAAGACCTGCTTCAAAAATAATTTCCATTTCTTGTCCCACTCAAAAACTAGTTAGTAAATCTCTCTTTCAAATCATCCACAATAAAACCCTTCTCAAAAATATATGCACAATAAGGCTTGAAAAAAATATTTTTTGACTCCTTTTTAGTCTCCCAAAATAAAGCTTTTAGTAGTGACTGAGCCCTTAAATTTCCTTCTTATACCATGCAAAAATACATTTAAAAATTAAACCACAATCACACCTTATAACTCCTACTTTCACAATATACAAAAGACAAATTTTAATTTATCTCAATATGCCTTATAACTCCCTAACATCACATGCAAAAGACAATTTTCTATTTATCCCAATACACCTAATACAATGTGCAAATGATAAACTTCAATTTATCCCAATACACCTAACACAATGTGTGAATGACAATCTTCAATTTATCCTCATACACCTTATGACTCCCATTAACTCAAAATAGAATATACAAAATAATTATTAATGTTGCACCTTATGACTCCCACTTAATAAGAATTAAAACATTATTTCCCTTACCTCAAAAACCAAACTATCAAAATGTTGTGCAAGGGATTCGATCTCCTCACCTTGCCCAATGTAGCACTCTCCCAAAGGACCTCCAACCAGCTAAGCTAGCCCAGCGGGTGAAACCTAAGGGCTCGACGGTAATATTTGTATCCTTCGTAGCTTTATCCTCCAACCAAAAATCACACAGGAAAAAACCTCATGGTAGGATTTGAACCTCTGTCTCTCTGCACAATAGTTCCCTACCAAGGGCCAACCAACCAATTGGGACACACTGGCAGGTGCGAACCAAGATGCATAACCAGTTATTTATCTACTTCAGATTTCACCCAATGAAGAACTTTCTCACTGCGCTCCCTGCCCTCTTCGCTCGCTAAAAACAATACACTGAAATAATATCAAATTGCACGATTAAAACCTTAGCACATATGATTTTTTCCCCTCCATTTATATGTGTCTTTTCATTTTCACCATGGATGTCGACACTTTGATTTTTGACTTTTATGCTTGCCCTTGGCGCCTTTTAAACTTAAACCCATTTGAATATTTAAATTAAATATTATAATATTATTTTTAAAACCTTTGGCCCTTTGATATATTAAATCCTTTTGTCTTTAAACCTTTGTCCATTTGAAAAATATTTTTATTCTTGAACCTTTGTTCCTTTGAAATATTAAATATGTCCTTGCTCAAGCCTTTGTCCATCTCTTTATAATATTTAAATATTATAATCCTTAAAAATAATTGTCTTGCTTTGCAATAAACTTCCTTTGTAATAATTTTTCCAACCTTAAAACCTCATCAACCTTGAAGAATATTTTTTCCTTGAGTACCATGCATCCTTTGACATCAATGACAACTCAATATACTCAATATTTCCAACAACTATCACTAGTATTACTATTATTGTAATTATCACTACTATTAATGTTATTATTGTTGTAGTAATATAGCATGGTTGTAGAAAGGTAACTAAAAGGCTCCAAGGCAGGCAAGGAAAGTAATTTGGAGGAGAATATTGAGGATTTAGGTTCTTTTCTTTTTCTTGGTTCTCCTAGTTATCCCTATTTTGTTCCTACACTTTTGGCAATTATTTTATTTTGGTGCGTGTGGTTTTGGCCTATTGTAAGTCCCGTAGGGTGGGACATCCTTTTATTTATTATTTTTTGGTCTTGTCTTTGGAAGTTGTAAATTCCTCCCTGTAAATGGTTTGAGGACCCTTTCAAAACCCCTTCCTTTACCTAATCAAAAAATATATAGCATGCTTATAACAATTCTTTTAACCCCTACAAAACATGAAATGGTAAACTTACCTAAAGGGTTGGACCAATATCACTCCAATCGACGAAATTAATCAATTAACACAAACACTACCCAAATATCCTATTTAACCATATCAAAGTATAAGAAACAAATGTTGAATAGCTTAGGCATTGAAGAATTAAGTAAGCAACCATTATATTAACATCACAATTCATTCATTATGGCAATAGGTCACTATAAATAAAAATGGCATACAAAAAGGGACCAAAACATGGGCCCCTCAATTTCCATGGGATAATATATATCTTTGACATCCTCCATTAAATCATCCCATGTGAACCATGCTTTATCATATTCATTCTCCTCTTTAATCCCATTACATTCCCACCAATTTTAAATAGGTAATGTAGCTTTCAAGAGTGCAAGAGTGATTTTTATTGTTGGTGAATATATATATAGGAAAATATATATTCAAATAATCCAACCAATTTTCCATTTAACCAGTATTAATTTTTCCCTTCAAAAATAGGAATATCAAAATTTACATGCACCTTAAAATATGTGGGGGTACCAAATGGTGTAAAGACAATGAGAGGTTATGTAGAAGAGGTAAAACTTACAACAAGGACTGATTAAGGAATTAATTGATTTGATACATCACCCCATTCCATCATTTCACGAAGAATTTATTCAACATCTCCTTAAAAAAACCAATTGTTTTGGTGTTGTCTATTCAATTTTCTATCTAAGATTATCTGAAATAGAAAAAGATATAACCAAATGGATTTTGCATCTAATACCCAATATTTTAATAGCCTAATCTCATAGCTTTGGACATATACTCAAAACAAAATCCATATTTATACCACTAGTTTAAAAACTCCAAGTGTAGGGTTAAGGAAAATAAAGAAACAATACAATTTAAAATAATACATATAACAAAACAAAACATAAAAATATATCAAAAAATAATAAAATGATTTTTTTGCCTAGAAAATAGTGTACAATATGATTAAGCTTTAAGAAGATATGTGAAGCAATAACATTGCATCCAATAATAAATTTTTTAAAGCGAGGGATACCTCTCTTTATACAATATATGGTGGAATAGAGAATACCTCTCTTGAAAAGCCACCCATATTGAATAGGGAATGCTACTTGTATATAAATGTGATGGTTCACCTCCCATGAGTTATAAAGTTCATATAAATAAAAATTATATATGTTTTATTTTCCATTGTGTGTTTTATCTTTTAGTGATATTTAAACATGTCTAGAGATGTATTCGGACTATGAATATCTAAAAATAGAAACTTGTTATTTTTAGAAAAATATATATAATATAGTTTTTAGGTCCTTTGGATTATTTCACTTATGTAGTTGTAGGAAACCTAACCTTCAACATTATTTTGCAATAAAAGTTCTTGTTCTTCCTCTAAACTTTATAACACATTTTGAACGTATCAAATTGGAGTCCTAGACACAAAGTTATACCCACAACAAAGTGATTATATTACAAATATATATGACACTCCCTATAAGTATTAAACTTCATCTATGGAAATGGATCTTGTGTTTATGGTATGAAACTCCTTGATCTCCATTGCTTGCTCTAAATTCATTAGCAAAAATTTGTATGATTCACCCATGGGATTGGAGCCTTAGTGTAAGATATAAAAAGCCTCATTCAACACCATTTGTACCCAAATCCTTGGGAGAAATGGTTAAGTTTTACCCATAGGATTGAAACCTTATATGGTGTGAAACTTGTTGATCCTCGCCATTTGTCCCAAATCCTCTTGGCTAAATGTCACAATTCTCCCATGGGAGTTGAACCCTGGTTTATGATATGAAACACCTCTCTCCCTAAATATTAATTATTATCTATGGTATTGGAACCTTGTATTATGGTATGACACTCATCGCTCCTCACAAATAACCCCAAATCCTATGGGCTAATTTTAAGTTTCACCTATGGTATTGGAGCTTTGGTTTATAATGCAAAATTATTCACTCCAATTCAATTACCCTAAACCTCTTGGGATTAAAAATTAAGGTTCACTCATGAGATTGGAACCTTAATTTATGGTATGAAAATCTTCACTACCGACCACTTGTTACATACCCCTTAGGTAAAATGTTAATACCCATGAGATTAAATACATTGTTTAGAGTGTGACATTCCTTGCTCCCATTTACTTGCTAAAAACCCTTTGGAAAATATTAAGTTTCATCTATAGGATTGGAATTTTAGATTATGGTGTAAAATTTCAATGGACCAAAATGTCAATTTTCACCTATGGGATTGGAATATTGGTTAGTGGTTTGAAACCCTTTACTCCTAACCATTACCCCAATATTCATGGGCTTAGATATTAAGGTTCATCCATGGGCTTGGAAATTTGGTCTATGATGTGAAACGTTTTGTTCCATACTGCTTGACCCAAATCCTTTAGGTAATATGAAACCTTAGGAATGTTGGGATTGAAACCTTGGTTTACAATATAAAATTCCTTGCTTTCTATTGCATATCCCAAAACCCTTAGGCTTACTTGTTCAAGTTCATCCATGAGGTTTGAACCTTTGCATATGGTGTGAAACTCTTACCTTTCAACCACTTGACCAAAATCCCATGGATTAAAATATTAAGATTCATCCATGGAATTAGAACTTGGTTTAAAGTGTGAAATTCATCATTCTCCGCCATCGGCCCTAAACCTCAAGTCCTTGAAATATACTAATATTATTCCTGTTATCTTTTAGTATATTTTATCCATATAAAAATCAATTTTATGTGTATATCTTATTCGATTTTACTAGAATAGTAATGGAAGCATTAAAAAATATGAGTCTTTCTTGGAATATTTCACCAATGGAGGATTATGTCACCTAAAAGGAATGGGAACCATGTAACATAAGTTTTGACTTAAGTGAAAATAATAAATTTTAAAAGAGAAAATAAAAAAGTAAATAAAAAACTCTCCAAAGGAACACATCTCAATATCCCACTGAATGAACATTTACCATCCCAAAATAATTTTTATTATAAAAGGAGTATAAGGTAAAAGTGTGTAGTCTACTTTTGTAATTATTCAAGTTGTAGATTGAAGTGAGGGTTAGATAAAGTAATTTGATTTCCAATTCTAAAGGTGAAAAACATGTAAGTACCTTATGCTATTTAGTAGTAGCATTGGATAATTTATATATTTTTAATTTGAAAGGTAAGAAAATTTGTAATTTTTTTAGTATAATTAACGGTTGCCTCTAATATAGCAATATGTCTAATAATAAATGGAAAAACAATTAGTATGATAGATAAAGGTCTTATAGGAAAGACTAAATTGTCCAATTAAAGGAAATTTAGAAAATTATGTTGTCATACTTAGCAACAATTATTTTCTTCATCAAATTTGATGGGTTTCCTTTTACCTAAATTAAATTTTCTAAGATACACTTGTTCATAAAAGGTGTACCATTCAATTGTATAAATATTTTCTTTTAGACATTAAAGGGCTTGGTAAAATGTTGAGAACTTATATTGAATACTACGACAAAATAATTATAATTTATACTTCTAAAATTAAGGATTTATGTTTTAATTTCCATGAATACAATTATTCACCTTAAAGAGGCAATTATGAGATGAATTCCTATAAACCTGTAAGGATTCCTATGCGTACAACCTTATAGCATGTAAAAATTTATGTTATGGGGATATATTTGTTCTTAACCTAAAGGTTTACATAGATCCCATATGTTTTGTTGAGAGTATTATATATATATATATATATATATAGATATTGTTGTGTCAAAATTATATTGAGTGTCATAGATATGAGGTGATGTGTTAAGAATACGATGTTCTAAACCCAACGATGGGATTACCTTCCCAAGGTAGGAGGATAAGGTTGATAAGAGAAGATCTTGCATAAATTAATAGGGAATTATGGGGGTCTTGGTCTACCTCCTTAACCATCCTATAAAATTGTGGGGGATCTTGACTACCTCCCTAAGGAATTGTAACATCCCAGGTCTACTCACCTAGCTGTCCAAAACACGAAGTAAAAAATTTTGATCAATTTCCTTAATAATTTTATAAAGCACCCAACATTAATTAGTAAATAGGCATATGATTACTCATTTCAAGGAAGTTGACCACTAAAAATGGTCCCTTAAACAATCGAGATTGGCCAGATCCCACAACAGGTGCCATTTATAAACACATTTGTCTCCTTTACTAGAGGTCTATGTTCACGAAAAGGGGTTGTTCTTCTAGGGCCTATAACACCTGAAAGAGTGGATGCATATTTTCCTGCCCCATAGCATGGTGTATTTAGGATTCTTGTCCTAAAAATATTTTTTGAGACACATATGTTTTTATTATCTTTTCCCGGATCGCATTCGAACTCGCCACTACCCTTACTCCTGACTAGTGTTCGCACTTGCTACTACCCTTACTCTCAGCTTGCCTCCAAAAATGTAAAAAAGCATCAACTATTTACATAGCATGACTTTTTAAAACACCCTTAGCTTCAAATAACTTCTCCATCATCTTCCTTGCTTCAAATTAGAAAATAAAATTATGATTGTCCAAATTTGACCTTGCAATGCAAATTTTCTTAGATATTTTTCAATCCTAAAGCTCAAAAAAGGATAATTATATTATGGTTTTCCTATATTTTGATATTCAATTTAGAGTTATGAAGGGTAGAATTATGTCTTATTTTTCTTGACATAGGGAACCAACCCTTTATTACTATCATAAATAATTGGGATATTATTATGAAGGCCCTTTTATTTGAAGTGATGTGTAACAGGACTATATAAAGGTGATGTAAGTATTTATTTTTTATGTTACTTATGTAAAGTATTTAAAATAAAGGTGTGTTGATCATGATCTATGAGAACAACAAACATTAAATGAGTTGGTTTGGAAAAGAAAAAGACAACCTTAGTCAACCAAAATTGAAATCATAAAATATAAATTATAAATCATTATTCTAAAGAGTCCTTTAATATAGTTTGCATTTGCAAATAAGGTCAATCCTCAAACCTTCTAAAGTAATATTTCATAATTTTTTCCAAAGTAGATCTATTTTCAAAATTATTTAGTGACTTTCGAAATGAAGTTGAATGGTTTACAAATCAATTCATATATTCATATGTATTATTCATTAAACTTGCAACCAAATATTATTTATAAAATATACTAAAAAATAGTGTTATCTGTGGAAAATAAGCAAAGCCTTTTAGTTTACGAGATGCCACATATATCAAATGGCATGAGCTCAATTGGTTGAATTCCTTGACTTTCACGGAGAAGAATGAGGTTCAAATATTATAGAATGATACATTCATAATTGTCAAGTTGTTATAATAGCATTGTGGTCATAATGGAAAACATGTGTTCCTATATAAAAGTGATGAAAGTATCTAATTTTTTGTCACTTATGTAAAGTATTTCAAATAAATGTGAGTTGATCATGATCTATGATAATGTCAAACATTACATGAATTGATTTGGAAAAGAAAAAAACAACCTTAGCCAACCAAAAGATAAAATATAAATTATAAAAATATTATGTTGAAGAGTCCTCTAATATAGTTTGTATTTGCAAATGAGATCATTCCTCAAACATCCTAAAGCAATATTTTACCTTTTTTTCAAAGTAAATTTTAATACAAAATGCTTTAGTAAAATGAAGTTGAATGATTTCCAAAACAATCCATATATTCATGTGTGCTATTAATTAAACTTTTTTTTTTTTTTAATTTACATGGTGGAATCTGTAGTCGCCACGAATTCGGGTAGGCTGTCTAGCTTTTATGGCTACCACAGTATTCTACGATATCCACCCTAGAAGCTGCCACATAGATATTTGCGCAGTTTGCCCCTATAACCACCATGCCACAATAATTTTAAACCTTTTACGCCACTGAAAGCACCAAGAAAGGGACAAGCGTTCAGTCCGAAAAGGCCCGAGATTTGAACCTTGGACCTCCGCCCCCCTTATGGGGTTTGGATGAACCAATTGGTCTACACCTCGAACCTCTATTAATTAAACTTACAGCCAAATATTATCTATAAAAAATCAAATAATTTTATCTATGGAAACCAAGCAAAGTTGTTTAGTTTAAGAGATTATTTATGTGAAAAAAAAGGATATCTCATACAATTATTCAAATTAATACAAGATAAACCAATATGCTTAAACTAGACAACTTAACAGTAAACTAATAGTAAAGATCTTAAAACTATCTCAATCCAAGCATAAATAAAATAGAGCATTCAAGAACAAACTACATCGAGACTATCCACAAAATTTAAATGTTAGGACTAATCCTAATACAATGAAACTAATTACTTGATATCTAGGACATCAAGGACCATTCTATTCAAAAAATAAACATGATAAACAGCTCGCTTCTACCCTCTATAGATTGCAATGTCACCATGGTAAATAAAGAGAGATCATGCCTGATATATTCATAGAGGGTTTGACCTACCTTGGAAACCAATACTCAAGTGGCAATCAGTGACCTTTGGCTAAAACTCCTGGTAAAGTGTTCCATCCTCCTCCATGAAAGGTAGCAAACTAGTAGTTGATAGCTTTGGTTGTAGCTGTAAGGAAATTTTTTAGAGAAAGAGAATGAAAGAGGTGTGTGATGTGGTAGTAAGAGATAAAAGGCTTTAAATTAGTATTAGAAATAATGATCATCAATATGTGAATATTTAGTTTTTGATATTTAAAGTAATACCAATAGAATGGTGATAAAATTAGGGTATGAAATGGGTATTTATAGCAAATGAAATGAAATAAATTTTCCTTTGGATCCAAGGATTTATTCTCTCCATTTTTTGGGATCATAGAATGATATTTGTCAATCCAAACAACATGTTGTTCGAACCCTAAGTGTAAAACATTCTAGATTCATGATCATGCATCAAAAACCCTAAAATAAATTTGATGACAAGCATCTCACTCAAAGTGGTAGTCTCGGTATCATTGATTTTAGGATGTGCACTTTGGTGGATGCATGTTAAAACATCCCTTAATCATTACTCTATCCTTATTTTGGCTTTTGGAATGTTAGGAGGTAAAAACATCAAGAAAGATGGCAAAAAGGAAAAAAATGGGTAAGTAAAGGAAACCAAAATCATCAACCAATATGGCTCACTATCTTCCTACTGAAGGACTAACAAAATTAGTCCACCCCTAGCCCATATATAGGTGGATGGGAATCCACCACCTGCTTAGTTAGTTGTAATTTTTGTTTTTATGAATACATATTACCCCTCTCTAAGCATTATGGGTGACACTAAAAGAGATAGTTAATCATGAGTCCTTAGGAAAAAAAAACAACAAAAAGAGTAATATGTGATAATTGAAGGATCCATGAGGGATACCATAGTGGTAAGTACTTAGGTTTTCACCCAGGAGACCCAAGTTCAAACCTCTGTATGAGGGGACTGGGATCCCTCATAAAAACCGATGTAAACTTAAATTTTTCATAGTTGCAAGCTTACTACAGTGGTAGGGGCTTTGGCCTCTCTTTGATAGGTCCAAGGTTCAACCCCACTCAGTATGACGAGACCGGGATCCCTCATAAAAACTTGTGTAAACTCATTTAAAATATATATATTCAATAGCTAAAGTAATAGAAATAAAAAATCTATGCTACAAAATAAAAACAAATAAATTTGTAATTGTGTATTCTACTATCTATGTAAAAATACAAAAACATGAAATAAACAATAGAAAATATGTAAAAACATAGCCAAAAACATAAAATCAGAGGAAAACATACTTGAGACTTACCTGTATATGCCCTAACAATTCTTGCTAGAAGAATTTGATTTTTATCTACCCCATGTGGTCAGAAATCAATTTATTTATAAAAATATATAAAGCACTAAAAAATGTTAGTTGGATATGAAATGACCAAAAACGTAATATGCAAATGAGTCCAGAGTGTGCCAAAAAATATAGAAGCATTGTCCTTTTGCTATTCTTGTAAAACTTGTCAAAAAATTATTTTTTAGCTATAAAGTATTCAAAACTATAAAGAGAGGGTAAAATTTTTGTTTTCACATGCACTCTAATCCCTCATACGATTACTACACATCCATATAAATTGATTTAAGTGTAAATACAGCCATGGTGAGTCGACACGAGGGTAGTTCTAGAGAGGTAGATTTTCTAACCCTCCATGATTTTCATTATTTTTGCCTAAAATCAACAAAATTTAAGAAAATGAGAAAAATTAAGGGTCACATAGTTAGGCTTTGCTAGGAAGTACCTAAGACTGTGTGAAAATACCAACAAGAGGGCCATGTCACCCAAGTGGTGGGTCCATATGAGGTATCCAAAAATAGCCTTCCAAATGCCTCAAAAACCTCAAAATCTAAGGAAAGCCATGATCATCACTTTTGGAAAATTGATAATTATGGTCAAATGAGTTGGCTTAAGCAAACCATAAAAATTATGATCATTATGTAAAGTGGCAATCATAAAAAAAGGGATGATCAAGGACATTACTCTAGAAAAATGGACAATCATGGTAAAAATTGACTATGACAAGAGGTAATGATCAAGGCTACATGCCAAAATAATGTGGTCATGGCCCCAACAGGTGACTACAATCAAAGCTAGTGGTCACAATTAGGCCCTAAATGTTTTGATTGATTGACATATCTTGACAAGGTGGAGATCAGGGAGAATGTGAAGGGTGTCATGATGTTGAGGCAAGCACTAGAGATATAGCCAGAGTAGAGAGGTAGGTATTTGACTGCCTATGATGGCATAAATAATCCTCCTAGATGTAGGAGTTGATAAGACAAGGGATGGCTCCTCAAGTTCAATAAGAGTCACACAAAGTAAGTCTAGATTGCATATAAAATATGCCATACATCCACCCTCATTGGTCCCAATGTTTTTCTTTTATGTTTTTTTTTAAATATAGTGATCAACACTTTCTTGTGGAGGTTGGATTTCAATGAGGTCATTGAGATGATGCTAACCATAGAGGACATATACTCCATCATAAGGATTTTGATTCTTGGATAGAATCCTTAGATCAACATCGCAAAGGAGATTCAACTATGATGGAAAAGTGGGCCATTAGGTAGAAGTGGTTGGATCAAGAGAGGATGACCATACTAGAGTGGATCTAGTTAGCATAGCCATTCCTTTTGCATGATATGTAAGGATCCTCCTATTTGCTTATGTGTTCTATCACAAGGTCATATATAGGATCCCAATATCGCTAATTTATCCTTTGTACTTGGCCATGGAGTAGTTCCATATGGGATTAGATAAGGGGTTTTACTATAGGAAGGTATTGTTGGCATTGCTCTACCATGACCTGTATTGTATTCAGGATCAATGGGTATGTACCATTAACCTAGTTTTCTTGTTATAGGCATGATTCTACGAGGAATTTACAATATATAGACCCCCAAGGCTACCCTGATGTGATACTAGGATATATCCCATCTAGACAATGGGGCATATCATAGGTACATTGTTTCCATAGTTTCTAACCCTACTATGGATTTCTTATAGATGGATTATTTGGACCCCATTCCACCATCTATACCAGAGCGACTTATGGGATTTACAATACTTCACAAGGGTGCAAAAAATAATTTTTGTGTGGGATCACCAGCCTAAGGTTATAGAGTTGCATAGATAAGATAGGGTCCAAAGGCAACTTGCAAACCCACATCTAGCTAGATAACTCTCATTACCTAAGCCTTAACATAGGCACTATAGGGATTCAACTACAAATAAGGTGAATGGGTTACCACCTACATAGGGTTATTGTCGATCTAGGAGGGAGTTGCAAAGGATCCTATAGTGTAATACTAGAGAGATCATCATCATTGATCCCATTCAAAGTGCTCTAATGAGCACTACCCCTATGGATATTTTTATTAGTAGTGATGAGCCTTCATGTAAGAAGAAGGTACCTATAGAGTAGGCCACACTAGAGGTGGTTGAGGATGAGGTAGTGATCAAGGAGGATCCTAAAGAGGATATAATTGAGGGTGAGAACTCAAAGGAGTATATGGAGGTGGAGGAGCTTCATATCTATGAGGTCAATATGGAACTACATACCTCTAATCCCCATCCCCCAAAGAGAGTGATCCTACATGGTCATCGATGACCCAAGTAAAATCTCCTTTTTTCTTTCTTAACATAGCACCTTAGTTCCGAGGTGTAGACCAATTGGTTCATCCAAACCCCATAAGGGGGGCAGAGGTCCAAGGTTCAAATCTCGGGCCTCGTAGGAACTGAACGCTTGTTCCTTTCCTGGTGCTTTCAACGGCATAAAAGGTTTAAAATGATTATGGCATGGTGTTTATAGGGGCATACTACGTGAATATCTGTGTGGCAACTTTTGGGGTGGACAGCGCAGAATACTATGGCGGCCATAAAAATTTGGACAGCCTGTCAGGATTCGTGGCGGCTACCGATTCCACCATGTAAATTCAAAAAAAAAAAAACATAGCACCTTATGACTTCATATAGCTTATTTCTCATCAATATTAAAGATAAATAATCTACTCATGATGATATATCTAACTCATTTGATTCTTGTTTGTAATTGCAAAGATATCCCAAGGGTGGCATAATCTCATTGATCAATTATAAAGAGTCATTCTAGAAGGGGTTATAGATTTTGATAGCTTTCCACCACTCTCTCTATCCTAGGTCATCCCATAAGAGAGACAACAAACCTATATAGTAGATCATGGTAGATTGGTGTCATTTTGTCATAGGCACCAAGGTAAAACCACATTGCCTACCAACATTGTGAGAGGAAGTTAAAGTTATGACTATGATAGAAGGTGGTCAAGAGAGAGTGAGCCTTGTATTATTAGATTATATAGATGTATATGGATCTTGCATGGGCCTAAGAGGAGCTTGCAGGATTATAGATATTAGTTTCACAATGCTCCTAGACTCACACCTCTCTAACCATGGCATAGGCACCTAACACTCATTCAAAGGTACATAGGGGCTGATTTTATAGCTAAAAGTTTTGTATTTTGTATTATAATATAGTGATTCTTTGTAGCTATGATGTAACCCATAGGTTGTACATAGGATTATTTAATTTATGGGACTATATACTTGGAACAAAAGTAGTTTAGTATTATGGCACTCAATGCCCCATTGTACCATATTGTACCCACATGTACTAATAATTTTGAGATATAGATATATATGATAGTTTCCTTCCATTTATAGCATCTATTTTTATCTCTTTGTGTGTGATTTTAACATGATGTATTGTATGTATTGTATTTATTTCATTATGGAATACGCATATGGTTTGTGTAGTATTCAATCACATACCTATACTTTCTTGACATATACTTAAGATTTGTGTAGCATACAATAAAATGTTAATATATTTATGATACACTCAAGATTTGTGTATAACATGGTGATGTATCATTATTTTTAGGACACACTCAAAATTTGTGTAGAACATGGTGACATGTCCATACTTTTAGAAATTATATGTATGATATGAGTACCTTTCAAAGTCATGCATCAATGAAATAGCATGAATGATTTTTGTAGCATTGAATTATGTGCTTTATAAAATTTCATTGATCTAGAGCACAAAATACTTGCGTAGCATTCGGTAATGTGCTCATAAAATGTTTCCTCCTAAAATTAGCAATGTATCAGGTGGTGTATCACTCATATATACCACTTAAGTAGATAGGTTACATGTAATATCCAAAAAATACCAAGTACTAACAAACACACTTGTCACTACAACAGGTGGACTAGGAGAAACTAACTTATGCTATATACAAACATGTATTTGAATTCAATCCTAAGATAGACCATAAGGTAAACATATATGGATACTATGGTAGTCAACCATGTCCACACACGAATATAGGGGGCCTAGGGGATGTCAACCTATGCCACAAATAGTATTAAGTATATATTCCCAAAGTAACTCATGCCCTACCACTGATGATGGATGCATTGCTCAACAAGTTATACCCACCATAATAGGGGAGAATAAATATATAAGCAGGAAATTTTGGGCTTTATATAGATTGTATCTCTTCATAGGATAGGGAGATACCATGGAATGGAAAGTCACCATACCCCTACTATAATAGGGTTTGCCACTATAGTATCTAATCAAGCACATTATTCAATAAGGCACACTTGCTACCATAATGAGACTAAAATAATTGATTGATTTGAAGTATTTGGGGTTTTTTTGTATAAAACTTCAAAATAATATTGTCTTGGTGTTCCAACTACATATCATATAGGAGATGGCATGGTTTGAACTAAGTTAGCTTTATGGCACTTCAAATAGGGTATTAACAAAAGAAATACTTTGAAAACATCATGGTGCCCCTTATTGGAAAGAAAAACACTATAATGAAGGTAAAAAAAGTGCAAATGAAGTCAAAAATAATAAATTCCAATAAAAATGAACAATAATTAATAAGCAATAATAAGATGAAGCAACAAAAGCAAAAACAACCAATCTAGGTAGAATCAAATATGAACAATTACAATGATTGATATCACCGCTTTAAGGGGTGTGTTGGGGGAAATTATTGCACCCTTAAAATATTTATCATGTTGCAAGACTTCTTAGATCCAATCAATATTGTGGACTCTGGTGGATCCACCTCTTTGACTCAAGAAAATATTATCACAAGACTCTAAAAATATTGAGTAGGGTAAGGAAAACCTAGAGGTAATCCTATAATATTTCTCATATGTTCATGCTCATCCAAATTTGCAAAAATAAAATAAAACTACATCATAAAATTTGACCAAGCTTGAAAGTAACTCCCAACTAGTGCTTTGATCGATGCCTTATCCATTGGATAATTGCACTTAAAATATGATGAAGAGATAGGAGGATAAGATAAAACTAAGACAAACACATTCATTAAAATAATGCAACAAATGTGATTAAGCATTCCATTGAAATAAGATGCTATTTACACATTCAAATGATGTAACATGTAAATAGGACAACAAACAAAACTGCACATAGAACTGCTAAAAGGAGGAAGCAAGATTGTATTAATCAATAGATCATTACAATGGGAGTTTGATCAAGATAACTAGATCTCACTAAGCAAATATAAATGAGTTCTCCATTCAAATGATGCAATAGAGAACTACAACTCTTCATTCAAATGATGTAACAAAGAGCCTCCTGGCTTTCGACCTCAACCATTAGAAATGATCTCAGTAAATTGGGTACCTCCTCAGTAAAACGTGCACAATAATGGGGAAGAAAAAAAGTGATTGGAAAAAACATAACTAACAAGGATGGGCACTTTAGTATACTTCTTGTAGAATTTTACTATGCAAAAATTTGATCACTTTTTCCTACTATGGCAACTTTCTTAAATAGCTTGATCGTTTGGTCCGTAATTGTGAAAATTGCAATTGTCTTCATGATGGCCCATATTATTAATTGTGCTTGTAATGGCTCTTGTTCATGGCCTAATAGTGGTCTCAATTAAAAATGCCTCCATATTTACATTTTATAATTTCCCTTAAAGTTAGCCAAAATGGCTTTAGAGAATTAATTAATTTTCAACCATTTATTTGATTATATGGCTAACCTTAGCCAACATAATCAAATAATAAAAAAATAAGGTATTTTTAATTAGATCTTACAAATTTTATTAAAAAATTTGAATAGTAATAATAATATTTTATTTTTATTTTTATTATTATTATATAATAAATAAATAAAATAAAACTTTATATTCTTGCGGGCCACCCTGCTCAATCGGTGCCAAAGGGCACTCAAGCCTCCCATGTCAGTCCCCCCGTAGTGGCATCGATAGTTGTTGACCCTAGGTGACCCCACATAGGAGGCACCCTAACCATCATGAGGTAGTTGTTTCATAATGGGTACCTCCCATGTCTTAAAGCATATGGGGGCTGACTATATCCCCCATGTAGGATATATATAAAATCCAAACACATATCTTCTCCCTCGCGCTCGCTCAAATCTATAATTTGGATGCTGCCACATGGCAATTTTTTATTGGAGCACTCAAATACCCCTACTTGTACTCGCATCATTGGATCATGCACTCTTTCTTGTGTCATTGATTTACCCAATAGGATTACACCACATATCATGCTTTGGTTGGAGTGCTCAAAAATTCTCGCTGTAATTCATACCATTTATTTTTGTTCTAGTTGACTTGTTTACTACTACCTATCATGCTCTAGTTGGAGCACTCAAAACATTGTGTTATTTCCCTGCTTTGGCCCGCATTTTTGGATCATGCACTCCCATGTGCATCGTTATATTAAGTTTTATTTTCTTCTCTTTTTTATGAAGGTTAAATGCGAGTGAAATTTAAATGGAAAAGGGGAAACTAAATTAAGGGGACCGTAAAGGGGGAAGAGGGGTATTTTAGGTGGTAGGGAAAGGTGGAGAGGATGGGGGAAATTGTTAGGCTTAGGACTTAAGGAAAAAGATAGGTGGGGAGGGGCAATGCTAGAACTTTAGGGTTTTAGGCTAGGAAATAATATGGGTTCATGGGAAGTGAGGTAGACTTAGGATAAAATCCAAAAGGGCTTTAAATATTTTATTAAATTCAATTAAATCAAATTTAATTAAAAAATAATAATAATTTGTGTGGCTTCTATTGGGGGCCACTCCGATTATGAAAAAAAAACATTACATTGCTCTCATTACATTTCTAACAAGTTAATTAAAGCATATCCAACTTTATCTTTCTATCAAATATATTCTTCATTTACCCTTCTATCAAAAATATTCTTCATCTTCCTCAAATTGCTAAGTTTCCACAATCAACTCCTTTTATATCAAATGCCTTCAAAAATTTAAATTCTATCAAGATGAAATTCAACACTATAAATGGCTAAAATATTTGCTACCAGCTTCTATATCCAAAATTATCTTGTCTATAAGAATCTCCCAATTTCTTAATACCTTTTTTTAGAGTTCTTATTCATTTTCCTAATATTCCAATATGTTATTATTATTATTTTTGTGGGTTTAGCCCCACTTCTTGTTAACACTCGTGATATTTATTTTTTTTCCCATATCAATATCCCTTTGTGTTTCTTTTTCTCTTTGTTTTTTCCTCTTCGGTCTTCCTCTCTTTTTTTCATTCTCAGTAATACTTTCATCTTCATCAATCTCTTCAATCTTCTCACATTGCTCATAGTAAGACTTATCTTTAGGTTTACCTTATTCTAAAGGATTTGAAGTGCAAGGAATAACCTCAAAAGCACACTCTTATTTATATTTCTCTGGAGACCCTAAAGTGCAAGGATGCTCTTCTATAGTAATTACCTTCTTATTCTACCCTAAAAACCCTAAATTGTTATGGGTTTCCTCCAACCTCATTTCTATATTATTCTGCTCTTTAAACCTTAAAGTGCAAGGGATAACATCTTCACCACTTTCACTTTTATTATCTAAAGAGGATTCTATACTACTTGAGGAAAATGAAGATGATTTACCTGGAATAAACTTGACCTTTTTTGTTGTCTTTGTTTTGGGTTTTATCTCCACATCTTCTTTTACACCTTTAATTCCTTCTAAGCTTACCAATTGATATTATCGATAGGATTTCTTTACCTCTTCTTTTGGAGTGGAATATCCTTGATTTGATCTAGCTTCTATTTATTAAATGATTTCCTTGCTTCGTCTTGAAGTCTATCTCATGGTTACAATTGTTTGTCTCTTTATTCATAGTTTTTACTTTGCAAACTCTTGCCATGTATCCAATCTCAAAGTAATTGTGGAAATAAAGTATAATATTTTCGTAATCGTTCATCTCATTCTTTTGATTCAGATTTAATCTTAATAAATTATGGTAAGGTTTTGAATATCCATAGCAACACATATTTGAGTATATATAGCACAGTTTCGCTCCTTAGTTGTTGGTCCTTCCTTGATGAATTCCCCTAGGGTATTTTCAATATTTTTTAAAACATCCTTATTTATAAGTTGATATGGAAGTCCAAAAATCCTAACCCACATTGGAAGCTTCTTAATAGTTTCTATCTCAACTATTCATTCCATGGTCTCAAATAAAGTGCATCTCTTCCCATAAACCATGGGCCACCAACCATTATTTTATCTCTAATTTCTAAACTAGAAAATATGATGAGGAAAAACCCTTTAGGAAGAAAAGTCATAAAATAATTTAAATTCAATCCCCACTTCCACTTGATCCAATTTTGAATCTCCAAAAACCTTGGCCATGATCTATGGAACTTACATATTAGCCCTCTACTTTTAAGAACCATTATATCATGCTCAATCATCTCATCCTTGATACTTACTTTTAGTGTACCATCTGCTACCTGGATTGAACTTACCATGTATTCACTCTTTCACTTATCTCCAACTTGGGCCTTCATACTTCCAACAAAGGTATTTTTATTTTTAGCTAGGGTATCCTAACTTCCCATTAGGGGTTTCAAAAATGACTTTACTTCCACAATAGCTAATGAAACTTGCTCTTGGCTTGCACTCCCTCGTACTTGCACTTGCTCTTACTTCTAGCTTGCACTCTCTCTTACCTCACACTTGCTCCCGGCTTGCACTCCCTCCTGGCTCACAATTTCCCATGTCTCTTTTTTTTTTGGTGTTCCTTCACTTCAACAATTTTTTGGAAATAATGTTCCACGTATTCATGGTAAGGTTTTGAAGCATTGATGCACTTTGGATGAACCTACCACTCTTTCACCATGATTGAATCTCAACTTGCACTCCCTCTTAGTTTACACTCCCTTTTGGTTTGCACTCTCTCCTACCTCACACTCACTCCCAAATTGCACTCCCTCTTGGATCACAATTGCCCTTGTCTCTTCTTTTTCCAAGTGTTCCTTAGCTTCAATATTTTTTTGGAAATAATGTTCCACACATTCATGGTAAGGTTTTGAAGCATTGATGCACTTCGGATGAACCTATCGCTCTTCTAACATGATTGAATATCAGCTTGCACTCCCTATTGGTTCACACTCCCTCTTTGATCTCATTGGATCTGGGCTTGCACACTCACTCTCAGCTCACACTCACACTCACTACTACACTTACTTCCAACTTACGCTTGCACTCACTTTTGGCTACACTCACTTGCACTCGCTTTTGGCTACACTTACTCACACTTGTTGCTACACTTACTCCTAGATCATGCTCGCACTTGATGTTGCTACACTTATTTCCAAATTGCACTTATATTTGTTGTTCCAGTTACTCCTGGCTCACGCTCGCACTCAGTTACTCCTAGCTCACACTCAAATTAATTAAATATTATTTATAATTTAATTAAATCTATAATCAATTTTAATTAAATTTAATTATATATTTGAATTAAATCATAATATATATATAATTAAATATTTAAGACCCTTGGAGGTCAAAATAGTCAATTAAACCTTATTTAGGCCAAAAATATACTGACAAAAGACCTTAGGAAAACCAAAATAAGCCCTGATCTTGATGACACAAATTCTTTCAAAAATGCTCTTCAAGACCCAAAATTTGTAATAATTGGAAAAGGACCCAAAAAATTATTGAAAGGAGATTGACTAGGGAATTATTACAAATTTAAAAAAAATACCTTATACAAAGACTCACAAGACATCAAAAATTTAAAAATTAGGGGTAAATTCAAGTTGGATTTTGAGGATCCAACACAGGCTTTGACTGGGATAGGTGATGAAAAGACTCTTTCATCATGAATCACCTGAGAACTCCAAAATCTCCAGCAAACCACAAGGACTTAAAAAACTTAATTAATCACCTAAAATAACACCTTAATCACCTAGAATAACACCTTAATCACATAAAGAGGACAAGATCTTAATCACCTAAAAATAACACCTTAATCACCTAAAAATAACACCTTAATCACCTAGAAAGAACAAGATTGAAAACACCTTTTTTTTTTATGAGGCTTCTCAAGCCCTTTGTGTAGAATGATACAATTTCAAATGTTGGACATTGATAGAAATTGAAAATTTTGTACCATCTAGAGTTTGCAATTTATAAGTATGTTGGCCTACATTCTGAAGGATCTGATAGGGGCCAAGCAATTTGGGTTTCCACTTTCCTTTTTCACCATGCTTATCATTTTTGGGGTCCTAGTATAGCACTATATCTCCTCCCTAAAAAGGTTTACCCTTGGATTTCTTATTGAACAACTATGTTATTTTGTGAGCCTGCTCAATTATCTTCATTAATGAATCCTTTCTATCTTCCTGCAACTTCATAATCTAATCAAGTATTCTCTGCAAAATATTTGAATTTTCATGATCTTGAAGGAGTAAAGATAAAGCATGACCTTCCACCTAAGGAGGTAATAGAACATTCTCACCATATACTAGTTCATAAGGAGACTTTCTTATGTTTCTTTTGATATATATTCTATTAGCCCATAAAGTAAACTTCATTTCACTATCCCAAATTCTTTTGTTTCTACCTAATGCTCTTTTGATTCTTGTGATCAAATTTTTATTAGAGGATTTTTCTAAACCATTCCCTTGAGGATAGTAATTCATAGAATGAGAAAGATCTATATTGTACCTAGCACAAAATTCAATCATCTCAAAATAAGTAAAATAGTTACTATTATCTGTGACTATCTTCTTGGGAACCCCAAATCTTGTCAATATATGATCTTGTAAAAACTTGATGACCACTTTTGTAGTGGATTTCTTAAGAGTTGCTACTTATACCACTTGGTAAAATAGTTTTTTATTTTTATGATCCACCTATGACCTCCATCTATGAGATCTATCTCAGGGCTATCTACTCCATAAGCATTGATTACCAACATATTTGTGTTGTGATTTTGTGTTGTAGGAATGTATTGCAAATAAAAAGTCAAGAATATATCTATTTCATCCAACACTACTTGCTTATATTGTTTTAATATAGGGTGCTTAGTTTGATATTTCCCTTTGATCTATTAAATTATTAGCTCAGTATCCCCACTAAATTTGAGATAATTAATACCTAATTCCTTGGATTTCCTTAGCCCTAGCAATAAAGCTTCATACTTTGCAACATTATTTGTACAAGAAAATTATAACCTACATTATGCCAAGATATCTTCCATTGATGTCTATCAACATTACCCTAGCTCCTACTCCTACTTGAGACTTTTTCCCATCAAAGATCATAGTACATAACTCTTAGGTTAGAATTTTGTTAGTTTTTGCATCCACTTCAGCCTTCAATTTTGGATGTATATTCTTAGCATCAGGTACTTCCAATAAGAAAGGAGAATTCCAAATAGAATAAACCCCCATGTCTTTTTTCTCAATAGAATTCATGACATTAATCATATTATCATTAGTGTCTCTGAATTCAACTGAATACCTATTGAAGGGTTCTCTTTTCAAGATGATTTTTCCTTACCCTGCATCGGGATAGTGGCCTATGACCAATCTAATTGAATAGTACCACCTAGCTGCTCTATCTAATGCCTAGAGAGTAGTATAGAAAATAAAGGGTTTACATCTACAACTAAAACATCCATTATCACACCTTTGTTAGGATATTTTTCAATATGGACAAAAATTCTGATGATAATGCCTATACAAGGTAATCTCCTATTATCCATTACAAAAATAGGGAGGTGCTCTTTTTGGTAAATCAAGCCTAATTAATCAACTACCTATTTTGATATCACATTTGGAAGCATCACTATCAAGCATGCAGTTATGGATAACATATTGGTCTCCATAGCCTGATGTATACCTTAGTGATATGTATAATGGTTTAACTGAAGATGATATTATGGCTGCATTATTTTCAAGGTCTATGGGGGTTTTAGGTTATCCTCCTTACTAATCAGTTAGTTTTAAGGCTCTACATACCTGATACTAGTACTTTGGGATGGTCATTAATTCTCCATAAGTGATGTTGACCTTTTTTTTGGCAACCTCTATACCCAAATCAAATTGATCTTTCTTCTCATCAATTACTTTTCTAGATATTTGATTATCTAAGTTATTTTGTTGCTTTTGGATAATTTTCTCTACATCAGGCTCTTTAGGAATCATTTGAAGTTTCATCTGATTTATAATTTTCTATTCCTAATATTGATAGCATGTATTCTCTCTAAAGACTCAACCTCTTTTGTTGTAGGTATAATCTTCCTCTACTTCATTCTATCAAATCCGGTATTAGGAGGCTCACTTGAGGTTGATTTCTCTCCAAAGACTAAGGCTCTTTGTTCAATATTATTGGAAAATTGTCCATATCTCTCTCAAATTCCTTTTCTCTAACCTCATCCTCTTGAGAGAGCATACATTAATTTTAATATCTTCATATTTAGATTCAACATTTAAATCAACATTAGAATGTAGACTTAGATAAATACCACAATCAACAGGGTTATGTGGTGCATCACAAGTAGACCAATAAAAAGGATGATATGATGCTATATTGTTATATGGTATTGATTTTGGAATAGAATCTACATCCCTCTCTATTTATTTATTTTATCAATTTTGATCCCTATTTCCCTCTTCATCTGCATTGTTATTCCAATTTTTGTTGAAATTCCTCCTAAAAGGAGGCCTGTTATCTACTTGTTATCTATTATTATCCTGTGAAGTTTTTGCAATGTTATCCTTACCTTTTTTTATTCTAGCCAACCTGTTATTCAAAGTGGTAAACATCTCACTCAACTGATTAGCTATTTTGTTCATATGATCATGATTTGTTCTCTGAGGGACTAAAAACTCAAACTTCTTAGGCTTTCTTTCAGGTTCATTGGGGTCTATAGAGTATACCTTCATATTTCCACTATCAATCATATTTCTCTCTATTTTAATAACCCTTTCCATTCATATATCAATGGTGGTTGTTGCTTTTTGTCTCAGCTCATAACTAACTCCAAGGAAAGCATTTTTGTAGAAACAAATGGATTGCTCATCATGTGGCCTTAATGCTACATGAATCTTATTTTTGGTCTTAAAAAATCTCCTATTCAAATATTCCACTTATTTATTTTCCTTGTTTTCCATGGTAACCAATTCTATCAGCATGGATTGTTCACTCTTCCTCTTATCATATTTTCTAAGGAAAGTTTGCTCTAGCTCTTAAACATTATGGATAGTGTCAGCTCCAAGGTTTTTAAACCACTCTCAAGCATCTTTCTCTAAAGTTTAAAAGAACAACCTAAGGACAATATCTTCATCATCTACCTCAAGACTATCCATGGCATATAGGAAATCCCTAATATGATATTCACCGGTGATAACATTGTTTCCTTGGAATTTAGGCAAGTACTTATGAGCTTTACCAAGGAGAGGATTCAAATTTGGAGGTAAAATAAAAGCTCTATATCTATTGGTTCTCCACTAATTGACATTTTTGTTAGCATTGATATTTTGATTAACATTGACATTTTGATTTGCATTAGGGGTTGTCATACTCACTACATGTTGATTTACTATGGGTATTTGATTTACAGCAAGAGAAGACTGATTTAAACCAGGATTTAAACTAGAAACATGAATAGCATGAATTGGAATTGAAGTTTTTTTGTGATATTTGGCACTCCAACAAGCACTTATTTACCACTTCTTCTTGTAGATTTCAGATCCAACTTCTTATTTCTTTATTTTCAGGTTTTGAGTTCATTCAAAGTCGCCAACACAGATATGCAAAGAAAGGACAAGATCTTCAATAATACTCGGGCTAAGATTGCTTAGATTGATATTCACTCAACTCTCACAAATTTCACTCCAGGAAAGACTATGAGAAATACAAGCATAAAATAGTACTAAATCTCCTATAAATGATGCCAAAAATTGTTGGCTAACTATTGCTACACAAAAATGGTTCATAGAGAAAATACACAGGTCTTAAAACTTTCAGCAACAAGAATTTTAATCCCTGGAAACAACGTAAAAAATTATTGAAGAAAATACTTGCACCCTTAAGATATTTGTCACACTACAAGACTTCCCTGATCCAATCAGTACTATAGACTCTGGTGGATCCACCTCTTTGACTTAGAAAAATATTATCACAAGACTCTAGATAGGCCGAGTACGGTAAGGAAACCTTGAAAGACAGCCTATAATATTTCTCATATGCTCATGCTCATCCAAATTTATAAAAATGAAATAAAATTGCAATATAAAAGTTGATCAAGCTTGAAAGTAACTCCCAGCTAGTGCTTCAATAAATAGATCGATGCCTTATCCATTGGGTAATTGTAACCAGACTTAAAATATGATGAAGATAAAATAGGAGAAGATAAAATTGAGCCAACCATATACATTAAAATAATTCAAAAAAGGTGATTAAGCATGCTAGTGAAATAAGACGCTACTTACATATTCAAATGATGTAATATGTAAATATGACAACAAACAAAACTACATATAAAACTATTGAAAGGAGGAAGCGGGATTATATTAATCAATAGATCATTATAATGGGAGTCTGATCAAGATAACCATATCTCACTAAGCAAATACAAATGAGTCCTCCATTCAAATGATGCAATAGAGAACTACAACTCTTCATTCAAAGGATGGAATAAAAAGCCTCCTGGATTCCAATCTTAGTCATTGGAAATAATCTCAGTAAATTGGGCACCTCCTCAGTAAAACCTGCACAATAATGGGGAAGAAAAAAGGTGACTAGGTAAAACACAAAAAAAATACAACTAACAAGGATGGGCACTCTCGTATACCTCTTGCAGGATTTTACTATGCAAAAACTTGATCCATTTTTCTTGCTACAGCAACTCTCTTAAATAGCTTGATTGTTTGGTCCATAATTGCAAAAACTACAATTATCTTCATGATGGTCCATATTATTAATTGCACTTGTAGTGGCTCTTTTTCATGGAATGATAGTGGTCTCAATTAAAAATACCTCTATATTCATCTATTATAATTTCCCTCAAAGTTGGCCAAAAATGGCTTTAGAAAATTAATTAATTTTCAACCATTTATTTGATTATATGGCTAACCTTAGCCAATATAATCAAATAAAAAAAAATGAGGTATTTTTAATTAGTTGTTACAAATTTTATAAAAAAATTTGAATAATAATAATAATTTTATTATTATTATTATAAATAAATAAATAAAACTTTTAGTTGGCGCCAAAGGGTGCTCAGGCCTCCCATGTCGACCCCCACGATGGCACAGACAAAAGGTAGCCCTAGGTGATCCTGCAGAGGAGGTGCCCTAACCACCATGAGGTGGTTATTTCATAATGGGTGCCTCCCATATCTTAAAGTGTATGGGGGATGACTATATCCCCCATGTGGGATTTATATAAAATCCAAACACGTAACTTCTCCTTCGCACTCACTCAAATCTGCAATTTGTATGCTACCACATGGAACTTTTTGACTAGAGCGCTCAAAGACCCCCACTTGTACCTGCACCATCGAATCACATGCTCTTTCCCATATCGTTTATTTTCCTAGACCAATAGGATTATGCTAAATTCTCGTTGCAGTCCGTGCTATTTATTTTTGTGCTAGTTGATTTTTTTTCTACTACATATCATGCTCTGGTTGGAGCACTCGAAACATTGTACTATTTCTCTACTTTGGCCCATGTCGTTGGATCACGCACTCCCATGTGCATCATTGGATCAAGTTTTATTTTCTTCTTCTTTTTTTTATATTTTGTGAAGATTAAATACGAGTGAAAGGATTAAAGGGAAAAGGGAACATAAATTAAGGGGACTCAAAAGGGGGAAGAAGGGTAGGTTAGGTGGTAGGGAAAGGTGGAGAGGATGGAGGGACATGTTAGGCTTAGGACATAGAGAAAAATATAGGTGGGGGAGGGGGGATGTTAGGACTTTAGAGGTTTAGGCTAGGAAATAGGATGGGTTCATCGGGAAATGGGGTAGACTTAGGATAAAAGCCAAAAGGGCTTTAAATATTTAATTAAATTAAATATTATTTATAATTTAATTAAATATATAATCAAATTTTTAAATTTAATTATATTTTTGAATTAAATCATAAAATATATATATATATATATATAAAATTAAATATTTAAGACCCTTGGAGGTCAAAAATAATTAATTAAACCTTATTTAGGCCAAAAATATATTGACAAAAGACCTTAGGAAAACCAAAATAAGCCCTAATCTTGATGACACAAATTATTTCAAAAATGCTCTTGAAGGGTAAGGAAGGACTCAAAAAGACCCAAAATTTGCAATAATTGAAAAGGACCCAAAAATTTATTAAAAGGAGACTAACTAGGGGATTATTGCAAATTTTGAAAAAGACCTAAGACAAAGACTCACAAGACACCAAAATTTTAAAAATTAGGGGTAAATTCAAGTTGGATTTTGAGGATCCAATAGGGTGATCATGGTCAAGTAAAAGGAGATCACTTGACATGCTAAATAGCAAACCAAGACAAATGAAAAATAATAAAAAAATAGCTAGATGACTATGATTGTCATTTTAAGGGGCATTTATGGTCACAAAAGGAAGATATGCTACATAACACATGGAGATGTGCCAATCAAAGAATGTATAGGATTAACACTCCTAAATAGACAATTAAAGCAAACAAGTCACCAAAGTCAACAAGCAAACCAAGAAAATATGAAGACCATAAAAATAGGTCAAAAGTGGCTATGCTTAAAAGTGTTTAACATGCATGGAATTGGTGGTCCCATCCAACTCAATTCCATCTATTATTTTCAATTTTATAACCCAAATCCAAATAACTCTTTGACAGTATAATAGACCAAGCTATTTCTATATAAACTTGCCCTCATGCTTCTTGTGTATATTATCAAGCTTGAGGATAAGGTCCATGACTTTGAAATCATGATGACATACTTTCTTATTATATTGCTTGGAAACATGACTCTTATAGGCTCTATTATGGTGAAGAGCATGTAGATGCTTTTCATAAAGAGTAGTAAGTTCAACAAGATAAGATTTCTAATACTCCTAATGGACTCATCGTGACTCAACAAATTTTTCAAATAAATACATGAAGAAGGCAATTCAATTTCAAGTGGAAAAATAATGTTAGTACAATAGACCAAAGAAAAAGAGTTTTCTCCTATAGATATTCAAATACTATTGTTGTATACCCATAATGTTGGATATAACTTTAAGTGCCAATATTTCTTTGATTCCTTAATTATCTTTTTCAAAATACCGAAATTTTATCCCACTTGAATTAAATATTTTTTCTTAAGTGATTCAAAGCATAAGCTTTAAAATCTAACTTGGAGATGAATCACCCAATGGATCCAAGCTTCCCCAAGAAGGATTTTATATATTTAATAGTTTTTATGGGAGGCATAGATTCAATGGATTTGATCTTGTCTTGATCGATGTATATGTCTCTATGAGACACCATAAATCCTAGTAGCTTACCACTAGTAACACCAAACACACTTCTTGGGATTAAGTCTAACCTTATAGTGATATAATCACTCAAATATGATATAAATTTCAATTGGGTGGTTAGTCTATTTTTTAGACTTTCCCAATAGGGCATCCACACAAGATTCTACTATCTTTCTCATTAAGTCACGAAATACAATTGTCATCGCATTTTTCAACCCAAAAGGTATGACATAATAATAGAATGTATCCCAAGGTGTGGTAAAATTTGTTTTGGTTTTATTCTTAGGTGAATACATATTTGGTTATACCCTAAATACTCAATCATAAGGTAAAACATTTCCTATGATAGAATCTACATGAGTATTAATATAGGATAAGGGAAATTTATCTTTGGGACAAGCTAGATTGATATTTCTAAAATCATAGCAAATCAAGATAACATTCTTTTATTTATTTTTCATAGACAATGTTAGATACCCATACCAAATAATCAAAAGGTCTAATAAAATTGGTATCTAATAGATTTTGGATTTTGGTTTTGTACACGTCTTTAATGACTGATAATCTCCTTTTCTTTTGTTGAATGGGAGTAGAATTTTTAAGGGTAACAATGTTATAGACCACCAAATATTCATCCATTTTGGGCATGTCATAAATATTCCTAGAAAAATACATCCCTTTACTCCTTAATCAAATCAATAAATATGGTTTTCTCCTCAGTGGATAGGTTTACCACTATTTTAACTATGCATGGTTTCTCAAGGTGTCTATGTTAACATCTATGGTAGGATCAACATTCATGACATTGCCTTCTTCAAAATGATCTGGAGCAAGGAGAAAACTCTCTAATTTGGAATTGATATCAACCTAGAAAACTTAATCATACCATTTATGCCTTCCTCAATTAGGATTAGGCTCTCAAAAGAACCCTCTCTTATAATATAGTCAAGGAATCCTTTCCTCTCTAGCATATAAGAACTTTAGTATGGCTTCATCATTAGGCAATAATGAGAGGAAAATAATATTATTAGGGATTTGTATTATTGGTTCTTCCAAATGCCCTTTTCCCCTAAGCCTAGATGTAATGTGAGCATGCGATTAGGTATTTAGAAATATAGAAATGTATTTACCAAGGTATGGTATTACTTATTTATAAACTTTCATTAAATCCTTAATGATAACCATAGTTTTTAGTTCAATAGAAAAGTCAACTTCAATTAGATATCTTGTTAGACAAGAGGGTCAAGGATCAATTAGGTTATCTGTTAGGATCCTAATCCTAACTTATATTATTATTCATTTTATTCATTTAATTAATGGGCGATCGTGTCCTTTCACCATCATGACTAATAGATAAGTTTATATATGCATTTGTAGAAGGTGTCTTTGGGCATCGAAGAACAGTTATATTTATAACTCCTTGTGAGAAATTGGAAGGGTAACCTCCATTTTGAAATAGTGATCAATAAAAAATGAATTAATTTCATTCATTTGCATTCCATTTCTATTATTCTTCACTAATTTCAAATTATTAGGAACTAGGTTCCTAACAATTGGTATCAGAGTAGAGAACCATAAGGTCATTCGCACTCATTTTTACAAATTTGTTTTTCCTAGATTCATCACCGTTCATTTTTACCTATTTTTCACTTAAGGTACACCACCATACCACTGCATTCACCAATATTCGACCTCCATATTACACATCAGGGATCCACCTTATACCTCCCTCACAAGCATGTTTGAATCTTCCCAAAAAAGCAGAAGCAACACTCTTGAGAAGATGAAACCGATGCAGAGAGTAATAACGATTTCAAGAGACAATAATAAGGGAGAACGTGTCAAAATTCCATTGCAAATACCTTCAATATGGACGTCCTCAACCTTTTTTGCTTCCAGATCGATGAAGAGATCAAATACACACGTCAAATCATCCAAACAAGTCTTTTTGCAGCGTATACATACATTTTCAGCGATGCTAAAGAAATTCGATGATAATTAAAGCAAATATTAAACTTAACATAAAGTCTAAATAATTTTCGATGATCGGAATTGTTTTTCAAGCATCAAAAATTTTGAATTCGAGCACGATGTCAAATTTTTCATCGAGGATAAATCCCACACCTATGTGTTAAAGTGAACTCAAGGTTTATAATGATTGGTGCTCTTACATTGGAGTGCCTAGCATTAGGCCTATGCACTCACGTGTGAAGCATTGAGCGCCAGTTGTGGGTGCACCGTGTGTTGGACTTGTTGGGAATAGTGTTTGACTCATTGACCTACGATGCTCCACCTACCTCCCACTTAGCCGCTCCACTTTGCCACTTTGATTTCTGCTCTACCTACCCCCCACTGCTTAGTTGCTCTGCTTCGATTTTTGCCCGTCGCCCTCGTTGGCTGTGCACGCTAAAATTTTAAAATTTAAAATATTTTTACCCACAAAATAGACAATTCAAAAATTCAAATTGATTGACCATTCTGTCAAGGATAGAGAAGGAGTTGTTTTAAAAGAAAATAATAAAAATTTTACACCATATCAAGAAAATTTGATAATTTTTTCTTGATATGTGTTAATCACTTCCGTGATGCCAAGACGATGAACATCCCTGCCGCTATATTTTGGTCTATCAATTATACTATTGTGTCCACCCGGTCCAAAAAGGAAGAAGGTTTACCATGCCACCAAGGGCTTTTTAAGGTCTTGTACAGATTCCTCCTTCTCAATTTCCCTAGAGGTAACATCCATGCCCCTGAGTCTGAGGAGGAAAACTCTTCCTCTACGCCCAGTCCCAAAATTTCAAAACGTAAGAAGAGGGCCAAGAATGTTATGCCCCATCCTGAATTCAACATTAGGAAAAATTTCAAATTTGAACACACTCTTGTCAGATGTTCCCAGAGGCTTAAGCTCAAATAATTAGTTGAAACTCCTCCTTCTAATTGCGTTAAACTTTTAAAGGATCACTCCAACTCATCTGACCTAGTTGAAAAATACCTTCACAAATTGGCCATTCAAGCTACTTCTACAACAATTGATCACCTGGAGACTACCCACTCACCCATTGGTAAAGCTATTGTGAGTCTCAAAGAACAACGCTAGGCTCTTAGCCTTCTGTTCTTTTGTGATACCTTTGAAAATACTCCTATAATATCTGTTTTTGAAGCTCCTTCTGATGCCAAAGGGGGTTTCAAATATGAATGTGCGGTTGAAATTGCCAAGGAAGCTTGTCTTGATGCTCTGAAGGACAATCTGAAGGATATTCTTAAGGATGTTGTGAAGGACACCATTCTAGACACCGTTGTTATTTCTCCAATGCAAAATGATGCTCCTCTCTGAGCGTGATTGTTATCCTTTTGCTACAATTGTTGTCCTTTCTTTTTAGGTTTTGGTCCTTTGGTCTGAAGGATAGTAAGTTTTTTTTTGGTATGGTTTTATGGTTTTTAGTTCCTCTTTCTATTCCTTTGTCCTAGAGGACGTTTTCCTTTTGTGGTTCTAGGCTTAATGCCTCTTTGTTTTGTTCCTCTTGAAATTCTAGCACTCCTTTTTGTTTCACTATTGTACAAGGCATTGGGGTGCCTTTCAAATGCCCTATTTTGAATAAAATTAATTTACCAAAAAAAAGAAAAACTGATAAATTTTTCAATTTTTGACAAAATATATCCATATATTTTTTAAAATTTTATCAAAGGTTGATTTAAAATTTTACTAATTTTTTAAGAAGAATTGAAATTAAGAAGGCTAAAACTCACAAAACTATATCAAAATGGTCGACAGGAGGAGATCACAATACATATGGACTTCATGGATGGATTAAATAAATAGAAAGATGATCTCGAACAAAAACTCTTGACAACAGTAGAAAAAATATATTTAAAAATCATTGCTACTAATCACTCCATGGACATGTTACAACAAAATATGGTAGTCATCCAAGCTTGCCAACCTCTCACACCATTGAAACAACAAGCATTACTTGGAGGGCCACAAACATCAATCCTACCCAAAACCACTAAATTGGAATTTCCAAAATTTGAAGGAGGTGATCCCACAAACTGGATCTATCAAGCAGACCAATATTTATCCCTCTATCAAATTCTTGAAACCCAAAAGGTTCACATCACATCCTTCCACATAGAAATTACTGCTACACAATGGTACCAGTGGTACAAAAAGATAAATGGCACCCCCACATGGACAAAATTTACAAAAAAATATAATGGTACAATTTGACCCAAGCAAATTTGAGGATTTCACAAGATCCCTCACCAAAATCCACCAAACCACTACAGTATGAGAGTACCAAGCTCAATTTGAGAAATTGGTAAACTTTACATCAAGACTAGATGCATCATTCTTCCAAAGTTGCTTTATCAGTGGTTTAAAAGAAGACATTCAACTAGAAGTGCAAATGCTCAATCCTCCCGATATGTTGCACACTATTGCATTAGCTCAAATGGCAAAATAAAAAATTAATAATCAACATTGACGTGGGATTCAACCAATGAGCAAATCTCAACATTCCTCCACCACCCCATAACTAAATAGAATTTTACCAATCAAAAGAATTAGCCCTGAAGAGATGAAGAAAATATGAGAAAAGGGCCTTTGTTTCCATTGTGAAGAAATTCATTTCCATTGTGATGAGAAATTTGTTTCCACCATAAATGCACTACCCCCAAACTCTATATTTTAAATACGCTTGACCAAGGTAATTTAAAAGAAACTATTAAAGTGGAAGAAGTGACAAAACCCCAGAAAATAACACAAAGAATGCACCTGAAATATCCTTTGATGCCTTTGTTGGTTTCTCCTCCCCAAAAACTATGAAGTTCAATGGCCACTTTAAGAAACAAGACCTCATTATGCTTCTAAACTCTGACAGCACACACAATTTTATCGATCCAAAAGTGGTAAATCAAGTCGATTACTTCATACATTCTTGTAATAATTTCAAATTTATGATCGGCAACGAAGGATGAATTGCATGCAAAGAAAAATGCTAAAATATTAAACTCACTATGGGTGATTATAATATGAAAACTGATATGTATGCATTGCCACTAGGGGGATGTGATATCATTTTAGGAGTACAATGGTTGAGAACACTAGGCACCATCCAATGGGATTTTGAAGACCTATGGATGAAATTCACTCAAAATGGTCAAACCTATACTATCAAGGGGTTAAATTTAGGCCCTTCCCAAGTAGTAAGTTCCCATAGAATGGAGAAGCTTATTTGAAAAGGAGGTAAAGTTATTATGGCATAATTATATTCCATTCAACCAACAAATGAGGACCAAGCAATAGAACCTGAATTACAAAAACTCCTAGCACACCATGACAAGGTATTTAATGAACCAAAAGAATTACCTCCTCAAAGAAGCCATGATCATACCATTCCACTTCTTCTTGGGTACCAACCTCCTAATATTCGACCTTACCGATATCCATATCTACAAAAGATAAAAATAGAAAAACTAGTACAAGAACTACTAAAAGCAAGAATTATTAGACCTAGCATGAGTCCTTATTCTTCTCCTGTCATATTAGTCCAAAAAAAGGATGGGTCATGGTGCTTATGTGTTGATTTTCATACCCTTAATAAACTAACTATCAAAGATAAATTTCCTATCCCCGTCATTGACGAGTTATTAGATGAACTTCATGGAGAAACATATTTCTCCAAATTAGATTTACGATCAGGCTACCACCTAATCTGAGTTAAGGAAAGTGATATTCTAAAAAATGTCTTTCATTCTCATGAAGGGCATTATGAATTCATGGTTATGCCATTTGGCCTTACTAATGCACCCTCTACGTTTCAAAGTTTAATGAACAAGGTATTCCATCCTTTCCTTCGCAAGTTTATTTTAGTTTTCTTTGATGACATTCTAATTTATAGTATAACATGGGAAGATCACTTACACCACATAGACCAAGCACTAAAGACCTTGGAGGACAACCAATTATATGCCAAAAAATCCAAATGTTCCTTTGGAAAACAAGAAATTGAATATCTAGGCCATATTGTCTCTAAAGAAGGAGTTAAAGTGGATCCTCGTAAGATTGAAGATGTGAAAAATTGGCCTATACCAAAAAATTTAAAAGGATTACATGGATTTTTAGGATTGACAGGGTACTATCTCAAATTTGTCAAAAAATATGGTAAAATTGCAGCCCCTTTAACAGCACTACTCAAGAAAAATGCTTTTCTTTGGTATTCAAAGGCTGAAGATACCTTTAGCACTCTAAAAAATGCAATGTGTACCACCCATGTCTTAGCCATGCCAGACTATTCCAAACCATTTATTATTGAGAACGATGCTTTAGGAATAGGCATAGGAGTTGTGCTAATGCAAAATGAAAGACCATTGGCCTTTACTAGCAAGGCTTTATCTCCAAAGAATTTGGCTCATTTCACTTGTGAAAAAGAGATTTTAGCTATTATTCACGCTATTCAATATTGGTGACCTTACCTTATAGGTCAACATTTTACTATTTGCACTGACCACCATAGTCTAAAATACTTTATCGAGCAACGCATAACCACTCATGAGCAACAAAAAACGGTTACAAAATTACAAGGATATGACTACGAGATCATATATAAAAAAGGCAAATATAACATGGCGACTGATGCACTTTCCAAAAAATTTGAAGATATTCCCTAATTTTTGCTTTGAGGACAAAGCTCTTTTTAAGAGGGGTGGCTTGTTAGGATCCTAATCCTAACTTAGATTATTATTCATTTTATTAATGGACCATCGTGTCCTTTCACCATCATGACTAATAGATAGGTTTATATATGCATTCGTAGAAGGTATCTTTGGACATCGAAGAACAATCATATTTATAACTCCTTATGAGCAATTAGAAGGGTAACCTCCATTTTGAAACAACTATCAATAAAAATCAATTTCATTTCATTAATTTGCATTTCATTTCTATTCTCCTTCACTGATTTCCAATCATTAGGAACTAGGTTCCTAACATTATCTCACCACTTGTCAAACAACTTATATAAGATTAAAAAAAATGTTTCTAAATCTGTAAACAAGCTAGCAAAGAAAATAGGAATGAACTGGAATTTATTGCTTTTCAAATATATATAGGAACTAGGATTGCTACATTAAGGAGTGTTCATGGTTGCCAAGAAATGTCATCAAAAATATCAAATGAACTAGGCACAATAGAAGTTCTATAGGTCAAATAGTTATCAAGGACTAGGAAAATAGTAAGAAAAGGCCTAAAATTAGTTGAAATGTCAAGATTGATAGGATCATCACTTCTAGTGGTATTCTTAGTAATACTAAAGAAACTATAAAATAAGGTGAGCAAATAATGGAATCCAGGTCAAGATAGATTAACACAACACAAGAATTAACTATTCTAGAAACATAGCAGTCAATTGGTTTATCTTCATGATAATTTTAAAACTAGTAGATTTTAGCCTTTGTTAAATGCCTAGGAAAATGAATAATTCTTGCTTCACCTAATCTTTGCAAAGTTTTTTATGTAGATATAATAGAAATATTAGTTGTTATATTCCTATCTAGCTTAGCCTTATTAAGCATACAGTAAACAAATAAATTATGATTATCAATAGCACAAATATTTATATTAAGTTAATCATCATCATTATATAAAATAGGAACTTCCATTATACCTACTTGATAATAACCCACACCCACCTCATAAATAGAAGTAGTAGAAGGAGCATTATTAGTTTTAATGTTTTAAAGGCTTGATTAATACCATTGTTTGTATCACTATCAATTTCGTCCCCCTTGCTATTATTATCTACACAAAATATTACTTGTTTCAATTTGGCAACATCCTCATGGGCTTTGTCTAATTTAGTCAACCTTTGGTAAACCAAAATAGGATACTCTTTCTATTTAGGTTTTAAAATGGTGGTATTTGATATACTACCTCTTGAGGAAGGAGAGCAATAACATCCATGTTAGGTTGATCATATTTAGATTCATACCTATCTTGAGGGTATTTCAAACAAAATTCAAGATGTCCCTTATATAAATTTCTTCTAGAAGTCCACTAAGGATCATGTTCAAATATTGGAACCTTTTGTGTTTCATCCATAGAAGGACTAAAATAGCTATCATGACTTGGATTATGAGGCTCCCACAGATCTAAATCTTCTTCTATGGTAAAGACTATCATTATAGGCATATATAACAACTTGACAAGAACAGGAAGTTATGGCTTTTATCTTACTAGTCCAAGGTCTACTAAACAGCATGTTATAGTTGGTCTAAAAATTAAACACCATAAAATTCACTTTTACTTATTTAGGCCAAGATAAAACTAGAACCCAAATGCAACCCATAGGATCGTAATATTTACCATTATAAGCATAGCAACAACTTCTAGTAGAAAATATATTTTCTCTAGGGATATTTAGTTTATCTATTAAGGATAATAACATAACACATGTACCACTCCATTCATCAATCAAAACTCTAAAAATCACTATATTATTACAAATAATAGTTATCACCAATGGATGGTCATCAATCCTTGCTAAATAATGAATAACAATCTTATTTTTCAAAGAAAAAATTATAGCCAATTCAAGGCTAGTATGTGCATCAATACAAAGGTTTTCTCCATGTGTTTGAATATATTACACTTTATAAGATCCTGGAATGGTGGGAATAATGTTACTTATCCTTAGTTTAGGTATATCCATTTCATCTAATAAGTATTTTAACCTTTGTCTTTAATAGGGAGATGTCCTAAGTAATTCTAAGTATGGGACCTTGCAAGGGGTTGTATGTAAATCTTCAACAATATCCCATGCTTTTTTTTTGCTCATGATTTATTTCAAGAGTGATTCTTTAGCTTGAGTGATGTACTATAATTTTTAATGTTAAGGGCACCAATATTATCATTTTAATTGGTGTTCGTAGTCTTACATTATTTTCAGAAGCGACAAGTTCTGTAGACTGGGTTGGGGACTTCTTAGGAATATTTTCTATAGTTTTTGTATTTATAACAAGTTTTTGAATGACCAAATAAGGGTTTGAAATTTTATCAATAATGGTAGGATTAGTTGTTGCTTGTATTAGTTCTTTTTCTTTATCTTTCTTTTCTTTTTTTTCTTTAGAAGTTTGTTTCTTTGTATTGGGGTGCACTTCTAGTAATAGCAACAATTTTTTTTCAAGGATGTGACATACTATTAGGATGTAATTTTTTGCATGTAATATTTTTTTTTGATCGTGATTAATTTCAAGAGTGATTCTTTGGGTTGGGTGGCACACTATCATTTTTAATGTTACAGGCACTGAGATTGTCACTTTAAATAGAAATTACAACCTTATATTTTTTTAGAAGCAATAGGTTTCATGGACTAGGTTTGGGACTTCTCAAGAACATTTTCTATAGTTTTTACATTTATAACAAGTTCTTGAATGACGAAAGAAGGGTTTAGAATCTTATCAATAATAGCAAGATTAAATTTTGCTTGTATTGCTCTTTTTTGTTATCCTTCATTTACTTTATTCTTTAGAAGGTTATTTCTTTTTGTATTGAGGTGCACTTCTAGTAATAGTAGCAAATTATTGTTCCAATGATATGATTATTTCTTTTTGCACCTCTAAAATTTTGACGTGTTGAGTCATATTTGATTGACTACATATATATTCTCCATTTGGACTAGGTTGGACAAAGACTTAGTTAACTTGAGAGGCATTTGAGAAGTTTAAGGTCTAAGATTTTAATTTTGGAACTACCATTTTTATTTTTATAAAATTAACTTCCTCCTTGGTTTCCTTAATTAAAATTATATCCTTGATTGTGATAGTTTTTTTGGCCACCCTCATTAAACCCTTGATCCTAATTTTGTTGTTGAGTAGGAGCTCGTTATTTGTGGTTGGGGAATGGGTTTTTATAGATATCTAACCTTTGATTGTGAGGATGGATAAACCTTTCTTGGAAACTTTTTCCTTTTATGAAGTAATTTGATCCTCTCATTGTTGATTTGATCAATGTTAAAGTTAAGACCAAATGCTTGCCTAGGGTTGAAATTTTGTAAATCTATGCAAGTGGAATTATTATGACCATGTGTTCCATTACAAAAGCAAAATTTACTAGGATTATGCCATATAGGTACTTAAAATCTATCATTGATATAATAGTTTTGAAGCTTAAGAGGTGGGCATATTTTGAAAAAATCTCCATATGTCCATTGAGGCATCATATTCTCAGGTTTTGGAACAGCCCTAGATTTAGCTAATATATGGATAGGAGCTCCAACTATCTCTAATCTCTTGGATAACTAATTACAAACCCCATATCCTATAGTATATTTATTAGGATTTTTAAACTTTCTTCTTTTCCTAGTGTTCAAGGATTTAACAAAGTGTATAACTTTTTCAAGGGATGGAAAACCACAAGGATTATGTTCCTAGATTTTAGCTTGGAAAGAGGGTCTAAGCTTTTTTACAAACATTATAGTAGTAGACTCTTCAATTAAATTGATATTTTCATAACATTAAGTCTTTCCCATATTTTATGGAAATCATTAATGGATTCATTAGGGCATTGCTTTGTGTTTATAAAAATAATTGTTGCTTCCATTATAGCCATATCATCATCAAAATATTATTTTAATTTCTTTAAAAAAACATCTAATGAGTCAATGGAATATTTAGATAAGGATGCAAACCAATAAAGAGCATTTCCAATCAAAGGTCTAGTCATTAGATGTAGTAAAGCTTTCTTATTGTGAAGCCAATCCCTATAATATATATGAACTTACTAGTAAAATTTTGGGCTTTGTTAGTCCCGTTATAAAATAACTTAAGGACATGCCTAGATAGGTCTATAGCTTCTACATTAGGGGATAGATATTAACTCTTATAATTTCTTAAAATTGAATAGTTGATGTGGGTAAAGCCTCCATAGGTTAACTAGAGAAGGAGGACGATGAGCATTAGGGTTTAGAATGGAAGGAGGAATACCAGTCTACACTATAGGGTTTCTACTTATACTTAGCATTTGAGTAGGACTAATCATCAAGTCTTGCATTTGTTTGGTTTTTTCTCTCCTATAAGCCACTATTTGCTTTTTAATATCATTTCTATGACTATCTAGCTGGTAAGCCAAATATTCCCTAAGGTTCATCATGTATGTAGCCATTTTTTTATCATGAGGTTCAAAATGAGTATTGTACTTTATGGAGTAGCATTCTACATGCATTGTTTGTGTGCATGTCTATTTTTCCATGATTTTTAAATTTTGGGATGATCATAGCCATGCTATAAATGCCTCATTAAGGGGTGGTTTTGGTTCATCATTGTGCTCATCATCATTGTCTAGTATTGAAGCTTCTAAACAGCTTTGGGATCCTATGGTAAATATGTATGGTTCATCAATATCAATACTAGGGTCCTTTTCTTTTTTTGAGTTAAAATATCTATTATTCCAATCCTTAATTTGAAGTGCATTGTCATGAGGAAGAGAAAAAAATGGACAATATAGTTTTGGAGGGTAATAGGAGGGATATCCTCTTCTATTTCTATAGGTTCTAAAATATGTTTCTTCTTAGACCTAGTAGTCATTCCAATGCCCTTGGAAGAAGTCAAAGGATCCATAAGGGTAAGCAAAAAATCTACTCAAGAGAAATTAGGGTTTTTACCAAAATTTTCTACCCTTAATCAATTAAACTAGAAAATCCCTTACAACAAATAAATATAGATATTTGGGATAGCCCTAAGAGAAAGAGAAAATATATGGTAGTTTTATTCAGCATGTAGCAAAAAGTGGTAGCTAACATAAAACCTATAGTAGTTAACCTAAAAAACTTTGGGGTTAAAAAATGGAAAGAAATACCTCAAAAGATAGGTTCACATCAAGTTCACCAAAATAATTTGCAAGAAAAAAAGGATATCTCATACAATTATTCAAATTGATACAAGATAAAACAATATGCTTTAACAATTGAGAGAGAGAGAGAGAGGTAAAAAGTTTGAAAGTATTGTTAGCAATAATGATGATCAAGTTAACTTTTTAAAAAATAATGATCATCAAGTGAATGTTTGGTTTCTGTTAGCTAAATAAATGGTAATAGAATGGTGATAAGATGTGGGTGTGAAGTGGGTATTAATACCAGACTAAATGAAATAAATTTTCCTTTAGAAATGATAGCTTATTCTCTCCCTTTTAGGGTCATAAAATCATAATCATCAATCCACACGACAACATGTCATTTGAACCCTAGGAATAAAAACACACTAGAATCATGATTGTGCATATTAAAAATCCTAAAATTAGTCAAAAGACCAAAATCCCCACTTAAAACGGTAGTCTTGGATCTATTGATTTTAGGATGTGTGCTTAGGGGGATGCATGTCAAAATATCTTTTAATAATGACTTTATACTTATTTTTTGTTTTTAGGGAGGTTAAGAGGTAAAAACATCAAGAAAGATGGTATAAAAGTGATATGGGTGAGGAAAGGAAACCAAAACTACTAGCCAACATGGCTCGTTGTTGTCCTATCAAGGACTAACAAAGTTAGTCCATCCTTATCCCATATTTAGGAGGATATTACTCTCCACCACTTGAAAAGTTAGTTATTAGTGATTTTTTGACTAATATAGAGATGCCATGTAGATCAAATGGCATGAGCTCAATCAGTTAATTTCCTCAACTCTCGAGGAGGAGATTGAGGTTTGAATCTTGTCAAGAAATACATGCATAATTACAAAGTTATTATAATACCACTATGTGGTCACAATGTAATATGGGTGGGCCTCATTTCAATCCCACATTATCAATTTAAAAAAATCCTTGTAGAATAATATAGTAATATGACACAAAAAAATGAAATAGAAAACCCATGAATTTCGAAACCTGCAAGAACAAGAAAATAAAAAAGACAAATACAAGTTAAAAGGACCAATATGGGTTAATAGTTAGCAAAGAAAAATAAATGTTAAGATTGAAAACATAATCAATCAACTCTTTTTAATTGGTTATATGGGATTGAAATGAGTCCCACCCATATTACATTTTCACTGTGTTATTACAGCATTTCAACAAACTACATAATGGTATTATTACAATAACACTATGGTAATTATACATATGTTGCCTATCAAGATTGAAACACAGGTCTTCGCCTTGAAAATCCACATCTTTAACCATTTGAGGTGGAGTCTTTTGATAATCAATCACCTATTTTAAAGTAGAGGAATAAAATAAAAATCATCAAAAATGAAACACTAAATTAATATAGGTAAACCGAAAAAACTAAAGATACAGTAAGTAAAAAAGCTTGAAAATACTTCAATGACAAATGTTCAATGATAATTCTAAAAATGATATTAGCACTAGAGCTTTGTTAGGGTTTGTACCTGAAAGGACTTGGAGGAAAACATATCCAAAATTTAAACCTTAAGAAACTTGCACATTCTACCCAATTTTTTGTGCCTACCAAGAAGCCAAAAAAATCCCTCTATTTTTTAAGGAAATTGGTGGTTTCTACCAAGCATCCATTGAAACCCCTTCCTTTTCCTTGGGAAAATTAACACAATTAAACCAGAATATGAAATTTTTCTATTAAAAAATAAATAGTTGCATGCAAGAGTTTGGAGGAAATTCAACTTCTTAACAAGGATAATATGCAAACAACTCCTAAATTAACATGCAAGATATTTGCTACTAATCAAGTGTTAGAAAAAGCAAATTCAAGATCATATAAGACTCCAAATAAAGCATTGTTCAAAGAGGATTCCTTAAATCAAAGTATGAATTGGAAACAAAGGGGGGAAAAATCATTTCAAATAAGGTTATATGGAGTTTTCAAAAAAATATTTGTATCAAGTGCTACTCATCCCATTCATAAGAAAGGATTTATTATTCAAAAAGCACTTTCTTCCATTTCCATTAGTCCAAAAAGTGAAGATATTTCTATATTTGTTTTTAACCTCACTAAAAAAAATGCTATGTATGTACGTGTAGTGTTTTTTCTACTCCTACTTTAAGGTAGTTAATAGGTCAAAACTAATCTTCTCTCATTATTAATGAGATGAAATATTTTCTTTGTACCCAAATATTTTTAATTGTATTTTTAAAAATAAAATATTTGAAATTATTTCTTCTATCTCCTTGATTTCAAAGAGGGATAATGTTATTGATACAACCTTCGTATTCATATTTTAAAATTTTGATTGAAAATATTTATTCCATCTCGATGTGGGTTAGGTTTTCGATTGCATTTGCATTTTTTGATGTCATCAACCCTAAAATAAAATGAAAATGGCATATTGATATTTAAGACTATATGCTCACGTGTGTGGTGGATGTGGTGATGAAAAATTCGATTTTAGGAATAGGTAATCTACTAATTCATGCCAACATGTAAAATCAAAAGTTAGAACAAAATATTCTCTCCTTGCAAATATTTTTAGGCTACATATGCTACATAAAAAAGAAAAATCAAAAGGCCACATTATTGAATGATGCTTCAAAGGAACATTATAATGTTGCACAAAGAATTTTAAAAATCACATGATTCTAATGGAGATCAACCTCGTTATTTATCAAGATTCAGAAAAATTCAAAGCATGAGTCTACCTATAGATTCACTTGTAATGTATTTTTATTTAGTAAGACTTTTTATTTTTATAAATAAAATTGTATTGCGTTTATAATATGATAATTTTTCCTTCTTTTCTTTCTCTTTAATATAAATATTTTTAGGCTGCATAAAAAAGGAAAAGGTCACATTATGGAATGATGCTTCATAGGAGCATTATAGTGTTGCACAAGGTATTAAAAAATACATGATTCTAATGGATATCAACCTTTTTATTTATCAAAATACTTAAAGAAAATTCAAGCATAAGTCTACCTATAATTCACTTGTAAGATCTTTTTCTTGTAGTAAATAGGGAGGAAAATGGGAAAATTCCTCATATTATAAAAGCAAGACATTTTTATTTATAAAAATAAAAAAGGTCTTATTATTTCTCAAATTATAAAATCAAGACATTATACATTTTTCATCACTCATGCGGATAGAAAATTTCACAGATGGGACAGGACCTTTGGGATTTGGTCTGATGATTAGTGAAGGGAATGTTGATGGTGGAGGAACCCAGCAATTTGACCCAAGAACATCCTATGACAAGGGTAAAGTTTTGTTTAGTTGGGTTGATAAGCTCAAAGGGAAAGCTTTGGTTTCTATAGAAAGATATGATATCTCTCCCTTTGATGGAGAAAGGGGTTTTTATTTGCAAGTTCCAAATAATCTCATGGAAATACCAGTTTCTCAGAGGGCTAACAGTCTAGTTGAAAAATTTATAGGAAAGTGGGTAAAAAGGAAATAGAAACCTCAAGGACACATGGGGATAGCATCTTTTCCTAAAGGTTTTTTTCTCATCACTTTCTCCCATTGTGTGGACTATGTTAAAACTGTGTTGGGAGGATTCTAGTTTTTTGGGAGAATAGGTCTTTTTTCAAGAAGGTGGAAACCAGGTTTCAATCTAAAAATGGAAAACATAAATCTCACCCTAGTCTAGGTAAGACTTTTGGGATTTCCTATAGAATTCTATGATGAAGATATAATTGCAAGGAAATCAATAGGTTGGTTTAAAGCCTTTGACTCAGCAACTAAAGCTTAAACTAGGCTAATTTTCACTAGATTTTATGTCAATGCCGACATGGGAAAAAATTTACCAATATTTATAATGTAATTTATTTTTCATTTTATAAAAGCAATACATTATACATTTTTTCATCACTCATAGGGGCAAATAATTTCATAGATGGGTTAGAACCTTGGGATTTGGTCCATTGGATAATGAAAGGGATGTTGATGGTGGAGAAACCCCATAATTTGACCCAAGAATATTCCATGACAAGGGTAACTTTATGTTTAGTTGGGATAATAAGCTCAAAGTAAAATATCTATTTTTTGAAAAAAGATATGACATCTCTCCCTTTTATGGATAAGGGAGGTTTTGTTTGCAAGTTCAAGATAAGCTTGTAGAAAGGCCAGTTTCTCAAAGGGCTAACAGTCCAGTTGGAAAATTTATAGGAACTCACCCAAATTTGGACTCTATAAGAAAGTTGGTGGAAAGGAAATGGAAACTTCAAGGACACATGGGAATAATAGCTCTCCCTAAATATTTTTCCTCATCACTTTCTCCAACTATGAGGACTGTGTTAAAACTTTATTGGGAAGACCTTAGTTTTTTGGTAGAATGGGTCTTTTTTAAGATGGTGGAAATCAGGTTTCAATCCAAAAACCAAAAACATAAAGCTCACCCTAGTATGGGTGAGACTTTCAATATTACCTATAGAATTCTAGGATGAATATATAATTGTAGGAATCACAAAATTGATAGGTTAGCTTTTAGCCTTTAAATTAACAACTAAAGCTCGAACTAGGCTAATTTTCATTAGATTTTGTATCAATATCGAGATGGAGAAAATTTACCAATGTATATAAGGATTATGTCTAAATTTAGGTTCTAGGGGAAACAAATTGAATATGAAAACTTGTCATATCTATGCAGAGTGTGCAATAAATTTGGACATTCAACTAAAATGGTTCTTCAAAGAAACCCTTGAATATATTTGGAGAAATAAAGAAAAGGTGGACAAAGAGAAAGATAAGAAGGATGAGGAAGGTATAGATAAAACCCCTTATATGGAAGGTACTAAGAATTTTTCTTTGCATGAGTAGGAGGAAGGATAAATAACACCAAAAATGGAGAACAAGCCAAATATGGAGAAAGAAATAATTTGTCAACTTGATGTTCCAGTAGAAACTAAAGCCCAAAAGTAGAACCAAAAATAAAATTTCTAAGATCAAGAAGATAAGATTAATTGTACGGGAAATCCTAAGCTAATATCAATTTAGGAGAAAGTGTAGGACATAATCGACAAATGGAAGGCACCTCTTTCCAGGGTCCAAATAGAATCAAAGCAAGGTATGAACACATTGTTTGACTTTGAAGAGATGGTCTCTTGTTATTTTGATGTTCTTCATATTTCCTTGGAAAAGTCTTTGGTTAAACCTTTGGGTAAAAGAAAAGAGGAAATCCCTTATATGAATCCCACTAGAAACTCAAGAAGAACAACAAATGTAGGAAGTGAGACCAAAGTAAGAAGACCTAAATAAGCTAACTACTAAGGATATAGTAAATGGAACACAAAGCATTTTAGATCTAAGTGGAGGAAAACCCTCCACTCGGGGTAAGAAATGAAGTTCATATCTTGGAATGTAAAGGGTATGCATACCCCTTCCAAATAGCAGGTAATTAAAAATCTTAGGAAGGATAATTATTTGGACATTCTTCTTCTACAAGAGACTAAGATTGACAAAAAGAATATTTTAGCAGTTAAGAATAACATCTGAAAAAAGATGAACTATGTATCCAAAGTAGTGAATAGAGCCTCATGAGACCTATTTAGAGGGGATATTTTACCTTTACCTTTTAAACAGAGAGGAGAGCTCTCTATCTATAATCTTAAGCTCGTCTTCAGGTTTAGCTTCTATGTAAAAGATGAACTCATCAGGAAATTAAATCCTCAAAGGCTGAGTGGACTCTAGAGGTGCATCTGCGGCAAGAGGTCGGCTATTATTTGACCTTTAACCGGCTTATAAACTCTGGATCAAACTCACTGAGAAGCATGATCCAAAAAGATACAGTTATAAAAGAGCTTATGGAACCCAGATTTGATTGATGAGAGTTGTGTTCAAAATACTGAAAGGCATATATTAGTTGTTTTCTTCTCTAAAGTACCAAACTTTAGTTGAGATTTAACTAGTGTTTATGCTCCTAATTCTCTCATAGGCAGGAGATCTATGTGGGAGGACTTAAAATATATAAGACATAATAACAATGATCTCCCATGGGTGTTGGTAGGGGATTTGTTGGAATATATTACATTATTTGGTACATGCTAATGTACCACCTTGGGTACATATTTAGATTAGGAAAGTGTCTTAGATTAGAGTGAGAGTATTTACTTTATGCAATGTAATAAATGCACAAGTGTGCAAAGTATTTTGGCAATGTAAATGTGCATAGTTGTCCATGTGCACATGTGTCATAGAATAGGAAGATGAAGAGTCATAGGAAGAGTGAAGGCCAAGAATGCTCCATATGAAGAGTCACATTCCATTATATATGTGTGTGTATGTGGGTGTGAGAGATATAGAGAATGATATGTAGAGTGGCATATACAGTTGTAATGGAGAGTGAAGAAGTATGATGTATTTGAGGTCTTTATTCAATAAAGATCATATTTTCATGAGCATTTATTAGTGGCATTTATATGAGTCATTTCTGAAGTTATTTATGAGTTTTATATGCTTAGTAGTTTTCCATTATCATATATTTCATATTGCAACTTTATCTTAGATCTTGTGGTTACTTTATCTTAAGTATTTAGCTTCAAAAGCTAACAGTGGTATCAGAGCCACAACAAGGTTTTGTCTTGCACAGGTTTTTAGTTGCAAAGGAGATTTCTACTGGTTAAGGAGAGACCAGTAAAGTTGAAGAAATTACCTCTGGAAAAGAAAACCAGAGAAGATAGGATTTCTCACTGTGTTGAAGGAAAACCAGTGAAAGTTGAAGATTTACCTATTCCAAGAGTAAATTTGGAATAGAAGGAGATTTACAGGTCTTGAAGATAGACCTTGACATTGAAGAGATTAAGAGACCCTTGAAGGAGGTCCTATTGAAAATTTTGATAGAGAGAAGAAGATTCTAGATTAATTTTTGGCTAGAGTCTTTCCACAGGGTTGAAGGAAAACTCGTGAAGACTAGGACTCAACATAGATTTTGGTTCCACTAGTTTTGGGAATAGCTAGTGAAGATTATTGATTTTAGAATTCTAGAACTTTGAATGTATTTGGTTATTATTGTCTAAGTTTTTATTGTAGAATATTAGTTCTCAAAAGTTGAGAAGCTTCCTACAATGGATAGAGAAGAATTTCACCTTTGGTTGCCTAAAATTCTATGTGCTTTCCTCATGTAAAGATTAATTCTTTGTTGCAACATTGAATATTAAGGAGGTCCAAGAAATAAGGCCATTGAATATTAAGGAGGTCCAAGAAATAAGACCCCATTGAATATTAAGGAGGTCCAAGAAAGAAGGCCCCATTGAAGATTGAGGAGAACCAAGAAGGAGGTCCTCATTGAAGATTGAAGATTGAAGATTGCATATTGAAGACTACAGATTGAAGTTTGAAGAGACCCAAGAAAGAGGTCACATTGAAGAATTTCTAGATTTGGAAGATTGAATATTGAATATAGAGGAGGACTACAAAAAGGTCCTATTGTAGAGTTGAGAAGCAACAGATTTTGGAGATCCAAGAAAGAGATCTCATTGTAGAATTCCCATAGTTGGAAGATTGAAGAAACCAAGGTAAGGTTTCATTAAATTTTTTGATTAAGAGAAGTTGAGTAGTTACAAAATTAGAAGACCCAAGAGAAGAGGTCTCAAGAAGATTTTGGAGAAGAAGAAGAAGGCTAGAGAAAGCCTCATTGCAGAGTTAGAAGACCCAAGAGAAAAGGTCTCAAGAATATTTTGGAGAAGAAGAAGAAGGCTAGAGAAAGCCTCATTGCAGAATTGAAGTAGTGGCCATTGGAGGAGATTTGAAGAAAATTTCATGTCAGAATATTGCAAGTAGGAGAAGCTCTTGATAAGAGGAAGTTGGGACAATTATCACCATCCGACAACAAGCCCAAAAGGAAAAAGGATTTGGCAAGAAGTTTGCCAAATTTTGAGAAGGTTTTTGAAGACCTCAAGACATTCAAATTCTTGAGGAAGAAGATAGTGAACGAGATCAGATTTGAAGTCAGAATTTGGAAAGAAGTTTGAAGAAGGAAGAAGGATTGAAGAGGCCATAGTTTTGAGAAATTTGAGGACAACCATGAAATTTTGTAGGCTGATTTGTAAAAGAAGAAATTTGTTGATTTTTGAAGGAGAAGTTGAAAGGTCACATGACAAAAAATTAAAGAGAGCATAGAGCTATGATTTGGAGAATTTTTGGGAAGTTTTGGATAGCAAATTGAAGGAAGGCTTGATAGTAAAAGAAGGTAACAAATTTGAAGATTCTTGGACATCAAAGAATCAGATTTTGTAAGCAGATATTTGAGAGGTTTGAGCTACGAATTTGGGCAGCATTGGAAAGAGAAAAGTGAGCTGCATTTTGACAGAGTTTAGGGACAGATTTGGAAGAGCTTTGGACAGCAAAGCATAGAAGGATTTAGCAGCATTTGAACAAGGATTATTGCTGCAAATTTGGATAGCAAGAGGGCAGCATTTGTAGCTGCAAATTTCAGAAGTTGATAGCATACATTTGAAGGAGAAATAAGAAGAAAAAGTTACAGCAAGAAAGCTGATTTTTGGGCAGCAACTAGAGCTACAAGTTAAAGGTTTTAGAGCAGCAAAAGAAAAGGGAGTATAGCTACAAAATTACATAAATCCAGGACAACAAGCTATCAAGAAGAAAAGCCACAAAGGAAGCCATAAAAGGTGTGTATATTTGATGCTATAAAAAGTATTCTTTTACAAGTATTGAAAGTAATTATTATAAGTTCTTGAAAGCATCATTTTTAGAGCTGTTAAAAGCTAGCAAAAGGAAGTTTGAGTAAAGTGTCTCAAAGCCAAAAAGAGACACCATTATTATTTTTAAAAATCTGCAAAATAGAACAACAAGTATTAGAGTTACAAAGTGATAAAAAGGAGTGATAAGGAAAATATTATATGTTGTTTTTACATAACAAAAAGTGCATATTTATTCTAAGTTTTATTGAGGCTGAATAGTCCTCAAAACAAAGGTAGATTTAAGGTGTCTAAAGACACCAAAAGCAACATCAAACTTGCAGAATATGTTGGTGAAGGAAACCACCAAAAAGAGTGGTAAATCCACCAAGTAAAGCACCACCGAGTTGCACAGGTTGAGCACCATAGAAAAGTGCAAAGGTGACATCAAAGCATAGGGGGAAGCGCCCAAACATTGCCTAGAAGAACAGCCACTGGATAGAAGAGGAGCCACCACCAAAAGGAGAAGAGCCACCATGGAAGAGCCACCAAAAAGGAGCACCTAAGTGAAGGAAAGCCACCGTAGAAGAGCCACCTGTAGAGGAGCACCTAAGTGGAGAAGAGCCACCATGGAAGATCCACCTATAGAGGAGTGCCTAAGTGGAAGAGCCACCATTGAAGAAGTTGAAGCGCCATTTGCAAGCCCAAAAATGTATACAACAAAGAAGATAAAGTTTTGGATAGTGAAAAGGCATTAAGGGAGACCAAAGGTCTAGGGTTTGTAACCACCAAGAAAGGAAGCATAAAGAAAGCATGCATAACATTCCTTGCAACATTGCACTAGTCTATTGAGTACATTACATGCACAACCAAGTGTCAAGAGAAAGAAAAGAATGCAGGCAAGGGAGTCAAAACATCAAAGAGCGCTCAAAATTCATCCATAAGGTTCAAGAGAGTTATAATATTGCATTTGCCACTTGGCACAAGGAAGGAGGAGCGCTACAAGTCTTTGAAAAGTCATAGGTTACGTTAGAAGAGGATAAGGAAGAGTTTTGGTGACACTTGTCACTTGTCTTGCAAGATTCCAAACGTTACCAAGGAAGACCAAATGTTTTTGGAGCACCATTTATTGCATGAGAGGGAAATACTTTGGCATAGTCTCATTTACTACAATAGAAAGGAATACGTTGGAGTTGAAGCACCTTGACTAAGTTGAAGGAAGTTGACCAACCTAAGTGGAGCACCCATTTTTCAAAGAAAGTCTAGATTTAGCATCAAGGAGGGAGCGCCTCAAATATTTGAAGGTAATTTATTATTTTTGGAATTGATTTATGCTAAGTAGGAGTTATAAGGATTAAAGGAGATTATTATCTAAGGTTAAGGTTAAAAGTATTTTATTGGAGAGATAAGACTTTTTGAAGTATTATTTAAACCTTAGAAATCTGAATATTGCAATTTGAAAGCTTCTACAAAGTATTGAAGATTGATTTAAATATTGAAGTCTTTATTTTTGAAGTTTTGTAATTTGCACATTTGAGTTTACAAAACAAATTAAAATATTTGCAATTTGATAAGTTTGGAGAAATAAGGTATTCTACATCAAATTAGGAATACAAAACTTGCAAATATTATTTTATAGAATTTCTAAATTTCTAGAGTTGGAGTTATAAGGAATCCAACATCAACATAGTTTATGAAATTTAGAATTGGAAATTATATTCTTAAATTTGGGAGATAAAAGGAATTCAAGTTTTTGACAAAAGAAAAATTGCATTGATAGTTTAGTCTCTAATTCAAAAATTATAAGAGACATAAATTTGAAGATTTGCAAGATTTGAAATTGCATTCAAATCATTGATTGATAAGAGGAAAGTAAAGTTGCTATTTTTTGAAGAATAGAAGTTGAAAATTATATTGTCATTTTCAATCATTAGGGAGATACAAGGAGTTCTACAAAACATAGAATTGAAAGAACTATATTGAAACTAGGGAGATAAAAGGTTGTCAACAATTGAAAATTATCCTTAGTCTATCATTCAAAACTAAGGAGAAATAAAGAATAGAAAATTTGACTACATCAATTAAACTAGGGAGATATAAGGTAGTCTACCCATGACAACAAATAAGTTCTTTCTTTCATAATCTCAACTACTCAAAGGTCCTAATTACACCTCATGGAAAAACAAGGTGAGATCAATACTGATAGTAGAAAAGCTTTGGGAGATTGTCAAAGGAGAAAAATATAAACCTACTAAAGATGATAGGGAAATTCAAAAATATGAGGAAGATGAAGCAAAAGCGCTTATGATAATAACTTTTGCAATTACAGATGATATACAACCATACATCAGTTCAACAATAACTTCTATAGAAGCATGGAATACCTTAGCTAAGATATTTGAAGGGAAAAATAAAGCCACTATCTTGAATCTACAAACCCAATTACATTCTCTAAAAGTCAAGAGTGGAGAAAGTATAGAACTATTTCTAAGAAAAGTGGCAGATATAAAAGGAAAGTTATTAACCCTAGGAGAGACAATAGAAGATAAATTTCTTGTCCAAGTTATTTTGAGAGCACTTCCAGAAAGCTACAAGCATCTAGTCACATCCTTACAAATTCTAAGGATACATCATTTGAAGAGTTAGTCAATATACTATAGGAATATGAAGTAGAGAATTCAGTCAAAGATGAAATGACTAACAATGCATTAGTCTCAAAAAATAATTCACAAGGAAATGTTGCTTCAGTTTCAAGAAACAAAACAAAATGGAATGAGAGATATTGTCAAGTTTGCAAAAAGAGAGGTCATAGTACAAATTACTGTAGATTCAATCCAAGGAATCAGTATCAAGGGAATCAAACAAACTCAGGAAGTCAACCAAATAGGTTGTCTCAATCTAGACAATATCAGAACCAATATAGACCACATCAGCAATAATTTTAGCGTCAATACAATCAACCTCAACTACAATATAGAGAAGGAAATCAAAAGGGACACTTAGCTCAAGAGATACAAGAAATACAAGAACTAGAAGATACTACAGAAGAACATGAAGCTAAAGCACTTTCAGCAAATATAGTATTTTATGAAGATACTAATCATTTACTTGATCAAGATACAAACATGAAGCAGAATGAAGAAAGCAAAAAAGAAGAGCACAAGTTCGAGAAAGAAGATGAAGACCATATTGAAGACTAAAGTCTTCAATAACCAAATAATGTAATACAAGGGGGTGTTGGAATATATTACATTATTTGGTACATGCTAATGTACCACCTTGGGTACATCTTTAGATTAGGAAAGTGTCTTAGATTAGAGTGAGAGTATTTACTTTATGCAATGTAATAAATGCACAAGTGTGCAAAGTATTTTGGCAATGTAAATGTGCATAGTTGTCCATGTGCACATGTGTCATAGAATAGGAAGATGAAGAGTCATAGGAAGAGTGAAGGCCAAGAATGCTCCATATGAAGAGTCACATTCCATTATATATGTGTATATGTGGGTGTGAAAGATATAGAGAGAGATATAGAGTGATAGATAAATTGGTCATATACAGTTGTAATGGAGAGTGAAGAAGTATGATGTATTTGAGGTCTTTATTCAATAAAGATCATATTTTCATGAGAATTTATTAGTGGTATTTATATGAGTCATTTCTGAAGTTATTTATGAGTTTTATATGCTTAGTAGTTTGCCATTATCATATATTTCATATTGCAACTTTATCTTAGATCTTGTGGTTACTTTATCTTAAGTATTTAGCTTCAAAAGCTAACACAATTTTAATACTTTCCTCTTCCCAAGTGATAAAAGAAGGGGGAAATCAAGATTTTGATGATAGTATAAATTACTTTGGCAATTTCATTGGCCATTGTGGTCTCATTGATATGGAATTAAGAGGGACTAAATAAACTTGATCTAATAAAAGGATTGGGGATAGCCTGATTAAGATTAGATTGGATAGAGTTTTGGTATTTCATAACTGGTTTATGAAGAATAGTAATTCTTCTCTCTTTGCTCTTCCAAAAATTGGATTTGATCATAATACGTTGATTCTTAACATAGAAGAAAGAAAAAAATGGTAAGTCCTTTCAATTTTGAATTCATGTGGCTTTTTCACCCAATATTAGAGGAAGAAATTAAGGAATGGTGGAGTTATGAAGTTGTTGGAACATGTGTGTTCAAAGTGGTAAAAATTTTGAGAAATGTTATAAATAATATTAAAAAATGTAACTGGAATGTTTTTGTTAATATTTTTCAACAAAAGAAGTCTTTGGTTAATAATTTATAGGTTATTGAAAAGTGAATTCAATTTCAAAGAATTTCAGAAAATATAGCCAAATAAAAAAAACTCTTAGTGAATTTCATTCAATTTTGTTTGAGGAAACCTTTTGGAGGTAAAGATTCGAAGCCTTGTGGATGAAAGAAGGTGATAGAAACTCCAAGTTTTTTATTTATATACTTTAAGACATAAAAGCACCAACAAAATTAGAGATATTATTAAAAATGAAAATAGTATAGTAATGAAGAAGAAATTAAAGATATAGAAATGAATTTCTTTAAAGAATTATTTTCAAATAACAATGATATAGAAGAAGAGGCGGTATATTACATGTTAAGTAACATCCCAAACTTGGTATCAAATGAGATGAATGAAGCTCTAGTGAAACCCTTCTCACAAGATGAAGTCAAGGAGGTTGTTTTCAATATGCAAAAAGATAAGGCCTCGGTTCTAGATGGTTCCCAACTAGTTTCTTCCAATCTTTTTGGCATATAGTTCATGGTGACGTTGTGGAAACAATTAGAGAATTTCAAGTTTCTAATAGCCTTTTAAGACATTGGAATTCCACCTTAGTCTATGCAGTATGCAAAGGATTTTAAAGACTTTCAACCAATTAGTCTATGCAATACTATGTATAAAATTGTAACTAAACTTTTGGCCAATAGACTAAAAAGAATTCTTCCTAGAATTATTTCCAATCAGCAAGGGGGATTTGTACAAGGTAGATAGTTTTGAGATGGCATTATCTAAATACATGAATATATCCTAGTTTCATGGTCTTTTTTTGATAGAGTTTTATAAAATTTATGTTTCCACCTTCAATCGAGATCTTGGATCCAATTATGAAATTTCTTCTCTTGCGTTTTTGTTATTACTAATGACTTACCTACAGTTTTTTTCAAACGAAAAAGAGATACGACAAGGGGACCCCATATCCCCTTATCTATTTGTTCTTATGGTAGAAGCACTAGGAAGAGAATTAAATGCAGCAAAAAATATAGCAATCATCAAAGGTGTTAAACCAGCCCCAACAGTATATGTTATTACTCATCAACAATTTATTGATGACACTGTCATAGTGGGTCAAGCTTCGATCAAGGAAGCAAAAAAGATTAAAAATATATTGGAATCTTATGAAAAGGCTTCAATCCAAAAAATAAATTATACAAGGAGCATAATTTTTTATATCAATGCTCGAGTTGAAAGGCAGCAAAGAATTTCAAGGATTTTTAGTTGTAGCATTGATAGCTTTCTAGAAACCTATCAGGGAGTATGCAGAGGGTGCACGCTTGGTAAGCATGCCAAGGCTGTTTTCCTAAATAGCGAGCATAGGTCTAAGAAGATACTAGATCTAGTACATTCGGATGTTTGTGGACCGATGTCAGTAGCATCAATTTCAGGTTTCGGGAGTTCAAAGCTCTAGTTGAGAACCAGACAGAGAAGAATATCAAGGTCTTGAGATCAGACAATGGGGGTGAATATACCTCCAAGAAGTTCGATGGTTTCTGCAAGCAAGCAAGAATCAAGAGGGAGCTAATTGTTCCATAAAACCCACAACAAAATGGGGTTGCAGAGCAAAAGAATCGATCCATCATAGGGGCTGCTAGGGCCATGATTCATGACCAGGGCTTGCCGATGTTTCTTTGGGCAGAAGCATGCAACACAACAGTCTACATCCATAACAGGTGTCCTCATAGGATCTTGGAGGACAAGACACCAAAGGAGGCATTCACTAGTGTGAAACCAAAGGTGAGTCATTTTCGCATCTTTGGATGTCCAATTTATATCCATGTTCCGGTAGAGAAGAGACCCAAGCTGGAGCCCTCCAGTAGGAAGGGTGTATTTGTAGGATACAATGAGACTTCAAAAGCTTACAAAGTTTATATTCCAAAGAAGAGGAAGACAGTAGTGAGGGGGGTTGTAAATTTTGAGGAGGACGTTGCATCTAGGAAGTCTCATGAGCCTATTCCAGTGATAGAGAATGAGGAGTAGGAAGCTCCTAAGGTTGAGCCAAGGTCATCAAAGACACCAGTGGTTTCCAGTTCAGGATAACCTTCAAGTGAGGAGGTGCGGACATTAGCCCCTTCCAGTTCTATCAGGAGACCTCGATGGCTTACACAAACATTGAGGGATGCTCAAGAGTATGTTGAGGCTCCTAGTAGCATGATTAGGGAGAGCTGACCTCCAAGGAAGTTTTTAAGCTACATGGCATTGATGAGTAACATCATAAATTCAGAGCCTACCAGTTTTCAGGAGACAACAGACCAACAGGTTTGGCAAGATGCCATGGTGGAGTACACCTCCATCATGAAGAATGATGTTTGGGACATAGTGCCAAGACCGAAGGGGAAGTCAATTGTAAGTTCCTAGTGGCTCTACAAAATTAAGCATGTTGCATATGGCAGCATCGAGAAGTTCAAGGCAAGGTTTGTGTCGAGAGGGTTCTCCCAGAAAGAGGGAGTGGACTATGAGGAGACTTTTCCTCCAGTCGCCAAATACACTTCCATTAGAGTAGTTATGTCTTTAAATTCATCTATGGGATGGAGGATTCATCAAATGGATGTGAAGACAGTTTTCCTTAATGGGATCATTGAGGAAGAAGTGTACATAGAGCAGCCTCAAGGCTTTGAGGTAAACGGGAAGGAGTCCCATGTTTGTATGTTGAAGAAAGCCTTATATGGACTCAAACAGGCACCGAGAGCATGGTATTCTAGGATAGATGGATACTTGCAGTGTGGGCTTCGCCAAAAGTGATGCAAATCCTAATCTATATTACATATTTGTTGGGACTGATCTACTCATTTTGGTGCTATATGTAGATGGCTTGTTTCTTACAGGTGCAGAGAAGATCATTGCAAGGTGCAAAGAGGATATAGCAACTGAGTTTGAGATGAAGGACATTGGCGTGATGCATTACTTCTTGGGTTTGGAGGTTTGGCAGAGACCAGGGGAGATATTCCTTGGGCAGGGTAAGTATGCAGTTGAGATCCTAAAGAGGTTTCGGATGGAGGACTGCAAACCTATGGCCACACACACGATCACTAATCTAAAGAAGGTGACAGCTTCAGATTCAGAATTGGTGGACCCAACGTTGTACAGGCAATTGATAGGATCCTTGATGTATTTGGTCAACACTCGACCAAATATATGTTTTGCAGTGAACACCTTGAGTCAATTCATGGTGGAGACAAGGCAGGAGCATTGGGTAGCAACAAAACATGTGCTCAGATACTTAAGGGGTATGGAGTATGGTCTAAGATATCTTGGAGATGGTGAAGTGAGGTTGCAGGGGTATACAGACTCATATTAGGCAGGCAATGTAGCAGACAGGAAGAGCACCTCAAGGTGTTGCTTTAGCTTGGGATCGAGCATGATATCCTGGTTCAGTAGGAAGCAAACTTTTGTGGCACTTAGCTCAACAGAGGTCGAATACATGGCAGCCAGTATTGCTAGTTGTGAGGCCATCTGGCTTCGCAAGTTGCTTACAGTATTGATTGATCAGGAGTTGGATCCCACAATGATATACTGTGATAATCAAAGTTGTATCAAACTCCCTGAAAATCCAGTATTTCATGACAAGTCCAAACACATAGACATCAAATATCACTTCATACGAGACATGATTCAGAAGGGAGCCGTAAAGCTGTAGTATATTCCCACAGATCAGCAGGTAGCTGATATTTTGACCAAGCCCTTAGTGAAAGGAAAGTTTGAAGCATTCATAGACAAACTTGGATTGGTGCAGAATTCCTTCCTCGCTAAGAGGGAGTGTCGAGAAATGTAGCTCAGACAGGAACTTCTTGCACAAGCTTTATGAACGTGCTAGAAGTGGTTCAAGTCATTTCTAATTCTATTTGGTAATTCACTTTAAGTGATTCTATTTTGAAATTCACTTAAATGATTTTCTATTTTTAAGTTCACTTAAGTGATTCTATTTTGTAATTCACTCAAGAGATTCTATTTTGAAATTCACTTAAGTGATTTCTATTTTTAACCTTACATCTCAAGATGAGATAAGATCTAATCTTAGGGTTAGAGAGATTAGGGTTACCTTTTTCAAGGATAAAAGGAGAAGATCAAGAGTGTTTTAGACACACAAAAAGGAAAAAGAGAACAGATTTTAGAAGGAGAATTGCAAGCTGAGGAGGAAAAGAACAGTGAAATTGTTGGCCAGAAGACAGCAAGAGAGCAATGTGCTTTGTTGTAGTTGTAGCCTCTTTTAACTGTAATATTGCAGGTTCAGATATATATTTAACTTTTGATGTTCACGCTGTTTACTTTTCCAGCCATCTATGTGATTGTTGCATGTTTGAATAAATTATTCTCAAATCTGATTTATTTTAAAATAACATAGGACAGCAGTTATCTAGGGCTGAAAAATTTACATGTCTAGGCATACTCTTTGTTTGTGTTGTCTTGTGCAGGGCCATTTTGGGGTGTTTTTCCCATTTCCAGACCTGCATGTTGATGTTGAACATTCAAGATATTATGTGTTCCTGGATTTTCTTGTCATCCTTCATTCTTTGTTCTTTCAATTGCAGAACACCAATGTTGTGCTACACGTGCACTAATATATGTGATGATTCAATCCTTTAAACAGGTACTAAAATATCAGAAGGATATGAAGAAAGATGTATCCTCCACTCATTAGTCACAATTCTATGGTATTCTATGATGCTTATACACATTATATTATTTTTTAGTTATTTTCAATCTTTTGAATATGTTGCCATATAGATGTATCCAACATGTTTTCACTAGACCTCCACAGAGAGAAATCTGTCAACTCAATGTTGGTCTGTTTGGTCCAATGCAGGCATTAGCATGGTGTGCAATTCTAATGTGTTTGTATATGGATATTCTTAGTGGAATTTGTAAGAGTTGATTTTGTATAATAAATTTGTGTATTTGCTCAAAGATGAAATATTGGATACTCAACTACGTTGAATGTCTATTAATCTCAACATTCACTCTTCATTCTCAAAACTAAAGCATCCATATCATACATGAGGATTATAAATAGCCAAGTCTAAGACAAATTCAAAACTTCATTTTGAATTTTCCCAACTCGTTTAGTACAAAAAGCCACCTCTAATATATTGTCAAATTCTATTTGCAATGTTCCAAGTATGGCTTGCTTATGTTGTTTCTCAATAAAACTCATTTTCATCTCTCAAACTGTTTTATTAGGAGGGGAGCATAAACCTGAAGTGAATAGAAGAATGAATCTCCTGTTTCTAATGAGAACGAAGTAGATCGGGCCCGGGTCAGATCTACGGCCAGGCCGCTACAGGCAGGTGTGGCAGCGTGAGCAGCCCAAGCCGCGCAGGCCTATATCGGGCCCGGGTCAGATCTGCGGCCAGGCCGCTGCAGGCAGGTGTGGCAGCGCGGGCAGCCCAAGCGGCGCAGACCTAGATCGGGCCCCACTGTGCAAAGCTTAACTGCGCGAACTTGCAAGACCACGCAGACAACCGAAGCCCCATGTGACCTCTGTGATTCGTATTTGCAGCGCGAGATCGTGCGCAGAGGAGAACGCTTGCTTAGTTCTCTGTTGTGGCCCGTGTCCAGGGTGTTTTGCTTGTTGGAGGTCTTGTTGGTTGCGTTTCATGGTTGGATGGTGCAACACTTCTTATGGGTTCAGTAGTTTCATGTTTTTCTGGATTTCCAAGGAGGGGAAAGGGCCATCTACTAATCCAAACCCGCTGGGGTGAATTTGCGAGAACACATACAGTGGTATGGTGTTTTGTTGCAGCTATCTGAGGGTGTTCCCTTGACTGCCTTTGACTCCGTGCAAATTTTTGGTCGTTGATCCCCTGGCTGGATCTCGCTCTAGTGGGTGGGCTTCGTTTTCAAGCTCCTGTTCGGGGGCTTCTTGCTGCTAGACCTGATCCTTTTGGTGTACACTCAGATTTTTCTTCTTGGTTTCGAGGGTGGCCTTGCGTTTTGAATGCTATTGAGTGGATCCATTGGCTTCCCAAGTTCAGTACTTGAAGCTATTCGTCTGTAGGGATGGAGGGTTCCAAATCCTTTTTGGTTGCTCGGGATACCATACTGCATCCTTCGGTCTTTGGGGAGTGGACCTGTGCTTTGTCGGCAACTTTGGTTTATCCTAACTCCTCCAGATCTGGATCCTTGGAATCTTCTTGCCCATCTCTGCTCTTCGCCTGGGTTTTGCGGGCCTTCATTTCCCCGGGTCTTTTGGCTTCCTTGAAGTTCACCTCTGTGTGCAAGAGGATTTTCTAGCCTGAGGAGATATTCAATTGTTGTTCCACTTTTCAGGCTTGTGTTGTGACGTCCCTTGGTTCCTGCTACTTCCTGGACCGTGACCTGTTGCTGCTTCATGTTCGCTTTCCTGTCGTTGCTTCCCGGTTTGCATCCTAATCGGCATCCTGGCCAGTTCCTGCTTGATGGATTGCATCCCATTCAGCGTCCTGGTTTGCGTCCTGTAGATGCTTCCTAGTCTGCGTCCTACAGCTACGTCCCTGGCCACCCATGGGCGGGAACGATTTTCAAATTTCAATTTTTTTTGTTTTTCCCGCTTCATTTTCAAATTTCAATTTTAAATTTTGGGCGGGATGGCCCTGTTTCAAATTTTCCATCCTTTGTATGGTTTTGGGCGGGATGGCCTTGTTTCAAATTTTCCATCCTTTGTATGGTTTTGGGTAGAATGGCCCTGATTCAAATTTTCCATCCTCTGTATGGTTTTGGGCGGGATGGCCCTGATTCAAATTTTACCGGTTTAGCTGTTTTTCTCCAATAACCCACAAAGGGTCTGTTTCTTCAGCTATTTTTTGGTTGGGAACTCTTCTCCCAACCTTCTTCTCTTTGTAAAAGGTTACGGGATCCTTTCAAAACCCCTTTTACCAATCAAAAAAAAAAAAAAAATCTCCTGTTTCTTACTATTCTTACAAGAAATATCCCCACTTCTTGTTCCTACAAGAAATAATCTTGTTCTGTAAGCTTGCATTATAAATGAGTGGCTTTGCATTTGCTGCTTTTTTGTAACAAAAAGTAATTATTAAGTGCCAAAATATGGTCCATAGCTGTGTAGCACAGCAAGAACGCTCCTTGACTAGGATTGACTTCTTCGTGTTTCAAGCAATAACTTTTTCTTGGAAAAGATTCAGTTTCACTTGGACCAACACAGATAGTAACTGACTGACATTTTCCCAATGCATTTATTTTTCCTAGATGTGGTCTGCTTTACACTCAAATCTTGTCTGGCAGGGGTTTTTCCAACCCAAGTGTAAACCAAATACAAGGCATAAATATCAAGCCTCAAAAACTGGGTCATAAACTTGCAAAGACCCATGTGAAATATCCCCCACATAACTTCAAAATTTCAATTCCTAATTTGTTGGCAACCCGTTCCTTAAAGGTTTTGGCATCAAATGGGGGATTGACACTTATTGTTTGTCCTCCACACTGGATGCCTGACCAGTTTCAGGTTCATAACCACATCTCAAATACATTCAGAGACTTGATGACATCCCTTGTGCAATAACTGATGTCCTTTCATTATTCTCAATATTGGCTTTATTCTCCTATATAATCCCATTGTGCAATAACTAATGCCATTTCATTAATTTTCTATAATGGCTTTATTCTCCTATATAATAAACCAACTGGTCCCTAGGTTTTCTTCTAATCCTGCCTGCTGCTATAGTGCTCAAGTTAACAGTAAGGGGTTCACTAGCTTTGCTCCAACATCTAGTAAAAAGCTTGTTCTGGAAATAAAATATGTGCACAAGGTTAATGATACTTAAAAGAACAAACCCTTTTGGCCAGTGTTGCATCCTAAGCTCATTAGCAATCCAGATCATAATAATCTAGGTAGCATGGAGCATATTTATATTTAAAATTCCACTGGTCACGTCTGTACTGATTCAAGTCACAATTATACATGTGAAAATTACCCATGCAAAATACAAAATAATCAGACCAAGGAAGAAAATGTTAATATAAAGAGATTGCAACATACCATGGAAGCTATCACACACCAATGTACAATTTTTTAAAGAGGAAGTGCTGCTTCTTCCAATGCTCACAGTTTCATCATAACACTAATTACAAAAGATGACAATTTTAAAGTGAAAAAAAAAAAAGTAAATGCTCGTTTGAGAAATGAGAAAAACCCGAGCAATAATACAATTTGGGCACTGTAACTGCTAGACCATTTCGAGTTCCATGCATTGATATGGAATTAATGAGGGTATACCCTCCAGTATTTTAGGCATTTACATGGAAGATTTAAGACATAATGCAAAAAGATGGTTTATATTCTAGACAAAATACTCTGCCACCATTAGCTAAAAGAGGATATATACTCTAGAAAAAGTACTCTGCCACCTGAAGCTTCTTGGATTACTGTCAATGCCATCAGAAATTCCAATGCTGATAGAATGATGGTTGCAAAAACATTTTACTCCCAAATAGACATCCTTCCAGAAATCATGATTAATGATGGTTGCAAAAACATTTTACTCCCAAATAGACATCCTTCCAGAAATCATGGTAATCATGTCTACTAGATTCCTCCCAGAAACACAATATTCATATTTACCACCCTCGTTAATAAGAATATTAGGCAATGACCATCCAGAAAGAAGCAGATCATTTGCCCCACTTATCCAATGCTTTTGAAAAGTGTATCTGCTATGGACAATGCCCATTGAGAAAGATGATCATTTGCCCCACTTATCTAACGCATTTGTCAGTTACAAATAAACCTATTTACATCCTTTAAGTCTTCACTTTAAATCTTCATTTTAATCTTCGGCAATTACTGCTACTGAAATGTATATATCATGGTGGATTTTATATCTTACCAAAATTAAAATGAACCAGTCGATAGCCCGACCGATAAAAGGACACTCACAAATCCATCAGTCCACAAACCAAAAAATTATCAAACTTCTGCACATGCATCCATCTTTCTAAACAGTTGTTTATCCACCACCATGACCCCTTCCACCATATCCATTTCCCCTTCCACCGTAGTGAGATCCTCTGAAATTTCCACGATAACCACCACTACGACTGCCACGTCCCAAATGTGACCTCAGAGAGGAACTGCCGAAAGTCTAAACAACAGATATGATCCCAATTACTATTCAAAAGAAAGTTTCCAAAAAACAAATATAAATATTACAACCACGACAGTTAGAAATGCAACGTAAAATCAATTTTGCTTGTTTCTCCTGCGGTTTAAAAAACAATGGATATAGAAAACTAGGCAACCTGTGTATCAATTTTGCGCTGCTGAGAGAACTTTGTCTTCTCAAATTTTCCAACACGGTCAAGAGAACCACACGAAAGTGAATCAAAAAAATCATCCTTAGAATACACTGGCTGCAGACAGGAAGGTGGATTAAAAATTACAAGTAATAAAGAGTATACATGAAACATCAATTATAGAAGCATTAAAGACAATGAAATATTCAAGGATGAGGACAAAGAATCTCCATGAAATAATATAGAACTAAGCAAATAAGCATTTGTAATACCTTTCTTAAGGAGTCTGCAATGCTTCTAGAAGATTGTCCCAATGATCTTTCCTCCTCTGCATTTCCATCTGCAGGTGCTTCATCTTCGTCATTATCCAGCTTATCTTTTGATTCACCTTTCCCTAGCTGACCCCATACTTCATCCTTCTTGAACTTCTCATTCATTGCTATAAAATCAAAATCCTCAGTAAATTGGACTGGAACTTGTGAGATCTGCAAGAACAATGATACCAAGTCAATAAGACATTAGTGTTTTGACTGGGGATATCGAACAATAAACAGCATGGTTGCTAGAGTTAAGGAAATCAAAATCAGGAAATAGAATACACTGGAGTAAACATTACATGGGTATGGCACTCTCCAAAGCTCTAATCCACTGGAATAAGGAGACTAAGAGACAAGTTAGGGGTACAGCCATAAGGAACTCTCCAAGGTTCTGGTCCACTGGAATGAGTAAACTCAGACATAAGTTACAGGAGGCAGCCAGATGACACTCCAAAAATTTGGAAATTTCAGTACAAAAAGGCAGTTTTCCACATATTAGGGAATGCCAATACGAAAGAAAGCAATTTCTTCTTAGTACAACATGCCTACTTTTACTGTCCAAAGCTCTACTCCTATCCCCTACATAAGAAGTTAGTGGGTTCTATCATAGTTGTAGGTCGTGAAAATTTGAAATGTCTTTAAGGTGATGCTAGGGTTAGATCTAGACATTAGATGAAGGTGGGGTGGGTTTTTTTTCCTTTTTTTTTTTTTTTTTGGGGGGGTGGGGGGCCGCGCAGGGAAAACTATTTTTAACTCTGCATAGGGCTGGCCAGAGAGGACGCCCTGGCATCTCTTGTGCATAGGGCTGCCCAGAGAGGACACCCTGGCATATCTTGCAAGTAAGTGTACAGCTTTGGAGCATCCCCACTGCACCCTCAAACCCCTCAGGTAATGGTGATATGCATCCCCCACCCCAACAGATATGTTCCTATGAATCTCAGAGTCTGCTTAATGTAGTGCAAGAATGCATCACATTACATGAGAGATCAACTTCTTTTGGGCTTTCAGCCTGTGGAATAGTTAAAGCCACACCATGCCATGTGTGCTAATTCATTCAACAATGTAACTAAGCCAAACACGATGGACGTTGAAGTCACCTTAACCATTGCACCAACAGGTTAGACTACGGGGTCCACAGCATCAACCTTTTGGATAATCACTAGCATACAAGATATAGGCCAAACTAAGGGGCACAACAGCCAGGACAGAACGAGAAGTGCTGGATGTTAGAGTCATTTTTAGAAATGAATAGAATCAACACATTACCCAGAAATGCTGAAAGTAACACACACAAAGCAAACATGCGATATAAGAGGGTGCCCGTGGACATTAAATTATCTCACTAAAGGAAAATAGAAACATTCCAACCAATGACAAAATGGTTGGTATGAAAGGGTATAGAGGAATCGGTAACTCGTTACATTTTTCATCGCCTCTTCGTGGGTTCAAATCCTGCTCCTTGCTGCCACTATAACCTCTAGTTGCGTCGGGTAAACTTTTTAACGTAACCATTGAGGTTGGCACGACACGCCCTCCAGTTCTACAAGGCCTGAGGGATTCAAACCATGGTCTCCACCCTCCCAAGGGAGCACTTTGACCAACGGGCCGAACCCTCCGACCTATCAAGGAACCGACCTTTAGGTTAAAATTTAAATAATAAAATATTATAAATTATTCACCTATAGAAAGCATACAGGGGCCAAAAGGGCATATACAAAAAATATAATATAAAGTCGATCGTCGCCTCCAGTGAAGCTTGACCACCACATATTCCAACAAGAAGGAAGAAATCATCCTAAACATGTCAAAAATGACATTAAATTGGCCTGTCAACAAAAGGTCCCTTGGATCCACTTAAGAAGAGAATTTAAGCCCCGCATACATGTATGAATACAAAATATTAATATTTGACTTTGCATATTTATCACTACTGATTCCTCAGTTTGGAGTAAAAACTCTATCTATTTATTAACTACAATGTCGACTTTAATTTTCATTTATAACCTCTATCACAAGACTCGACGAAGTTTATCAAAAATGTCCAAATTTTGGCACTTTTTTTTACCTTAGGCAAACAAATTCAACAAACACATTTGTGTGGGTGTGTGTGTAAACAAAACTTTTTTCATTTCCGTCTTTTATTCCAACATCTACTTGATTCCACTCTACATCTATAAAAAAAAAGGTTGAAACAAAACAATTTAAAAGGATTAAAAGATAGAGCCAAATGATGTTAGGGTTATTCATTCATAGATCCATTTGCAAGTCAATATCATTAAGTTCTCTGTACAGATTTTATTTATTTTAGATATTTACATTAATGAAACTATTTATTCCTTTTCAAACATCATAGTGAATTTTACGACAATTTTTAAATTTTTTATTTTTTATCTCTGTCAAACTAGAACACAAACCCAAACCAGGTAACTTAGCTTATAACCATGCTAACTTCTCTTCCTTTGTCATCTTCTGTGCAATTCTTATTATGTACATTATAACTTAGTTCATGATATAATACTGTCATAATCGATGAGGAAAAGAGCTACATAAGGGCATCTTCCCAGGTTGATATGTTGTCATTTATTACGTATTAAATGCTAGATTTATTATATTTTGGCTTGGTTAATGAAATCTATTAAAAACTTTGTGTTGTATCCCAACATATATATGTTTAATTCTTTGTCACCCTCTCCCCAAAAATGATCAAGACAGCTTTTATTCTGCTGAACTCTATCGCATGCTTGATGTTACCAGCTTGGCCATTATTACGAGAGGATTTGTGTAGAACATATATTGTTTAATATGGAAACCATTGTTAAAAACACGAGAAAAATATGATTGGAACAATCCCAAATCAGATCATGAGTTAGTTATATAAATCAAGTTAGAGAATTTTACCCCAGCACCCCTGATTCTTCCATGTCCTCTCCGGTTAACTCCAGAATTCCCACCTGAACTGCTGAACTGAACAACAACACACCACATTTAATAGAATCGAGAAAACTAAACAATCAAAATATTTACCACAATCAAATTTCTTAAAGTTAGTTCATTGCACTAGTACATGCATGTTGAATGTCATTTTACTCCCAATATTCTCATATTTTCTACAAATAAAACCAGAAATAAAAATAAATAAATAAAAACATGAAATGGCATTTTCACATAATCTTATAAAATCATGCTTCAGATAGTAAGCCCTTACCATCAACATCTTGCATTCATCTCCATACCACACAAATATATTAACCACATTACATATCCTTCAAAAACAGTGCCCATACACTAAATATTAAGCTTTTGGCATTAAAAAATTCTCAGTGGTTTAATTTTAGACTTACTTGACCATCAGGTATCTTCAGGATCAAATGAATCTAACAGGTGCATGTTACATGGCTCCTTGAAGTAAAATCATAATAGCCACAATCAAGAACTCATCTATCAGTATATGTGAATGTTTATTTTGTTAGTTGCTGGCTAGATGACCACAAAAAAAACTTGTTAAATTTTCGTGAGCATCTTTTTTGCAAGTTTTAATCCTTAACTACTGTTGCTCACAATTCCTCCAATATAAAATAAACAGTAAATTTAGAAAGAAACATCCATTTGTCACAAACAATACAGGACATCGCATTTATCACATGTAATACTATGTGAACCACACCCTAAACCACTCAACAGCAACTATTAACTGATCTTTTGAATTCAAAAGATGACAGAAAATTTCTTTCTCATGCAGTCTCTAACATTTTTATTTCACTGACCATTAAGAATCACATCTCCCAGGCAGTCCCTTTGCATTCAAGAAAAACATGTAAAGACACCATGCATTGTTGTTCCAAACCACATAAAAATGTTATCATATATAGGCTATGCAATGTGGCTAACATCAATAATGTCTAATATAGCATCTACTCAAAATTTCATTACACTCACTTAACAAACACCACCTGAAGTATGCATTTGACATGGAGATATGAGTATGAATCCAATTTCAGAGATATTAAGTATATATCACCACATTATAATAGAAACCTAACAAAAACTGATATCAAAATGTAAACAATGCTAGCCAAATCATAACCGCTATGTCTGTACTCAATGATATACATATTGTTCTATTTCGTAATAGTTATAAAACAGTTATGCAAACAAGGATCACTTATAGCATTTTGCTTAGAACATATCTGTAGCTTTGTTTCTTAGAGTAACCTGCTAAGATCCATCTGACAACATCACCCTCTCATTCTTATCCATCAATAATTCAAGGGATCATTGGTATAAGGAGTTCTTGTAGGTCAAATCAATACCAACATCCACAAGCCCTTGAAAATCAAAGCTTGCTGTTTTGCTAAACTTTTGCTTCAATTTTGCCAAGGCAAATGATTTGGAAGTTTGTCGAAGCATCATAGCATCAGAAACAAGCTAGTAAGAACTTAAATGCATTGATCTAGAGCCAAATTTTAGGGCAGTCAAAGCGCATTCCAACAGATCTGGAGTTATAAGCATAATGCATTCTACCAAAGGAAAATTTGACTAAGTCTCAAAAGGTTCTGGCAACATGCAGATCCAGGATTAATCAATACCAGACTTCCACGGAGATGACATCAGCCAAAGTGCTAGCAAAGTCCAGAAACAAGTAAACCAGAACGATGCAATTCTGACATCGCTCAAGACCGAAACGGAACAAAGTCAGGCCTTTCCAGTGCTCATCAGAAAGTGCTCTGAGACTCTCGAAACCAAAAGGCCAGAATGAAGCAAAGCCAGACTTTGCAAATGCTTACATCAGCATAAGCATTGCAGAAGTCCGAAATTGCGTCGAAACGCCAAAATGTATCAAAATCAGGTCTCCAAAAGCGCCTAGATCAGCGAAAGTGCTACTAAGGTCCGGAATTGCACAAAACCAGAAGATCAAAGCATTGCCCAAAAAGGCAAGAATCCAGACCTCTTGAGAGATGAGGTCAGACAAACCTTTCGAAAAGTCCGAATTTGTCTCAAAAGACCTTCAGAGCAATCAAAAGAGCCCGACGTTGCTACGTGCCCTGACATCAACTCAAACCACCCGTAAACGTCCCCTTCTTCCAACTCGATCTTGTCAGAAGTCGTAACCGCTCAAAGCTCCTCGAAACCAAGGCAATTTAGGTCTTGAAAGCAACATGTTTGACAAACCATTGCAACAGCCGAGCAAATTGCATAGGATAACAATTGGAGATCAACGGATTTGCTAAAGGCACACCGGAGCTGAAGCGACATGAAAGAATTTGGACCCACCACATCAGCATGACAGCACAGGGCATGAAGATGACCTCCGCTACCATGAGCATTTCTTGCCAAGTTGTTTCTAACAAGCCTGTAACAAACTTTCTGAAAATCTTGAGCTGCATTATTCATGTAAAGATCTATAAATAGCCTGATTCACCTCACAACGAGGGTTGGCTCCGTAGCATTTGCTTGAATATGTTGTATGATGACTGCTGCCAATTAATGAAAAGCGAAGCTGTTTGGCCTCCATTGTGGTTGCATTACCAGGTTTTTATGAAAGAAATTTTTGTTTTAATGCATTTTTGTTGCACTCTATGACTAGTTAATTTTGCTACAGCGAATTCTGCTAAATTGGATCGCTACTTGGATTACTTTCGTATAGTATATGGAATGCTTAGAGTATATAACCTGCACTTAATGAGATTAAACTGCTTTCATGGATGGCTGGTCTGTTAGGTTTCATTCAAAATTAATTGTGTAAGACTCTTGTTAAGTGTATGTTCATTGTTGTTACACTATATTCCGCCCATCTTTAAGCAATTTTCTAAACCCTCGTCCCTTTCTAACCCTTCCACTTCTCTCTTTAGTCATAAAACCCCGTTTTAATTTTACAAGCATTACAAGGAGCCAGCCTACTCCGAAGGTTGAACTTGGGAGAAATCCCAATCATCCAATCTTGGCTAAAATCTAGGGCGCACTTTACAGACTAGGCAGATTCTAGACCAAGAGTTTTAGCACGCCCGATGGGACTCAAATTTATCCCACTCACAAACGAGCATATCAGAACATTCAAGGAGAATTCCCATCATGCCAACCGAGAATTTTAGCACGTCGGGATGAAGCTCGTCAATTTGCTTTACTCACCCAGAAAATTCAAGATTACGGTGGATAGTCTTGACCTCTTAAGCGTAGAACACATATTCACCTAGCGACTCCATTGATGCAAGATCCAAAGACATTGGCAACTTCACTGGTGGCAGAACCCAAAACTACATTTAGAGGATTTTCATTCATCAAGCCATGGTCGAACAAATTTGTCCAGCTTGGAATAGTGTTGGACCTCTTGACATTCCAAATCCTCATGAGATCCCTACCTTACCTATCTATGATGGTAGTGGGAAAACAACTTCCAAGCACTATCAAGACGTAGCCGCTTTGGCTACCACCTACAACATTGCCTTCAAAGATGTGATGATCAAACTCCTTGCTCGATCTTTTCAAGGCAAAGTGTTGTTATGGTAACGCTCCTTAGAAGACAAAAGCATTAAGGCATGGGCCGACCTGGTTGAGCCTTTCATATCAAAGTTTGATGATCTTGGAGACCCATTCTTACTGCTCACCTAGTTTTCCTTCATTCAAAGATACCCTCATGAAAGCATTACCAATTTCAACATTCGGTTCAAAATAACCTGGAGAGGGATTCCTGAAGAAATACGGCCATCACATGCCCAAGCCTATATCTACTACATTCATGCTCTTACCCTGGACTTAAGCCTTCTAATCCAGCAGTCCAACGAAAAAAGGTTCCCGCAAATCTTCCAAGTAGCTATCACAGCAGAAAATATGCTCATATCCACAGGAAAGCGCGCCCCTAGAACCACCATGTGGGATATCCCTCAAACCCATCAAGTGAATTCACAAATTCCTTTTCCAACCCTACCTCCACCACACAATAGGCTGCCTAAGTCATATCTATCACATCCATGTCCGATAGAGATTGCATCCACCATATCTATCTCAGAATCCCAAACAGTGCAAAAACTAAGAGTTCTAATTTAGCACTTGACTAATGAAGCTCAAAGAGGTGGAAGGACAAGACGCTAAGGCAAGAATTAAGACATATCCTCGAGATATGTATTCCTCTAGAGATCAGGAGATGTGCGGTAATGAAACCAATGGAAGAGGTTAGAGACAAAGAGGAGCCCCCTGCTACGGTTATGTGTAAGCGCTCAATGTTCGGCAGTTGTCACAATGTCAAGTTGTCAACAATTATCAAGTTTCTCAGTCTCACTCCTACCCAAATGTAATTCAAGAAATGAGTAACGTCGTAGCTCTTGCAGTGGATCCGAAACAATATTTCATAAGAGAGGGATCCCCCACTACTTGTCCAGTCAGTACAGATGAAGAATTTGGCCCCGGTTCCTTATCAGCATATGATCGAAAGGCCGGAGATCCGAAAAACATGAGGTAGGAGATGGAGCAGAGGGTGGAACAACTTGAAGAAGAAAAGTTGGAACCAACACTATGTCCATCAAAAGGATGGCAAGAAAGAGGAAAGCCAAAGTCTTATGTTGGAATACTAACCCCAAAAATGCTAAGTCCGGAAACATGGCAGCTAAACCAACAAAGGATAGAGACTTACCGAAAGATGTATTTCCCAACCATAACTTGGAGACAGAAGGTAGAAATAGTTGAACAATACCAAAAATTGTTCATGCCATCAGTCTAAGGACCGGAGCTAACAAACAAAGCAGGAGACAGTATTGAAGAAGTAAAAGGTCTAAAAGGTAATTTGTTAGTATCCGAAGTAGTAAATTTGGTCAAATTGGCTCTAAAAGGATTAGAAGATAGAACCAGTTCCCAAAATCAAAAAACAATATGAAAGCAACCATCGTTGGGCATGGATGAGATCCAATTCTCGCCCTTTTATCTATACCTATGCTTAGAGGGTTGGGTACTACATAATTGCACATAGATCCAAGAGTTGCTACCACAGTGATGCCCCACCCAGTCTAAAATGCCATGGGCTTAAATTACAACCAGTTAGATTCCGAGACACTGCACTTTACTGGGATGCAAATCCGAGCAATCGGCTTCATAAAAGAGGTTCCAATATTACTGCATATATGCCCAAACCTTGCCATAGTACAAGACGTGACAATTGTTGATCTGTTGCCATTGCTTGGGATGTGCTTATCCAAGGAAATTTTGGAGCAATTAGGGGGACACCTGGCCCTAGATCACAGTCACATGACTATCCCTACACTGAAAAGTTGGTCCGGATATAAGGTGAGAAGCCCGAGTCATATCTTATCGAAAGATATGAAGAGCATGGGACAAATCTGGCAGAAAAATTCTTCAAGCACGCACACATGGAGGTAGTTGATTGGTCAAAAGAAGAGAAAAATTTTATCTGGCACAAACTTTCCATGGGTGGTCATAGCCTCAAGATGAGGATTTTGTCAAATTTGGAAAAGTAGCAAAACTCAAAGGCTAGCTACAAATAGTTTCAAGGCTCAAAGAGACAATTTGCGACAAACATGGCCAGAAGGTGGGGGAAAGCCAATAAAAAAGTCGTGTACAGCGGAAGGAAGTTTTATACCAAACCCAGAGCTGATGATAAACATGCTTCTTGGAACTTTGCAAACATCTGTTGTCAATTCGGCACATAGACCAATGCAAATGGGAAATATACCCACTAACTCGTGCTAAAAAACAATCACCTATGTTAAGTCCCAATGAACTATCCAAGCAACCCTTGGAACCAAAAGTCACACAAAGTCAACTCAATGCCAATACCCAACCAGAACAAGCTACGTACTTCAAGAAGGGTATTAGAGAGAGAAGCTTAAGTTCGACATTATATGGTCGAGCCATTGCAGGTTGCAATGAAAAGGTGAAGTTCGTTTCCGTTGGCGTGAAGAGGCATGCCACAATTTTGGTTAAAATAGTCAACATGTAAATAAAGCCTATAGCGGGCATATACAGATAAAAATAAAGGTCGCTGGCTCGAAGGGATAGCTACATTGCAGAAGTGACACCTTCAAAAGAACACCAGATAGCTCACATGCATGAGATTTTGAAGACCAAAGAAGATTTCATAATATGCTAATTAAGCTACATTGGGAATACTCTTTCTTGAAAGCAAGCAAACTCTAGACCAAAGAAGAGAAAGATGAACTTGGCAACAAATCCAACCCCCCCCCACCCCCACGTCAACGTAAGAACCTCTATAAGGCGGCCTTTGCTCCCTTCGCATCGCATCATTGCTCCCAATTTTGCCAAGGACTATGTTCTTTTGGCCTAATTTTGATAGGCTTCTCAATCCGCAATGAGGGAAAGCAGAGATGGACTTACTTCTCTAGTAGTCCCTCTTCTTTTCTTTCTCCTTTCCTTCGATTTTGCCATTTCTTAAGGATATCACAATTATGTCAAAGAAGCAAAGTCCAAAGAGCAAAGGAAAAGGGGAAGAAGAGAGACAATCTGAAAAGTTGATGAGGCTAACCAGCAGAAACAACCACAAATTGAGAGGAAGCTTTGTTTGGCCAAGCCTAAGGAGTGTTTGCAATTACACGCCTTGAGGCATTACTTTCAAGACACGTAACTGTGAACACTCTTCGAACTCAACAAACTGAGATTTCTCTAAATCCATGGAGTGAGAAGGGCCATTGAAGAATCCCTCAGTTAAGAGGGGAGCTTCACCTTTCTTGCTTTATTGCTTTTTGATATTGTTAGCAGCCAAATAGCAATAAGGTAGGAGGGCAAAGTTAGAAGTCGAAGACAAATTTTGAATGTGATCGAAGGAGGTCACCACCACCCAAAAATCATTCCTTCCATCCGCACATCATCCACCTCATTTTTACTCATTATACCTCATTCCCTGTTGCCTTCCCTATCCCAATCCACCTTCCTTCCTCCTGACCATTCCACGCTCGCCTTTGTTCATTCCCCATTCTTCTAACACTCTGTAGCCCAAAAATAGGCCAGCTAGAGCTTCAATAGAAGGAATACTCTAGCCAATTGAGAGGTCGTTAGAAGATGACATGCAAAGCGTGAAAGAGGATGTACAAAGTATGCCACATGGCACTTTGATACCTCGATGACAAAAATAGACAAATTATTTGAATGAGAAGGACCCAACTAGCAAAAGGCTATTGAACGCACAAAGAAGGAAAGCATGCAAGCGAATCTCTCGCACAAACCGAATTTTTTTTTAAAAGAGCACCTATTCAGAAGATGATGCCCGTAATCATTGCAACACTTAGTTGGCATACCCATCCGCTCAATTGTATAAGGAAATGAAGGCCCAAGTTGAAATAAAGATTCGAGTGCAAAGCCCATATTGCTTAGTAAAGCAACCATGCATATCTCCAAAGCCCTAGGACGTTGTGCAAATGCCCGCAACATCGAAGAAGAATATCTGTGCAACTTTGTGAAGAAAAAGGAAGGTGCAAAGTAAGGAAAGGCTCCAATTTGCAAGTGCTTGGAATATTTACCTAAGACAGTTTATCTAGGTTTAAAACAACTCTCAATTGTGGCAGACTATGCTTAGGGAAGTAACAATTTTGCACGGGCAACTACTCATTAGGTATCTCCATCCCCTTTCCTTTCTTTTTCCCTTCTCATATTTCTTTCCTTTTTCCACTTTCGCACCTTGCCTGCCTGTATATCTCTTCATCATCTCCAGCCTCTCCGTTTTCCAATGCCCTTGCCTTTCTTGCTTCTTGTAGTTTTTAACCCCCCATTCCCCATTTTGTAACTCTTCCATCTCTTAGTGCCTAAAACTTTACTGCCTTTTTAATATCCCATTTTTGTCAGTTAATCTTCTAGCTCACCTTCTTCCTTATAGCCCTGCAATCCCATAAATAAGACTCCAAAGGTTCTCTATTTCTGCAAACAAAAATCCTTGGGAGGCACCAAGAATGTAGGTCAAATCAATACCTACATCCGCAAGCCCTTGAAAATCAAGCCAACTTACTGTTTTACTAAAAATTTGCTGATTCGAAAGTTAGTCAAAGCATCATAGCTTGTTAAGAACCTAGATGAGAAAATCGGCAAAAAATCGACAGAATCCCGATATTTTGAAATGGCGATGCAATCGGCAAAGAATGGACGATCCCAATTTTTTGCCGATTTTTTGAAATAGTGATGCAATCAGCAAAGAATCGACAATACTGGTTTTTCTTTTTTAAATCTGCAATATTTTTTTTTTTTATAATTTTTTTTAACGCTGTGGCCGATTTAGGGTTTTCTTATGCAAGCCTATTTCAGCTGTTAATGTTTGAACTTCGAAGTTCAAATTTTAAACCCTAAACCCTAAATCCGAAACCCTAGTCTAAGGTTTCGGGTTTTTTTTTCCCTCTTTTTAAGTAAATATTGCTGCCTGATAACTATGTATGCAAGCCCATTTTTCAGCTGTTAATGTTTGAAACTTTGAAGTTTAAACCCTAAACCCTAGGCTAGGCCCTAGGGTTTGGGTTTAGGGTTTGTTTTTTTTTTCCTCCTCTTTTTAAGTAAATATTGCTGCCTGGTAACTATGTATGCAAGCCCATTTTTCAGCTGTTAGTGTTTGAATTTGAAACTTTGAACTTTGAACTTGAAGTTTAAACCCTAAACCCTAGTCTAGGCCCTAGGGTTTAGGGTTTTGGGTTTTTTTTCTCCTCTTTTTAAGTAAATATTGCTGCCTAATAACTATGTATGCAAGCCCATTTTTCATCTGTAAATGTTTCAATTTTAAACCCTAAACCCTAGCCTTTTGGTTTAGGGTTTAGGTCTTTTTTCCTTTTTTAAAGTGATTGTAACTTTGTTGTTACTTGTTTCCATGTGCAGGCATATAAAAAAAGAAACCTTTTTTTCCTTGTTGTTACTTGTAACTTTGTACCTTTTCATATTATAAGCAATACAAGATGTGTTTTGTCACTTTCATGTGTACTTAAAGCTTGAGCCTTGTATGATGTCTTGACATGAAGTATTGATTTTATTGCAATATTTGATTTGCATAATGTTAATTCATTGCAATATGAATGCAAAAAAATTTGTTTTCTTCGTTTTTTTTTTTGGCCGATTTTTTGCCAGTAATGTCAATTCTTTGCCGATTCCGATTTTCTCAACTATGAGTAAGAACTTAAATGCATTGATTTGGAGCCAAATTTCTGTTAGCTTTTGAAGCTTATTACTTAATATTAATAATCCAGAATATATGAAACAAAGTACTAAACCAATGTATATGATAATGGCAATATTCTGAATATATAAAACATAGAAATAACTCTAATATCTACTCCTAAATATGGCATAAACAAATGCTCACGGAAATGGTACCATAACACTGAAAGTACCAAGTAATGATATTACAAGTCACGTCACTTACATCCTCACATTACTATGTATATATAATGTAATGTGACTCTTCATATGTAGCACTCTTGGCCTTCACACTTCTAGACTCTTCATCTCCCTATTTTATGGACTCGTGCACATGGACTATTATGCACATTTACATTATTGAATATTATGCACACTTGTGCATTTATTGCATTACATAAAGTAAAGCCTAATCTAAGACATGTACTAAATAATGTAATATACTCCAACAATTTCAAGGCGGTCAAAGCGCATTCCAACAGATCCAGAGTTATAAGCATTATGCATTCTACTAAAAGAAAAATTGACCGAGTCTCAAAAGGTTTCGACAATGTGTAGATTCAGGATTAACCAATACCAGACTTCCACGAAGATGACGTCGGCCAAAGCACTAGCAAAGTCCAGAAAGAAGTAAACTGGAACGATGCGATTTCGACATCACTCAAGACTGGAACGAAACAAAATTGGGCCTTTCCAGTGCTCATCAAAAAGCGCTCCAGACTCTGGAAAACAGGAGGCCAGAATGAAGCAAAGTCGGACTTTGCAAACGCTTACATCAACATAAGCATTGTGGAAGTCCAAAATTGCACCGAAACGTCAAAATGTAGTTAAAATTTGAAGATTGAAGAAAGGAAAAGAATATATTACAATCAGGTCTCCAAAAGCGCCTACATTAGCAAAAGTTCTACTAAGGTCCGAAATAGCAAAAAACCGGAAGGTCAAAGCATTGCCCAAAAAGACAAGAATCTAGACCTTCTAAGAGATGAGGTCCGACAAACCTTTCCGAAAGTCCTTCACAGCAATCAAAAGAGCCCGACGTTGCTACGCGCCCTAACATCAATTCAAACAGCCCAGGAACGTCCCTTTCTTCCAGCTCGATCCTGTAAGAAGCCATAACCGCTCAAAGCTCCTCAAAACCAAGGCAGTTTAGGGCTTGAAAGCAACAAGCCTGACAAACTGTTGCAGCAGCCGAGCAAATTGCAAAGGATGACAATTGGAGATCAACGGATCTGCTGAAGGCACACCAGAGCTGAGGCAAGATGAAATTTGGACCCACCATGCCAGCATGACAGCACAAGGCATGAAGATGACCTCCGCTCCCATGAGCATTTATTGCCAAACTGTTTCTAACAGACCTGTAACAGACCTTCTGAAAATCTTGAGTTGCAAGATTCATGTAAAGATCTATAAATAGCCTGATTCACCTCACAACGAGGGTCGGCTCTGTAGCATTTGCTTGAATATATGTTGTATGATGACTGCTGCCAATTAATGAAAAGCGAAGCTGTTTGGCCTCCATTGTGGTTGCATTACCAGATTTTTATGAATGAAATTTTTTCAGTTGCACTCTATGACTAGTTACTTTTGCTACAGCGAATTCTGCTAAATTGGATTGCTACTTGGATTACTTTTTGTATAGTATTTGGAATGCTTAGAGTATATAACCTGCACTTAATGAGCTTAGTACTGCTTTCATGGATGGCTGGTCTCTTAGGTTTCGTTCAAAGTTAATTGTGTAAGACTCTTGTTAAGTGTATGTTCATTGTCGTTACGCTATATTCCACCCATCTTTAAGCAATTTTCTAAACCCTCATCCCTTACTAACCCTTCCATTTCTCTTTAGTCTTAAAACCCTGTTTTAATTTTACAAGCATTACAAGGAGCCGGGCCTACTCCGGAGGTTGAACTTGGAAGAAATCCCAGTCATCCAATCTTGGCTAAAGTCTAGGGCGCACTTTACAGACTAGGCGGATTTTAGACCAAAAGTTCTCTTGTTTCACTGTATCTATATATTGATCGAAGGAACTTTTAACTAAGAGACAACAATGAAGAAAGTCTACAACTGCTGCTTTCCCTAGAACATTTTTTAAAACCACTTATAGGAAATATGATTTTGTTGCACTCTTCAGGGAAGAATTTGCCATGAACTAAATCTCTGTTTTATATTGTTAATACCTTTTATGAATTTGCATAGCTTCCTCTCAACAGAATAGTAGATATTCTATGCAAGAAAATCATGATCCAACAGAGAAAAGAAGCAGAGTCGGAACACCCAATAGCATAAGCAAAATTGTATGAATGCATTAATTAAAATCTAGCAGAAAACAGCTTGTTTAAACATGTTGTCACTTCAGATTAACAACAAACTTGGTGCAGTAGCTTGACAGTTCACCCCTTGGAGTAAAGGGGTTATGCATTTCCAGTTATTGTAATGTCATGATCACTCTCTTGGCAAAATCATATGTACTTTGGGGTAGTAGTAGAACCAAGAAGGAAATCAAGATGAAATGTGGGGTGGGGGGAAAGACGTGTGGGGCAACAATTCCCATCAAGTTACCAACAATGAAAATCAAATAGCATACGTCTTTGACAGCTTTGGCACTGGCCATACTTTGTAAGTTTATTCTGTATCCTGATGTTTGATCAATTTTAAATATTCAACTATCTTCTTCTATCACTTTGTTCTCTTTCCTGATGTTGGCAAGACTTGATTTAAAACTAGCAATATGTATAAATGTGTGTTGCATATATTTTCTTTGCATTTGTATCTGTTGGCCACAATTCATAGCGACAAGTAGTGAAATCCGTTACAGAGATATCAAAACCACAAGAGTCCCCCCTCCTTCCCATCACCATCTTAGACAAAGATACTTCTATGAAATTAAAAAACACTATCTAAAAATGTAACATTAGCAAACATCAAACCTCAAACTCCTGGTATCTCTTCTGCATCACTTGACTCCCAAAAAGATTGCACATTTAATTAGGAATACATACACTATAAACAAGCCTTCAATTTTTTTAAGTTTTAAATTCGACTTTTGGGCATGGACAAAATTGATCCTTCACCATTCAGTTATATGCTTTTTTATGACTGTAAAGGGCAGGGTATAATATCATCCTTCTCTTTCCATGTCAATCCCTGTACTTGCGTAATAGCTTTATGATTAATTAAAAGCTTTAATATGCATCTTAAGAATGATGATGAGTACAATCCCCTCTCCAACATGGTATTAAATAATGTTACTTGGAGTACCTTTTGGTGGGGATGGGGAAACACAAGGACTCGAAAAAGGGGCGGTTAGAAGACATCCCTAAGTCCTGGAAAAAAGGGGATGGCGATATAAAATTATTAAAAATATATAGAAATATAAAAAATTAAAATTACAAATGAAAAAACATTTTAAAATGCACAAATTTAAGTTAATCATTGGTTTTCTCATTACTAATCAGCAATCATAGACAAAATGAAAATACAATGATGTATTATTTGAAGAGTATAGTGACTGGTTCAATGTGATTGGGCCACTAGACTGCCAAGGATGCTCATCAAAGTATTGTGTCCAACTTCTCGTTTCTCGTGACTCATTTATTATTATCTGTAGCTATCCCAAACATCCAAAAATATGGTGGCAATGTCATGCACTGACCATATGTGCTTAAATGGATTGCAGACCTTTTCTAGAGATGCCAGAGTTTGTGTTTTAACTTTCAAAGTTTCAAGAGAAGCTATGCAAGCACCCATATATTTGCATTCTTGTCTCACTAAAAATCTTTAAGTTTTGGAATATGAGGGCAATTAAGTATTCAGGTTTCATATAAAAAGTCTTAAAGTTTTAGGACTTCCCGTCTCTCATGACTCATTTTGTATTATTTGTAGCTATCCCAAACATCCACAAATATTACGTAGCAATGACATGCATCACCGTATGTGCATAAATGGATTGCCAAACTTCTCTAGATATGCTAGAATTTGTGTTTCAACTTTCAAGGTTTCAAGAGAAGCTATGCAGGCACCCTTTGCATTCTTGTCTCACTAAAAATTTTAAGTTTTAGGATATGAAGGGAATTAAGTTTTCAGATTTCATTTATTTATGTAATTTGAAAACTCCCTATGATATGCAAACAACTCTCCACATTTTAGTTTGTACGAACCCATCCATTTGTAATATTGTTTCTATATATCAGCTGAAAAACATTGTATATTACATAGGGGAGTCCTGAGTGTCCCCTGTCCCTCAAGGAGATGTATAAGCATCCCCTACATGTCCCCAGATAAATGAGGATAAGAGGGGATGCAGTGATGACATCCCTCAGCCATCCCCTCCCCTATCCCTGTCCTCTCGGGGACGCATCCTTGCAGGTAAACAGCCCTAGCGACACATCCCCATGTAACATAGTAAATAATACATCATATCATCTATGGACATGCCCCCCCTGTTCATTCAGCACAATATTCTATGTCTGCATTTCTCTAATTATGATCTTGAGTGGCTCAATCTAATAACTTTATGACTTTAATCCAAGGCATTGTGAAGCAATGGTAGATGATATGCAATCATATGAGCACAACCTGAGTTCAAATCTCCACATTGTGATTAGCACTCTTCCGATAAGGCAAATTGTGGTAATACAGTTTGTTGTAATGCCATAATAATGTGCCTTGTTGGCATAGATGTATTACTAGTGGGTCCATTTCAACCCCATGTAACCAACTGAAAATAAACTAATTAATTTCATTAATAAAAACAAAACTATGATCGTAAGCACATAGCACCATGGTTCTACAATTATGAAAGTGGCCCCTAAAACTCTTCAGACTATAATAATAATGCCATAGTATCGCATATTCAACAATCTATGTTAAGAATTTTGAATCAATGAAGGATTACAAGCTTTTATTGTGAATGTTAGAAAACAAATATTACAAGCAAGGAAAACAATAACACAGAAAAAACAGTAACACAGATTTTTACGTGGAAACCCTGCAGTGTGCAGGTAAAACCACGAGGCAATGGCAGCTTCGTTATTTTATTGTTCTCGGCAAACTTTTTACATTCACTAACTTTTACATGCAAGGGGTCATTCCCCTTTTATAGAAAATACAAAAAACTGTTTGAAAACTGTCCGTACGTTTCCTCTCCCAGCTAGGGAGAGGAAACGTTTCCTCTCCCAAGTACGGTTGGGCGTGGAGGAGGATCACTATAAGCTGCACCACCATGCACCTCTCTGCTGAAGAACATTGGAGATCTGGATATTGACTTCACCTCCTAACAGTGAAAGATTGACAAGTATGATTCCTCATGTATTAATTGTTTTTTAAATTAACTTCAATGATCTTCCCATCATTAATACTCATTGACCTTTGGACATTGTCATGTTATGCCCTTCTATCTACAGCACACCTCTCACATAAACCATACAATCTCACATTTCGATAAGCCTTAGTTGCTAATAAATCGAAAACAACTAAGGTTGTTGAAATAAAAAAATGTGTGCCCCAAACCTCTTGGAAATGATCAAATGGTAAACTAAACAACTAATTATATAGAAAGAAACAAAAAATGACAAACACATGAAAAAGAAACACACACAGTTTAAAAAAAAAGAACAGAAAAAGAGGGAAAAAAAGACGAATGCACTAAAACTAAATAAACAAATAAATTCATTCCGTAAAGATTTACAATGCTTGATGTCAAAGATTAGCCCTACACATAAGGCTATACATGCCATGCCCAGGGCTACATGAGAAACTTTTGCTCACAATTTTAAAAATTGTCAAAATCAGCACTAGATCAAGACAAGTATCCAACTCCAGCAGCTACATTACAAAAAGGAGGATATTCGTCATCCTTACTCTGACTCATCCATAGTGGTTGGTGATAATTCAGCACAGATGGATACAACAGTGATAATTATTTTCAGTGAACGATCTACGCTGATGATCAGCTTGATTTGGACATGCAGTTCTTCTACAGCAGTTTCAGCTTCTACTGAACCATGCTTGTATTGTGCCTATATTACATCTTTATATATTTGATGTATATGTTCTACACAATGCCATCCTATAGAAAGACGTTCTAACCTTTCTGGGTCAGAGCTGGTATTTGTAGTTGTCTCTTGTACTTTGTAATTTTGTATTCTCTGGAGTACTATTCGTGGCTCCTCCAGCTATTGCAACCACAAATACTATTTTTTGAGCCCCATTGACCTACTTTGGTCACATTAATAAAGTTTCTTTCTTATTTCTATTGCAACCACAAATACTATTTTTTGAGCCCCATTGACCTACGTTGGTCACATTAATAAAGTTTCTGTCTTCTTCCTAGCTTAAGTGCAACCAAGAAAATATCCAAGTTAGTATTTTTTTTATTTTTAAGTAATGTGAAGTACAACGGTTAACACAACTGGAGGCCAGACTCTCAGGGGGCATAGGAACAGGGGGCCTCCCTCCCCGTGATTCAAACTGAGGTCACCAAGATGAAATGCCAATGACATACTGTTAGGGTGTCCCGACAGGGACAAGTTAGTATTTTTAGAATCTGGATCACATTCTTTTGTTTGCCTTTTTGTGTACTAATATTTCTTTATGGACACAAGAAGATTACAAGGCACCAAAACTCAATTCTCTACCTTTCATTTCCAAAACTCAATTCTCTAACTTTCATCTCTTGTTTCACTTTCACGTTATGGTTTAATTTGTATTTGATCCATAATCAACTATTCTATGCACAGGAGCCATTGTTAACTTTTTGTGTAATAAAACAACTACACATTGAACAGAAATTAAAATTCATGCACCCACACAAAAGACACATACTTAGCATGTAGAAACCCTTTAGGGGTAAACATATGCATGAAGAAAATCTGAAACAGCTTCTATTCTTTCCTTCAAACTTAATGATAGAAGTTACAAAGTTATCAGGCCACTTTGAAACAATTACAGTGTGATTTCCCAACAATAGAAAATAATACAGTGGTCTCATATGTTTCCTAATGATCTCCTGATTCAAATGACCTATGAACATGATTTAAGTTAATTATTTTTCAGTTACTAGGTTTGTTAATAAAGGGCAACCAGACTGTCCTTGTCTTCCCATAATGATATGCTAGTCACATGGCATCCCAACTGGTGCCTTCAGTCACTTTGGGTTGGTTGAATCAAAAGGATCATCAACCTGGATGAAGCCAAATAATCAGTTTAGATTTAGAAATACGGTTCTTTGAAGTTTGGACCTATCAACTCACCATTTCATTTCCATCCAAATATCTACAAGTTGTATCCATCTAAAGCCAACACATACTTCATGATACTTCCCTTTGAAATTCTTCTCTGTTGGCACTTGTTTATTTATCATCAGGGTGCTATACCTCAACCTCACAAACAATTGCAACCCTTTGTCAATGGGAAGGAAATGTTTAGCTTAGAGACAAACACACCAAAGACTCTTTTACATAGAACTTCCACCCAGATGAGCTTTGTTCCTTCTGTTCTCAATGGACACTTTCCTCTCATTATTTTACATGATACATTTAGGATCACACTTCCTTAAGGGGAAGGTTTTTGGACTCCAGAAACTTGGTTTCTTAACATTCAAAAAACTTCCCCTCGGTTGTTCTAACGGCAACTATCATTTTCCCTTATACATTATGGATCATACTTCCCTAAAGGGGAGGTCATTGATGTCCAGAAACAAACTTCTTAACATTCAAAGAGTATACCTTGTTTTGATGGCAACTATTATTTTCCCAATACATTTTGGATCATACTTCCTTAAGGGGGAAGTTTTTGTCTTCAAAAACTTAGTTATTTAACACAAGAATAATTTTTCCCTCACTTGTTCCAATGGCAACCATTTTGCCTTGCTAGGCAGCTATCTTTGGATTAGATCTACAAGTAATCCTGCTCACCACCTTGTGTTGGTTGTACATTTCTTTGCAGTTATGTATCCTTAGCGATTTTTTCAAAGAATTAGGCATTACCTCTTGTACCTAAGGCAAAAGATGCATGGTTCCATCCTCCTCACTTGTGACAGAGATTTTGTATGCATTGTTAGAAGTGATAGAACTCCCCAATATGTGAGCATGCATTTTCATAATGCTTAAATATGAGTCTCCTTTTAAATGGACCAATCAATGACAACAAACTTTCCATTGTGAGCTGACATCTTTTTTAATATATGTAAAATGATGCTTTAGAAGATGGCAGGTGCATTGCATAATTCAAAAGGATTTTGGATATATGCATTGATGTGCTACTCTCTATCACAAATGTTTTCAACTAGTCCTCTTCAGCAATGCTTTTCCAGTTCTACTGTAGAAGATTATCCCAGGAGTAGATTTTTATTTTGGTTTTTCCTCTGGCTAATTCTTCCATAATGAAATCATCAAACAAAATAGGAAAAGAGTCCTTCCTACTCACAGTATTCAGACTACCACAGTTCACACACATCCTTTCAAATTCTTATATATCCATGCAAAGCATCTTTATATTCCTTAAACATGCAAATGGTGCCTCCTTTCAGAACACTAACCAGTTCCTGCTCAGATCAGTTGTGGTTATTGTTATGTCCCTATTTTGATTTCTTATTTGAATGAGCTTCATTTGCTTCACTTCCCATTGGTCCTTTGAGTTACGTGTCCTAAGTTATATCACTTATATATGCATGGATGGATGATGGGCCAGCCAGTTTCGTCGTGTAGGGAGGCCTGTTACTTATTTATTTTTAGTTTGTTCTCCTAGTTCTTTTTTAACATTACAAAATGCTAAGAATAATTTGTATCTTTCAGCTCCCTCTGCCTCGAGATATTATCTTCAAAAAAATTGAATAACTACAGTTTTCCATCCTACATTAGATTTTATCAAAGTGCCTTCTAAACTTTCTTGTTCATCTTTACATTCAGAAGCAAAGCAGCAGTTGGATGGTTCATCTCCAATTACCCCCTCCATAAGTCAGTTCAGACTCTTCTTTTACTCTGCTCAACTACCAAACTGTCTCTGCCCAAATGACATATCGTTTATGCCTCCCTCAAGCAACCCAGCAAGGCATCATAATTTGACACTACTCTTATCACTGCAATCACCAAAGAATTTAGAAATATTTGCTTACCACCCAAATCTTCTAACCCATTAGTATCCGGAAGGGCTCCATGCATATCTGATTTGTCATGGTCAATCTAAACCTGACAACCAAAATACTGCCTCGAATTTCTTGAAGTGTCTTTTCAAATTTTTGGAGATCAATTTCCCCAACTCAAGGCTTATGCTTGTTTTTTTTTGGTAGTGGTGAAAAAAAAAGGGGTTTTGGATGGGCCCCAACCCTGTTACAAAATTAAGTTATCCAAGGTTACAATATAAACATCAACCTCCTCCTTGAGAAAAGCAAAGTTGCAACAAAAATCCTAGAATAAAACCAGACAAAAAACAACACTCTGGATGATATCGAAATCTATTTCTAGCAAGGGAGCAAAGGTCAACCTGACTGTTGTTTATTCCTCCCTTCCACACCAATAGTAGTAGCAAGCACTCCAATTCTCAATAATAGGTAATAGAAATAGCAGCAACAAAAGCAGAATCACATTATCGTGGCATTTGCTAGAAACACAACTGCTGTAATAGCAACAACATACAATCACATCAGTAGCACCAAAAGACCCCAGAAGCAACAACAATACCGACAACATCAAAAGATAACACCCTATGGAATAGAATTTTCTTCTGCCTCTGATGAGGTAATCCTTAAAAGAGATAAGGGAAAATTATTTTCCCATATCTTTCTCTAATCAAAATGAACTCCAATGTTTGCCAAACAATCAGCTGCAGCATTTCCTTCCCGATATATATGTAATATCTTCACCTTTGCCATTTGTTTTAAAAGGGATGAGGTATCCTTAATTAAACCTGACACCTGCCAGTTATCAGCTTTTCCTTTCTTAAGATCCCTGAGAATATTCATAGAGTCCCCTTCTATGATGACCTTCCTTACACTCTTCTGTCTCAACAACATAACACCAGAGTATAGGGCTTTAGCTTCCGCATAGTGATTGCTTTGTATCCCATAACTTTCTGCATAAGCCCATAACACTTCACCTTTCTTATTTCGAATGACACCTCCTCCCCCAGCTCTACCTAGGTTACCTTTTGCAGCTCCGTCAAAGTTTAACTTTACCCAGCCCTCCTCTAGTTTTAGCCATCTAGTGTTTGCTCTTTTCAAACTGATTGGCAAAGGTGCTGCTCTAGGTTCTCCCAAGTGCCATTCACTAGTGATCCTCTTTTCCAAATTGTTCTCAAAGTCCACACTGTTATCAAAGGCAAGCAAATTCTCCGTCACTGCAGTTTTAATTCTGTTAGACATTGAAAGTTCATCCTTACTTTCCCCCCTGAATACTCTCTGATTTCTTTCCCACCAAACACCCCACAAAAAATGAGGTAACAGTAAATTCCAGAGTTTTGATAACCTATTGCTGCTAAAAGGGCATCTCCATTGGTTAAAAAGCTGCCTAAAAGTACTAGGGACCACCCAAGAGCAAAACATAGCTTCCATTAGATTATTAAGTACCTTACTTGCAAACTCACAATGAATAAACAAGTGGTCAATTGATTCAGCATCCTTCATGCAAAGAGAACATATATTTGTTTATTTGAAAACCTCTCTTACTTAGGTTATCTAGAGTTAAAATCTTATTTTGTAAGCATAACCAAAGAAAGAAAGCCAATTTGGGGATTAACTCATTCTTCCAAACCTTATTTACAGGAAAGTCCCCCTCCACACCTCCGAACTGCAAGGTATAAGCTGATTTTACAGAGAATTCCCCTAAGGAAGTAGGGAACCAAATCAAAGAGTCCTTATCTTCATTATGAGGTAAGTGGTACTGCTGCGTAGAGATTGTTGCAGTTCCGAATCAGCAAAATCCAAAGTTAGTTCTTTCCAAAACCTCTGACCTTCCCCAAATTCTATGTAATCTTTGACTAGCGGTCCATATTTTTGAACCAAGGGATCTTTTAGTCTTCTGAACTCTTTCATCTGCTGTAAAGGACTATTTGCAATCCAAGTGTCTTCCCAAAAAAATATTTCCTTGCCTTCTCCTACCACCCATCTTAGACCACCTCTCAACAATTTCCTAGTTTTTGAAACTCCATTCCAAACTGTTGATCCTTTAGGAGGGTCTGAACTTCTAAAGAAGAGTATGAAACCTTCTAGGTGCAAGGTGCGGGGGCGGCGGGAATCGCGGTTGTAGGTGCGTCCCCTGCCAAAAATAGGGTTCAACGGGTGCGGGTGCGGGTGCGGCTAGTCTTTAATTTATTAAATATATATATATATATATATATATATATATATATGTATGTATTTTTTATCAAAAAAAATTAAAAAATAAAATAAATTATGCACATTGTGAAATAAAATAAATCATTCATACACATTGCAAAATATTTAAATATGGCATCATAAAAGCATATTGATATATGATATTCATGTAAAAAATGACAGGATGTCAAAGTCATAAAGACTCAAGAGATAACAATATACTTTAAGTATATACTATAGTATTTAGTAGTGGACATGTACAAAGATAACATCAAATATCTGATATTTGACTCTCATTCGTCATATTCCTCATCATCATCTTCTAGGCCCTCCTCGTGTGGATCTGGTGATCGTAGATCCGAAAAGCTGTCACGCCTGCTGCCATCTCTGTTGTCATCAGGAACTGCATCCCAATATGCAAAAGGCCCCTCTGTATAACCCTTGTCCTTACGGGACATGAGTCGAAGAGTACTATGGACATACACGAGGTAATCTGCCCTACTCGCCTCTAATCGACCTCTCCTTGCTGAATGGATAAATCCATAAGTACTCCAATTTCTCTCACAAGCTGAGGAACTGGCCACCTGAGACAATAAACGACATGCTAGTCGCTGCAACTGTGGCATCCCTATAAACGACAATGTTTTTTTTTTTAATACTATGCCCCTTTATTATCCTATTATAAAGTTTAAAGTTTAAATTTATAAAAACTTTAAAGTTTAAACTTTTAAAAAAATTAAAATGTTTTTTTCACTTTTTCTTTTTAATAATTTTTGAAGCCCGTATGCGCTAGGTGTAGTTGGGCCCACCTAAAATTTAAAAAAATAAATAAAAAATAAATAAAAAATTAACTTTTTTTTCCTATGTTAATGCCCAAACTGGGTTGGGTTCGGTCGGCTGAACCCCGACTAGCCATAAGGTCCAGGTTGGTCGAATCCTGACTGACAGGGTTTGGTCCAAGGCAAACCCTGTTAGACAGGGTTCGGATGGGGTTCGGCCCAGTCGTACCCGTTCGTGAACCTGTGCACCCGGTGCGAGTGAGGGTTCGCGCACCCAGCCATGACAGGGTTTGGTCCAAGGCGAACCCTATCAAGGTTCGGATGGGGTTCAGCCCAGCCGTACCCGTTTGTGAACCCGCGCACCCGGTGCGGGTGGGGGTGCGCGAACCCGGTTACACTGCTTCCAAGTACTTACCTTTAAGAATATTAGCCCAAAGCAAATCTTGTTCCTTGGTCAATCTCCAACCTGTTTTAGTTAGCAATGCTTTATTGAACTGCTGCAACTTTCTTATCCCTAGACCACCTTCCCTCTTCGAAGAGCAAACTCTATCCCATGATACCAAAGCAAGCCTTTGTTTTTCTTCTACCCCTGCCCAAAGAAACCTTCTAAAGATTTGCTCTATTTTGTTTTTGACCTTGTAGGGGATTATGAAAAGTGACATGTAGTAAATTGGGATGCTTTGTAATGTTGCCTTTAGAAGCTGTAATTTCCCAGCTTGAGATAGCATATTACCCTTCCACCCCACCAACTTTCTTTGAATTCGGTCTATGACTGGAGCCCACATTTCTTCTTTCATTCTGCCTGTGAAAAGAGGTAATCCAAGGTAGGTAGCTGGAAATTCTGCTATGTTGCATCCCAAAATCCTAGATATTCTCTGTTGCACTTGTCTAGCTGTGTTGACAAAATAAACATGACTTTTTCTGAAATTGACACTTTGATTGGAAGCTCTTTCATAAAGATGTAGGATATTGAGTATCTCCTTCGCTTCTCTTATTGAGGCTTCACCCAAGATGATAGTGTCATCCACGAATTTCTGGTAAGACACTGCTGCAACATTACCTGCAGGTTTAATCCCTCTTATCTTTTCTGTGGCAGTGGCTGCTCCCAAAGTTCTACCTAAAGCTTCAGCCATGATGATGAACAAATATGGGGATATAGGATCTCCTTGTCTTAGACCTCGTTGCCCCCTAAAGAAACCTGCTAATCTACCATTAACTATGATTGAAAAATTTGTTGAAGAGAGACATATTTTTATCCATTGTCTCCACTTAAAATCAAAACCAAATTTTTGCATTACCTTATCCAAGAAAATCCATGACACCCGATCATATGCTTTATTCATATCTAGTTTAAATAGCATACCTGCAACACCCCTCTTATCCATTGAATGCAATGTTTCATGTACTGTTATTACTCCATCTATTATTTGTCTCCCTTGAACAAAACCTCCCTACATAGAAGAGATGATCCTTGGAAGTACCTTCTTGAGTCTATTGGCCAATGTCTTAGTGAGAATTTTGTATATGGAGTTGTAGAGGCTAATAGGTCTAAAATATTTTAGGGAAGAGGCTCCATGATTCTTTAGGATCAAAACCAAAAAAGTATTATTCCAATCCTGAAGTAATGAATTAGAGACTTGAAATTCTCTTACTGCCTCTACAACATCTTTTCCTATTATGTGCCAAAAACTCTGGAAGAAGCCAACCGAAAAACCATCCGGACATGCTTGTTGCTCTTTCTTGTCAAGAAAGAACAAAAATTTGTTACTCCGTCAATTTTGAGGACAGACTTGCAATGTAAATTGTTTATAAAACTACCTTACCAATACTGTACCTTTTACTAAAAGTCATGCTTGCCATGATTAACTTACTGGTTCATTATGGTTTTGGCATTCCCTATACCATGGAATTCCACACAATATTCATAATACTATGCTAAAACAATATAACACTTAGTTTTCATCTCTCAGTTTGTCAAACTCAACAATGTTCCATTGTAACTGCTTTTGAGAAGCCTTTCTGGCTTCTCACATTGTGTTTACTAACAGTTATAACCTTTCTTTGGATGGCTCCTTGTAACAAACATAGCCTCTTCAGCAATGTCCATAGCAACAAGAATTCTAGTTTTGTTAAATGATTGCATTTATTATTGCCATCACAGCACATACACAATAAGTTAGATCCTTGTCTGATTGTTAAAATCTCATCCAAAGTGTCAACATTGTATACACCTGTGTACTGAATCACTGGTATGCATTCAAGTCACATTCATTCTTCCTAGAGATTGTGGTCTCTGACTCTCCATTGCTTTTTGTTATTTTGTTGGAGAGTTTGAAAAGAGCATGGATCTAGGAAATTCACAAGCAAATCAAAAGTGAGGATTGTGTTTGAAGAGATACAGTGCAGACGTACCAAGTAAAAAGGTCAAGCCATATGTGAAGGGATCAAGTTTAGGAAGAATAATCCTCTTTCTAACAATACAAACAGATAAATTTATAGTTGGACAATTGTTGCACAGTACACATTCAAATCAAAAAATTGTTAATCGACAAAAGATACTATGTAAAAACAAATTCCTCATCTGTATGGAAATAAATACCAATATAACTATTTCTTATTTTAACTGTTCCATGTCACAACTATCTTTAGGGTGAGAACGAGCAAGTGTTGTAAATGATGCTATTTTTTTCCAATGAATTGATGGAATTTTAAGAATTCATTGCATTCTAGCTATTCACTGCATACTTGAAATATGCATAGCTCAAAATCAATATTCAACACTCAAGTGTAATGTAAGGTTGAAATTGATGGTGTCTTGGAGTAATGTGTTTTCTTTCAACAGTTGCTCAACTCCATTTCAATCCCCATTTGTTTACCATTTGCATTCAATGCTTTTTGCTAATGATATTTTCTGTGTACCTCATCCTCTTTGAGGATTACATAAAAGTTACATGTTCTTGCTCACTTTTGTAACCTCGACCAATTAACAGTTAGCGTTAACAAAACTAAAGTTATGGTCTTCAATGCCTCTAAAGATGCTGTCTCCAAATTTCATTTATTCTATAAGAGTGAGCCCACTAAGCCCACAAAGATCACAACAAGTTACACCTACATGGAGATTCTATTTTTTGGGTCCACGTTTCAACATGAAGCCTACCTACTTATCATGACCTTTTAAACTGTATATGCCCCTCTCTATTTTAAAGGACAAGTTAAAACAAATACATTTCCATGATATTATTTTGAAGACGCGTCTCTTTAATACAATCACTAGACCCATTACCATTTATGGGTTGAAGGTCTGGGGCCGCAATTTGAGGCTGTTTGACTGGAAACATGTTGATAGAGTACACACTATTATTCTCCAACGTATGATCTATTGTAAACAGGCAATTTGTCAAAGCTGAACTTGATTCCCAGCTTCTTTCTCTTCCAAGTGCTTTCAAGGACAAGAACCTTTGGTTATTGAGCTTCAAGTTGAGGGAGAGATCTGAATTTTCCGTGTGTTCCTCAAAGAAGATTTGGCTCATTAAGCCTTCCCTAAACATCCACATTGTTTGTATTTCAAAATAGGGTTGCCTGTTTAGTCTATTTGCATCTCCATATACTGCCTTTGTCCTTTCCATATACTCTTTGGAAAAGCCCACTCCCCCTACCTTTTTCTTTGAAAAGGGAAATTAGCGTTGTCACTTAAGAGGATACAACAACATAGTCAAGTCACTTGGATCTCCTCCCTATAAACTCTCAGCCCAAAGACAGCTCTCCCTGCTAATCATTTCTTGCACAATGTGTCCAACTCAACTACATTTAGCATCTTCTTCCACATGACCTGAGAATACCCATTATCCAATAAAGGGTATGTTCTCTCAAGCAAGTTGTTAGGACAGATCACCATATTCAGCAAACTGAGTGGGTATGTCGTCTTTGCTCTTTAGAAGGTGGAAGGAAATGATACTTTATTATTTGGTGCCGTATCTTTTATGAGAACCAATGAAGTTTATTATTATTTGTAGAAAACTTTAAAGTGTCCTCAGTCCCTTTTTTATTATCCAAATTAGAGATGTTTGTTCCTTTACCTTTGACAACTTACTTCTAAACAACGGGTTCTTCAAGGCCTTTCCAAGGCCACCAAATTTGTCATTTCCTTCTTTCAAACTATCTCGACTATACGGTATGTCCAAATTTTATTAGTCTCATTAGATGCAAACACAAGTGATTGGTCACACAACTTGTTGGTTGCAGTAACTTCTTCCCAATACCCTTTAAAGCATTCTCAAAGCCAAGCATGAAAGATGGGATCCAGTAAATATGCATCTACTTGCTCTAAGTCATCAACAAAATTGATATATGCACACATTGGGTTAATCCTATCTCTTTTATCACATCTCTCAAAACCTCAAATTTTCAAGATAAATTCCTGCATTATCCAAAACAATCAACAGGTTGAAGAAAACATGCATCTGCAAACATAACAAATAGGTTGATGAACGGTCCTTGATCAATATCCATCCACAAATTAATGACAATGGAGCTCCATTTCCATGCTCAAGTCAACCTCATAATACATCATCAAGTTAATCTTTGAATGTTTCAACTTTCAAACACTATTGTTCTTAGTTTGCAATTTTCCCAAAAGATATATATGAGAGGCATGCAAGTGTCGCTTCTGGACATATTTTAACATGGATAATGCATAACATAGAATGCCATACCGTCAGCAAAAAAAACATGTCAATTGTTTCATTCACAATTTAACAACTTCATGTACTTGCATGTCTCTATAACAGTAGCCACAGCTCTTCTTTTCAAGTTGGCAAACATCCTGCCCCCTTTCAATTGTATCATTTATAACCGTCAGCAAAGAAAATGTGTCAATTGTATCATTTACAACTTGACATCTTCATGCACTTGCATGTCTCTATAACAGTAGCTACAGCTCTTCTTTTCAAGTTGGCAAACATCCCACCCTCTTTCAATTGTATCATTTACAACCATCAGCAAATAAAGTCTGTCAATTGTATCATTTACAATTTGACATCTTCATGCACTTGCATGTCTCTATAACAGTAGCTACAGCTCTTCTTTTCAAGTTGGCAAACATCCTACCCCTTTCCATATTAAACCTTTATATACACTAGCGGTTAAATTAAAAGTTCCATGATGTTTCTTTCTATCTAGCTCTGCCTCTGATTGCAGATTAAGACGTTCACTTTAAGCTATTTTTTTGGGTTCTTGCAATTTCTCTTGATTGATGAACACATGGATGAGTAACTCATGCCACTAGAAATTATGCATTAATCACTTACCATCCCACTATAAAGAACCAACAGCATGATTTCTTATGAAACTTGCCTTATTTCTTTTCTTGAAGGAGGGGCAAGGTTTGAACTCAGGACCTACTCCCACTAACACTTGCTTTATCTCTTTTCTTGAAGGAGGGATGAGGTTTGAACTCAAGACTTGGCCCCACTTACTAAGCATCTTCCACCATTACACTAAGACCCTTACTTTAGCTCCATTTTTCTTGTGTGGTCAAAGAACTTTGTTCTAGCTCCCTGCAAAGTAAGTACTGCATGGAATTGAAAACAGTGTCAATCCCCACTCTTTTCAAGTGTGATTTAGTATGATAATACAACATGTCAAACATCAATCTCACTGGTTTAAAAGGAATCCTTTAAAAAGATCCATGTAAATTGCAATAGGCATGGTTAGGGGTTCAAAAGTTGGACTTCTACTACCTACCCACCCCATTCTCTCTCTCTTCTTGTTTGGCCAGCTGGCATTTCAGTTTCATATTCAGAATATCCAGTGTAGGGGTTCAATTTGTTCTTGGGTTTATTTTCAAATGTTTACTTCCTCATAATGCAGTGAAAGCTTAAAAATGGAAATATTAAAGAGAAAAGCAAGTTCACTCTCTCCCAACATTTCTGTGGTTGTTGAAGCTTTGGACTGCTGCTCTTCTCCTTGGGTGATCAACCTGCTTGCTCAAATAGAGCAGATTAGGGTTCAGAAGAGCTAAATGAGGCCCAGATCCCCCTTCATGATTCTTTTAATTTGTGTGATTGTTTTTCAAGGATGGATCAATGATGTTTCGTCCAATTCCCACATCCTCTACTGTCTACCCAAAGTAAAGGCAAAAGGTGAATTTTTAGATTCCATCCTACTTGGCATACCCAATGGCATATGAGACCCATTTCATCCACAAGGAACTTTTTTGTTTTATCTTATACAATTTTTTCCAATTTTAAACCTCTTGGAATTCAACCCCTAAGCCTTTCCAATACCTCCAAGGCCAAGGTGCCTCCCCAGGACCAAGAAAAGTTCCACACAGTACCTAGTTTGAAATGAGTTGCAGAATCTTCATTTGCTATGTGCATTCCCATTCCATTGACCACCTTTCACCATTCATGCACAGTGAGATCATTTTAGTTTCCCTTTAGAACTTTCCTATTTACCATTTTTAACCACATTTATTATTCTTCCAAAAAATTTATAGTGATATTAGCACCCATGATTGACTAAAAACCAACAAGAAATTTAGAAAGAATAATAAGAATGCAAGTATGACAATCATGACACTAACAAAAACACTAAAGTTACAAACAAGAATATACCCAAATAAATACACAAACCTGATGAGATGCTTTTTGTTGACTTGAAGATATTGGCAAAGGCAACAATGGTTCACTTGGTGCCGTCTGAGCCTGGGAGTTATGCACTCTTGGGATCAAAGGTCGAGATGATAAAGTTGTCCCACCCGCTTCTGATTCATCTACTGATGAGTTACTTCTTGATGATGAAGTAATGGCCACTGGCTGCAACAGTTGTCCTGGAGTAACTAAAGCAGGGGCTTCTGAAGTTAAAAGACTTGACGAAGTTTGACCACCCAGCGCAGATGTAGACTGAGACATAGGCTTTAAGGATGAAGTGGACCCAGAAATTATACGAGGTTTGCTTGAGGCTGGGGTTAAAACAACACTAACTTCTAGTTTTGAAGAGGAATTTGTAATACTCGTAATACTCGAGGATATTGCTGTACTATGTGGTGCTGAAGAAAGTGTAGACCCAGCATCAAGTGTTAAAGTACTTGATGCAGTGGTACCCTCGGGCATTGGGGTTGTCAAAACCGAAGACACAGAAGAATCAGATGAAATAGACACAGGTTGCTGTGAAGTTCTAGTTAATGCCATTGCAACAGGCATAGGTGAAGAAGAAATTGTAGAAGTCTGCTGCATTTGTTGTTGATGATGTGTCAATGAAGATGCCATGCCTGGGTGTGTTTGGAAAGGCAAGGGTTGTTGCTGTAAATGAGCAAGTCCACCAGGAGGCCTATAGTATCCTTGCCAATACATTGGCATTCCTAAACCCATTCCATTTGCTGCGGGTGCCGAAGGGGGATGGCCCCACGATCCGACATTTGCCCTGGCTGGATACATAGGAGGCATGCCACCTTGAAATGGTGATGGCACCACACCTGAATATCGACCCTGAGAATTGACATCTGGTAAAGACCCACCTCCAGATGGCCCAAATTGTGTAGAAACTGAAGCTGGACGAGGATATTGTGACTAAGAAAAGATTAACAGATATCAGTAGGATAATACATAAAGTAACCAAAATATTGAACATTTACATTTTTTTTATATAATGTCTTTCGGACACCAAATCTACCTGAAGAGAGATAATTGCTGGGTCACTATGCATTTGAGAAGCTGTTGGAGCTGGAGGTGAGGACTTTACTTGCAAATCCTGAAGAGGAAAAAGAAAAGGAAAAACTATTTTTTTACTTTACATTTAGGCAATTCCCATCTGAATTTGAACTGATAAAAGCACATTATGCACAAATAGATTATTTATTGGGTATACAAGGGCAGCACTAATATTTTTCTGTGACTCAACTAAAAGAATCAACAAAAGACTTGTCATTCACATAGACAGAATATTTATCATTCTGACAGATATGAAAGAATCCAGTGGAGAAAGTCGTGTATTTTTCTCGAGAAATGCTAACAAAACCTTTGTCCTTACAAAAATTTTATGGATCACATACCTTTATATCACTGCCACGGAAAATTATATAATCATAGACTTTGTCACTAGGAGGAATTTGTGGACCATCCTTCTTCCTTCCTTCAGTCCCATAAGATCGCACTGACATAGTAAGAGACACATAAAGAAATGTCATTTAGTGATGCCTAGGCATTATTCAATGTAATGCTTTTTGCTGGAATGGCATATTACCAGCATTAAGAAGATTAAGATCTATAAAAATTAGAAGTGCTTGCAAGATCTAACAGTCTCAATTTAATATATGCTATTTATTATTTAATAATGAGTATCTTTCATATTCAACTTCAAAAATTTCTCACTAGTTTAAAAACTGCAGAGCAACGCAATGTTAAGCATTAAGACTCGGACTCATCTCGGAGTTGGCAAGCCTTTTCTTTAAATCGCCCAGACTTGGCCTCAGGGCAGAACTTGGGAAAAGATTGGCAAGGACTCCGCAAATAAGGAAAAACATAATGATAGTAGACTATAGTATATTTTACAGAAAAATACTGGCAGTGACTCAGCAAATAAGACAAAACATAATGATAGTAAACTTTAGTAGATTTCATTTTAGAGAAAGAGACTGGGCTAGGGTCAAAACGACTTGGTCAGGATCATTTGGCTCAAAGACATGCAAGTTGCAAGTACTTGGAGACTCAGGGGGAGTCTCAACACTATGAATATCATTATTTCTCTAAACTGAACCACATTCCTTTTATACCTAAAACCAGCACCAAGCTTCAATGGCTAAAGGGACATGCCTCAACCATTCTGAGTCACCCTTTTATCCCAATGTGAGGCACAGTTAGTCCCTTAAATCAACACAGGGAAAGTTATATGTGGGGCTCTTTCCTTGTGTTGAGGTAAGGAGCTATGGTGTATACCAGCTGCCATCCCATATCTACGGGGGGAGCCTCCAGGGGAGTTCAACGTGGTCAAAACATCTATATGTCAGCCTCCATCACAATCCTCTCATAAAAAGAATCACCTCATCCCATACATTAGATGAATAGCACTCAAGAATGCAGTATGAGAATGACCATCTTCCAAACAAGCTACGACAGAGTTGAAGTATGAGGTATTTAGTATTGTGCTTCAGATCACCATTCTATTTTTAGTAAGCCAATGTGTATAACAGATTTAGATGATAAGCAATGCTGCAAATATACCAATTACATGGGAATTTCCACACTTTAAAACACAAAAATAAACTTGGCAACCACGGCACTCCACATTGATCTTCATTTGATCAATATTATCATCCACCAATTGATAATCATTTTATCTACAAACATCAACTTACTTAATAAAGAAGATTTCTTTAAGAGTAACACCAAACATTAAAAACATCTAAATTTACAAACAGTAAACAGCATAAAAGCAATCTTTTACAGGATCAAATCATATATCATCTCACGCACAACCTTGAATGAAAAATAACTCTATGATGCAGGAGCATCCAGCAGCACCTGCAGCAGAGGCATCAGAAGGCAAGAGGGCCACTTCAGAAGAAATGGCTAAGGAAGAAAAACGTCGCGATTTCGCGACGTGTCGCGAAATCGCGACAGAAAAAGGAGAAGACAGCGAGGAGGAAATTCTGTCGCGATGTCGCGATATCGCGACGAGGAGAGAGAAGGCGCGGAGCCAAAAATGTCGCGATTTCGCGACATGTCGCGAAATCGCGACCGAAGCGGAGAATGGAGGCAGCAGGCGGAAAATGTCGCGATTTCACGACATGTCGCGAAATCGCGACCCAAACAAGAAGAAGGAGGCTGCAGGCAAAGATGTCGCGAAATCGCGACATGTCGCGATTTCGCGACCCAGAGGCAGGATGAAGAATGGAAGCGGAAGATGTCGCAGTTTCGCGACCCGTTGAAGAAGGAGAAGGCGCAGAAGGGAAGATGTCGCGAAATCGCATCATGTCGCAGTTTCGCGACACGCCAAGAAGAGAAAAAGCCAGAGGAGGAGAACGTCGCGATTTCACGACAGGTCGCAGTTTCACGGCCAGAAGGCGAAGAAGCAGCCAAGGAGGAAAGATGTCGCGATTTCGCGACATGTCGCATTTTCACGACCAGCGGGCAAGCGAAGAAGCCAAGGGGCAAAGCTGTCGCGAAATCGCGACACTTTTGGAGAAAAGGCGCCAAGGGGCAAAGCTGTCGCGATATCGCGACACTTTTGGAGAAAAGGCGCCAAGGGGCAAAGTCGTCGCGATATCGCGACACTTTTGGAGAAAAGGCGCCAAGGGGCAAAGTCGTCGCGATATCGCGACACTTTTGGAGAAAAGGCGCCAAGGGGCAAAGTCGTCGCGATATCGAGACACTTTTGGAGAATCGGCGCCAAGGGGAAAAGCTGTCATGATTTCGCGACCCAAAGGCAAAAGACATGTAAGGAAGGTAAAGACGTCGCGATTGTCACGAAATCGCGACCCGAAGGCAGAAGACAAGTGCGGAAGGCAAAGATGTCGCATTTTCGCGACCTGAAGGAGAGAAAGGAGGCGAGGAAGAAAAATATCGCGATATCGCGACCGAAAGAGAAAAAGACGCACAGGAGGCAGAAATGTCGCGAAATCGCGACATGTCGGGTTTTCGCGACCCGGAGAGGAAAGAGAAGGCGATGGAGCAGAGATGTCCCGATAGCAGAGATGTCAGGATATCGCGACCAGAAGAGAAGAGTAACAGGTGGCATTTTCGGGGGCCGCGACAAAGCGACAGCGACAGCTCACGAAAGTCAGGCGGCAGATGCAGAGGCTGTTACAGCTGGAGGAAGAAGACAACAAAGGTCAAGCGGCGGTTGCAGGGCCGTTACAGGACACGTGGCAACATGAAACGACACATGGCGCCGAAGTGCAGTGGAAGCGAGCGGAGCGACGCGAGAAGACGAAAACGACTAGTCGAGGAATGAAATCGAAGAGTCGTGCGCAGTAGCCTGACAGTGAACAGGAGTTAGCCGGCAGTTACAGAGGCCATGCAGAGTGGAAGCACGAAGCGGTTATGGCGATCCGCATTTTGGGTAATGATTACTCAGAGGGTCGGGACCTCTATAAAAACCCTAGCATTGTAATAGATAGAGAGGTTGGAAAATTCGCAGATTGCAATTGCTGTAAACTGCAGAAACAAACTCGCAGAGGATCGAGTTCAGAGCCGAGGGCAGAGTGTCGGCTTGGGTGTTGCGTGTTTTTCCTTCCAAGGGGTATGCGGGATTAGGAAGTTGCAATAGGGTGAGTGTGAACTGAGCCGTGCGCCAGTTACTGTGAACCAAGCCGTGCGCTGGTTTTGTAAAGCCTGCGGGCTGTTACGATGTACAGAAATTTCAAAGCTAATGAATGAGAATTTTTGAAATTTCTGGGTTGCAATTTTTCTGTCTTGCGTCAAGTGGTATCAGAGCCAGTGATTCTGAGTGCGCAGCAGATTCGCCGAACGTGAGGCAGTTGCGCCAGGATCTGTGGGAGGGTGCTGAGAGGAAAGTTTGGAATCCGTGGAGTGTGACCGCGTGATTTTTCTGTTCTGCATAAGTGAAAAATGATGACAATGAAAGAGTTCAAGGCGTTGCAGAAGCAAGTGCAAGCCATGCAAGAGGAGCTGCTCATAAGAGATTTGCAGAGGCAAGTGAAGGCCCTGCAAAAGGAGCTGCGTGAAGATAAACTGAAAAGAAGAGGCCAGGGAGAAGGAACTGGCAAAAGAAAATATGGAGTGCTTCGGAAGTTGAAGCCATTAAAGTCTGCAGACAAAGAGGAGTGCAAGCAGGCTGCAGAAGAAGTATGCAGCAGTGGGAAAATCTGTCTGGAAGAAGACAAAAGTAATGTGAACCAGGAGAAGGGGTTGGAGCAGTCTGCTGAGGCAGAGAAAGATCTGGAAGTGCTGCAGGAGTCAGTAACCAGACAGTGCAGAAGTGAAGATCACTTCTCCACTAACCCCGGGTGTCTGATGCAGGAGCATCCAGCAGCACCTGCAGCAGAGGCATCAGAAGGCAGGAGGGCCACTTCAGAAGAAATGGCTAAGGAAGAAAAACGTCGCGATTTCGCGACGTGTCGCGAAATCGCGACAAAAAAAGGAGAAGACAGCAAGGAGGAAATTCTGTCGCGATATCGCGACAGAAAAAGTGTCACGATATCGCGACACGACGAGGAGAGAGAAGGCACGGGCCAAAATGTCGTGATTTCACGACATGTCGCGAAATCGCAACCAGAAGCGGAGAATGGAGGCAGCAGGCGGAAAATGTCGCAATTTCACGACATGTCGCGAAATCGCGACCCAAACAAGAAGGAGGAGGCTGCAGGCAAAGATGTCGCGAAATCGCGACATGTCGCGATTTCGCGACCCAGAGGCAGGATGAAGAACGAAAGCGGAAGATGTCGCGAAATCGCAACATGTCGCAATTTCGCGACCCGCTGAAGAAGGAGAAGGCGTAGAAGGGAAGATGTCGCGAAATCGCGACATGTCACAGTTTCGCGACGCACCAAGAAGAGAAGAAGCCAGAGGAGGAGAACGTCGCAATTTCGCGACAGGTCGCAGTTTCGCGGCCAGAAGGCGAAGAAGCAGCCAAGGAGGAAAGATGTCGCATTTTCGCGACCAGCGGGCAAGCGAAAAAGCCAAGGGGCAAAGCTGTCGCGAAATCGCAACACTTTTGGAGAAAAGGCGCCAAGAGGCAAAGCTATCGCGATATTGCGACACTTTTGGAGAAAAGGCGCCAAGGGGCAAAGTCGTCGCGATATCGCGACACTTTTGGAGAATCGGCGCCAAGGGGAAAAGCTGTCGCGATTTCGCGACCCAAAGGCAGAAGACAAGTAAGGAAGGTAAAGACGTCGCGATTTCGCGACGTGTCGCGAAATCGCGACCCAAAGGCAGAAGACAAGTGCGGAAGGCAAAGATGTCGCGATTTCGCGACATGTCGCATTTTTGCGACCCGAAGGAGAGAAAGGAGGCGAGGAAGAAAAATGTCGCGATATCGCGACCGAAAGAGAAAAGGACGCACAGGAGACAGAAATGTCGCGAAATCGCGACATGTCGGGTTTTCACGACCCGGAGAGGAAAGAGAAGGCAATGGAGCAGAGATGTCGCGATATTGCGACCAGAAGAGAAGAGTAACAGGTGGCATTTTCGGGGGCCGCGACAAAGCGACAGCGACAGCTCACGAAAGTCAGGCGGCGGATGCAGAGGCTGTTACAGCTGGAGGAAGAAGACAACAGAGGTCAGGCGGCATTTGCAGGGCCGTTACAGGACACATGGCAACACGAAACGACACATGGCGCCGAAGTGCAGTGGAAGCGAGCGGAGCGGCGCGAGAAGACGAAAACGACCAGTCGAGGAATGAAATCGAAGAGTCATGCACAGTAGCCTGACAGTGAACAGGAGTTAGCCGGCAGTTACAGAGGCCGTGCAGAGTGGAAGCATGAAGCGGTTATGGCAATCCGCATTTCGGGTAATGATTACTCAGAGGGTCGGGACCTCTATAAAAACCCTAGCATTGTAATAGATAGAGAGGTTGGAAAATTCGCAGATTGCAATTGCTGTAAACTGCAGAAACAAACTCGCAGAGGATCGAGTTCAGAGCCGAGGGCAGAGTGTCGGCTTGGGTGTTGCGTGTTTTTCCTTCCAAGGGGTAGGCGGGATTAGGAAGTTGCAATAGGGTGAGTGTGAACTGAGCCGTGCGCCAGTTACTGTGAACCAAGCCGAGCGCTGGTTTTGTAAAGCCTGCGGGCTGTTACGATGTACAGAAATTTCAAAGCTAATGAATGAGAATTTTTGAAATTTTTGGGTTGCAATTTTTCTGTCTTGCGTCACTCTGTCACTCCAACACCAACTCTTTAAAAGAGAATTATGAATAACATGCCAATAGAGTCAACTAGCACTAACCTGAAGGAATAAAACACCATTTAAAAACTTTGGAATCAACTAATCCTTGCCTGAAGGAGTAAAACACCAATTTTCGTTGAAGATCTTAATGTAACAATGTAATGCTAATCAAGACAACTATTGTTAAGAAGTTATCCCATGCCTACCATTAAGAACTACAACTCGCATTTGACTACTTCAGATTTCAATGTGTCATTGAATACTTTCTGTCAAGAAGGAGAAGAGGTCAATTATTTAGCATGGTCTATTCAAATATTTGACCATCTTATTTGTGTCTTCTGATCAAATGAGGTTTTATGGTTACGTAGCCCTTGTGCATTCTCTACATGCATTTGCACAATGTTTGCAGCCTGTGGCATCTCTTAAAGTTTGCAGCCACCATGTCACACACAAATACTTCCATGAACCACTGTAGCCTCCATGCCTGCACACTTGCTTGCTGTCTATGGTGACATGTACGTACTCTTTCCACTGCCACCCTTGCAGCCTGTATGTCTCTCTGCAGTTACAACATTTGCAATGTCACTCACAGCCTTCAACTTCCTTAGCAATATCATGGTGTATGCAATATAATTATGCAACAGACAACACCTACAGCAGCATAGTTATTGCACAGACTGGACATCCATGTGCAACAAACTAGTGCATAATGGGGCTTCCTTCTTCTTCTGCAATGAGCTTGAACCCTGTCTATGCATAACAGTCCACAGGCCCTACCAATGACAGCCAAATCAGTACACATAAACCAGAACAACTAAGAAGAAAAAGTGGCTTAAATTGTGTTGGAATTCACAATATTTTCTAGAAACAAACAGAAGCAATCCATCCACTCAACTCTTATATAGAAGGCGTAAAAAAAGACGAAAGAGAGAAATATATAGTAGGTACCCATGGGCACCATAGATATTCACTATATTATCCATAGCTAAGAATCACAATACTCCGATAATTAAATGATCAAGTGGTGTGGGGTATTTATACCAATACCAAAACCCCAATTACATAAATGAACTTAACCTAAGCCGACATAACAAGAGGGCTTTAAGGTTAATTACAAGTTTATAAGGTAGGTTTAACCATAACAAGGTTAACCATGGTCCATAGGGCTTCAATAATAAAATTATTTCCTTAGGCCTATCCATAATGACATCATACAATGTCAGCCTTGGCCATGAATCGGACTACACTTTCAACACCCCCACAATCTAAACTGAGGGGCCAAGGAGAGAAGACATTAGTGACAATAATATCTCCCCCCCATAATAGATGCTCTAGTGGGCCTCCACACTTAAGGTAGACTTCATCTGAATCCCCCTCATCATCTGAAATCCGATACTACAAAAATGCTTCTTGCACAAGAGTCTCCTTAAGCTGGACTGTAGTCATCAATGCCACCATTAGGTACTCTTGCACACATCCAAAAAAACACTTCCACTAAGACTTCAAATGAAGAATAGAAGTCAAGATCACCACCACCTCTAAAGATAAGTTGCTTCAATCTTCCATAGTTACATAAGGTATGACTTGAAGGCATAGCTTTTCCTTTTACAGCATACATCACCTTGTTTGAAGACTTCCACTTGCCCTTGGGCCACCTAATTTCTGTCACCAAAAGAGGCTTTGCATGAACCTACTTAAAAGAAGAGCTATAACAAACTTCTAAGAGTACCTGGACAAGAAATAGAAGGAAGAGATCTTGAATAATTTGATCTTCATGTATAAGCTAAATTAATCAGCCAAAGGAGAAAGAGGGATTGACTAAAGCACATCCTAAATCCTTTTCCTATATGCCTCGAATCTTCTGCAACTGTCACAAATCCAACTGCATCTCCCAAAGAAGTGGACCAAATTGCATAGAATATAGTAAATCTGCCCCTCCAAAATAGGGCAATAGGGATTGAGGACAATCCATACAATTCAGCCCCTAGCATTGGAACAAGTCCGTAAACTGATGTGACCAATGCATAGAGCTTGAAAAATCATGCAATTTGAGACAAAAAACTGGGTCAAAATGCTTTCGTATGCGAAAGTTATGGCCCCTGAAAATTTTGACAAAATACCCCCCTAAAATGCAAAAATTAAATCCTCCAACCTTAGAAAAGCAAAAAATCCCAATATGCCACTTGATGCCCACTCATTCACTAGTGACAACCACTCATTCTATGCCACCTGGCTGCCTTTGATTGACTAGAATCTTGATACTTGTTCTCCAACTGGCTGAGTAAATAGGTAAAAACTCAAGTGATATGGCACATAGTGGTACCACGTTAGCCGCAACGTCATTCATTTGCAAATATGCCAAAACTAGGATTCAAATCCGTCTCCTATGGATGAGGCGTCTTGTGCTAGCCAAGGCGTCAAGGGTGCTTTGTGATCAAAAGCATATCTTCCCCTTAGACCTCCTCTTTTGCATCGATGCTTACCACTGCAAAAAACAATCTAAGTCATTCGCAACTCAAGCACAATCAAACTAGAGTCTTCATGCCTGCCAACGCCTTAACAAACTTTTTGTAGCCAATTGAGCAATAGGCACAATGGTGACCAAAGCAATGGTGCTTCCATAGATAACACCATTGTGATTGTCCAGAGTGCAAAATAGAGAGAAAAAATGACCTTTACGTAACTCGAACCTAAGCCATCTGGGGCAAGCGCCTTTGTTTCTTCTCTGTTGACCAACCTGCCAAGCCTTCACAATGAAAAGTGTTGACTTTCTTCCATTCAAGCTGATCAAAAGAGTGAATTTTCTTGGCATAAAATGGATTTTGCAAACTGAACCCACAACCTTCGTTGAAGTATGCCCTCACCTTTTCCTTCGTCTAGCCAACTTTGTGCATCTTCGCACCGGATCGAAAATGGTCTCCCCTCCATAAAGAGGAGCGTTGTCCGATGCGGCAACGTCAAGGACCTTCAAGCAAGGCATGCGTAACAGAAAAATGCATGTGAAAAGGAGGGCACATAGAATTTTTTTAAATTCATTTTTTTTTCTTCGTTCTTTCCACCATCACCTTATTGTCTTTTTAAAAAGAACAAAGTCGATCAAAAAATCCAATTCAATTTAAAAGCTACGTACAAAAGATCAAAAATACCTCAATGATAACAAAGTGGATTGTGGAGTAGGCACAAATTCTCCAAAATATTTCCAAGAACGAATGAAAAAATATGGAATAGAATCTTCTTTCTATTTCTTGTGCAGAAGATGCTTATGAAGCTTTGAGAAGTAATCTGCCCTAAATCTTGGAGGAAAAATTGGAGGCTCCAAGCAAACCTTCTACGCGACCAAGTGACACTGCTCCATACCCACTCTGATGCCATGTTGGAATTCACAATATTTTCTAGAAACAAACAAAAGCAATTCATCCACTCAAATCTTATATAGAAAGCGTGAAAAAGGACAAAAGAGAGGAAGATGTATAGAGCACCCATAGGCACCATAAATATTCACTTCATAATCTGTAGATAAGAATCACAACATTCCATATATTAAATGATAAATGAACTCAACCTATGCTGATATAACAAGAGGGCTTTAAGGTTAATTACAAGTTTATAAGGTGGGTTTAAACATAACAAGGCTAACTATGGCCCACAGGGCTCGCATAATAAAATATTATAATAAATTAAACACATTGTACAATGATTGCCCTTAGGTCTATCCAAGCTTGCGCCATACAATATAAGACTTGGCCATGAATCAAATTACACATTCAACAAATTGATGGTTCTCAACTTTTCCAATAACCACCTAGCATTGTAGCATAGGCACCTAGTCTGAAGCAATATGACAATTAGCATCCAAAAATTAGGAAAGTAATGTACACCTCCATATAAAGAAGAACATTGTCTTTGCACAATTGTTCTATGATTACATGATTCAAGCAATTTTTTGGTTATGCACTCTCTAACATCAAGCACTCTCAAGATATTGACCTGAAAATTGCAAATCACCTTCGATGCAGATCAGTTTGGTATTAGGGGCAGGTTAATTCATCCTCAACATCAGTGGATGACATTTGAACAAGGTCATTGCCCTCTCCTTATGACCACACTAAAGAAATGGCCTCTCATGATTCCAAAACAGAATACACGAACTCTAGAATTGGAGGACCTACTCCACATGCCAGTGGAAAAGACTTTGCAAAAACATCAGAACTAGTATTTCAAATCACTCTGATTCAACTATGAGATTTAATCTATCTTGGTCCCATCAACATGTACTTGCAAATAGTTATTCTGCTTGAAACTCCTAGACAGGCTGATCTGCACGAACACATAATTATCCACACAAGCATGTGCCCATCAACATTCATAGTTCAAAAGAGTTGTATATAGTGTGTTGGACATAGTGAATCAAATATTCATATGTTATTATGTTTCAATGTTATATATAATTGAATAAAATAGCATTCACTGTATTATAGGGTACTTATAATTTTTTATGTATATATGGGTAGTTAGGTAGTTAAGTGGGTTTAGTGGCTGTCATTCACCAACCTTCTACCATGATACCTTATGTACATCCTGGCTTGGTCTGAGCATGGAGGTTATAAGATGATGATGGAGGCATGCTCATCGTGTGTATACAATATGCTCAACCAGACCGTAATGTGGATGATTGGAATGTGAAGGATACATGTTGTTTGTGCTACATACTTTGCATTTATTTGTGAGTTCTCTCCACTGTGTTTTCTTTTGGCATTATGGAACTGTAATGTAGTGTGTTTCAGTGTCGATATGTTTGTGTAACTAGAAATTTCCCACAAGCTACAATTCCCATTGTTGAAAGGAGAAATTGAAGGAGAAGCGTTGGACAATTGCCTGCCATATGCAGATATAGTTTCCAGTGAATTTGTTCAAGGATGTTATTTTTGTGAATGATCTATGCTGGTAGAACTCATTTGTCAGCAGCAAGAAGCAAGAGAAGGGGCAATTACCATGGGACTTCAAACATGCTCCCAAGCAAGCATTCTTTTTCGTAATACAACTTTAGTGGGAACAAACCTATAAGCAAATTAGCAAATCTGTCCAGGATTGTACAAGTAATTTTTTTAGCATGTCACCGCATCTTGACATTGGATTAAAAGCAAATCAGATCCTTGAGGTGCTAGTTGCTGTGGTTGAATTTTGGGAATTACAACATAGTTGAAAGGGAAGAGGATAGGGTTGGTAGGAGCTCAGTTACTATTAATACTTGTGAAAAAACAATTTGCTCTTGGGGGCATAGACAGACCTTGTTGCTATGTTGGGATACCTGGTTCAATGCATAAAGGAGACAACGGATTACAAGCCAAGATAGCATCTAGACATAGCAGCAAGCTAAGCATATAGAATGGCATCACAAGCACTGTATGCCTTACATTTCCAAAGTTGGTGACCAAGTATGGCTGCACATACACAAAATGAGATTTAGGAGTCCATATAGGAAACTGTAGAACACGGAAACCAGCAAGTGCGATTTGCAACCATGACCATGGTTCAACAAATGGATGGGGAGGTTTCTACTCTCCCCAACCTCCAGATCTCCAGTCGGTTCCCTTTTTACCTTCTATCTAAGCTGAAAGGAACTAATCTAAAACATGCAAAAAAACGAGTACGAAAATTGATCTAGAAATACAAAAAACAAATATAATCTACTTTGTTTGAGTAAAGGGTGCAAGAGAAAGAAAATGCAAAATACCACTGAAGTCGTAGTGAGGTTTAGATATGGTGCAGTTGGCATTTTCAGCAGAAACCAAATAACATCAATGCATAAGATCTTTGAATACCTGCAACAACAATCAAAAAGGACTGCCAAGGACTAACAGGGGAAAGGAGGGCAAAACCACTAATTTCACACATTCATAAGGCAAAAGGTCAGAGACACAGTCGAATATGAATGCCACGCACAACTCTTTATTGATTTTGCAATTTGAATGTTTTTACAATCTTACTCTGAAGAGTAGCTCTAGTATGCTTCGAAGGCCAAAAGACCCTTACAATGAGCATCCAACTCTTATTTATACTTGAACGTGTAGCCACAAAATGGACTACATACAATGTACCCCGATGATAATTACAAGGTGACACATCATCCTTATCCCATTGCCAAAAATATACATGGAGTGGGGCACTCGACAAGCGGGGCACTTCGCTGAGAGAAGTGCTTTGAGGAGTGGGATATGCCTGAAGCGAAGCATCTATGAAGTCTCGACTTGGTCCCTTCACATCTTCCATCCCGTTTTGTGTGACAAAACTCGTTCTAGAAGCGATGGTAGTAGTCAACTACTACAATTTTGGCGACTTGTGGGGACATCAATCCTGATTGACGAGAGATCCTAGATGGTGCCCTATCCATTTCCAATGTCCTACCTACTTTGGTTGAATCATCGTTCACAGGATTTCCTAGTCCGTGTCGGAGGGAATCAAAGAACCGTTTAATGCATCGATGTCATTGGTCAACTCCTCGGATGTATCTCTGAAGATCCTCCACTTTTGGTGCCACCTATCTTATCTATTCATGCAATTCTTCAAGCCTGCTTATAACCTCTTGCAAGTCATCTGATTGAACATCCTTTATTTTTCGTTCTTCGATGATCCTAGCAAGTTGCTCTATCATGAGCACATTAAGATTTGGCAACCCCTTTTCAATCATTTCGTTGATCTTCTTTTGTGCCTCACCAACCGCTCTTGTAATTTGGCGAGGTTCTCTTTTCTCCCCTCTTTGCTTTTAGGATGATCTTAAGTTGCCCAATAAGGATAGCTTTATCCGTCAAATTGTGTTGCTTCACATGATGAACAATCATTTTCTGAACCTATTGCATGATCTCATGATGTCCCTTTCTTGCTTCCAGTTGTATCCTATTATGTTCTATAGTTGGGGCCACTTGGTCTATCAGCTCCTCACACTCCTTAAGGTAAGAGAAATATCCCTTGGTACGTTGAATCTCTCTGCCAATTTCATCCCAAAGGAATTACACTCATTCAGGCGTTGATGTTTGAGACTTCAACTCTATTATCATTGCTTCTGCCTCGGCCCATGCTTGTGTGAGCCATGCAATTTCTTTATCTTTCTACTCTTCTATCTCTTGGACGGTGGCTTTCAAATGTTTTATCTGCTCTTGTAAAACACACTCGTTTTCTTCTTGCCTTTGTCTCCTTTGATTCCATTCTTCCTCTGCCTGTTCTTGCATGGTAACAATCTATTGTTCCATCTGTTCTTCCCTCTCCTTCAACTGTTCTCTCAAGATCTAAATTTGTTGCTCTGCTTCCTGCCTCCCTATGATTCTTCTCAACTTCTAATTGCTTCTCAAGTTCTTCTTTCTCTTGTTTGAGCAATTGCACTTGTTCCTCCTGGGACCATTTTTCTTGCTCTGCCTATTGTTTGACTTCTTTCTCTGTTAGAGCGATCTGTAATTGGTCTTTCCCGCTCATGTTCAATGACGATCTGTAACTTGCGAACTTCTTTAGTTTTCTCTTCAACCTACCCCTAAAAATGTCTAGCTTCCTAATTTTCTTGCAACAGTTTGACTTTTAAGATATCCAGGATGTCCACAGTTGAGATCTGGTCAAAATTTGAATGTCTAACTCATGTTATTGATCTAGGTTGATGTGACAGGCCATCATGGTTTATGTCAACTAGTAGAGGGATTGTGGTGTGGAAGGCAGATGAGGGAGGTAGTGAGGCAAAGGTGGAAGGACAAACTACTTGTTTAATTTGTGTGAAAACTTGTTCGATGCTAACACTAGTGGTGGTTACTATAGATTTAGGGAAAACATACTTTTTTTTCCATGTTGCTTTTGGCTTGGAGGATGATAGTCGTACAACTGATGCAGGTCTATGTGGGGAGGCATTTGGTCTACGTGCTTTAGTTGTAGGAATGATTGTGCTTAGTGATGGTGGATGGAGCACAACAGAAGAATTAAGGGGAATATTAGAAGAGGGGATTTAAGAAGGTGGGAAAGAGTATGGGGAATATAAGTAAATGGAGTAGGAGCGAAGGGGTCATGAGAAAAGGTGGGGTCAGGATAATTCTAAGCCTTTGAAACGATTGTTCTTGCTTCACCATTTCTTCAACAACGAAATGATGTACAATTATTTTTGTTTCAAGAGGATCCATACATTGAAATTTAACATCCCCTTTGTTTTCTGAGAAAACCCCTTGGTCCATTTTAGCATGTGCCTCTCGAGGTCCTTGAGGCATTTCCCCTTCCTTATTGGCTTGCTCTTCTTGCATCTCCGATGACTTTTTAAGCAGTTTCTCCTTTCCTTTTCCTTGAGTCTTTTGTTCTTGTGCACCCTGTTCATCTTTTTGCTTCTGGATCAGGTTGAACTTTAATTTTACTCTTGTCGGAGCAGCATCTCCCTTTGTCCTTTTGGATGTACCACCTTTCTTTGTTCGGGATGTACTCTCTGTTACTCTTCAAGCAAATATCCCCCTTCTATCCCTTTCTCATTGGGGTGACTCTAGTTCCAAATTTTAGAGAAAATTTGATATGCTTGATGTTTATCTTATGAGAGTATCAATCGCATTAAGCTCGAAAAGCATACGTCTCCATGCAAGCATTTTCTCCAAACTCCACTTGCGTTTCTTTATGATGACCTTAAACAGTTGACTTTCACATCTGGGTTAAAACTAATTCTAACTCGTAGAAAGCATGCCATTCTAGTGGCTCTCTATACCATCTCTTTAATTCGTCCTAGCATCTACACGAGTTCTTCCAAGTTTCTTTCGGCCTCCAACTCTAGCCTCCTCTCGTGGGTGTACTTTTTGTTTATCCTACAACTCACCAATATATGCCTAAAAACTATATCCAGGTCGTAAGACCAGTATTCGGACATTTGTTTCAATCCCAACTATGTTGGCCTCACTTCCAAATGTAGATTACAATTTTTATGTTCTGCCTTGATCAATAAATACTTTCCTAGCACTTTGTATAGAGTAGCCTTTCTCAACTTTTTAAAAAACTTTTGATCAACAAGGTAAAGTTATCAGACCACCTCAAGGCTAAAAACATAGTCGAACACATAGATTGGTAACTCAAATGATTCTCCTGAATATCCATATAACCAAACAAAAGAACTATATTTCCCCAAGTAAAAATTGCCCAACGATCTTTCCCCTTGGGGTTTGGGCAAAGTCCTAGCAAATCTCGACAACCTCGACACCTACCCTTCCATTTCTTACACTATGGGGATGTATATATTGGCATAGAATTCAAAGCAATCTCAATGTTCGCTCTTGACAGGAATGCTAGTCGTGTCGCACACAGATTGTGGCCTCCCTTCATCAAACTGGTTTAGTTGAAGATCCTATAACCATTCCTTTTTTTGGTGTATAATTAACCAAATCAGGTAAGATGAGTATCTAAAGATAAACAACTTGTAGAAATTTTCTAACTGGGCTCTTACTTGTTCCTTAATGTACTTTACGCAATCTATAGTATAAGGTAGACCAGAGTATTCCTGAACCACACTTAGGATTGCTACATGATCCTGCCACACCCTTTTGTCATCATATTGTCCCCATAGTAGCACAACCATCCCAAATAGGTTCATCTGTGTGTCAACCTTGAACTGGTCAATCCTTAGTGGAAATTCGAAGCGTTCAACATGTTCAGGTTTTTCTAGTTGTGTCTTCAAGAACTCAACCCATCTCTCCTTTCCATAACTTTCGTAGTATATTGTGTTCGATTTGGGATTGAAAGGCTTCCATTCTCCATCTCTGGCTTCGACACACATCATCTCCCTGATGGCCTCTGTGGAAATATGAATTGGTGCCTCACACTTATCTCCCGGGATTTGGATCATCTTATTTTCACTATCATACCTATTCATACAAAATTCTATGATTTTTGGGCACTCCCACACTTGAGGAACTAGGAATTTTGCCATTCTAGAGGTCCACAGTCTATTGATAGACCACGAATCGGTTTGTGGACCAAAGTTATATCATCTATGAGCCTCTTTCCTAACTGCACCAGGAGCATATCGTTATTTCCCTTCACAAACACCAAAGTATGGATCATGATATGTAACCCCATGGGGTTTTCCTATTGGCTCTCTATTTTTTTTTTAATCAATACTTCTTATACACATCCACCGTGGGGGTTGAACCTAGGTCTCATCACCAATAATGCAAGAGGAATCCTTGCCGATAGACCACACGCATGTTGATTTAGCTCTCTGTTTTTGCTAACTTCCCTATTTCATTTCTTGCTCTCCTGGGCCTAAGTTGGTTGCAGTGGCCTAGATCATGAATAAGCCAAATCAATCGCCCAAAGGAGGGAGAGGGATTGATTAAAGCACATGCTGAATCCTTTTCCTGTAAGCCTCCAAAAGACTCAAAATTTGCTACAAGTGTCACAAATCCATCTATATCTCCTAAAAAATCAAGCCAAAGATTCTAGTTACATAGAATATGATAAATCTGCCCTTTCAAAATAAGACAAAAGGATTTGAGAATTATTCCGCACAATTTGGACCCTAACACTAGAATAGATATGTAAATTAATGTCACCAATGCGTAGAGCTTGAAAAATCGTGTAATTTGAAAAAAAAGGCTCACAACGCTTCCTTGTGCAAAAGTTGTGACCTCTAGAAGTTTTGCCCTAATAACCCCCAAAAATGCAAAACTTAAAGCCTCAAACCATAGAAAAATAGCAACAAATCCCAATTTTCCACTTGGTGAAGGCTCATTCTCTAGTGATAGCCACTAATTCTGCGCCACCTAGTTGCCTCTGAGTGACTAGAACTCTAACACATATTGGAATTCTATTGACCAAGAATGTATTAGTAGGTGGAAAGTTAGTTTCATGGCATGCAAAGGTACCGTGTCAGCCAAAAAGTCCACGTCACCCATCAAAGATTGTAAGCACGCTTGAGAGGAATCGAACTTGGGGCTATTGGATTCTAAGACGATTTTGTTAACTAGGCACCCAACTCTTGTGTCGGAGCTAAGAACGCACATCTCCTAAGAGGAATCGAAGGATCCCTTAGCCCGTGGGCAAAACAAAACGGAGATTTGAATGCTTGACCTCACATTGCTAACAAACACTAGCCATCCACCATGGCACTCGTTACCAATGAGTTGAGAACGCAACCATCTCCTTGAAAATGGCCATTCGCCCCAACCAACCAGAACTCTACCTTGCAAAACAAAAGGACACGGGATTTGAAATCACGACTTACTCAGCGCTCCATTGACCAAATCGCCAATACACTGAGGTTACCAGAAAATGCCAAAGCACAAGATTTGTTTTGCCTCTTCAAAGATGGAAAGCAAAAAGCAAGGAATTTGGGTCGAACCTAAGACCTTCATCCTCCAGCAGCCACTTAGTTGTTTTAGCAGCCTTTTCAGATAGAACGGAGTGTGCGCTTCTCCATAAAGAAGGCTATCACACCAACTGTTGAGGGAGGGTACTAAGAAAGCACGCATGAATTTAAATCATGCGAGTTTGAATTTAAATGTTTTGCATGCGCAATTGAATTCAAAACTTCCATGCACAAGGAAATCAACTCCTATAGATTTGAAACACGATCCTCCTCAATGACAATGAAGCAAGTCAAATATTGTGGATCTAAAGTAAAATCCTCCTCGATGACAATGAAGCAAGTCAAATTGTGTGGATCTGAAGTAAAATCCTCCTCAATGATAACAAAGGTAATGGAGAAGGCATGTATTCTTTGGAATGGATGGAAGAGTGAATAAAGAGTCATGGAAGAAGACCTCCTCTCTGCCCCTTATGCCAAACATGCTTATGAGGCCTTGAAGAGTATTTCCCCTAAAGACTAAAAGAAGGATCAGAGACTCCAGAATACCTTTTTGTGTTACAAAGCGACGTTGCTCCATACCCGCTCTGATACCATGTTGGAATTCACAATATTTTCCAGAAATTGACACAAGCAATCCATCCACTCAAAACTTATATAAAACATAAAAGAACGAAAGAAAGGAAAAGACACAAATTTGGGGCACCCGCAAGCACCATAAATAGTCACTACATTTTCCATTTATGAAATTCACAATACTCCGATAATAAAATGAGTGGTGGGGGATATTTATACTAATACCAAATCCCCAAATACATAAATGAACTTAACCTTAAGTTGACATAATAAGAAAGGCTTTAAGGTTAATTACAAGTTTATAATGGTGGGTTTAACCATAACAAGGTTAACCGTGGCCCATAGGACTTACATAATAAAATATTACAATAAAATCGATACATTGTACAATGAATGCCCTTAGACTTATCCAATACAACATCATATAATATCGGCCTTGGCCACGAACGTTCTTGAAATTTGAAACTACATAATATCTTTCTCCATTGTGCTCAAATGGGTTTTTCGTAGAATCAAAATTCGTTGAGCGGATTGATAGAAACGAAAGAACTTCTCCGAGCAAAAATGGGAGCCCTTGGAGGATGAAAAGTAAAAGTGAATTCTAAAATTCACTTTACCCCTTTTTATGGTTAGCAGCACCTTTTGTTTTTCTTTTATTTCTTTTTGTTTCCCTTTATTCTTTTTTTTAGAAAATTAAAAAAAGACAACAACAAACGAGGGGACTAGAAATGGATTGATGAAATAGAGGACATCAAACATCCCAATTTGGGATTTTTGCTCAAACAGAATAATTATTATTTTTTTTTTTTTTTTTGGGGGCGGGGTGGGGGGGGAGTGGGGAGGGGGCACCTTCCGCCATACAGGGTGCCCTAGACTAAAAAAAAAAATCTTTTTGGTGACAATGAACTTGGCCTATAGGCACCTCAAATGTTGCCTGTTGACTAAGATAGGCAGCAAGCATTCTTCTAGAGTTGCCAATTTGAAGGCGTCAATGCTCTTCGTTTGGAAGATTTCATATTGTTCAAACCACAGAGAATCAAAATTCGTATGCTAACTAGGCTTGGCTTGATCTTTGTCCCACTTCTAGACCAGGTCCCCTTCTTTGATGTCAAGTGGCATCGCTTTTCTGTCAAACCATCTCTTCATTACAACTTGGTACTTTCCACGCTTCCCAAATGCTTTTTCTCTTTCTTCTTCGAGAAAAAACAATCCATTTAACCTAGTCTATAAGGGTGTCATCTGTGTCCATTTCAAGTTGATGTGAAAGTTAAAAAGACAAGAGTTCCAAGTTGATGGGCAAAACAACCTCTTTGCCATACACCAATTTGTACAACAACTATCTAGTGGATGCTTTTGAGGTTACCCTATCTGCCCACAAGGCCTTCCATAATTGTGTGCCAATTCCTCCGGGATTGTGCGATGGTTCTTTTTATGATCTTGACCAGATTCTTCTTGGTAGCTTCAGCCTGGCCATTCCCTTGCAGATAATAGTTTGAAGACGCCTTCATCACAAAACCATGTTGAAGCCTAAATTGAATCATCTTTCCCCTGGTGAAAACTAACGCATTGTCGATGATGACAACAAAAGGTACCCCAAAGCGGGTTATGATGTCTTCCAACAGTTGTATCACCGTTTCTTGGTTTGCTTCTTTAACTCAAAACTGCCTCTACCCACTTGGTGAAATAGTCTATGGCTGTAAGGATACCCACCTGTAGAGGTGCACTAGAGAGAGAGTTGATCTTACCTATAAAGTCTAATACCCCGTTGCTGAAATGGTTGTGAGACCGAGGTTGTAGGGGCATTGGAGCCTTCTTCCTCTTCCCCACAAATAAGCTACATGACTTACATCCCTTCACCCATTGGAAAGCATCTGATATGCTTGTTGGCCAGATCTTGTAATGGCAGAGGGGGCACTTTCACACCATTAATTGAGTCATCCACCTGAAAGGACTTATGCATGTCATGTCAGCACTCCACTTTGCACTAGAGCTCGATCGTGGTAATGCGCTCCACTTTGTGTTAGAGATCCATTATGACAACTCTTCCTTTGTCTCTTTCTTCTCATTTCTCTTGCTGCTAGACCATGTCACACAAGTCCTTACACTCAAAGTGGTAGCCTTAGCTCAACTTTATTCCATAGCTCAAGTTGATGGCCTAAGCCCGTGGGACTACGAACACCTCATTTCATTTGGCAAATAAAGGTTTAGCTGGAGATGTTTGCTAGGGTTGCAAAATCAGGAAAAAATGCAAAAATTGCAGAAGTCATGATTTTTTTAACCTCAGCAATTTCTATTCAAAAATCTAAAAATTTAGGAAAAATCAAAAACTGGTAAAAATAAATAAAAATAAATTAAAAAAAATGGGAAAAATCATGGACAAGTTTTTTAAAAGGAAAAACTAGGGAAAATTCAAAAAAAAAAGAAAAAATATAATTTCTCCCAGGCCTTGCTTATAAATTGTCAATCACCATTTTTCCCAGTGTCTACAAACCCTTTCTGTTCTTTTATTTTCTGCAAACTGGGTTTGTTTAAAGAGTAATCATATAGTTAACCCTAGGCTTTCAGCATTTTCAAAATGAACATACCATATTATGTTGCGTAATTTTATTATTATTAACATAAACCATAAACCAATATGCAGAAATATCAAATCATTCATCCACAATACATTATCCACAATAACAATCCACAAATGAGAGAGAGAGAGATAATACCCTTAAGGTAGGGAAACACCAATAATAATCCTTAAGGAAAGAATAACTCCACAAGATCTCCCAAGGTGAGAGGCCACTTCGTGGGCATAGACGATTACATAAGATTCTTCTCCAATGATGATTACAATGACAAATATCTCTTCTTTATATATCTATCTTCTTATTCTACTTTGGGGAGCCTACTACTAATATAATATTATATTATAATATAATATAATATTATATTACAATCAACCTTGGGTTATGATAATAATATATCCCCAAATATCTATTCCTAGGTACCCTACCATGCCACCCTCCTTACAAATGTTTCGTCCTCGAAACATATGAAGAAACATGATAATATGATTTGCTAAGCAATGTTAGCAACTGGTACAATCTCGATCATCCATCCATCCAAGTGAAACATGTTGATGTTGGTATGCCATTTTGTTACTTGAGTATCCAAATCTGCTTCGTTGGCTCCATGCTTTTGCTGATGTATTTTGATAACTTGAATGATGGGTCCACTTGTTCCTTGATGCTGATGAACCACTCTGAAAACCCTGATCACTATGATTTCTCTGCCAAACACTGCCATAGTTGGTGCCCTTCCTGATTCCATGTAGAACCATAATATTGTTGCCTTGAACCATGCCCCCAAGATTGTTGCCGCTCATGGTGGTGTGGATGGTGATATGGTGCAACCTTAACTTGATGTTCTACCTTCTTTGACTTCTCAATATTTGGCTCCATTGTTTTAAATTCCTCTACACATTGTTCTTTCATGTTCTTTTTGTTTGGTGTGTCCTTGTGCTCTTCTATCAAATCTTCCTTGGACTCTGTAGCTGTTATTTCCATTGAATCAGTTGCTACTACTTCTTCCATGGACTCTTTTACTGCTACTACCTTCTTGGATTCTGTTTCAGGTTCTTCAATTTGTTTCTCTACAACCACTTCTTGATTTTCCTTGGATCTTTGCTCCTTAAGCTGAGAAATATCTTGCAATGTTATCTTCTTTTTCCTGTACCGTAACTTCATAAACTTCTTTTGCACATTAATGTTAACAATACCCAAAGAATCTAACCAAGGATAACCAAGAACAATATCCTTATCATCCATCTCAATAGCATAGAAATCTGAATGTAAAACATATTTATCCATGGTGATCTTCAAATCTTCAAAAATCTGAACATGCTCACCCTCTAGCTGTATGTCCTTAATTTTTGTTGCTTGAACTTACAACTTCTTAGCCAAAGAAAAATTAATAAAATTATATCTGCTACCAAGGTTAATGGAAATAATAACTGTTCCTTTTGAATGCTTCCATGAACCTGCAAAATAGAACTTTTAGTTGAATTTAAACCTTTTTTATTATGCTCTTGCTCTTGTAAATCCAACGATGTGCCTTCTATGTTCCTCTCATTATCTTCCCTGACCTTTTTCTCTTTCTCCTTGAGTAATTGTATTTCTTTTTCATAGTCTTCATTCTGTGTCCTGAAAACTTCCCAATCTCCTTTTATTTCATTCCGCTCATTTTGAATTCCCTGTAGTTTCTTTTCAAGGTCTTCAATGACATCCCACATACTATCTATCTTTTTATCCCTTCCTTCAAGTTTTCTCTTACAAATATCTAACTTTCTTTGTAATTGAATAGGTACCCATGTGCTCAAGAATGTTGGTTCAATTTGATCCCAAGTGCACAAGAATTTACCATATTTAAACTCTTTTATCCATTGTAAAGCTTTCCCCGTAAACAAAGTATGACAGCCATATTGTAACCTTTTTTCACTAACTTGAGATTTTACTATTTTCAACCACTCTCTCACATCAATATCATTTTCTCCATTAAAATTTTCCACTCTCACATCAATATCATTTTCTCCATTAAACTTTTCCAATGACATAGTTGATGCCCTAATGCAACTAGGGTTTTTTGACAATATATATCATGCCCTAATGCAAACTAGGGTTTTATGGAAATAAATATCTTCCCACTAATTTGAAGCTAAAAATCCACATAGACAACTAGATCTGCAATTTTTCTTCCAAACAAAATAAAGTGCAACTGATTTGCTTACCCGAACTAAACAAATTTCGTCTTTTGAAAAATTCGCGACTTGAAAATTCGTCACTACCCTTGTTCCAGACGGCTAACTTCAAAAGGTTGTATCTCCCTCAATACCATAGTAGCAAAACTCGAACTCGGCTCGGACTCGAAAAGGTCGACTCGGGACTCGGTAAAAAAACTCAGCAAGACTCGGAAAAAATAAATTAAAAAAAAAAAACAAATTTTAATTGAAAAATAAAAAATTTCATGTATATTACTTATTAGTATATTTTAACACACTCACTCAACATTCAATATTTATACAAATTAATAAGAGAAAGGGACATATTCTTTCTTGTATTCATCAAAATATTTATAGGACAAAATGTGCCCATAAACCATAACAAAATACAAAAAAACCTAAAAAAAAATTAAATTTTGAAAAGATAATATTATTAATTTATTTTTATTATTTATATATTTTTAAAGATATATAAGATAGAATTTAAAGTCAAACCGAACATATGAATGCCAAAACCTCTTTGTGGCATTCTCTTTTTAATTATATATGCATGGAACCTTTTTAGGTTTTTATATTACTGTTTGGTTAGGTGATATTCAATGCTTTAGAATAGGAATATTTCAAATTAATAATATTCATCATTATTAATTATTAGAAATATTATTATAATAATAATATTGAATAATATTATTAAGATTAATAATATTATTCAAGTTTAAATATACTTTGTGGTTATTAAAGTATCTTTAAAAATATATATAATTTTTTTATATAAAGTATATTTTAAAAACCACCGCGACGGCGTGGGTGAGTGTGTAAGTGGATGGATATGTGGTGGCTGTGTGTTAAATGGTTTTGGTTTTTTCAGGAGAGGTTCAAACCGCGGCATGGGTGAGTGTGTGAGGGGATGGATATGTGGTAGTTGTGTGTTAAATTTCCTATTTCGGCTTTACGAGAGGTCATGGTTGGAAGGAGACTGCTCAACCTTGTACATTAGTTGTAGGAGTTTTTCACACTAACCAAATAAAATATATATAAAATCAAGAATAATATTATTAATTATTTTTAATATTTTATATATTTTTAAAGCCAGTAAATTAAACTTAGAATCTCCATAATATTACGACCATCTTTTGGTTTTATTTTTACCCTAAGATATTTGGGTCTCAAGCTTTAAAGGTGTGCACGTGTATGCTTTGAGAAGTACGTGCATCTACCTAGGTGAAAGAAAAGGTATGACTGGAACATAGTCCACCATGTTTAATTGAGTCGGTTAAGCAACTTTGACAATTGGGTCTTCCGGTGGGCTTTTAAATTAACGCATGAATTTCATATGATATACACAAAAAAGCGTGATAAGGATATTAAGCACGCGCTCTACTTACATCAAATATCTGCCTAATTGTCTCTATGCAAAGCTTTAATTTTGTGATAATCTCTAATTAAACTTTAATCATGTATCCATGGGCGTATTTTTATTAAAATAAATTTCTCATCCACGCATCTCTTGGCTGATAGTTTTTTTTATTGTTGTAAAACAAAATTAATTTTTATAATCATCATATTAATAGAACTTTAATTATATAGAAAATCAAATCTAAAGAGCCACTTACTTTATTAATCACTTTTTAATTCTTAAAGTTAGTAGAACCTTTGAATTTTTATATAAAATGAGAAATTTTAATCTTTGATTTTTTAAGATAATTTTATTCGATCCAATATCAAATTCTTTAGGCTTATGGCGTAATTTTTTCTCGATTGATGACCTGGCTATGAAATATGAAATACTTATGGTAGTTTGTGGCGAAAGGTGGAGCAGATCTCGTCGACGACAAAGAGCGACGGCCAAAAGGATCACAGGCGGAAGAAATTTTTTTGACGAGGCGACTCTGAATTTGATTTGCAGGCGCCAACGTCAAGGCCACACCCCTTCAGCTCCCTGCAGCGATTAAATACAGCCAATTCGGATGACGAGAAAATTCGTCAACGCAAGCAAAAATTAGGCCTCGACTGCTCGATTATTTTTTCTTGGGCCAGTCGAGTCTTGATGTCCGGACTCGCAAGTCCAAGTCGAACTCGGACTCGGCCCTGGATTCGGCTGGAGTCTGCCGAGTCCTGGAAAAAAACGAGTCCGAGTGGGCTCGATGCGGCTGAGCCCACTTGGACTCGGACTCGGACTCGGCCGAGTACTCGGGAGTCCAGCCGAGTCTAACTACTATGCTCAATACTACTCGGATTCCTTCATATGACCACTCATTTTAAAGCTCTTCAAATTCTGCACAAACCGATCCAAGAATCGCCTGAATCGGATAAACTTGCGCAGAGATATGGCTTTTGAAAGATGAGACGTTTTTCCAGAAAAAATCTGCGAAATTCGTCACTATCCTTGTTTCGGGTGACTAACTTCAAAAGGTTGTATCTCCCTCAATACTGCTCGGATTCCTTCATATGACCACTCATTTTAAAGCTCTTCAAATTCTACACCAACTGATCCAAGAATCGCCTGAATCGGATAAACGTTCGCAAAGATATGGCTCCTGAAAGATGAGATGTTTTTCCAAAAAAAAATTGCCCTAATTTTGCAATTTCACACAAAAATCCCCACTTTGCCAAAATCGTTGCTCTGATACCACTTGTTGTGTAACTTTATTATTATTAACATAAACCATTCACCAATATGCAGAAATATCAAATCATTCATCCACAATCCATTATCCACAATAACAATCCACAAATGAGAGAGAGATAGATAATACCCTTAAGGTAGGGAAACACCAATAATAATCCTCAAGGAAGGAATAACTTCACAAGATCTGCCAAGGTGAGAGGCCACTTCGTGGGCATAGACGATTACATAAGATTTTTCTCCAATGATGATTACAATGACAAATATCTCTTCTTTATATATCCATCTTCTTATTCTACTTTGGGGAGCCTACTACTAATATAATATTATATTATAATATAATATTATATTATAATATAATATAATATAATATTATAATACAATCAACCTTGGGTTATAATATAATATTATATTATAATATTATAATACAATCAACCTTGGGTTATGTGTGGCCCATGCCAACCCTTATACAATATAATAATATATCCCCAAATATCTATTCCTAGGTACCCTACCACATTATGCCATTCAAAATTAGGGAATTGAAAGGCTACATTCCTAATCCTTCCTCTATTTTATCTGTTACATAAAAAAATAAAAGTAAAAAAAAAAAATATTAAAGTGTCAAGGTTCATATTTTATTTTTGTTCTACGTTTTAAATAATTGATCATTAAAAACCCCAGTTGTGACCAAACCCTAGCTCTTTCATTTGTTTTCTTCGATATTGGGTAGCTTTAAACTACTTCAAACTCATTTAGATTGACTTTTGGACCCATGCTTCTCCACTTTGTCATTGTCCCATGTGTAAAGTACACCTAATTGGCCTTTCTGTTAATCCTCTCTTTCTTGATTCTCCCTAATATGCGCAATACTCTAACTTCAAGAAGACAAAAGAAGGGAGAGATCACAAAGATGAAATCTAAAATGATAAAAGATTTTTTTTTTTTTTTTTTTTTTTAAAGGGATTGCAGACCCCCACCCATATTACATCATGACCACATAGCGGTATTTTACAACATTTTGGCTATTATGTATGTATCATCTAACAAGATTTGAACCTGAGTCTCCTCCTTGAAAGTTATTTAACCAATTGAACTCATGCCATTTGATATAAAAGAGGATAAAATTGTTTAAAATAAATTACTAGACTTTGTTAAGTGCACACCAGAAAAAAAAAAAAATCATAAAAGCTGATAAAAGTATTAAAATGGTACAATTCAGAAAACAAGCCTTAATTACAAATTAAAAAAAGACAAATCAGGAAGGAAAAGGAACCGGTCTTGTGCGGAGACCAATAGTTGTGATAGCCGTCAATGCAATGGAGTCCAGTCTTTGAACACTTCTTATCCATTACTTGAAAACAAAAATACAACTAACTTGAACAAAAAAGAATGTTACTGATACGTGTTAGCACAAGTTATTGTAAGGGGAAAAAATGTAATATACAGTACATATTTTGAAAGTGCTTCAAAAATTTATTTTAAAGTGGTTAAGTTGCATTCTACCTACAAGTGAATTTTGGGGTGACAACATGACACTTGCATGAAGTTATACAACTTATCTTATTAATACACTTCAAAAATAGATCTAAAGGCATCTAATGTGATATAATAATGATGAAACGAGATATATAACAACATGACAAACATACTTCTGTAAATTTTCATGATCTAAAATGCCACCAAATGTTCCAGCAAACATGCAAAGTTGCAAACATAAGGTGCGCAACCACCGTCTTATTTTCCCTAGTAGAAACTAAATAATTACACCTAAAGAGGTGTAAATTTTAAAGGACTTGAACAACCCAACACACATTAAACAATGTGAGAGTACTTGTGTTCCCTATTTTCAAGCCAAGATATATATCATCATTTAAATTAAACGCACAATCCCCAAAAATAGTCAATAAAAGGTTACATAAATGACTTCTTAAGATAAAAACATTTATGTGACATACGTGTCCCTACAATGAAACAATGAAACACAACAATAAAGTTTACTATCAACAACTTAACATGAATACCTATCAAACATTGTCAACATTGAAAAAAGCAAAACTTGTTAGCTACGGATAGAGATCCATCGAGAAAATTAACAGTCACATTTTATTCTGGGGAATTTTTTATTGGTGAATGGTAAAGTTGACTATAAAATGGTAATGAGTAGAACATGGGAATTATAAGAGATCGCCCATGAATTCCATATATGATCCACATGGTCTGGACTAGTTTAAAACTTCAAGCAATGCCTAGAGAAGTTGCTGGATTGAGAACTTGACATGCACGGTAATCATTATTGCAATAACAACCAAAGCTAATTAAAGTTACACACGTTATCCAAGGCATTGAGAAGTAACGGTAAATGTGATGCAATCGTATGAGTGCAACCCAAGTCCACATCCCCATATTGTTATACACACTCCTACAATAATGCGGCCCGTAATTATGTGGTTCGTTGTAACACCACAATGACAAAGAAGAAGAAAGATTTTAACATCTACGAGGCCAAAACAACCTATGGGACAACAAAGCTTTGTTATCAAACACAATATGTTATCTTACTTGTTCCTTTAAAAGGAAACAAGTTTATGTGAAAAATCAAAGTTGAGTCATCATTCTCTCTTTCTGAAGAACCAATCTTTTACTACTAATCTTGCTGATAAATTCTCCTAGCTTCTCTATTCTAAACAATTTACATATAGAATCCACTAGTAATGTATAAACCTAACTATGCTAAGTATTATTATAAGTTTTGCATTCCAAGATAAGGTGTTTCTTTGTTTCCACTGCCCCTGAAGTGCAATAGGAAAATATTTGTTTTTCCCAGTTCCTTTTAGGTCTCTTCCATCTACCTGTCTCACATCTTAGTCAATACCAGCTAGTCCTCATTTGGGCTATATGCATCTTTGCTCTTGTTTTTTATATTTGCATCTATATATGCCTTAGGATGATGCTCATATGTGACTTTAACTCAACAAGGTAGTGCACCTTCTTTCTTCCTATGCTCTTTTGTCCACATTGTTGCCCTAATTTTTTCCCTTATATAGACTTCTCTATCCATATTGTTGTCTAGGCATTCTATTAAATCAATACCCCGCTTATCATCCACTTGACATTTTGTTTCATCCAAGTGTTCTTTTTTCTGTTCAGCTCGTCTCCTACTATAAGGTCAGGCCATCTATTTATACCCATTTGTTCAATCTTTTCCAGATATCCTAGAAGACAAATCATTGCAGTTGCCTCTACAGGAAAACTATCTATTTCTACTAGGAAGTTTTCATATGCAACTAAATATTTTATTTTGAATTTACTTGTAACCAAACGCTTTTAGATCCTCTCTATTTGCCTCCATTTCAAGTTCGATGTCCAGTTGGCCCACCCATGTTGCACACCTATAAAGAACCACTAGCACTACCAACAATCCAAATAAGACCCAAATGATCTTCTAATCCCACCAATGAGGTGGTTTGTTGAAATGATGTAATATGCATGGGACCTCTCTCGATCCCATATCACCAATTAAAATAAATAAGGTTACACGTATTGATTCTTCTAAATATTGGAGCAAAAAATGCATTGTAAGCTAGGACTAATAGTATAAAAAAAATTAGTTTTCCACAAATCAATTATTTCAAATTTAATACAGCATATCAAGGCCCAAGCTACAAGTTGTGAATAAGAAGTTATGTTGCCCTTAAAACAAATTAACTAATACTAGTTTAGAAATGCTTAGTTTTTTACAAATCAAATATTTCATTAATAATAAAAGAGAAAAAGTGTCGCGATATCGCGACATGCTGCATCGTCGCGGCCAAAGGAGGGAAGGTGTCGTGATATCGCGACATGTTGCATCGTCGCGGCCAAAGGAGAAAAAGTGTCGCGATATCGCGACATGTTGCATCGTCGCGGCCAAAGGAGCAAAAGTGTCGCGATATCGCGACATGTTGCATCGTCGCGGCCAAAGGAGCAAAAGTGTCGCGATATCGCGACATGTTGCATCGTCGCGGCCAAAGGAGAAAACATGTCGTGATATCGCGACATGTTGCATCGTCGCGGCCAAAGGAGAAAAAGTGTCGCGATATCGCGACATGTTGCATCGTCATGGCCAAAGGAGAAAAAGTGTCGCGATATCGCGACATGTTGCATCGTCGCGGCCAAAGGAGAAAAAGTGTCGCGATATCGCGACATGTTGCATCGTCGCGGCCAAAGGAGGAAAAAGTGTCGCGATATCGCGGCATGTTGCATCGTCGCGGCCAAAGGAGGAAAAGTGTCGCGATATCGCGGCATGTTGCATTGTCGCGGCCAAAGGAGGAAAAAGTGTCGCGATATCGCGACACTTTGCTTCGTCGCGGCCAAAGAGAAAAAGTGTCGCGCTATCGCGACATGTTGCATTTTCGCGGCCAAAAGAGAAAAGTGTCGCAATATCGCGACACTTTGCATTTTTGCGGCCAAAGGAGAAGAAGGAAAACGTGTCGCGATTTCGCGACAAGTTGCATCAACAGACCAAACCGATCCCCCTGGCAACATCTCACATTGTGCAAACATTGAAACTTGTTGGATCGTGCCTTAGGCCAATGGGGAAGGAGTCTCTCCACACTTGAATGTCAAATTCGCCGACTCCACTGTTAGCTAGGTAATGGTTTAAGAGATTTGGCTCCATTGCAAATCTTCTTTTACTGTTGTAATCTTGTGTTCTCTCTGACTAAGGCTGGGAAAAGTCTCATCCCATCTTGTAAATGTTCTTTGTTTTAATACAAGTTTTTTCAAATTTCTCAAAAAAAAAAAAAATATTTCATTAATAATACAACATATCAAGGCCCAATCTGCAAGTTGTGAATAAGAAGTTATGTCGCCCTTAAAACACATTAACTACTACTAGCATACTACATCAGTGTAATATGCAGCCAACAATAAGCATGTTCTTATTAACACATGTCATATTTTGCAAAACCTAGCCTAAAAATGTCATGCTTCCTCCTCATCTAAATAGCAATTTTGTGGGTTTTGTATTAAAAAAAAAGAATTCAAAAACTTCATAAAATAATATCGCAATTGTATGAACTTCAAATTGGACTAATAATTCATGAAAAATTAGTCATCACTATACATATTGAATGTAATGTGCTTTCAATTTTATTAGGGAGGAATCAGAATATCTGATTATCAGGTTCAGAATTTGAAAGTCATCAAAATCTAAATCCTAAACTACATCCAAGTGCCATGGTAAAGATTCAACTTCTTCTAAGGAGAATGCTCCAACACCAGTTTCTATAGTAACATGAAAGGATTTGATGGTGCATGCAAGAGCTCTGGAGGAACCTCGGCTTTTCGGAAGAATGTTATGCCTATAACATCAGCTAAGCTAACATGCAAGGTCTTGCATGGTAAGCAAGTTTCAAGCGAAGCTAAACCACAATCTTCAATGATATCATTCAAGGAGGTGATCCTAAAATCACTACGTAATATTTCCAACAGAAGTATCGGTCAACACTATAAAAGTTCCTTAAATGAATCTAAAAGTTTTTCTAAATCAGGTAATGCTTCACTCCCTTCTCATAGGTAAAGGTTTACTGTTGGAAAAATATCTTCTCCATTTCTGTTTATTCAAAAAATAGGAAATTTTTTTGTTTGCTTCCAAGCTACATTAAAGAGGCTTGAACTATACGTTTAATCATTCTTGGCCAACTCTTCATGCTTTGAGTGAGTGGATCGGTCAAAATTCGTTGCCTCTCATTTTAAAGGAGGTTGAAATTTACCCTTGTGCCAAAGGGTTTTTCATTGTGCTTTTTACAGAACAAGAGGATTGGGATGCTATTTATAGTGGTGGTCCTTCGTTTCATAAAGAAGAAGGGATTTTTATGAAACCGTGATTTTCAGAATTTGATCTCTTAGTAAAAATTCTTTTTTTAGTTTGAGTATGGGTTAGGTTGTGAAATTTTCTGATCCAAAACTCGGAATTTCAACTGTTCCGAAACTTAGAATTTCGACTTAAGGAAGATCACGAAAGTGTGCAATTTAGAAAAAACATAGTATAACAAACCAGAACACAAAATAATATAAGCAAAATAACATAACAATTTTATTGCTCAAGAAACAAAGTACAATGCAAGCAATCTCGAAGAAGAGATGTAAGGCTATAACATTGTATCCATTACTCATGTCTTTCGAATTAGGGGTGGATCTCTCTTTTTACAATATCTTTGACATGTTGCAAATTCATCGTATTGAATGAAAGGTCACCCACATGGAAATGTGGTGGTTCATCTTCCATGAGTTAGAAGGCCACCCATATGAAAATGTGGCAATTCACCTCCATCTATTACAAAGTGCATTTAATTGAAAATTACATACATATGACTTGTCCTTTTGTGTTTTGTCTTCTACTAAACTGTCAACATAGCTAGATGCATGTTGGCTATGAAAATCTAAAAGTAGAAAAAATACTATTTTTAATAAATATTTTATTTTGCATTTGTTAGGGCCTCTAGAGCATTTTTGCCACAATGTTGTTGACAACTCTGTCAGAAACAAAGTTGCCTACTAAAATTGTTGTTCTCTCTCTAATCTTTCCAATGCTTCTTGAATGGATCAAAACAATCTCAAGCACAAAGTTATGCTCCTAACAGTGTGGTTAGAATCAAACACAAAGATTTTCAGGCATTTTCACGCATTTTCGGGCATTAAACCATGCCCCAAAATGGTCACATGCCTGGATCATTTGCCTTCGTATTTTTCAATGTCTTTAACACTTAAACAAACTGGTAATTCCATTGGGAAATTTATTTTCCTAGATGAATCAATAACAAAAAAATATAAGACCAAATGTGCTCGTACAGGATATGAACATAATGCTTTTGGATGCAGGCAGTAATTTGAATATGGTCACATAGTATTTGTTTGTCCAAGGATAAAGAGTCAAGACCAGCACAAGTCAGAAGTTCATGTTGCCTTTGCTGATAAGGATTTCCAAGTCGCATAGCGGAAAAAAAAGCAAAAAACTACTTGGTTGAAGGGTGCTTTAGAGGAGCATTTTTTCTGTTGAGCCATATACAAGAGAAAGCAACTTTAGATAAAGATCAACCATGTGTTTCTCCAATGCAGTGAAGAGAAAGTCAAAGCATCAAGGATCTTGTGGTGTCAACCCATACTATGTTAGAAGAGCAAGATGCACTTTTAGAAGAGATGCACAAGAATAGTATGAAAAGAAAACAAGACTTTAGGAGTCCCCATACTCTACATCTTCCATCCTCAATTTTAGATAATGTTGATAAGTTATTTGATGAAGTGTTCCAAAATATTTTGCTCAAACAAATTTTAAATTTTTTTCTTTATTTATGTAATTGTTGAACTTCAACTTATATTTAAAAACCAGACATGCATGTCTTATAACATTCAAAAATATAAAAAAGTAAAAACGGACATGAATTGGATGGTAGGGGAAATCATTTATGTTTTCCAAGAAAGTATGGTATCATGAGCGAATGCAAAAAACAGGTTTTTTTTCCAAATCTTCTTAGTAGAAAAGGAGAATATGTAAAGGTGGGAAAGAGAACAAGCAGAGTAATTTAGGAAAGCAAAAAATTGCTTGTAAAGCATATTAATTGGTTATATGGGATTGAAACAGGCCCCACACGTCTTACATCAACAAACCACATGGTTGTATTAGAACAATATTTTGGCAATTATGCATGTGTAGTTGGCAAGATTCAAACTTGGGTCTCCTCCTTAAAAATGGAGGTATGTAACCAATTGAGCTCATGCCGTTTGATGTTTGTCAAGCATGCTGTAACTTAGAAAGGTTAACCTTATTCATCATCAAACAAAAAATGGACTAATCATTTACCTACAAATCTCAAATTTCAAATTTAGAAAAACAAAAAATGGACTAATCATTTACCTACAAATCTCAAATTTCAAATTAAAAAAATAAAATTAAAATTAAAATCAAACAAATATATTAACTTGTTGTTTTTTAATAAAAATTTGTCCGAAACAATAGAACTGACAATTGAGCAAAACAAATGGAGTTTTCAATTCTCTATGGAATGGGCGCACACACCCTTTTCTTGTCATCACACAGTCTCCCTATGTAAATATGTAACAGAATTAGAAATTACATGATAAACACAAGTTTTCTAGAAAAAGTCCCTTCTGTATTGCTTTGAATGTCCTTTATACAATAGAAAATACTTTGAAAAATAAATTATTAGGGATAAACAATGTAACTATTAAATTGGTTATATGGGTTCAATCAGCCCCTACCCATATTACATTATGACCACATTATCGCAGTATTTCAACAAACTATATTAGCAATTTAGCATGGTATTACAACAAACTGTATTATCACGAGCCAGCACATTACAGAAGCATCCATCATAATGTGGACAATTGAAGTTACATATCAAAGTAATTGAGCTAAACTTAACTGTTCTGGTCATACATCCCCCCATGTATTACATTGTGACCACATACTGGTATTACAACATTTTGGCCATCGTGATCACATTGTAATATTATAACAAAACATTTGACAATTATGCTTATATAGCCTGGAAAGATCCAAACCTGGGTCTCCTCCTTGCAAGTTCAGGCATTTAACCAATTGAGCTCATGCCATTTAATTTAACCGTTAAGGTTTACCCATGGTATTATAACATTAGTTTACAGTATGAAACATTTCCCTTCCATTCGCTTGTTCCAAACTCAATGGGCCCGAAATCCATCCTTTTAAACCTGTTGCATTTTTTTTTCACATTTGTGGTAAAACCCATTTTAGTTCCAGAGCAGGTCCTTCATCCTGTCTTTACCTTTTTGCTTGTGGCTTTTTAAATTCTTTTTCTTAAAAGGCAAAGATTTGGATAGTTCCAACAATTGTATTCTTGCTAGGATTCTTTATAATTTTATGAGCAAAATAGTTAATGAATATTTAATTGGCTTAGAGCATTTTCCATGTTTCCTTGAAAAGACAACCTCTAACACTTACAGAAATTTGACTGCTCAGAATTTTCATCAATTTTTCTACAAAGGACTTCCATATCCCCAAGTGATTTTGACTTTGAGATTTTCAAAGAAAAAGTGATCAAAATCTTGACTCCTTTTTCTACAAAAACAGGACAGATACCAAAGGAGAAAGACATCCATTTTTCACTCATTTGAAATCATGTTTTGGATTCTTCAAATAGGTGCCCCATCAACTTGAGCAAGAGGCTTAATGAAGTGTTATCACATGCTCAGGATCTTCATTTACTTTTCTAGGAAAACATCATTAAATCCAGACCAATTTTGAATTAACAAATTCTATAGTAGCTTACAAGTTTTGTTGATATTTTCCAAATGAAGGCCTTGGATACCTACACAATAAGGAAAAATTTTGCTGAAATATAATTTTACCCTTTTTTCTATAAAAGAGATCGTAGGATTGTAAGCAACTTAGGAGATTTTCATGAAAAAGGAGGAAGTGCTTGAAAAGTTGACTGCACATTTTGGAAAAATAATAATAATAAAAGGAAGTTGGAATTTTCAAGGGAAATTGTTATTTCATAATTTGAAAATTTTCAAGGGAAAATTGTTTGGATTCTCTAACTTTTTCTTAGCAGACCTTCGAAAAATTTGATCCATCTGTGCTTCACCAAAACTTGAAACAAACAGAACTCTTGGACTCCTCCGACAAGCCAGAGAAAGAGCATTCCTTACTCCACAAACCCACACTGTTCAAAACCCCAACATGGCCATCCATCACTGGATTTCTAACAAAATTTTCCTTCTAGTGAGACTTCTATCGGCACTGTGCCTTTCACTATCTTTACTGAAAGTTGAAAAACACCACCTGCGCATCTTCCCAATTCTTCTGCAATTTTGCCACTTTGGAATACATTCTGCCTGGTCAAAAATTGTAGGAAGTCTGCAGGTTACCTTCTTAGATTTGTTTATCAGTTCTACTCTTAGTGCTGAAGACTCAATTAAATCAGACAAAGGGAATATACTTCCAACTAACATGAACTAAAACCAACCCCTAGAAGACCACAAACGGCAAGGTGAGTACTCAATGTGTGCTACCTGCATATCCTATAAATTCCAAAATTGAGTGCAACGTTAAACGTAGTTACAAGTATAATGACTGTAGAGTCACATTCTGGTGAGAGCAACTGAAGATGTTTTGGAGGAAGATTTACTAAAGTTTTTGGACAAGAGTACTGATCCTGACGTATGTGCTTGGGTAATGAGCTTCATCATTTTGGGCTTGAAACACTTTGTTAAAGCAAAAGCCTACTATTACTAGAACAATGAGGAAAGCTCGCATCATTGTAACTTGCCCCAGGAACACAACACGTAGATAAATCTTGAACTCTTAGCCAATTTATAAGAAATTAAAAAGCAAAATGCATCTAGAAACACAACTGCTTTATTCTACAGAGAAAATGTGTTAAATTTCTTTAACAATAAGGAGAGAAGTCTAATGCAATTGGATATCATTTCGGCAGCGGATTTTTTAACTCAAGTGCCCTATTAAGCGTGGTTTAGTATTTGAGTCCTAACCCTCTCACCAGCTCAAAGTCAAAGTCTTATAGTTTAAGGCAACTTCTAGCACAAACAAACAATAAATCTGAACTTATATCTTAAGTGATTATGAGCTGCAACTCCTTAAATAGCTAAAATTTTGTAATATTATGTAAATTTCTGCTATTATAGAGCACAAACCGTAAGTACATGCTAGATTAACCTGATATAATTCAAATTTCAAAGAAGAAACTTTGGGTTCAATTTTTCGTCCCACCTTTCAATTGCAATGCTCAACTCCGACAGAAAAATGAAGACAGGAAATAAATGATGGGAGAATGGGAAAATAAATAAATTATAATCTCTTAATGATGTAAGGATAATGGAAAACAAACCATCCTGTAAAGCGATGTTGGAATTCTCGGTGTCGATAGTGTAAAGAACGCCCTCGTAACGAATTTCGCTCTTGGAAGTCAAGCTTATGAGGCTGCCAATGTATGAATCGGCTGTACTGCCACCACTCTTTTCTCCCATCCTATCCTTTCCTTTGCTCAAATCTCTTAACCTCCTACAATATACTTTCCAAACCCTCGTCTTATAGATCTGGACACACCTAATTAACTAAATCTCTTTAGCAAATAGGATAGATTGTGCATGTGCATATCGCCTTAATGCTCTTGCCAATGTTTGCCCTCCTCCCTTTGCTGTGTTGTGCTGGAATTTTTTTTAATATATATATTTTCTTTCTTTGTTTTTTATTTTATTTTATGAGAAGAAAGCTATTTACCAAGAGCAACAGAGGGAAAAGCTCGAGTGTATGGAATAAAGTAATTCATGACAGCAGTGAGTGGGAATTTATATCGTAACTGGGTTCTATCCATATCCATTTCCTTGTTTGGACACCTCCAACCTTTTGTTTGTTGTTTTTATTAGTGATGGTGTTTTATTTTCATTTTCCTGGATTGAGATCCGCGTCCACATCCACGTCAATGGGTGGTGGATGGGAGCATAAACATCATCACAATGGGATAGAGTATAAACATCATCACAAAGGGATAGAGTATAGAAGCTAGGAGATTGCATTCCATTCACTTTGTTGGACCATTACTTCTAAAACAACACGCAAAAACACCATTTTTGGAAACTAAAACTTAAAGGCAAATTGGATATATAGTTTTCCCCGACATTTTCAACTCAATGTAATAAATGAATCGTGCTTACGATTGTGGTCTGGGTTTTGATTTTTTTTTTTTTTTTTGGAATTTTAGTATCCAAAAGGGTTTGGTTGGAAGGTAGTATCTAGGTGTTTGTTGGTTGGCAGTATATTTTGATTCTTTTGAGGGTTGTATTCCGGATCAATTTTTTGAAGGTCGGGGTCTCTTGTTTGTTGTTCAATTCTTTGAAGGATTGGGGTTCCATTGACTTTGTTTTACCTAATAGACTAAGGTTTAATAGTGGTGGCATTCGAGTTCAAGCGATGGAGGGTTGGTATCTTATTGATTTCTTAAAGTTTTACTTAATGGGCTAGGGTTTATAGTGGTGACGTCCGAGTTAGATCCGTTGGAGGTTGGTGTCCCGTTGACTTCTCAAGGTCAGGGTTCCATTGACTTCCTTTTACTTGTTAGGCTAAGGTTTATAGTAGTGGTGTCCGAGTTTCATTCGGTGGAGGGTTGGTGCCCTGTTGACTTCTCAAGATCAAGGTCCCGTTGGTGAGGGCTAGTATTTAATAGTGATGGTGTTTGGGTTTGATCCAGTGGGGGATTGGTGTCACATTGACTTCTCAAGGTCTTACCCAACGGGCTAGGATTTATAGTGGTGGCATTCGAGTTAGATCTAGTGGAGGGTTGGTGTCTCGTTGCCTTCTCAAGGTCAGGAGTTTCGTTGATTTTGTCTTATCGGCAAGCTAGGGTTTATAGTGGTGGCATTCTAGTTCAATTTGATGGAGGTTTGGTGTTTCGTTGACTTCTCAAGGTTAGGGTCCTATTGACTTCATCTTACCTAATGGGTTAGGATTTATAGTAGTGGTGTTCGAGTTTGATCCGACGAGGGTTCGTGTCCCATTGACTTCTCCTACACAACGGACTAAGGTTTATAGTGGTGGTGTCCAAGTTCGATGGGGTGTCTTGCCTTGTATCGACCAAAGGTGTTTTTTTTGGAAGGAAATAAATAACAATTACACCATCGGGTGTTGTCACTATAACAAGAATAAAATTAAAGTAACATTATAGGTGTGTGAATTATAGTTGAGCAAATCGAAATCGGCAAAAAATAGCAAGGTAAAAGAATCAAAAAAAATCAAAAATCGTTAAAAAAAAGGAAGAAAATTGGGATTTCTTTAAACTGCAAAAAAATCGATGTTAAAATGTGCTTTAATTATTTGTTTGATGCAGTAGAGGTAGAAAAACCTCTTTCCAATTCGAAACAAGCAAAATGAGGCAAAATGAAAAAATAATCTATTTATATTGTTTCCTCTATTCATGTTGTCCTGGCAAATTTTTTCAACAAAAAATTAAAATTTTATTGACAAGACAAGAATTAGCAAAAAAATCAAATTTTATTACAGATTTTCTCAATTGTGTGTCTAAGGTTTAAATTTGTGCCCATGAACCAAGCTTGAAATTGGACAATTTAGTCTTCTTTTTGTGTTTGTTACACTTTTTTGTGTATGTTACTCCTTTCAAACAAAATAATGTTACTATGTTAAAAATGATTGATAAAGACCTTAAGCAACTAGGAGTCTTCCCCCCTTTCGTTAAGAAGGATGGCATAGTCAGAGTTTGCAATGATTTTCGTTTAGCAACTTCTAAAGAATATGCTATGGATGATCATCTTTGTGATATGCGTCATGAAGATATCCTTCATAATAGTTTTCTTTGATGGGTCACACCCTTGTATTGTCATCCTTATCGTTAAGATAGGAGACACAATCAAAATCTATGTCAGCTATAATTTAGATCGTTTGAACTAATCGGGTTTGTTGGATGAAAAGCGCATTCATGCCTTAAAGCATCTTCAAGCCTATCAAAATAGGCTCAAGTAATCTTATTCCAAAAGAGTTCCCAATCGTTCTTTTGAGATTGGGGATTTTATCCTCAAGGAGAACCAAAAGAACACTAATACTCAATCAGATCTAAAAGACAAGTTTCAACCCAATTGGTTAGGCCCCTTTTTCAAAACAACCAGGTTTAGCTTAGGAGCCTATCGTTTAGCTTCTTGAGATGGTAAAGAACTTAAAGAACCAATGAACATAATGCACCTAAAAAGATGTTATGCATGATTATGCATCTTCATTATTTATCCCAAATTTTTATTTGCTTGCTTATACTGCATGATTGTTTGTCAATTTTTGCATGGTTTTCCTGCCATTCTATTTCACTTGCATTTTTGCTTGTCACCTAGTTGCATTTTTGCTTGATCATATTTGCATAACTACTTGATCATATAGATTTTTTGGGACTTCGTGAGGATGGTAAGTGATGTAACCCAGTTAGGTTCTAGTTCACATGTATTGCACTCATAGTAGGGCTCTAATGCCTAGCGAATCCCCAACCTAGGGCCCATCTCCATGCATTTTCATCATTGCATTTGCCCATATCTTCTCTTCTTCTCCTCTTTTTTTATATTCCTTGACCTTGAAATTTTTAATTTCTGCAAGTCAAGGGATATAGTTTTTCATCTCTTGTATGTCCTTTGTCCTTTGAAATTTTTACTCATTTCTTCTCTTCCCCAAGACAAAAGATGTATGTCCCTTCTTCTATATGCTTATGTTTTTGCTTTTGCTTTTGCTTTTGCTCACACATTTTTCTTTTTTATCTATCACCTGTTAAGGGATCCTCATGGGATAGGATAAATATTGTGTGAATATCATTTATGGTGTTCATACAACCACTAACTATCTCTTGCACAACTCTTAGCTCTCAAAATTTCACCAAGGACGCGCACACACACACACACTATCATTTGCTTCTTGCTTCTCTATTTGTGTGTCTTCTTCTCATACACACTCACATTGTTCTATTGTGTTTTGATTTGCTCATTTATCTTTTACACTCACCACATCCCTATCGGGTTGTACTCACCTTGGCAAATCAATATCATATTTCACCCCATATAGGATAGCTTCATGGTCACAAGTGAGGGGTAGCCTCCATTGGACCATTTGTGAGCACACATCCTAGTGGGTATCTCTTCATCTCTAGACATCAGTGACCACTACACCCATAGCCGGTATCGCTCTACACTTGACCATTTTGTTTTTTTTTCAAGCATAACACCCTTACGGGATAGCTCTATGGCCACGAACAAGGAGCAACCTCCATTCAATCATTTGCGAGCATACATCCTTCCAAGGTTTCGCTCCACTCTTCTTTTTTCTTGGTCTATGCTTGTTTGATCACATTGACCTTTCACGGGCTTCGTTGATTCAAATATCCTATTCCAAGCACATTTTTCTTTTGTTGTTGATCTTCTCCATCTTATGTTTCTTCTTCTTCTTTTTCTTCTTTTATTTCCTCTTTGTCAAAACCATGGCCTATTTATATGGGACACGACTTCGCTCTACACTGAATTTGTGGTTCGCCTTTATGAGGTGCAATTTCGGCTAGAGCCATGATTTTCTCTTCTTTTCTTTCCTCCTTTCATTAATTTAGTTAGCTTAATTGTATCATACATTATATTTAGTTTAGTCCATTCATGCATCCATTGTTACATTCGTGTCATTCATGCATAATTAAAAATATAAAAGCACATAAAAATCACAAACACACATAAATCAACACATTTAAATAACATAGCATGATATTACTAGAGAAATAAAGGGTACACATGTCAATTCGATCGATGTGCCACAATTTGAGCTTAACATACTTGACCATCTCTAGGGATGCATGCCACACTCAAAATTGGCATGTCACCCTGATCCTAGCCCTAGCTTTAGGAGCCCGTCTCCTCTTCTCCACCCACTAGAGGTGTTCTTGGTGGGGACATATTCACGGACTACATAGCCATCCATGATCTCAATCGTGATCGACCCTATGTTTGAAGGTAGGATGGTGGAGGCACCCTCTTCTTTGTTGGCACCTCTTGGAAGTATAGAGTTTGGTAGAAGGTCTTCCTTTGAATAAATGCTTCAGCCTCTCCCCTACCCTTTGCAACTCTACCTGTAGCAATATGATCCCCTCGCCCTATTGGTTGTCGATCACGATAACCATCCCCTCCACTTGAGCTTGTTATCACTCCTGATCTAGCCGACTCACCTCTCCATTAAGGTAGTTTGCCTTAACCCTTATCACATCTCCCTTTGCGAGTGTCATGCTCAAAGCACTCGACAGTCCCTCTATCCTCTTGGACCTATCCTCTCAAAGTAGGTCCATCTTCCTCTGCATGGTCGCCATACAGGCCTACAACACCTTCGTCTCTCTCGTTAGGTCTCCCTGGCCCTTCGTCCCTATCGATCCTACTCCTATAAATGTGGAGGCCTCTTTAACTATCCTGCTCGGTCCAACTCTAGCCGTTGTGGGGTATCTTTGACTGCTCCCCTTCCCTAGTCTTAGAGGTGATGGCAGTTGTTGCCACCATATCTACCCAAACCTGCACCCATGGCTATCGTGGGGTCTACTAGGCCTATCACCATCACTCTATGGTGCATCATGTCACCTCTCGAAGTGCTAGTTGTGCTCATCGATCCATAGCCTGGTGCTTCTACATTTGTATTGGTGGGGAGATCCTCAGGGACACAATGCTCATGTACCATCTCTTGTACCCAAGGGCCACCTCAACATTATCCAACCCTAGATCCACATATAGTGGGTCATACAGGTCCTCCTCTACACATCTCCCCACATTAGGGTCCCCTCTAACTCTTGATGGGTCCCTCTGAACCTACCTAAACCAATAGTCTCCCTGGTTTGATATCTCTTGAAAGATATCAAACTATTGTTAAACTTGATCAAATCAGAAGATCTCTAGCTCCCATTTCTTTGTAAATACCCACTTGATCCTCCTAACCCTTGCCAACTCTTTTGCATCTTTTGTCCAGCTAGGGTGTAGGCACCATGATCTCCATATGATCTTGTGCTCCCATAACTTGTCTATCACCTGCCTCCCTAATGGTAGGATCTCAGTGTATGTCCTATGGACCCACTCAAAGCTCCTAGACCACCTATATGTTATTGGTCATTTTGGGTTGCGCAATAGCCCTAGTAGTGCATACAGTCTCTTGATTGATATGTGCTCCCAACACCACACTTGGAGCAAAGTCGTACACACTAACCCTTGATGATGTTTGTACATGACATTGTCCAATATTCTATAAGAATGGGTTTGAACATATGGACCCCATGCAAACCACACTTATTGATCTTGCATGTCTGCCACTACTCCCACCAATTCCCATGGCAGGTGTCATCTACTCGTGTGGCACATTGGGAATCCTACCGCCACCCCACAAAGCACGATTGCAAAAGCATCGACACCATAGCACCCCACCAACTTGTCGATAGGGATCCAACTCTCTCAGACCTGGTAGACCTAATTACTTGATAACATCTGCAATGTGGCATGTTGCCCTCGTGCCCTTTAAACTACCTTCCCCCTAATGGGGATGTGAAGGATGCGCCACATATCCTCTAGTGTGACTATCATCTCCCTTGATAACCGAAAGATAGACGACTTCGGGTACCATCTCTCCCCTAGAACTATTAGTAGCACTTTGTCTGCCTCCACCTGGGGTATCTCTACCAAATGTAGTACCCCACAACCGCTAGGGTGTCCCTCTCTCCCTATGTAAGCCCTCGTAACTCCTTTAAGGAGCTCGATTGCCACTCTGGTCTCTCCAATACATCATGTTGAAACAAAAAATAATAGCATAATTTTAATCAATTCAACATAATAAATAAAAACAACAACAAAAAAAAATTAATTTAACAATGTCTAAGCTTGCTTGTTTTGTCTCTCTTTTTATCTTCCTCTTGTTTTCTTTAATTTTCTTGTTCTCTTCTCTATTTTTTCTCTCCTCTTGGTCAAAATCATGCCCTATTCTCTTTGGGCATGATTTCCTCTCTTCTTTTCTTTCGAATTTGTACCTCGTGCTTACGAGGCACTGATTCACGAAGTCACGCCCTATAATTTTTGGGTGTGACTTCGGTTGCCATGACAAACTAGCCAAAATCACAATTGACCCTCAAATTCACTCTAGGGTTGCACACGGTGAATTCCTCTAAAAAGACAAATAAATGCTAAAATATACTAAAAACATAATCTAGCCTAGTCTAAAAAAAGTATTTTAGTCCTTACCCGTGCTCGCTACGTTGCTACATTAGCCTCTCGCAATGGCTGAATGATGTGCGGGAAGTGCCATTTGTCTTTTTCTCCAGAGCCCCTCTTCTTCTCGCGTGGTGAAAATAAATTCATTTTCACCCTCCCCTATTCTTATACCCCTACTTTTTCTCTCTCTTGTTTGTTGCTCTCTTTTCTTATGCGTCAGCCTCTTTCGAGTTTCCTCAAGAATTTTGTATTCCTTTCGAAACTTGAGGGGGTACCCTGACATGGGAGGCATTAAAGTCCCTAATGCCTTGTTTTGTGTACAAAACTTCAAAGTATCCAAAATAACACCGTTGTTGTACCACCCCTTTTTTGTATTTGTCATTCTTCACTCATAGGTGTCTACATATATTTTGACACCTTTATTAGGCCATAATGCATCAAAGAGAGGGTAAAATGTAGACATGGAAAATTGATCCACCCAAGTGAGTATTTTTTCCTAGAGCCTCCGGAGAGACCCTCAAACTTGTCAAAATACAAGTTTAGGCCTCTCTTCCCCTTTCCCTTTCTTTTTTTCCTACTTTTTGCCAAAATCGATGATCGCCTAGTATAGGGCACGATTTTGGTAAGTTAGGGTTTTCTCTTAGAAAACCCAACTTTTGGGTTGACCTCCAAGATGTCTGCCCTCCCTTAGGTTTGCCCTTTCATTTTCCTATCCTTTTGCCCTCGAAACCTCTTATAAATAGAGGGTTTGGATCCTCTTTTCCCTCTAAGTGATTATAGAAGAAATTATAGAAGTGATATTTTGCTAGAAGTGCTAAGTCATATTTGGCTTTTGACAAATTCTCCTAACAATATCAAGTGTTCTTTTGCTACTTTGCTTTTCATTTGTTGTGCTTGGTGGTCAAGTGTTGGAACCTTGAGGAGGAGTCTACTATTTTATAAAGGTCTTCATCCTTTTGAATGTTCTTTTATTGCTACCAGGTTTCTTCTTGTTTTTAATATTTCTAGATCATTAATTATGCATTTTATTGTTTTGTTTTGCATTAATAAATCCCTCTTGCACTTCTACTATAAAATCATGCCCCATCTATATAGGGTGTGATTTAGATAGATCCAAAGTTGCAATGGCCACTTATGAAACATGATTTTGAATTCATCAAGTTTGGGGGTAAAGTTTCACTCCCAAACCCTTAATCTATGTTTGTATGCTTCATTTAGGTTATAATATTGTTGTTTGCATTTTATTTTTTGCAATGTTTCATTTCATTGCATCCTAATTTGTTCGTTTCTAAAAGGTCAACAATCGCTTTTGTTTTTGAATGGTCAACTAAAAGGACAAAGGGGGCTTGATTGTTGTGCCTCCAAGCTCGGTCACACAACGACCTAGGCAGACCCCCAAATACTGATTAAATTTTCTAGGGTTTTGTGAAGTTGTTTTGCAGGATTCGATGTTGTTGGATATATCTAGACATAAGTTAAAAGCTAAGGTCAACTGCTAGTTTAGATAAGTGCCTTAAGTTAATTTCTTAGGGTTGTTTAATGTTTGTTTTCCATCTATTTCTATTCCAAACCTAGATCATAAATAAAGGGAAAATATTTTGATTTATTTCTAGGCATTCAAAAGAGAAAAAATCATATAGTTTGCATTCTAGGGTTAATTATGTTTATGCATTCTCTTAAACCCTTGCTAAAAAAGAAAGATTTATTTTATTGTAAGTTAGGGTTTAGTCATCATTGAAAATCAATAATCATTATAGGGTTAGTTTTTGTTTGCTTGCATTATTGTTTGTCTTGCATTGTTCTTTCATTTTCCATAGGTTAGATTCTAAAAAAGTTAAACATAGGTGTTTGATCAATATACACATCAAATATTCCATCCCTGAACTTGGAGCGAGTCCTTAAACCATTCTCGATGAACCCTTTGATCTCTAAGCCCCCGAGTGTAGAGAATATAACACACCCACATGGTCACCTTAGCTCCTAGTGGATCCAGTCAAGAACTGTATGCCATAGGGCAGTTTTGCCCCTCTACACTACAACTAGGTACCAACATGATGCAATCTTGGTAGTGAATGACAAGTTGACTAAGGTTGCAAACTTCATACCGGGGAACATCAAGGATGATGCACTGATGGTGGCAAACAAGTTTGCCAAGGAAATCTTCAATCTACATGGGTTTCTTGAGATGATCATATTAGACAAATATTCTAGGTTTAGATAAGAATTTTGGTAGGCTCTACACCATGTAGTGGGCACTATGCTAAATATCAGTTATGCATATCATCCTAAAAATAGATGGTCAGATCGAGAGGATAAACTAAGTTTTAGAGGATATGCTACACATGTATTGCATGGACCAAAAGTTGAAGTGGGAAGAGTTTTTGCATTTTGTTGAATTGCATATAATAATGGTTACCATGGATCATTGGGGATGGCCCCCGTTTGAACCCTTGTATGGTAGAAGATGCATAACACCTCTATCGTGGGACAATCGAAAGCATTGGGTAATTATCAAATCTAACATTATCGAAAAGATTGAGGAACAACTAAGAGCAATATAGCTTAGTCTCAAGGAATTGATCGATTATCAAAAGAGCTATGTTGATAAAAAAAATCACCAAGTAGGGGAAAAAGTTTTCTTAAGGGTAAGACCCACGAAAAGTTCCATCAAGTCAACTAATTTGGATCCTTGCTATGTTGGGCCCTTTGAGATCGTTTATAATATTAGTCTAGTGGCCTATAGGCTTGCCTTGCCACCTAACCTGTCAAAGATCCATGATACTTTCCACATATCCCTATTTAAAAAATATGTTGCTCATCCTACTCACATCTAGCATGTTTCTAAATTACAAATGGCATATCCCTTAGCCATTGAGGTGAGACCAATAAATATTCTAGGGTTTTGTTCCAAGATGATGAGGAAACAAACCCTAGATTATAGGGTTTTGTGGGACCAATATTTTGAGAATTGTGCCAAATAAGAAAATTTTGAAGAAATGAGGTCTCAATTACTTATTTGAATAAAACATTTGTTTATTCACTTGTAGGAAAACACAAGATTGTGTTTATCTCAAGGGGGGAGTATGTAACACACTCCTTGGCAGGACTTATTTTTGGCAATAAATTATGTATTGGTGTGGATGTCAAATGCATAACTTTATTTTATGATGATGTCAATATGATTGTGTAATGACACTTTCTAATTTGATTCTAATCTTGAAATATGGTACTAATGATGTATTTATGGATGTAGGACCAGACTCTCACTAGTGGATTTATTTGGATGAACCACCTAAGTTGAGAGTTTTTTGGGGAAATTATGGCGATGACTTACTCATCGACAACTCAGGGTAACTGTAGAACACAAGCTTATACTGAGAGAGGGGGTGAACAACATAAGACCACGTTTTACTTTTCTTTCACAAACAATATTAATCAATATAATCAATGGTAATATCAATAGCAATAACCAAAGCAATGCACAAGTCATCACACACAATAAAGACACCAAAATTTACGTGGTTCACCCAATGTGGGCTACTCCACGGAGAAAACCTTTTACTAAAATTTTATCAGTCAATCTCTTTAGGAATCCTTCACAATTACAATGTTTATGGACCTCTGTCCAAAGGAGATGATGATCCCCTAATCTCAAGTTCATGTATCTCTTCCATAGGAGAACTCTTCCACTTCTGCTCTGGCTAGTGAGCTTATAGAAGACTCTGTCTCTCTACTACACTTACTGGTGGATCTCTCTCCACTTGAAGACTCTTCACTCAGATCTGTCTTCAATTGTCCTGGCAACTGGATCTCTATCCAATGAGACTCTATCCTCTATACTCTATCAGGTCCAAAGATTTGTATCAATAGGTTCACTCAGAACCTTCTCAAATATGCTCAACAAGCTCACTCAAAACTTGTCCAAATATTCTCAACAGGTCCACAAATAATCTGCTCAAATATGCTCAATAGGTCCACACAAAACCTGCTCAAATCTGCTTAACAGGTCCCAATAGAACCTGTCCAAATTTGCTCAACAAACTCACTCATAACTTGTCCAAATATGCTCAACAAGTCCACACAGAACTTGCTCAAATATGCTCAACAGGTCCACACAAAACTTGTCCAAATCTTCTCAATAGGTCCACACAGAACCTGCTCAAATCTGTTCAACAGGTCCACACAGAACTTGTCCAAATTTGCTCAACAAGTCCACACAAAACCTGTCCAAATCTGCTCAACAAGTCCACACAAAACTTGTCCAAATCTGCTCAACAAGTCCTCTCTAGGACTTGCTCAAATCTGCTCAATAATTTCTCTCTAGGACTTGCTCAAATCTGCATAGCAAGCTTCCATAAAAGCTTACTCAAAATCAGTCCACAAGCCTTCTCAAATACTTGTCTCAAATATGCTTAACAAGCTCACATAGAACTTGTCCAATCTCATGGACTCATAAAGAGAATTGTTAGAGACTCAATATGTTCTATACTTAATGCTCAATAAATATCTCAGCTCAATCTCATAGAAGCATAAAGAGAATTGTTAGAGACTCAAAATGTTCTATACTTAAATCCCAATCTCAACTCAAATAAATCTTATAGAAGCATAAAGAGAATTGTTAGAGACTCTATATGTTCTATACTCAAATCCCAATCTCAACTCAAATCAATCTCATAGAAGCATAAAGAGAATTGTTAGAGACTCTATATGTTCTATTCTCAAATCTCAATCTCAACTCAAATCAAGAATATAGAATAGTTTATTTTATGGAACTTGAACAACCACATGCGTCCACTTGACTAGGAACAATCAACTCAACTCAACCAAGCACCTCAATGAACAACTCTTTCTCACAAACCCTAGTCCAAGCATGTATCAATCAACTCAAAATGTTTCCAACAATGCTCAACAAAAAATCTCACATAACAATGATACTCATGTTCTCTTCTAACTCAAGTTCAAGTTCTTTGCACAACCAATGGGCTCCAAAAACAATGCTTATAAAACAAGGTTTAATCACAACTCTCAATCTAGAAAACCTTGAAGCATTAAACCAATCACTTTCGAAAAGGAAACCACAATCAATCCTTTTCACTCCAAAGATATTTTCAAAAATCAACCACCATAATCAATCAATAGGAGAATGTGCCCATACCTTTTATGAAGATGAAGAAGCCTCTTTGGAAATCTACCACAATCACAATATTTTTTTTGCCAATCTTCACAAGGGTTAGAAGATTACAAAATAATCAACATTACTCCACTTCACAATAATATTTACCAAGGCTTTTAATTAGAAAACCTTCTTAAGAATTAATGCACAATTTTCTTATCACTCCTAAAACCACTTGTACCATAAAATAAAATAAATCAAATCATTGCATAACCTTGTCACTCCATAAACCACTTATACCATAAAATAAATCAAATATTTTATATCCTTCCTTTCAACACTTTTGCACTCAAAAATAGTCACAAATTTTTTTTAGGCAATATCTCACATTAATCAAATATCAAACCTTATTAAAATATTAAAGCTTGTTCAACCTTATATCTCCCACAAAAATTATAATCAATCCTTAGCAAGCAAATATTTTAATTAAAATATTTACCCCCACAAATATCAGAGTCGGAGTGCATACCTCAAAGGAGCCCTCAAAGGGCCTTGGCATTTCAAACCATCATGCTGCCAAGCGACAGCTAAGCTGTGTGAGCTAACACTGCCCAAGTGAGTGCCTTGGGCACTCTCTTCCTTAAGACGTGTGCGCTTTCCTCACAAGGTGCTAAAACTTTGACCGCCCATGACTTGACTGCCCATGTCACACTCCACGAAATTCGCTACGCAATATTCAAATGCAGAAATACTTTGGATTT